>CM052811.1:72407290-72456788 GCA_028533885.1 Nasua narica
AAACCAAATGCTAGCAAGCAAGCAAGCAAACCAATCAACCATGAGCTTCAGTGGTTGCCAAGGGAAGGTTCCATGTGGCAAAGCATAACATGGACTGGAAGTGGCCCACCACCTTCCACAGAAGAACCTCTGCAGCCACATGGTCCTATGTGGGCTGCCATAAACCTCCAAGGGAAGAGCCCGCCGTCAGATGTTTTCATCAGATGTTTCCATCATGGTGTGTATTTTAACCACAAATCCCACTCCTTATCACTTCTGCTTTCCCCAGCTGCGTTCTGAACCAATTCAGAGGAAGGATGGAAGGGTAGGCAGAAGGGGGAACCGAACACCACCCTTATCACAGACAGAGCCGACGCTGGAAGGTATGTTGTACTTGTGTGGCAAAGGAGCTTCCTGATTCTGAATGCTTGAGCTGGACAAGCTCCCGACTCAGTCCCAGAAGAATGTAGGACACAGAGGAGCCCGGCAGAACTTGTGGATAGCCTGGCCCATAAAGGCAGAACAGGAGCTCAGTGGGTTAAGCCTCTGCCTTCGGCTCAGGTCATGATCTCAGGTCCTGGGATCAAGGTCCGCATCGGGCTCTCTGCTCAGTGGGGAGCCTGCTTCTCCCTCTCTCTCTGTCTGCCTCTCTGCCTACTTGTGATCTTTCTCTCTCTCTCTGTCAAATAAATAAATAAAAGCTTAAAAAAAAAAGAATAGCAGAGCACTAATGTCATACTATATTCTGGCTAACTGAACATAATAATTAAAAAAATTAAAAAAAAAAAAGAGCAAAGCACGCTTGGCCCCTCTCTGAAATTCACGGGAGGGTCACTTGCACCTCCTTCCTCAGGGTAGCTGGGAGGGGACCAGGGTCCAAGAGGGTCCTGATGAAGGAAACATCAGGAGTGATGTTTTGCCTCCTAAAAATAAGCGGTTCTCAGCTATTTCTGGCAACTGGACCACAACTTTGTTGTTGCTCCTGCCTGACTCTTCACTATCGAGAATTCCTTCCCTGGAAGAAAGAAAAGGCAGAATCACTGGGCTGTGGTCAAAAGTTCGAGTACCACTGGGCTCTCTTCACGGAAGCTAGACCCAGAGAACAGGGCAGAGCCTTTCTAAGACTGTTGTCCAAGCCTTTGTTTCCTGTGTGATGTGGCCTCACCCTTGTAAGAAAAAAAGATGTCCAGCAATTGTTCAAGAGGCATTCAGAAGCAAGGAGGTCCTTATGGCCTGGTACTCAGTAGGTGATCCGTCAGTGCTTGCTGAACGAATGGATGAATGGATGGGTGAATGGACGGACAGACGGATGGATGGATGGATGGCTTCTGTACTGAAAGGACAGGGCTAGGGGAAGAGCTTGCCCATTTACCATTGGCTTTCCTGCAACTGGCTTTGCCTATGCATTTTCTTCCTCTCCAAATTCTACCCTCCTTTTAGGGCTCTGTTGCAATGCCGCCGCTATCATAAAGCTGAACTAAACACAGGACTCATCGTCGCTTCCAGTCCTGAATCCCATGCGGGACTTTATTATAGCATTTAGTGCTTTCAACTTTCTATGCTGTCAATCACATTTTTTACTTTTTTTCCCCTATGAGGCTGTGAGTAATTTGAAAGCAGGTTCAGGATTTGACTCTGTCTTTGTCTCTCCAAAACAGCCTGCAAAATGTCACAGTGCAAAAAGCATGCAGTAGACACATGCAAGGGCTTTGAGGAGGCCACTCAGGATGGGGCAGGCCCTGAGATGCCCCGGGGTGGGGTGGGGGGAACGCTGCATGACACAGACGGCTGAGCCAATCAGATTCTCTCCTGGGACTTTGACCCCGCCCCCCCACTGCGGAGAGAACTGGCCACAAGGGGGCGCTGGAGGGGGTGTGGGGGTGAGGGGCCTTGGCAGGGATGTGCACCTGTGGAAATTTCACATGGGCCATGGCCTCACAGTTTCCTCAGGTCCTAGGCTTACACTTTGCCCGTCTTCACAGTCTCAAGGTGGGACGTGATCCTCTGCCTCCAGGCCGGCCTCCGGCTGCAGCCCACCCCCCACAGGGCAGTCAGAGAGCCTTCCTTTTTCTTTCTTCTCCCTTCCTTCCTTCCTTCCTTCCTTCCTTCCTTCCTTCCTTCCTTCCTTCCTTCCCTTTCTTTCTTAGAGATAGATTTTATTCATTTATTTGAGAGAGAAAGAGAGAGAACACAAGTGGAGGGAAGAGCAGAGGGAGAAACAGACTCCCCACTGAGCGTGGAGCGCAAGGTGGGGCTCGATCCTGGGACCCCGATATCATGACCTGAGCTGAAACCAGATGTTCAACCCACTGAACCACCCAGGCGCCCCTAGAGTCATCTTTCTGAAGCCCAAACGTGGTGGTTTGCTCTTTTTCAGACTTTTTAATGGCTGCCAATTGGCTGCATGCTGGAGTCTAAACCAAGAGGCTTTTCTTGGTTGGCTTAGTGATGTCATTTATTTTGTCTGCTTCTGTCTCCTTTTACTAGAATGTAAGTTCCACGAGGGCCGTGGTTGTACCGGTTCACTGCTGTTTGCAGCTTCAAATATTTATCAAGTGAATGGATGGATGCTTCACCTCCCGCAAGACCCTCCCCATCTCCTCACCCAGTGCCGGTTGTACTGAACCACTCGAATTTCTGCTCAGGTCTGTTGTCTCTGGTCCCGGGGACTTGGCATGTGCTGTTACCCAGTCTGGAAAACTTCCCATTGTGTCCAATGGAGCTGACTCCTCCTTCCTGTTTAGGTTTTTCCTGGGAAGCTTTTCCCAACCCCCCAAACCTGGCAAAGACACCTTCTCTTATGTGTCCCCAGGGCACCAGGAAGCCCTCACAGTTGGAATAGTTGTCATATATTGATCCAACAGGCCAGGCTTTATCTAAAGAATTTCTCAGACACTGTCTCATTTGTTGTCCCAGACCTATGAGACAGCTAGTAATAATAGTCCTACTTGATGTATGGGGAAACTGAGGCTTGAGCAGCTTGAGTAACTTGCCTCAGTTACAAAGGTAGAAAGGGGTAGCGGCGGGGATCTAACCCTGTTATCTAGCTCCCGATGTCACATTCATAGTCCCTGAACTTGGTTTTCTAGAGCACTGAAGTTGCCTGTGTCCCATCTGTCTTTTCTAGTAAATTATAGGCTCCTCGAGGGTAGGATCTCTACCCTACACACTTTGGCTTTGTCCTGTTGACTTATGCTTAGCACGCATTACCTGACTGAGCACACATGAAGCGCCCAGCAGATACTTGGTGAGTGAATGAACAAAGGACAGTGGGAAGGTTCTGAGCATATACAGACAAGGAAAACAGAGTCTCTGACCTCCACCTCCACACCTCCATCCAGGAGGCTCACCACCTCCTCCTGGAGTGTCTATACTGGCTTTCCCCTATGGGCGCATTTATCTACCCAGGTGTGTTCCTGGTTGCCTCAAAGGAATCCAGCCTTACAAATATTATTTGGAAGGCAGAGATCTGTGGATTTCCCAATGTCCAAGATGTCAGATGAAATGAACAAACTGTGCTGACTTCTTGGTGTTCATGGGAGGTGAGATGTTCTGAGGCAAACAAGGAGGATTTTCTCTGTAACCAGTGGAGGAGATTGGAGTCCTATTCCAGGAACCACTCCCTCTTACAGTCAGAGATCAGAGTTCTCCTTCTCGAAGTTCTGATGCCGTCAGGCTCGGTCTTCTGTGTGTTCAGCCTTGAGTGAGCTCCTTTATCCCACTGTGAAAAGAACGGTCCCACTCCCACATCGAGGGTTAGATTTAACGCTATCCCAACAGCGGAGTTGGGGAGGCTGACAGCTTGCTCTAAGCAGGGAGGGTCACTTTCCGACTCACTGGCACGGTTCAGAATGTTTTCTGTTCTTTGGACTTAGTTTCCTGTTTAAATGTCTGCGAGTCTGGGCACAGGGTGCTGGCTGAGCTCTGACTAATAGAAGCCTGTGATTAAATTATTTCAGGCTCTAATAAAAATATTTTTAGGATAAAGTCGTTCGGGAATTATGTCAAGTGCTGAGTACACTTTTCTTGGTCAACACTTGAGTCTGCTGTGTCTTTTTGAGTCAGCTTTTACTCAGCAGTGTTCATCCTGAGGAAGTTCAGAAGACTTATCTTCAAAGTCCAAAGCCAGGTTGATTTCAGAAACCTCTTGGAGAGAAAGGATTCTGATGATATCTCACGAGTAGGGCTTGTTGTTTTAGCATATCATTGCTCAACTGCCTACCAACCCCTCCGACCGCCGCCATCTTTAAAAAAAAATTCCTGTAATGCACTTGAAATTACAATATTCCAGGGAGAGAATTTATGAAGAGGTTGCCCTCAGTCTCCCTTTCTCTATTCCACCAAGCCCTTAACCTAGAACATGTAGTGGTGGAGTGGGGTGATTTGGGGGAAATTGGGGAACCATGAGCCTCATGACCTCCTAATGTTCACAGACAGCACTGACTCCAATATTCTTTAAATTACGATTGTTCTGCAGTAGCCCAATACTTGCAAATCGAGGACAACTGGCTGCCCTACAAAATAAGATTCTCACTGGGGAAGATTGTCTGTTTTCTCCTGCTTAGAAGCAAATTAGGTAAACAAACAAAAACCTATTAAATAACTGGCATGAGTGAGATACTGTGCTTGGTGATGGTATAGAAGGAGATACATTGATGGATTCTGCAGCATTTCCTTGCTCTCCAGGAGCTCATGGAACAAGAGTGGGCATGACATTTCGTGAACTGCACCTGTTTCTCCAGGCCACATCAGTTGTGGGTGTCACCAGTGAGGGCACCACGGTGGCAACTAAGAGTCTTCTCTAATCTAGATTCGTATCAGTTGGGTTGCATTTGGCTGCATGTAAGGAAAAACCAGTAGAGAGCGATCTGCACAAAAATTGGTGTTTATTTTTTCTCGCATTATTGAAAGTATAGAGGTTTTGCAGCTCAAAGGTGTCAGGATCAGTGACTTGAATTTTTGACCTTTTCTCATGGTCACAAGATGACTGCTTGATTTCCAGACACAGTGCCTCATTCAAGGCAGGGAGAAGGAGAAGGGAAACTTCTGGTCTGTCTTTACCTTCATCTGGAAACCCTTTCCTGAGCGCTCTTCAGGCTTTTGCTACATCACCTGAACAAAACTGTCCCATGGGCTTCCTTGACCTCCCAGGAGTCTGAGAAAACCATAGCCCAGCCCCATGCACTCAGTTTCCTATGGTACAGCCTGAGAGCAGCCTTTCTTTCCTCACTGATCACTGCCCCAATTTCCTAGGAACCTGGCAATGAGTTTCCATGGGCCAGATTGGAAGAGGGCTGGTGTGGTAATGCAGCACGTCCCTCAGCCATCAGCCCTCAGCGGCTGTGCCCACAACTGGATCCCATGCCCAACCTCCCATCCCTTGGGGCAGCTCCTTTCCCCAGTGAGAATATTATTTTGTAGGGACAGCCAGTTGTCCTCGATTTGCAACAGGGTGGATCTTGGGGTAAGGCCGAATGTTGGCCTTGACATGGAGCACAGTAATCCCAGGGAGCTCATGCAGGGGAGACCCAGGTGCAACTGGTGCAACTGAAACCAACATGTCTGAGGTTCCTATGAACACATGGTTCAGGCTGTTATGATGGGACTCTCGCAAAAGGAAATTAGGAAGAAGGAAGGAAGGAGGGAAGGAAGGAGGGAAGGAAGGAAGGAAAGGAAAGGAAGGAAGGAAACAAACAGACCCCACTAATTCATACTGTGGAGAAGAATGAGGTAAATGCACATCATGCCAGCGTGCTGTGGGAGTGTAGAAGGGGAATGACTTGCAGGGTGGTTGTGTGTGCAGGTTGGCAGAAGGCTAATGGGAAGAGGAGAAGGATAGCGCATGCGTCACAGAAGAAAGAACATTTAGTTCACCCAGTCACTTATCCATTCATTCAACAAATACTGTTTTCCTTCCTTAACTAGCAAAACAGACTTGTGCACTGCCCTCTGAGAACTTGTCTCATGAAGAAGACCAGCAAAAAACGTAATGAGTGCGATAAAGTGCAAGACCGTAGAAGGTGCAGGAAGGAGAGAGGTGTGCTGCTGGGAGGTGTCGTCAGCTCAAGGAGGTCAGAGCTGGATGCATAGGGGTGAGTGGGGTCTCACCAAGTGGAGGGAGGGAAGGCTGAGCAGTGAGCGGGTCTGGAAAGGGCTGGCTGTGTTTAGGGGAAATGTGAGTGGGCCTGACATCTAAGAAAGGTAGAGAATGAGCATGGTTTGGGACGACTATTTGCCAGCCAGACATTTCTCATGTTCTGAGCTTCTGTTATGCTCGAACAACCCTACAAAATGAGAATTCCCATAGTTTTGAAGGTTTGGATGCAGATAGTTTATGGGGGAGGTGATTCAAGGAAACAGGAGAGAGGGAGCCCAGAGAGGGAGGCAGGAACTAAGGAAAAAATATGCCAAGGGTGATTTATGGGAAACACCTGCTGTGACCATGGGGCTCTTGTCCCCGGGACCTCCTGGAAGGCATATGGAAGGTCCCCCATAACATTTTATTTGAAGGAATGGACACAGATCAGGAGTGAGGGGCCCCTGAGACACCTGCTATAGGTATTATAGTCATTTTAAAGGTGAGGATCAGAAAATTTTAGCCTCTTGCCCAATTTTTTTACTGCCAAGAAATTACAGAGCAGGGATTTGAACCAAGGTAGGTTGTGCCTGTGAAACTCACACCCATACCACCATTTTCTGCTTAAGTGGATGTTAGTATCAGCATTGCTGTGGTATTTTTCTAACAGTCACTAATTCCTCGAGGCCTAGAAGTGATGCTAAGTCTGCTGCCACCACAGCACCTGCATAAGGCCAATCATCTCACTGGGAGCTAGTGAGGGATGACACTGTGTTGTCCGCAGAGCAAACTAGCTGCTCTAACCCAAGCATCAAGTAGCAGAAGGGACGGCAGTGGGGTCTGTGGTAGGCAAAAGATGGTCGGAAAACAAAGAGATAGTAGAAAATTCTTTGCAACTTCTCTCATCAAAAGTGGCATTTACATCTCCTTCTTCTAAATTCAGTCTGGTCTTAGTGACTTGATTGACCCTTAGAGTGAGGCAGGAGTGACTTCCTGGGCCGTTCAAAGTTTGCTCACAGGAAGCTCTGTAGCTTACAGCTGGGCATCTTGACTGGACCACTTGCTCTTGGTGCCCTGGCCTGCCATATTTGATGTCCAACTTCCCTGAGGCCTTCAGGCGGGAGAGGCCCCAGATTAGCATTCTACTCGAGAGTATCAGCTGAGCTCAGTGTTCCACATGCCCCTGCCAAGGTGCCAGGTGTATCAGAGACCTACCACACCAGGCCTCCTGCAACCGAGTGCCAACGGCCTCTGTTGACGCCACATGGAAGAGATGAGTCACCCAGCCACCCACATGCTTGACCTACAAAATTGTAAGATGAGGTAATAGGATTGTTATTTTAAGTTTCTAAGTTTTGAAGTAATTTGTTCCTCAGTAGATAACTGGAACATAGCGACTACTTTCTGTTTCCAGTAGTCACTGAAGTCTTACTCTTCTTAGAAGGAGATGTACCATTTTGAAATTTAGGCCCAAATGCCCCTGTTTCGACTAAGTTCCGATAATATACACATTTAGAAATCACGGGGGAAGTTTGGGCATCTCTCCTTTTTTCTCTATGATCCACATCTGGGATTTGGGATCAAGCCTCTGAAGAACCTGACTCTAGGAGGGGAGAGCACACTCCATTCTCAGCATTGACTTTTAAGCGGAGGGCCCGAGTCTCCAGAGTCAGTCTGTAAACATGAGGGCACAGAGCAGTAGGAATGATGCGTGTGTGAAGGTTTCCATGAGGGGTTAGCAGATAAAGCAATGACTATGGACGAGCTTTCTGAGAGAAAGTAAAGCAGAAAGTACAGCCACAATTTGAGGGAATATCCACAGATGAAGAGGCCAGGGGTCTGAGGCGACCAGCTGGGTGCTTGGAAAGTGAGGAACTGGTTTGCTGAGTTCATGTCCAGGCTGGGGGAAGGATTCCAGCAGGAAGCACTGGTGTCCAATGCCATGGTGAGGTCCAGGAGACTGGCCATGCAGATAAGGCCACCACCTTCCTCACCTTCCAAGTGACCTTAGTCACATAGGTGTTGATGGAAAGAAGACATCTTTCACCAATTGTGTAACTAATTTAGTCAGGCATCTCACCTCTTTGGGGGAAAAGCATGACATGGTTGTAAATTCTTTTTTGATAACTACTGCCAGTTGTATCCTGACATACCCACTTTCCTCTGGGTGAGGATCCCCCAATGACTCATTGGTCCATTTCCATAACTTTTCAATAATGTTGGGTTATTCCAACAGTCTAGTTCTGATTGCTGACACTTAGTATTGTTCATTTAAAAAATTTAATCTCATGATATATGTCTTCTGTTTACCCACTGCTCTATGTGTGTGTGTGTGGGGGGGGGGTTGTGCTTGTGTATATGGAAGGGTCTGTCATCCTACACCCTCTTTGTTTCCCCTGAATGAACACCTCTGGGTTGGTTGGGCTAGCAGGGGGCTAGGGAAAGCCTTCGAAGTTTCCATAGGTGGCTGCCTCTGGCCAGACCACTGTCCTTTTTCTACTGGCTGTCACTGGTTTTAGATCTTGTACTGAACTGGTCTGGGGTCCTTGTGGTGCTTTCTACCAATTTCTGTCCCTCTGGAGGTAGGACAGGGCACTAGCTGGTTTCTCAAGGGTCTCGGGGAGGGTGGGCTTATTGTATATACTCTTTTGGTTTGTATGATAATGTTAGTATCCCCAGTGCCTTTTCTGGTTGAAGATCCTCAACATAGTGGGCTCCCATCCCATCGAACACTTCCCATTAAAAGGCAAATTAGACTTTTTCTGAGCCCTTAGTAAATTCCAGTCATCCTGAGAAGACCTTTCATGAATATCACCTGATCAAATCCTCTGGACTCGAGGGAAAGTCTGCCCAGGCCATACCCACTGTCAGTGGCCATGCCGGGATTTTCATCCAGTTCTGTGTCTTCTTGTCTAATGTTTGTACACCTCGTACACATCTCTGCAACCATCACTTGTGCTATGAGAGTTTCCTTGAGCCTCTTTTTAAAGATGTGGTAACCCTAAGTGCACACACTTTTCCAAATATGGCTGAAACTTGGTTTTGGGTAAATGCACAATGCCCGTTTCTGACAGCAGTGGCTTTGCTACCCTTTGACTCGGTGGGGTGATGGGTAAATGTTGCCAAGTTGCCAATGGACACAGTGAATGGCTGTGTTTCTTCTCAGGGTTATGATGGATAGGGTATGATGGATTATCTTTGTCTTATGAAAACAGTAGAGGTCACTTTTCTGGAAGTCATTTGAAGGAAAAGTATAATCATAAATACTCCCAGGGAAGTACAGTTATAGATTCCTGCCTACTGTTCGTTTCTTTGTCAGCTCTTTTTGTAGTTGAGCAGCTTGCCATTTTATCATTTGGAAGAATTGAGTCATCTGCAAAGTTAGAGATTGCTTTGTGTACTCCCTCATTTTGGATCATGTTGAAGTATTTATTTATCTCGAAAGTTGGTTTTGGTCCCTAGGCTTCCTGTCTAGCATGATAAATGCGTGCCTTTCTACTGGCTGTATTTTGAAGTCGTCAGGTTAGATTTGGGGCAGGTCTGAAGTAGGACCAGAATCCAGAGGAGACAATGACTTCCAGAGGAGGTCATTTATCAAACCTGGGATTTCCACTTGGGAAAATCAATAATGGGCACCATAAGCTTGTATAATCATGAGGTAATTTGAATCAGATTTACTCAACATTCTAGAATGTACTAGAGGGAGCCATGTGATGTTTAAACGAGACAAGGACAATGAAATGGCTCTTTGAATATCATTAAAGAGGTGGATGGAAGTCATTCATGAAGAGATGGCACCTACTAAAATCCCAAAAGGGTCAAGTAGAGTTGGGGTTAATATTTCCGCATCGGTAAATGCATGTCTACAAGATAATTTTTAATGGTATGAATAATATTCCCTCGAGTCAACATCGTAAAAGTTATTTAACCAATCTCTACCACAGGGCATTAAGTTGTTTCTAATTTTTAGTTATTATAAACAGTGCCACAATAAACATCCTTGACTCTGCTGACTCCCATTTAATAGCTCCTTATGGTAAATTCCCAGGAATGAATCTGCTGAGCCCAAGGGATGTGCATTCCAAGGGCTTTAAGCAAAATACCCTCTGAAAGGTACTACAGGCTTACATTTTTACCAGCAGTGGTGGAGATACCCTGGTGTTCCTGTGCTTGACATTGCTGGGAAGATATTTTTCTTTTAGAGAAATTCAAGGTGAATGAGCTACTGAGCCCAGGAAGTAGAATAAGTGCTTTTCGGGATGCACCCTTTGGGCAGAGATGACATCCTTACTCCCCCTCAATTTCTGTTGTTTGCTCTTTCACATCAAACATGTAGATGTAATATATCCAAAGTTTGGAATCAGCTATTTAATGGCTGTGGCTATGATGTCATTTGATGCTGCCAAGCCCCAGGGAATCCTCAGTCTGTGAGTTTAGATGGGGCTCCATTTGACTAGGGAGGGGTGGGGGGGCTTGGAACATGGCTCTGAGGTTCTGTGGGGTTCTGTGAGCCTTGCCTGTCCAGGATGGTCAGCACCTGGGCAGACAGGTCATTCTGGAGTCCACTTTTCAGGATCCCGGCACCAAAGAGGCAGTTAAGCAACCCATTCTTACGTGACCAGGGACAGCCCTCAAATCTTGGAAGAACCCAAGTGTAATTATTGTTTTTTAATAGGAATGCTAATTTTAAGATTACTTTTGGTATCAATTTCTATAGCAAACATTTCCCAAGAGTGGTCGACCAGATGTCTGTAAGACAGGGTGTTAGAGATACAAAGGATAAAAGATTTTTTTTCTTGCATTTCCACAACACCCTTTGCCCTGAGAGTTGTTTTTTTGACAACCTCTTCCTCCTGCCCTAATTCATTTTATATTTAAAAAGTTCAGCCACAAATTTTAGCCTCAGAATTGTCCTTCACCTCTGGCCGTCCCATGTCCTTCCTGGACGTCTCCAGAATGCATCAGACTAGGGAGATGATGCAGTAATGTGGTGGCTGAATAAGCACCAGGCGAGCCTGGGTTCAAATCCCAGCTCCGCCAATTGCTCGCTGTGTGACATTGGACAGGGTCCTTAAAATCTCCATGAGCTAGGAGGATAATGCCTATCTCATAAAGTGGCTTTGGGGATTAAATTAAATGACATAATATATGGTGGCTGTCTGTCACAGAATAAATGATCCTTCAATTGTCATAATCATCAGATGACATTGGTCATGATTTCCAACTCCCGGTCTCTCTGAGCCTAGGTTCTGGGGGTTTTTGGATTACAGTGATTTCTCTGCTTGCTGGTTGATTTCCCAGATTCCCGGGGAGTTATCATTCCCTTGGTGTCCCTTCACATCCTGCCCAGCCCGAAGTCCCCTTCCGGGCAAAGCACCCTCACAGCAGATGCTAATGTGTGCTCCCCAGACCCAAGCCTTGCTTGCAGTAAACTCAGTTACTCATTGCAAACCGAGGGTGGTTTTTATGGGCTGAACAAATCAGGGAGGGTGCCCGAGGGCAGGCTCTGTGGTTGGGACTGGGCAGCCTGGAGAATACAAATTTGTAAAACTATTTTAAAAAGATATCTTTAGACTGAAAATAGACTTTGCCTACCTGTCTCTGGAGCAGGAGACACAGGGTATGCCCAGTGATGCCCTGCCCCCTGCCCCCACCCCCACAACCCCACAGAGCAGGGAATAAGCTCATGGAACATGCTGTCCTCAAAGGTGGCACAAACTGAAGAGGGGCTTTTGCCAGGGATCCAGAAGAAGTTGTGGAGAAGGTGTCATAGCAACGTGTGCCCAGAAGTCAGTGAGAACATCCTGAACCTTTTGAGGTCGCCCTCAGAGAAAACAGTCACCCCAGTGTCACGGTCTTATCCTTGTGCACTGCAGGCAAAGCCTGGACAAGGCTTCACCTTGTCCCTGAGCATCTCCTTCCTCTTGGAATCCTGGTCTAGCTGGTTGACCTCCTTCTGGGTCTTTCTTCCTCTTCTTTTCTGGAGTCTGGCTATGGGCAAGAAAATCTTGGGCTCATACTTTTATATAGTTTATACTGAACTCATTTCATCCTTGCAACAACCTGTGGGAGTGGCTAGGCAGCTCTAACTGCACCCATTTAATTGAGACTTGAATAGTTCAGAGGCCTAACGTCCCCAGCTCCTCAGTTTCTTCTCATTTTACCACGAGCTCCATCTTGAAGTGTGCCGAGATTTTACTAACCGATGGGGTTTGTGGATCACCACTGTAGAGAGCATACAATTCCTTCAAACAGGTGTCTTCCCTCATTGCTGCAGGTAGAATTTTTGACAATGTGGTGTGGTCACAAGAGAGAGATTTGGGGGAATCTTCTTCGGCCCCTCAGATCACGAGTATTTAACCCCCTTCTGGGTGGTTTAGGTGACGGACTGTGATGGCAGATCAAGGGACAGGTCAAGTGAAAGTAAATGTTACCATGGAAATGTCCCCATCCCCCCACATATAGTATTAAAAGGTTGGTTTTTTTGTTTTGTTTTTTTTTTTTGGTAGCATTAAGTAGAAATGAAATATTTGAAGCAGTTGACCTAGATTCTGCATGTGAATTCCAGGGAGATAACTCTAGGGAGATAAAACAGAAATGATTTAGGAAGTGGCTTTGGTGCAAGAGTGATGGGACTTAAAAGAAACTACAGTATATCCACCCTGGTAGGTAATCCTCCCAAAGACACACTTATTAGGTTGCATCTGTCTGTCTGTCTGTCTGTCTATCTATCTAAGTTTTTATTTATTTATGTGATTTTTACTCCCAATGTGAGTCTTGAACCCCAGGATCAAGAGTCGCACATCCTTCCTACTGAGCTAGCCAGGTGATGTGACCCTCGGTTGCTTTTAAATTGGGTTTGATTTAAATAGTAGTAAAAGAGGGGCGCCCGGCTGGCTCAGTTGGTTGGCGACTGACTCTTGATTCGGTTCAGCTTGTGATCTCAGGGTCCTGGGATTGAGCCCCGTGTGGGACTTCACGCTCAGCACGGAGTCTGCTTGAGATTCTCTCTCTCCCTCTCTCTCTGCCCCTCCCCCTGCTCACATGCCCGCACTCACTCTCTCTTTCTCTCTCTCAAATAAATAAGTAAATGTTAAATAGTGGTAAAGGCACAGATGTGCGTTTTTAGTTCAGCCTTTAGCTTTGGCATTGTTTCATTGCATGATGTGGGTTTCCAAGAGCAGAACTCCCATGACATATCACCATGGGAAGAGGGGTTTGACTTAAGATGGCTCAATTTTCAGTCATTGTCCAGGGAGCCAATTAAATGGTGAGGTGGCTGGTGGTGGCTAGCAGGGTTTGCCAGTGGCATAGCTGAGAGGGGCATTTCATCCAGCTCCGCAGAACTCTGGCTACGGCTTTTTTCATGTGGCGAGGAGGTGGTCTTCTGGTGCTGGCTGCCGGCTCTCCATTCTCTGCCTCGTCTGTCTACGGCTCTGTGTCTTCTTCTGTGGGCTTGCTGCACTTGATGGAGGGCTGTTTTCCCTTCTCCTTCCTTTATCCCTCCCTGCTTCCCTCCCTCCCTCCCTTTTGATTTTATTTATTTGTCAGAGAGAGAGAGAGAGAGGGAGAGAGAGGAAGAGAGCAGGGGGAGCGGCAGGCAGAGGGAGAAACAGGCTCCCCAACTGAGCAGGGAGTCTGCCTCTGGCCTCGATCCCAGAACACTGGAATCATGACCTGAGCCCAAGGCAGACGCTTAACCGACTGAGCCACCCAGGCGTCCTGATGGAGGGGTGTTTTCAACTCTGATGGCAGGAAAAATAACTTCCTGCATAGTGTCCAAGCCAAAAAGGATTTCCCCCAATCTGGTGAAATACCAAGAGCCTTGACGCACCCCTATTACAGGTAACATCGCTAAATGCCCTGCCAGGGTTAAGGGCTTTCGCCTTTAAGCCCATTTAGCCCCATTTTAGGTGGGCAGCACACCGACTGCCAGCTGGGACTGTGTTCCGCCAACAGGAATGAGTGTGGAGGGCGCACGTGCGGGACCTGGCAGGTGAGGACTAGCTGAAGTGGGCGTGGGCCTGGTGACGTGTCATCAATAGAGACAGTCCTGGGGGCGCCTGGGGGGCTTAGCCATTAAGCGGCTGCCTTCGGCTCAGGTCATGATCCCAGGGTCCTGGGATCGAGCCCCGCATCGGGCTCCTTGCTCGGCGGGAAGCCTGCTTCTCCCTCTCCCACTCCCCCTGCTTGTGTTCCCTCTCTCGCCGTTCGCTGTGTCTCTCTGCCAAATAAATAAATACATAATCTTAAAAAAAATACAGACAGTCCTGGTTGTGCTTGTGGCAACACCCAGAGCGATCACATGAACTCACTGGTTTGTGGGAGAGAAGTTTATCTGCATATATACTGATGGTACCGTCTCAGTCTGGAATGTTTCTGAAAGGATGCATGGAAGCCTGGTAAATGTCGCTGTCTCTGGGCAGGAGGACAGAGGTGCTGGGATGGGAACAATGCTACTTTTCAAAGCATTGTTTTACCAAATGCACATATTCCTCTTCCATTTCATTAATCAGACTGACTTTCTCTAGCTATATCAGGGCTAATGGTGAGATCTTAGCCACCGGTCACCAAACATGGCAGAATTGCATGTTTCTTATTTGCAAGGAGCCAGAAAAGATGTTAAAAGGCTCCTTGGAAGGATTCCTTTTAAGACTGAAGTACGTCAGGAAGTTGGTTGTCCCGAAAAGCAATTTTTCATCTGAGATGTTTAAGTTGGCCACGATGTCTGCACGGTGTTTTGCAACCCAGCCAACCCTGCTCCGCAGAGAGCCAAGACAATGGAGATGTCTAAGATCAATTACACATGCCCCTGCCTCCTCACATGGCCAGAAAGGGAGAGTGTGTATCACTTCCAGTACATTCGATAGATGAAATAGATCTTCCTGTTTGTGTGGATGGGTGGGGCTGTTTAAATCCTTTTAAGTCAAGCCGAAAACTGGGATTCAGGCCAGTAGTCGGAGGAAACCAGTAGTGTATTTGATCAGGATGCGTGAAGTCTTCTGGGATCTTCCATCAAATGGCCTTATTTTCAGAAGTTTCATCTTGCTTCTTGTTGATATCAACCAGTGCTTTGAAAGCCACTATTGAATGATGACTGGCTGGCTTTCTCCAAAAACACTTCCAGAATGGAAATAGTCATGCTTCACTAAAGCGAGGAACTTAAATAAACAGTCATTTCTTCCCTCAGTGGAGGACTTTAATAGGCTGACTTTACTGTTAACATTTCTTTGAGGCAAACTGATAACACGGGGTCACTTATGGGAAGGGTTGCAGATGTGCTGACTAAGGCAAAGCTCGGCCTCCCCAGAATTGTGTCCCAGGGTGACTGATTGGGTGTGCACTGAGGGGCCTGGCAGGTGACTCAGGAAAGACTCTATTAGGGCCATTGCCCTTGTGTGAGTGAAGCCACTGAAGTCTTCTGGAAGGTTCACCCTGCAGCCAGAAACCCCATTTTGTTGGTGCCCAGCGATGTTCAGGCTCCCACAGATGGCCTCATTCTAACCAAATTTAAGAAGCTATTAAAGTCCAGAATGTCTATTTGTTCCTTAGAGTTGGCATATCCCTTCCCAGTGATTTATGGAGGTAACCATGGGACTGAATTTGGGGTGTGAAGGCTGCATGGGATCAGTGCCACTGGTAATGTAGGTGGAATTTTCCTGATGGAATTTTCAGGCAGTTAAGAGCATGGTTTCTGGACCAGACCGGCCAGCACTGAGTCCCAGCCCCTCTTATGCTGGTGACATTGGAGAAGGTTCCTTAAGCTGTTTCTCTGCTACTGTTTCCTTATCTGTGAAACTGGTATAATTTCATCGGATGTTTTCAAAGCTGGGCGTGAGGATGTGGTATGATATGGATGGTACCTAGAATAATGCCCAGCACATAGTAAGTCCTAGAAGTGTTAACAGCTGTCACTACCTAGAGAAGGGGTCAGCAAATTCTTTCTGTGAAGAGTCAGATGGTAATATTTCAGGCTTTGCTGGCCACACAGTCTCTATCTTGACCACTCGATTCTGCCATTACAGCACAAAAGCAGGCACAGACGTTAGGTGAAGAAGTGGACACAGTTGGGAAAACAGGGAGTGGGCAGGATTCTGTCCTTGGACTTGATCTACTAACCCCTTATCTGTAGAATCCCTGGGATCCCGGAGCACCAGGTGGAATTGCTTATGTGGATTAGGGGCCAAGAAGAGGATTGTTAGTCTTTATCCTTCAGGTAATAACTCTCTCACCCTTTGGGAGGTGGGAAGGGGCAGACGGGGAGACTGAGGCACCCATTCTCATAGTGTGAAGTTGGCAAAAGTGGATTCCCTTGACCTTATTTTAGTTCTTTTTCCCTAAGCCTGAGGAGTTCAGTGCTCACATAGGTAGCAAGAATCCCTTGTGCTCCTTTGAAAGGAATGAGGGACATAAAATCCTACCTGAGGACCAGCTGCCAGTGAGGGATATTAAAGGATCATGAAAGATGGAATCGCCACGAAAAGAGATCTTAGTGGTCAACTATCAGATGCTTCTATCCCCTCAACTGCATCCTGATCAAGGAAGAGTATGGTGATTCCTCAAATGACCTTGACTAAGGGCATCCTCCAGCAATGGCATCCATGATGGCTGGGCTCAGCCCCGCCCTTAAGTCTGTAAGATGGCCCTGCCCCAGGCCCTACACTTTAGAGAAATAAGCAACAAATCCCAAAGACTCCTTTTAAAATTAATTTCAGTTTCCTAAGGAATTTTTTTGAAGGTTTGGCCAAACACTGAGCAAAGAAGGATTATGGAAGAAAGTTGTTTGAAGCAAACTGGTTCCCTTTGAGCCTAAGGATATGGGGCAGGAGCACTGCACTGGGTTTATATGGGAAGAGAAAATCACAGGTCCACTCTGAGGACCCAGAGACAGTTGCTGTTTCGTTTAAAGTTAATTGCCCCCACTTTCTAAAAGTGGGTATCTAGGCAGGAGCTGGGTTCCCTGGGTAATTATAGTTCCTTCCTCCCTTTTGCTGGGAGGATGTGGTTTTGGAAGGGCTTAGATATCCTGAGTCAGAAGAGTAAGGTGTGGCTTGGTGGGGATGGCGGGGAATCCCCTATAGTTTTAGGGTCAGAGGACCACCCGGTTGCTGGCCACAGACCCCGGACACAAACAGGTAGAAATTCAGACGCTAAGTCTGAATTTCCTAAGTCTATATTAAATACCTTAGAAATATCCAGATACATGGTATGTATCTTTGGATACAGCCTATTTTTGGAATCTCATTTCAGGCCTTAGAAATGTTAGGAGTGAGCCTAGCTAAGTTCATGGCAACTTGTGTTCCCGGGCCACCTAATTTTCCTGGTTTGGCTCCTAAACATGTCCCTTCTAGATATTTTATCAACACACACTGAACTTCGGTCAAAGCTCTCCTGGCTGGGGTACACTCCTTTCCCTTAGAGTACCTTTCATGCATCAAATTTTACCCATTTTACATAAGTCAAAGTAAATCCAAAATTGCCAGTGTTCTAATTTTGTACTGTTAGTGTGTATGTGTGTGTGTGTAAGAGAGGGAGAGAGGAGGTGGGGCAGAGAGAGATAGTACATATACATGTGTATATATGTATGTGAGTGTGTATGTATACATGTGTATGTATGTATACATATGGATACACACGTATGTTGTTTAGTTTTTTATTTTGTCTTCCAAAATTGCCTCCTGTATTTTTTGAACACGAGGAGGGTTTGGGTAGTGGTACATGAGCCATATATTTCACTCTCAGTTAATAGAGTGAAGAGTTTGGAATTAAGTGAAATTCTATTATTCAGTTAATAGAGTTAAGAGTTTGGAATTAAGTGAAAAATACCCTCTGCAAGCTGAAATAGTTATCTGTTGCCGTTTAATAAATTTCCCTTGCTTGAACAAGGACAACCATTTATTAGCTCACAGTCTCTGAGGGCCAGTGAGTCAGGAGCACTGGCTGGGTGTGTACTCTAAGGACCTTCACAAGCTTGCAGGCAAGATGGTGGCTGGGGCTGCCGTCATCTGAAGGTTTGGCTGGGGCCGAGAGTTCTGCTTTCAAGAAGGCTCATGGCTGACTAAGTGATGCTGACTGTTGGCAGGGAACTGTTGGCCAGGGACCTCCGTTCCCTGCCGTGTGCACATCCCACAGGGCAGCTGAGGGTCTTCATAACATGCGTTTGGCTTTCTCCGGAATGTGTGGTCCTAAAGGCCACTGTGCAAGCTCCAGCGCCATTTATGAGCTAGTCTTAGGAGACCCCTGCTCTTATTTCTGCAGGTCAGTCGTGATGAAATGATTAAGGTACAGGGTGTGCTTATTAGAAAGTGAGGTTCATCGGGAGAGGGTCATCTTGGAGGCTGGCTACTGCAGATGTTGTAACGTCCCTGGGTAAGATGTGGCACCTAAAGACCTGAATCCACCCTATTCAGGCCCTATTTTTGTGAATGTTGCTTTCTTGGACTGCCCGCTGTGGGCCCCGGGCCTATAGATGTTGCCTCCACTTCGTCTAGCTAGAGCTCCTCACTGATGCCCAAAGAAGGCCTTGGATTCAGGATTTTATAAGAACCATCCAAAGAGTATTTGGTCACCAAATCCAGAGAGTCAAAGGTCCACGTGAATATGTATACATCTGATTCAGGATAACACACAAGTGCATACACAGTATTGTCCTGATGGTAACCACTCATCCTTCCTCACTGAAGAACTGGCCACAGACGCTGCCCTAGAGAGCGCTGGCAGTGTGTCTGTCCTCCTCCTGGTCCTCTTCACTGGTTTACCTTGGGTGGCTTTTGCATCCCTCTCAGTTCATTGCTTTTCTCAATTTTAATTCAGCTGACACAACAGTTTGAAAGAGTGATCCTTAGAGTATCACTAAGGATCATCTTTAAAGGACCGAGTCCTACTGGTGGAATCCCATGAGCTCCATGAACTGTTTCTAGTGTCGAGATCCTTGTGTTCGCTTTCGCTCACTCACTCATGTTCTCATTCATTCAACCTTGACCGTGTGTGCCCTATGTTCAGGACTGGTGTGGAGCCCTTTGCTCTCGGGCCGGCGATTGCACAATAGATCCAACACTGCAGGGCTTGAGCTGGGTGCTTCTTCATCAGTGGAGGTTCTGCTAATGGCTTCTGCAAAGCGTCCTTCTACAGAGTGGCTGAGAAAGCTGCCTGCAGGCCAGGGGGACCAGATTTGAGAGACAGCTCTCACTGCAAGGCTTTCCAGGCTCACTCTACTGAATGGACCCTTGGAAAGGTCATTCTTTTTGTGATGTGGCTCTCCTCTGTTGTTTCTGATGTTCCAACATCCTAGTTACAATGCTCAAAAGGCCTGTGGCCTTGGTGGGACTTTGCTTCTTTCCTGACTTTTTGGATCTCTTCCACAAAGAAAAGTTCTCGGGTCTTCTCCAGGATTATATTTATCCTTTGGGACTTGGATATCTGGCCTCCCAAAAGAGACAGGATTCAAATCAGCTCTTTTAAGAGGGGGCGTGGCTGGCGGAAGCAGGTAGTATGACAGTAACGTGAAGAGGCCACTGGAGGAGATTGAGGAAACAGAACGATGACACAAAGCAGAGGTGAATACTCAGAAAGAGTGTGGCTCAGGAGACATTCAGACGCAGGGCAGGATGCCCCACATGTCCTGGTTAAGAGCCCACATAAACCCTGGTGTGTTCTTCACCCAGCATTTGGGGCTGTGCACAAAGTCTGCTCTACTGGAGGGGGTCCCCACCCATGAAGTTCTACATGGGGTCCAGGGACAGGGGCTGTGTGACTATGTGAAAATGGACGCTCTCTGCTCAGAAAAGGGACCTAGAGGGAGAGGGGAGGCATCTAGAACTCAGGGGGTGATGGTGGCTTGTTCTTCTGGTTAGCTAACTCAGACCCACAGTGTAACCTCCCAGATCAGCTGCCTATGGGAGGAAATGAGCCCCCGGGGCCATCCAGATCTGTCCTTCATCAAGGTCACCCTCCCTGCGGTGATTACGAGGGTCTGCTTGGATGTGGACTCTAAGAAGTCAGCAAGAATCGACAGGTCAATTGTGTAGTCTTCTCTTCTTGAGGGGATGGTTTGGGGAGTCCGCGCGTGCGTGCGTGCGTGCGTGTGTGTGTCTGTACATGTGTGTGTGCACGGTGATGACTTGCTCGCCCAGAATCATTAGTTTTGTCCCCAGTCTGAACCCCACGAAGATGTGAGAACAACTGAGTGCTGACCTCGTTCCTTTTCTGCCAGAGAAGGAGTTTTCTAGGCCTTCCCCATCCAGCCCCCACGTCCATCTTTATGTCAAGCCCCAGAATAGTTTTTTTAAGATATTCTAATTACCTGAAAGAGCTCTTTCAAGGGGAAAACCAATAAACTACTTAATTAATACACATAATTCCATGTTCGCAGTAGGCACACAGGGAAGGGGAAGGGATGGCTTTATCAGCATGGTCTGTAGATTCCCCCGTTCCGAGGGGACCCTGTGTATCCCATCTTTGACAGCACACGGCTCCCTGTGACCCCTTCAGGCTTTCCAAACAGAGAACCTGGTGTGAACCTGAAAGGCAGTTGGTCACCCAGCCACATAGGATGGGGACAAGGAAACTTAACACTTTTTGGCTGCCTGCTCTATTCTGGGCATCCAGGCAAACCCTCTTCACTGGAGCACGTCCTCTGACGTGCCCTACACCGTCTAAGTCAATACTCTGTCATCCGCAGGCAGCCGGCTTGACTTAGGGGCTCGGTGAGCATCTTCCACTCTAGAGAGTGGAGTGAGGAATCATTCCTGACCCTTTGTGGGTTTGAATTTCACACGTGACCTCAAGCCACTTCGGGACTGTTCCTCTCCCTTCCCCCTACCTCAGACCCCCTGACCCCCTTGCTGTCGAAGGTTCATTTGTCCTTTCTCCCAGCGCTCCCCAAGGACAGCCATTTTGCAGGGCGCTCGCTTTCTGGTCCTACAGTGATGAGTCCCTTTCCGCCACTTGGATCTGACAGCCTCAACCTCTGTAACTTTGCACCCAAAGCCACGATGCAATCCCTGTTTTTCTTTCTTGGTTTCTGCTCTCAAGTGTTAGTAACTTGGAATCATTTGAAAGAGGACAGCTAGTGGGCAGACCACCGGAAAGGAATTCTGGGAGTCTGGCTGGTTTGGGCACAGCTGCTGCGAGCTACCACGGGTGCCTACTTCTGTAGGTGCTTCTGGAAGCCTCGTTGGGCAAAGGGAACTACATTTTCAGGATGAGTCAAAGACAGGGATGTGAACCACGCTAAAGGCTCGACAAGGGCTAGGGATGGAGAGAGGGACTGAGTTTCGGCTACTGTTTTAGGGGATATGATCTCTTCTGCCTTTCCTTTCCTGCCTATCTCTATATGTATTTCTGTATATGGAAATGTATATATGCATATGTACGTGTGTATATGAATCTGTCTGTATATGTATGTATACACAGACACACAAATGAATCAAAATGAAATAATTCAAGTTCTGCTTTCAAAATGACATCTTTAGAATTGCTTATCAAAACATTAAAAACAATTTTTCAAAGGAAAGGAAAACGAAAAAAAAATTCCCTATTTTACGGGGACAGCGGATGTCTGCAGAGTTTGGGGGAGTTCGGCTCAGGCGAAACCGAGTGAGGTGACACCTTACTCAATCCTGTAAGATGACACCTGTCACCTTACAGGATTAACCGTGAGCCGGACGTCCGGCACTGGGCACCAGGCAAGCATGTGGGAAGATGGGAAATCTCTAGAGGCAGAGTGCTCTGTCTGGCAGGTGAGTGAGATCCAGGTTTGGGTCTGAGCTCTGTCACCAGGCATGCCTGTGTGACCTTGGACACATCACTTGCCCTCTTTGGGCCTCTGTTTTCCCCTATGTAGAAAATGCATCCCTAAGTGACCTGTGAGTTCCTTGCAGAACCAACACTCCTTGACTTACAATCATGGGACAGTGGAATCAGGACTATCATGGGCCTAGTGTCATGCCAGGGGCCCAAGTGTCACAGCACCGCGGAGGATAATCATGTGGCCTTGACTCTATTCTGGCACACAGAGGTGAGGATGGCCATGGTTCCGGGCTGATACACTTGCCAAATGGATTTTCCTCATCGTTTTCAAATGAGACCCAGAGTGAATGGGGCTGGGGACACCCCACTAGGGTCTGGGATTCCAGCTCCTTCCCTGAACAGCTCTCTGATCTTGGGCACAGAACTGTTTACATTTGCCCTCAGGGGTTTCTCTAGCAGAGTATGTCTCTGGCCAGGCCAGAGTACGGACTGTGCCTGTAACAGCGGCTGCCTCGTGGCATTGTTTGCACTGTGATGGTGAGAACATAGACTCTGGAGCAAACGAGATTGACATTGGAATCCTGGCCATGAGCAACACAGACCAGAATTCAGAGCCATGGCTTAACGGGCATTTTATTAATAACACATCTTAGTGAGTGCAAAGCAGCAAATCTATATGTCAGGAAACACTTGACTTTAGGTTCTTGGAAGTGTTTTTATAGCTTCACAGCTATAAACATTTTTCTCTTGGATTGAAAGACTGAAGGGGGTCCACTGAGCATTCTGTGTTCTGGAAGTGTTTCCCTTGGATGGCATTCAGAGCAGCAAAATCCTCTTACACACCCCAATCTGGAAAGTCCCCATTTTGACTGTAGTTGATCAAGGATTAACTTCACATTTGTTTTAAATGAGCAGGCAACTCCTCTCATTGACATATTTATAGAGAGTTCTAATTCTATTTTCAAGAGTTCTAATTTATGTTTCTTTCACCTAGGTCACTTTTTTTGTTGAATCATGGTCAGAAATATAAAGATGACTAAAAATATGAAATTTTGCACAAAATCTCACTCCTTATAACTAAGTACTTGTATTAGTATTTTTTTTTTATTTGTAAGTGACAACCCATCTCAAGGTGACATATGAGGGAGGGAGGAGGAGAGAGAGAGAGAAAGAGAGAGAGAGAGAGGAAACCTATTGGCTTAAAAGACAGTAAAGTTAAGTAAAACCTGGGAACAACACAGCTTCAGGCATGGCTGAATCCAGGGGCCATCAGGAACCCTTATCTTTATCTCTTTAATGGTTCTCTTCATATGGTAGGCATATTATCCACTGGTGGCTCAACCCTTATATTTGCATAGCAAGTCACATGAGAAAAGATCATCTTCTCAGGTATTTCTGTTCAGCTATGTCCTGTGGTCCTCTCTGGACTGCTCATTGTGGCCATGAGCATGATATCATCTGACTGATGAGGCCTGGGTGATATGTCCTCATTCATTCTACAACTCATGTGGCGTGCTTCCATCTTTGTATCATTGTTTCCTCATTTCTAAACAGAGAAGAATATTCTTCTGGTTTGTTTCATAAGGCTGTTTATAGGTACATTGTTTGGTGATTGCTTTCCATCCTGTGCTTGATTTTTCTGGGGCTACAGCATTGCACTACAGTCACACGTGGGCACGGACATGTGGGGTGGCCTTCGTAAACTCAGGCAGTCCCTGAGTTTCATCCTCATCCCTTCTCCTCTCAGGATTTCCAGAGAGCTTTCTCCTTTCCTGAGATTTTTAGTGCCTACAATTAATTACACCCAGAGCCCAAGGTAGAAAATTAGGTCGAAATGAAAAGCTTGGGATCTAGTCTTGACAAATCGCAAAGCCTTGCAGTGTGTCTCTCCTTGGTCAAAATCCAGGGCTGGTGTGTTCAAATGAAACTTGGTGATCATTTTCATTATTTGACTTATGCTCAACATCATGCTGTTTTGTTTTGTTTTGTTTTGTTTTAACATCCTGCTGTTTTGATGAATGGTTTGACCAACACAGTGGCTGTGGTAGAAAGTGATTCTTTTTCCTTTCCTGAGATGAGGTTGTGGAATCACTAGGGACACCTCCCTTCCTAGGAAAGCCCCTCAAGAACTGAAACGAGTCACCATTTTCTCAGGCTATGCTGAGAGCTCAGTGAATTGGTATTAATTAAAATTTCCCTTTTTGTGAGATTTTCCTTCAAGACCCAGAAGCAAATGACTGGGGGAAAATGAATAACATGACACTTTAAGCATTGAAAGACCTGAAATGGTTCCATCTGTGTCTTCTTACTTGGAAAGGCAGAGAGATGGACTTGCACTGGGTTCGTAGGTGGAGAAGCTGAGGGTCACCTGAGCCACTTGTTCAATGTCACAAGCTAGTTGGGGCCCAGTTGGAACCCCGACTCTCTCTGGGCCTCACAAGCTTGGACATGGCATCAGACAGCTTCAGTTGTACATTTGGGGTGACTTACTTTCATATCCTCCTGAGGAAACCAGACCTCCCGTAGTCAACAGAACTTGATACCACACATCCTAACGTTTGAAAACTCACCTGACCAAAAAGATCTTGCAGTTTTATTCACTTGAACAGGCCTCATAACCTCCCGCAGAGCGTCCATGTCACACTCCGAATAAATAGTCACTCCCCCTGTTATCAAATGTCCTTTGACCTCTTTTCAAGAACCTGTGACCAGTTTTCCCTTTCAAACAGCTCTTTGAAGGTTGTTTATGTGTGAGCGCAAGGCCTTCCCTCCCCTGTGGGTCACAGAGCAATTACTGGAAGGTTGGTGGGAGGTGGTTCTTGGCTTCGGGTAACCATGAGTGCGCATCTATGAGCAGGTTGCTGTTTAATGTTCAGGAACTGGAGCCCTTTGGTCAGAAGAAATGTGCAGGTCACCTCAAAATACAGAAAGAAAATGCAAAGCTACCCCCTTGCAGTCAGGGAGGGAAGGCAAGAGCCTGTGCCCCTGGGCATCCTGAAGGCACATCAGGGAACCCTAGGGTTCCTCTGAGCACAGTCTGAGAACCAAAGGACTGGAGAATCTGTAGGAAGTTCTGGTTGTAAGAGCCTGTGAGATCTATGGTGGGGGTTTGCTAGCAAGGACCTGCCCCTCACCAGGGTCCTCCGAGGAATAGACATTGGCCCCACATGCAGGCAGACTCCTTTCATCTCTTTGCTTCTTACCTGCCAGCTAAGATGGTAGATTTCAGGAAAAACAGGTTATGACTTGACCCCTTTCCTCAAAGAACTTATCACTCGGCTTTCATAGTAAGTGTTCCATACATATTTGATGAATAGAGGAGAGAACCTCTTTTGAGGTACACAGAAGCCAGAAAGTACGCCTCAAGTCCAGTCCTCAGTAGGAGACCCATTTGACATTGCATCCAGAATATACATCCAAATACATGGATGCAACTGAAAACCCGGATACACTCCATTCTCTTTCTTACATCAGTAGCAACCCACTAAAGTGTTTTCATAACCCGTTGATGGGGTCCTGTTCTGGAGAATGCTGGTGAGGGTGTGCTCACTGGTCATTCTCCCGAACTCACGCTGGGTTACCTGTAAGCTTCTCCTGCTACATCAAGGGTCAGCAAACTGAAGCCCCCAGACCACGTGCCACCTATCACCTTTTTTTGTATGGCCCAGGGGTACTGTCCGAGCACCGTGAACCCAGGCTGGCGTGCCCCCCTCTACCCTGTTCCCCACTCTGTTCCCGACACCTGCTGGGCACTGTGCTTTGGGCTCCCGGTCTGGGAGCTAGAGCCTCAGTAACCTCACTTCTGGGTGCCTGTGGGCAGACAGTCAGGCTCTCTTTAGGAGGAGAGGGCCTGGGGGTCATTGGGCAAAGAGAATTGACAGTGGGGGCAATCCCCTTCAACTCCCCCATCTCACTGATCTGGCCTACAGGGAAGCAGTCTCTTCCTGAGACTGTCTCCAACAGACGCCCGTGGGCCCAGAATGGGCCTCCCACCCACGACAAATAGATATTTGCTTCTTGGCCCACGATGTCTGAAATATTTACTGTCTGGTATTCTATAGGAAAAGTTTGCCCAACACAGTGCTCTATGATGATGGGCTGTGCATAATTCTATAAAAACTCATCCCCTTCTTAAAAAATTAATTTTAAAAAATATTTTATTTACTTTAGAGAGAGAGATAGCAAGCAGGGGAGGGAGAGAGAGAGAGGGAGAGGGAGAGAAGCAGGCTCCTTACTGAGTGCAGAGTCCGACATGGGGCTTGATCCCACAACACTGAGATCAGCACCCAAGCCAAAAGCAAAAGTTGGACCCTTAACCGAGAGAGAGCCACCTAGGTACCGCAAGACTCATCCGCTTTTAGTAACAATAAACAGTAGTATTAGATGTCACTTATTGTGGCTCAGAAAGGTTAAGTAACTTGCCCAAGGTCACACAGCTAGTAAGTGGCAGACTGGGATTTTGCAGCGATAGTTTGGCAGGAAAGGAGAAGAAACCACAGGGCTGATACCCTGCCATGATGCCCATGTGTTGGCACCCCAACCTCAGCTTCTCCAGGGCCCACCCTTGCCCCAGAACCGTAGAGCAGCTGTCTAATGTCTCTCCTCGTGAGCCCACTCTGGGGTGGCTGCCAATGTTTCTTTTTAATTATCATGGTCCCGCTTCGGGACACTGTGGCCAGAAGCTTCTATCTGTCCGGCATTTTCTTTCCTGCGTGGCCTCCCAGATTTAGTGGTTCCTTTGTGACTTGGCTAATTCCCCTCCGGAAACTTGGGTTTCCTCTTCAACTTCACCCCGTGGTTCAGGGAGGAGATCGCCATTTTTAATTGGTACCGTGCTCAATTTCTGGTGCGTCAGAGTTGACAAGCCCCCTTTGCCTCTTATCTGCCCCTGACTCATCCTCAAGAGCAGACACATCTTGCTTCCTGGGCACCATCCAGGAATGTGCTCTTAAATGGATTTTCCAGGAATCAGAACTCACTGCTCCAAATACCCAGCCTCGGAAACTTGTAACTATTTTGCACAGTCATCTTTGTAAGACAAATGACACCGCGTCTTGTGTTCTTAAGCAGAGCTCTTCACGCACATTTAATCTTTCCCCGAAAAAGCAGTAGACTCATTAAAAACATTAGTTATTGTCAGGTCTGTGACCGAAAGGCTGTGTAAGGTGGTAAACTGCATGACTTTGAGAGATTTACATAAAACCCCGGAAGTTTCTGTTTCCTTATCTGTGAAATGGGGATGATACTCTGACTGACCCGGTAGCATCAGGTGAGGGGGAAATGAGAAGATTCTCGTAAAGCCTTCGGCAAGGTGACCGGCACGTGGTGTGCTCCCACTAGGTGACTGATATTATGATTCAGACATCATCCCACGTAGGGTAATAGTTCTCAATCCTGACTGTGCACTAGAGACCCTGGGGGGAGTGTGAAAGTCTGATGCTGCGCGCCCCCCGCCACCCTGACCGCCCCCCCCCGCCCCGGCTCCTGATCATCAGGATCTCGGGTTGCTTGTGCTTCAGCATTAATGCTTTTTGTTTTGATTTGCCTGCATCTATGCCTTCTTCCCCCAATGGACTACTGCCCTTGGCCCCTCTCAAACGCAGCTAGAGCTGGGGACCCTTGCTTTGAGATGTGTCCAGCTATTTGCTCCAACACTAAATAGCCTGATCCTCTTGGCTCTTTCAAGAATTTCTAGTTTTATTTCGGAGCTTTTCTGCTCCTCTTGAGAGCACCTAATATTTATTTGAGGCTTTGCAAGGAACTTTGCCTGCCTCGATTAACCCTTTCCTGCACCCCCACCTAGTTCCAGGCACCCAGGGAACACAATTTAAGGAGACACTCACTCTCAGGGTCTTGCAAGTGTGCATGCCATCATTAGTTTTGCACCCTGGGCACCTGTTTGTCTCTCCCAAGTCTCTGCCTTACCCCACCAACCACTCACCCCTTCAGTCTCCATAAGGACTAGGACCATGTCTGTTTTATTGCCCAGTATGGCACATTCCCTCTAGAACCGAGACCGAACAGATGGCCCTTGCAGGAATCCTGTGCCTTAGGTACCACCACTATTCATCATGCGTCTTTTACATGTGGGGATACTGAGGCACAAAAAGGCTAAGTAGTTTGCCCAATGTCCCCAGAAAGTGGCAGCTCCAGCCTGGGCTTGAGGTCTTGTCACTTGCACCCTGCTTCCTGATTCCATCGCTCCCACTGCCCAGAGAAGCACTGGCTCCCAAGTCTGTCTGGTCCAGGAAGCCAGTAATCACATTTAAAAAAAGAATTGGCTGGTAAGTAACTAAGCCCTGAATACCTAAGAAATGTTATTTCCTCCCCTCTTCCTGATACTCAAAGCCCAGCAATTATTTTTCGACAAATAAAACTGTTAGCCCAGAAAGTTGGCAGTGTCTTTTCTTTCTGTAGCCCGAGCCCCAATCCCAGGCCTGCTGCCAATACCGCCCTCCACGGCGAGGATGTCATTCCTGGGGGTGCTGTGGGGCCCACCCTGGCTATCTCCGGCTGCTTCTGATCTGGCCGGGGCTGGGGGGGGCGCTGACAAGCTTTGGACATGCACAGCAAGGGGGGTTCTCCTGACCAGTGGGGCAGGGCCTGAACGCGGGTGGAGGAGGGGCTCTGAGGACAGTGGGGTAAGGAGCTCTCAGTGCGAGAGTGGCCTGAGGTTGAGGGCTACTCCCAGGATGGAAGGTTGAGTCAAAGGGACCACTTCTTTCTGAGAAGTGGAGTCAATTCTGAGTCATGGCACACTCCGACCCTGTCTGACAGACATACCGCCACGCTAGGTTTCAGGTCTTAGGGGGGCAACCCTACCGTGTAGCTCCTTCCTCCGGCCGACCCCATCTCCCCGGGGATGTGTTGTGCATTCATTCCCACAGTACAAACAATACGCTCGCCTTGGACTTCTCTAGACTGTGATTTTGAACCGTGTGCTTCTGTTGTTGCCTAAATTTATTGCAGATACACCACTATAGTCATACGTGATCAGTGCCTCAGAATTTTGTGTCCATTCTTAACCTCTCCACAGGAGGGTTGGCTGAGAATGCGGTAGAGACAGGGGTAAAACTCTCTACACTCTGAACTTGCTTCCAGAAAACTGCACTGGGAGAATCTGATTACATAAACTCCCCCGTGTGCCAGGTTTTCTTGATACACCCTCTGAAGCAAGAGCCTTATGTCGTTGTGTCCTGCAGAAAAGCTTGTTTCTCTTAGAACCCATTGACTATTCCTGAGAGTGGAGCTTTGTACTGAATTTCTGAAGTGGCATTAGGCTGGGTCTGCATGGCCCAGAGTGAATGGAGTTAATTAGGGCCACCCATGTTTGCGGATAGAGTAGGTGATGGGATTGTTGGCAGGTAAGAGCGTGTGGGCACCTCTCTCAGCTGGGCTGGTGCCCGTGTCTCTGGTCTGAAGTAGGTCAATGGGGTCCACTTGGGAAGAGTTTATGCTTCTGGGAAGCCTGATGTGGAGCACATGTGCCCTGCAGAGAGGACTGAGGATAGTTGTTTTGATCTGTGGTAAAGAGCAGAGAAGATCATGAACGTGGGCCGCTGGACACAAGACCGCTCGCTCCCCAACTGCCCCCCTTCTTCTCCATCTTGCCTTGAGTGGTGGTCTGCCTACTCACCAAGGCAACACTTCATGGTTTACCCAAATTCCTAGTGTTTTTGTTGTTGTTGTTGTTTTTAGTAGGCTCCATGCCCAGCGTGGAGCCCAACACGGGGCTTGAACTTATAACCACAAGATCAAGACCTGAGCTGAGATCAAGAGTCGGACACCCAACTGACTAAGCCACCCAGATGACCCCTTCAAGTGCTCTTAGTCTTCCAAAATCTGCTACATCTGCTGCCAAAACATATATTTATGTCCTTCCCTGTGTCTCCACTGCCTTAACCCAAACCCAGCCTGCTAACAGGTCTCCCTTCTAGTTTCACCTCACTCCAGTCCTCCCCGGATTCTGCGGCCAGAGCACCCTTCTGAAGCCCAGAGATCTTCCCAACCATTACCAACAGCAGTGGCCCTTGACCTCTGTTACCCTGCAGCATGGAGAAGGTCCCACTCAGAGGGAGTGCCCTCCCGTTCTCCCCCTTAAGCAGACACAGCAGCCTGCACATGAGGGGGCTACATTGCAGGGATCCCCTTAACAGGGTCCTAATTAGTGGCACATTACTTGCCCCACTCCACCCAGCCACCCTCTCCATGAATAAGGACATTGTGATTGAGTAACACTAGCCCAAAGGTAGGAGTCCGGGGGGCCTTTCGCAGACTCTCCCCGACTTGCGCTTCGATTCTTATTTTCCATACAGTGGCCTCCACCCACCCCTTCTGTGCCATTCCTGCAGAGTGCGGTTCGTGTTTTCTTTGCACCGATGGGTGGTCTCTGCAGTGGGTACGCTTCCTTCTCTTCTCCACTTGCTCCGTTCCTTTGACTTTTCTGCCCCAGCTGGGTGGCCAAGGCTTCCTTCATCCCCTCAGTGTTCTGTGTGCCTGCTTGTTACAGGACTTTATTGCATCCTATTGTATTTTCTCGTTCTGATTTTTGAAAAAAATAAACCTTTTTAAGGAATAATTCACAAACAGGAGAAGGCACCCATTTTAAAGGTGCAGCTTGATAAGTTTTGACAGGTGTATAAACATGTGTGATAACCACCACAGGCAAGCTATAGGATATTTCTGGCACCCTGACAGGTTCCCTTGTGCCCCTGCCTGGTCACCGCTGCCCGCCGCAGCCCCAGGAAATCACTGATCCCGTTTCTGTCGTTACAGGTGAGCTTTGTCGTTCCTGGTGTTTTTTATACACAGAGCGTGGAGTTTGTGTTTCTGTGTTGAGCTTCTTTCACTCAGTGGGAGGTCGTGGGGATTTGTGTGTGTGTGTGTAGGTCATTCCAAGAGCGCTTTTCCATTGTGCAAATACGCCACCATTTTGTTTGCCATCTTTCCCGAGCGCTCGCTGTTATGACTAAGTTTGCTATAAAGTACAGGTCTTTTGTGGACACATGTGTTTATTTCTCTTAGGAAAATATCTAGGATCAGATTCATTGGATTAAAGCATAGGCATACATATAGTTTTATTTAAAAAGTATCACTTTCCCCCAAATTGGTGGCGTCACTTAAGTTCCCACCTGTGCATGTGAGATTCCCGGAGCACCACGTCTGTGTCAACGTTGTTGTTGTCAATCTTTTCGATTTGAGACATGCTGGTAAGTGTGCAGTGCTATCTCATCGCATTAGTTTATATTTCCCCTCATCATGCTGTATTTTCCTTATTTAAGAATCGCTCTCCCCCATCAGACTTCAGTGTGGGGACGGCTGCACTTCGCTGATTGAGTGAACATATTGTGAGTATGGACACAGTTTCTGCTTCTCACTCAACCTGGGACATCCTGAGAAGAGGCTTTGTTAGCACTGGGACTGAGTTCTCGGGCCTCCGTGTTAATCCCAGGTTGGTCCAGGGCAAACTGGGATGGTTGGCTATCCAGGGGAGGCAAGTAGCTGCCGGATGGCAGGTGGGACATTGAGTCACGATTATACCCAAATGGAACCCTCTTGTGCGAATGGTGGAGACATGCCATCTTTCCAGTTCAAGGAAACTCAGGCTCTCTCAGTCTCACGTGTCTCCTTAAGTATTTAGACCGGTCCAAGATTCTCCACCTGGCCCTTCTCACTGGGAGCTGCCCTGTGATGCTTGTTGGCCTTGTCCTGGGTCCCATGAGGGACATGCTTTCTGGGGGAGGGTTGGGAACCAAGGAACTTTTCTGAGCCCTCCTGCAGCTCACAGAGGCTCCTGGAACCCTGAGGCCATCTTCCCAGGCATCCCTCCTCCTTCCCCCCCACCCCCTTGCTCCCATCCCATAGCCTCCATGTTGGAGATGGGGCTTCAACACAGGGTTTGCCTAGAAACCCAGACACAGATGCCTCCTTGTCTTGGGTCCCTTCCACCCCACTTCCACTGCAGCCCCAGACCCAGTCATATTCCCTCATACTTCTTGCGTGTTGTGCTGGCTCCAATGTGTATACCCTCTCTGGTTGATGACATAAACTCTATGTCCAGGCTTCCAGGCTTTGAGCTCTTGATACATAAGGGTATGTTTCTTGAATTACAACAAAGAAAAGCAAAAATAAAAACAAAACTCTTTTCTCACGGCTTTTAAGATGAGCACTCTGACAATCGACCTGGAGGCCGTGTTGGCACCTGCCTTCTGTTAGGGGGGCGTCCAGGGAAAGTTGCCCACTGTCTTACATGGAGGGTGGTGAGCACAGGAGAGGACAGAAGAGAGAGGTGGCCCTGGAGCGTGGTTTGGAGGCTTCTTGGAAAGCTGAAACCGAAGAACTGGAAAGGGAGGGCCAACAGTGCTAAGTGGGTGGCGGGCCTGGAAACACATTTTGGAGGAGCCTGGTCTGAACCAAAGCACAAAGCTGGCCAAGCCTGCCATGTGGGGACATTGATAAGGCAGCCTCACATCAGGGCGGATGTCCCTTCTCAGGGAGATAACAGTAGAAGGTGGTGGTACAGTTCCTTGGGAAGTTTGCCTCAGATCACCCGCTGGTTTCTGATAGGCACAGCTGGACACCAAGGTTGGCCTCCCCTCCGTGCCCAGTGTCTTACATTCACAGCAGGCCTTTCCTTGACATGGTGCTTCACTTCAGCCTTCCCACCGCCATCCCACAGAGTGGATGCGATTATTTCCATCTGTAGAGAGGAAACGGGGCTTAACAAAAGCAAGTCGTCTGTGTCAGGTCCCAGAGCCAAGTCATTCAGTCGTCCCACAAATACTTACTGAGTGCCCCTGTGTGCCAGAGATGAGCACCATGAGCTTTCATTTCTTTTGCACTTTGTAAAATTTTCAAAAGACTCAGTAGGACATTGCCTCCTGATGTGAAAATCTGCATGGATTTTGGTATCTTTCCGGAGTCTCTGTAGCATATGGGGCATGCATGGAAATGTTTCTGAAGTTATGTATGCCTACACCCATGTACATATGTCTGGGAAAGGTAGCTCCAAAGCCAAGCCTGGCTCCCCATTTCCCTTAGAAGAACTGCTACCCTGGGAGCAATCGAGAGCTCTGTTGAGGGCCGCCCGGGTGGCTCAGTCAGTTAAGCGTCTGCCTTCGGCTCAGGTCATGATCCCAGGGTCCTGCCTCCTTGTGTGCTCTATCTCTGTCAAACAAACAAACAAACAAACAAACAAACAAATAAATAAAATCTAAAAAAAAAAGCTATACTGAAGGCCCTTAAAAATATTGAAGTGTGTGTGTGTGTGTATAACATTCATCACTGCAAAATGAGACAGAGCTGTGAGCTGGGATGGAAGGCAGCCTCAAAGCCCGGCTCGGAGCCCCAGGCTGCTGGTTTCTGGGGAGACCACATTCCTGACTGAGCTGTTCTCAGTTCTCCCACCCTTGGGGAAGGAAAACCTGGCCCCGAGAACCCCGGGGATGTGGCTCAAAACTCCACTGGCTGTCAGCTCTTCATCCGTAGTCCTCACATTGAAAACAGGAGGTGACATCGAGTTAAGGAAAATTCCAGGGGATTTGTCTTGATTAATCCTCTGAAAAATGAGCAGGGCAGCCAAATGACTTTTCCAAGGCTCCTTTTCAGCAGGTTGGGTCGGTGCGTCTCCGGTTCCCATAAAGGGCCCTTCCCGGTTTCCCTGGAGCTGTGCTTGTGACCGTGTCATTTCCAGGGTCAGGAGGCCCGCCCAGCTCCTGAGCCTGACCCAGGGAACTGTTGCTGCTTCTCGGGTGTCTGAAGACACGGACTGTCCGAGGCAGCTTGCCTGGGCTCCAAGCAAAAATAAATTTCAGAAGGGGCTCCCTTTAAGAAAAATGAAATAATGACAACTGGGATTGATTGGCCATTTCGTGTCAGGCCCTGTGAGGTAGTTTCTATTTATTCTTATTATTCTGGAGATCAAGACACACATTCTATTTCAAGGCAGGCAAGGAACTGGAGAAAGTGATCGAAAGCTAAATAAGCATTAGGTCATGCAAATTGATCTCATGTAAAAACTATGATATTTGGCGCCCATTCCCTTAGTATCTATTAGAACATAACTTTTTAGATGATGGTATCTAGAAAGCTTCAGAGCTCTAAAACTGAAATATATATCTGTGCATATACACGGGCATTAGAAGTAAGTTTTTTTGCATATATATCTGTGCATATACACGTGCATTAAAAGTAAGCTTTTAATGTGTATGCATTAAATGCATTAAAAATGCATTTATTGCCAATGTCTTAAAAAATCAGTTCATGAAGGTAGAAATAAAAGCGTCCTCTTCCCCTGATTCTAATCTGTATCTCCCTCCATAGCTTAATTTATTTTTTTAACTAAATGGAGTGATACCATGCATACGATTCCCTAGCACCTTCCTTATTAATGGAAATCTGTGCACAACACTGCTTATGTGCCTATCTATACTTCTTACCCAGTGCACAGTACTTTATTACATGACCGTGCCATAATTTCTTTCTTTTTTTAAAAAAAGATTTATTTCTTTATTTGTTTAATTATTCTTCTATAAGAATATTTTTCTATAAGAATATTCTATATAAGGATTCTATAAAGAATTCTTTATTTCTTTATTTATTTCTTTATTGCTTTATTTGAGAGCACAAGCAGGGGGAGCAGCAAGTACAGAGAGAAGCAGACCCCCCACTGAACAAGGAGCCCAATGTGGGACTCAATCCCACACTCAATCCCAGGACCCTGGGATCATGACCTGAACTGAAGGCAGACGCTTAACCAACTGAGCCACCCAGGCATCCCCATGCCATAATTTCTTTAACCACTTCCCTGCTGATGTTTCTATCATGAGGTTTTTGGCTGCAGTATCAGAAAGTGACACAAAGAGGCTTAACCAATGAAGACATTTATTGGCCCACGTAACTGAAGTCCATGGAAAAGGTAGCTTCAAGACGGGCTTAATCTAGTGGTTCTAGCTTCACCGGTTGTTGGTCTTGTTATCTTTGGTGTTTCCTCTCATGTGCCCTGGTCTGCGAGTTGGTTTTTCTAGAAGGTTGCTTCCCCTCATGGTGGCAAATGGCTGTTGTAGCAGCACCAGGCTTTCTAGTGTCTCATCAGAGTGATGACAGAGAGGAATGTGCTGCCTCATGTGCCAGATGAGAGATGTGTGATTCACCCCTGTTGGAGTCCTTGATGCACCTGTCCCCCTGGCCAATGGCCAAGGACTGGCCAATGATCATCTTCCATGGAAGCATTTGGGCCATACATCCTTCACAATGGACGCTGAGAGTCAGTCCAAATTTTTCAAGGTTGGAAATGCTATTAAAAAGACCCCAATAGCTTTGTAGTGTACACATAGGGCTGCTTACTTGTGCCAAAGCCTGTGTCGAGTAAACTTCAAGAAATAAAATTGCTGAATGAAATGGAATGCGACCTTTAGATTTTGCTTAGCATTGACACTTTATCTTCCAAAAAAGATTTTAACAGGTTATGTTTACAATAGCTGTGGCTGGTTCCTTTTATCTCACTTACTTCTTAGAACTCTTTTGGTCTCTGCCAAAACAAGTTATTTTTCTATTATGGTAATTTATGTTTCTTTCATTTTTAGTAATCTTGAACATAGTTTTCATGCTCATGGGGTGCTTCTCTCCTGTAGATAGGGTGACCAAAAGCTTTGCCCAGTCTTGTCTTGGATTTGTGGGAATTATTAATTTCTTATGAGCATTAACCCTTTGTGGGTGATGCATGTTGCCCACATTTTGCCCCAAGTTTTCATTTGCTTGGCAAACTTAATTTTTTCCCCAATATTGTCTTTTCTGGATGAAAGGATTTTGCTTTTATACAGCTGCAATGATATGTTATTGTCCTTCACAGTCTCTGAATTTGAGGTCAGGCTTCCTCTGTTGACGACTGTAAAAACAGCCTCCTACATTTTCTCCTTAATTTTTAAATTTCAATCTCTGATCTATCTAAAATATGTTTGTTGTGAAGAGTGAAGTTAGAAGTTGGATTTGAACCTTTGTCTGGCCCTCAAGCCGGGGGCCCACTCACTGCCTACCCCCCTCAGACAAGCAGGCATTTAGTCCCCTGCCTTCACCTTCCAACAGATTAACCCGGGAACCACACGCACACTCACACGTCAGGACAAGATCAAGGCTTGTCTTCCAGGCACAGATGTGCCTAGAAACAGTGTCAAAGAGCTATCAGGAGGATGTTCTCACAGAGCAAGCGCCGAGGGAGTACACTTCCTGGATGGTTTTGAGCTTGAACCATGTAAAATGGGCTGATTGGTCTGTTTGGAAACAGCCCTGGGGCAGTCGGTATAAAAATTCCTTTGTATTTCTTGGTCTGGAATATCATGAAATCTTCTCAATCTCTTTGTTTTTCCTAAATGTTCTTGTTTGATCCAGCCATTAGGTCTGGTGGTTCTCACTCTTCAGAGTATGTGAGGATTAATCACTTAGAAAAATCAGTAAGAGGCAGATTCCCAAGGCTCCATTCCTGGTGCAGTAAGTCTGGGGCCAAAGTGTGCGAGACTCCATATTTCCTTGTTGCTAGGCCTGAATGTTTTTGTGTCTTTATTCCCCAAACTCATATGGTGAAAGCCTAACTCCCAAAGATGATGATATTAGCAGGTGGGGCATTTGGAAGATGATGAGGTCATGAGAATGCAGCCCTCATGAATGGGATGAGTGCCAGTGAGAGCACCCACAAAGCCCCCTGCTCCTTCTGCCATGTGAGGATACCATGAGAAGTCTGCAACTCAGAAGACAGCCCTCACTTGACCATGTGGACACTCTGACCTCAGATTTTCAGCTTCTAGAACTGTGAAAAATAAATTTCTGTTCTTCATAAGCCACCCAGTTTGTGGTGGTATTGCTTTTTTAAAAATTTTATTTATTTATATGAGAGAAAGAGAAGGGGAGGGAGAGCACAGAGGTAGAGTGAGAGGGAGAAGCAGACTCTCCCACTGAGCAGAGAGCCCGATGTGGGGCTCGATCCCAGGACCCTGAGATCATGACCTGAGTCGAAGGCAGATGCTTAACTGACTGAGCCACCCAGGTGCCCCCAGTTTGTGGTGTTTTGATACAGCAGCCTGCACAGACTGAGACATTCATTGCACAGGTATTTCCTGAGTGTTTAGAGCACTGTTCTCAGGGCCATGGTTAAAATATGGTGAATGTAGTAGACAGGTTTCTATTTTCATGTAGCTGACGTCCTAGTGGGGGAGATAGATCATAAGCAAATAAAGAAACAAAAATTCACCTGAGCACCGAAAGGGTCCATTAGGCAACATGATGGTTCTGAAAATGTTGGGATAGAAAGAGGAGCCGTGGTCTCCATGAATTGGAACAGAAACAAAAATTCAATCACTAAAAAATCTCTGCTATTAGTTCCTTCCCTCCCTCCCACCTCCCCCCACCCCAACCAGGTACTGACAGTTCAGAGCAGACTGGTAATAAGGAAAAAGGGAAGTGTGGTGGATTTCTCAGAAGTTCATGGTGTGACTCCTCCACTGCTCTTGTTACCCCTTACTTGGAATTTTCACAAAACCTCAAGGCTTACAAGTCTGAGCACGTACGAACCACCCTGAGAACTCTTAGATGTCAGATGGATAAAATATTACCTCCGTAATAGCCTAGATCTCACGTCTTCTTGCCATTCCAGGGCAGGAGACAATAGTGCTCCCCTTTTTTGAAAAGCCATGGTTCATGGTCAACAATCTCTAAGCTCAAACAAAAAAGGAGAGGCAAAATGCAACCCTACCTTACCCAGTAAAAAGCTTCTTTTATATGGTTTCGTTCGGTCTTGCTCAGAACCCCCTTAAAATCGGTGTTAACTATATGATGAGAAGATGGAGAAGCAAAAGGTCAAGTGACTTACAAAGTCAAACAGCTTGCAAGTAGCTCAGTCGATTCTCAACCCAGCTGTCCCACTCCCAGCCCCATGCTCTTTTTATTTGATCAGCGATGCCCCGCAAATGGTCCCCAACTTCACCGTAAGACTTGAGGTTTAGTTTTTGAACTTAGTTTTGAATTTAGTAATTTTCAAAGAGACTCAAATATTAAGATTTTTGCTGGCTGTCTTAATTATCTTTTGCTGTGTAATCTCCCCTCCCCCCGCCCCCGCCCCCACTCCTCCTGCCAAGTCCAGTAAAACAACCACCATTTTGTTTTCTCCCCTGAGGTTGGGGATGGGCTGGGGTCAGTCAGGCCGTTCTACTTGACGTGATGTGACGTCACCTGGGACTGCAGTCATGTGGGAGCTCACTTGGGCTGATGGGGGTTCAGTGTGGTTCCCATACATGGTTGGCATCTTGGTGAGGACAGCTACTGACAGGGCGTCTCTTCTCCATGTTGGCTAAGGGCCTCTCTGCATGGTCTTCATGTATTTGCTCCTTTGGGGTAGCCTGTTTCTTACATAGCAATTCAGAACTCTCCAAAGTATAGAACTGTAAGCCGCTGGGTGCTTGTGAGGTGTTGGCCGAGGGCTCCCATAACACTTTTCCTGCTGCCTATGGGTAAAGCATTCACACCAGATGCAAGCAGAAGGAAAACAAACCACCCCTCTCAAAGGAGAGAGTGACAAAGATCTGCAGCCTTCCTTCATCCACTGCCATGTCTCGTCAGGAGTGTGCCCATTTTCTCACTGACGTGCTGCTAAGTGAAAAGGTGGGAATATTTTTCACAATGGCATTCGGTAACTCAGAGTGTGTAAAGTTCGTTCAATGGAAAAGGGTATGGAAATTGAAAGAGAAAATTCTATAAAGCAGGCCCTGAGATAGATGGCTCCCAGTATGGGTCTCAAGTCCTCTACTCACCCAAGTAGGTGTTCAGGTATGGGTGTTGGTTCAAAGGCAAGGTGAGGATTCTACCAGATATGAGAAGCTCTTTGCCTCCACAAGAGGGTTTATACCTTTCTCGGTCTTCTCCCACATGCCTGTGGGGGACTCGAGACATGTCTACCCACTCACCAGGTGCAAATTTTTAGTGCAAAACCACCCCACACATTCCTAATTCTCTACAACAGTTTCCAGAAGTGTCCCAGGGAGGCCCAGATGCCATAGACCTATTTCTTCACAAGATATGTAGAGGGTGTCTTGGTAGGTAAGAATGGAGGGCACCTGGGTGGCTCAGTTGGTTAAGCTACTGCCTTTGGCTCAGGTCATGATCTTGGGGTCCCAGGATTGAGTTCCGCATTGGGCTCCCTGCTCAGCAGGGAGTCTGCTTCCCCCTTTGACCCTTCCCCCTCTCATGCTCTGTCTCTCAAGTAAATAAAATTAAAAAAAAAAAAAAAAGAATGGCAAGATAGATTTTAGCCTTCAGAATTTATGGGGGGAGATTATCAGAGCCATTTAAATTTTTACCAGCAAAGAGTTGACACAATTAGCTTTGAGAAGATCAATCTCTTAGCACTATTGGCGGTGGATGACAGAAGCCCAATCATGTCAGTTGCAATCTGTGTCATGAAGGGATTTATTAAGCATGCCTTAAACTTTTTTCAGTCTAATATCAAGAGATGTTACACCACTTAATGTATAGTATAAGAACCATATAACATTTCTGTTTCTCTCTACCCAGGCTTTCTGCTATTAGTATCACAGATTTTTCTTCCACATGTTACAAGCCCCACAATGCGTTGCTGTTATTTTGATTTAACAATTATCTTTTAAATAGATTTAAATAATAACAGAATATTATGTGTATTTCCAAGATGTTATCATTTCTGTTGCTTTTAATTCCTCTGTGTAGATCCAGGTTTCCATTTGGTGTAATTTTCCTTTTGCCTGGAAGACTTCATGTGCTGTAGGTCTGCTGGTGATGAATTCTGTTAGCTTTCATGTGTCTGAAAACAGCCTCATTTCCTCTTCACTTTCAAAAGACATTTTCACTGCATAAAAAATTGTAGGTTGACTGTTGTTATTTTTTCTTTTAGTGCTTTAAAGACATCCAGCCAAGGTATTCTACTTTACATCATTTTTGATAAGAAATCTACCATCATTTTTATCTTCGTTCCTCTGGCAGCTTTTAAAGTTTCCTCTTTATCACAGATTTTAAGCGACTCGATTATGATATGCCTTGGTGTAGTCTTTTCCAGGTTTCTTGTGCTAGGGGTTTATTGCATTTCTTGAATCTGTGGGTTTATAGTTTCCATCATATTTGGAAAATTTTTGGCCATTATGTCTTCAAATATTTTTTTTCTATCACCTCATTCTGCTTCACTTCTTGACTACCCGTTCTGGAGACTACAATTCCACGTGTATTTGGATACTTTCAGTTGTTCCACAATTTATCAATGCTCTGTTCATTTTTTAAAAAAGATTTTAGAGAGAGCACAAGCAGAGGGAGCAGCAGGCAGAGGGACAGGGAGAAGCAGACTCCCTCCTGAGCAGAGAGCGCAATGTGGGGCTCCATCCTGGGACTCTAGGATTGTGACCTGAGCTGAAGGCAGACACTTAACCAACTGAGCCACCCAGGCACCCCTATTTTTCCTTTGTCCCTTCCTTCCTTCCTTCCTTCCTTCCTTTCATAATTTCAGATCTTCTTTTAAGACTTTATTTATTTATAAGAGAGAGAAACCATGAGTGGAGGGAAGGGCAGAAGGAGAGGAAAAAGTGGACTCCTCACTGAGCAGGGAGTGCGACACGAGGCTCAGTCCCAGGACCCTGAGATCATAACCTGAGCTGAAGGCAGACTCTTTTTTTTTTAAAGATTTTATTTATTTATTTGAGAGACAGAGAAAGTGAGAGAGAGCATGAGCGGAGAGAAGGTTAGAGGGAGAAGCAGACTCCCCGTGGAGCTGGGAGCCCGATGTGGGACTCGATCCTGGAACTCAAGGATCATGACCTGAGTCGAAGGCAGTTGCTCAACCAACTGAGCCACTCAGGTGCCCCCTAAGGCAGACTCTTAACTGACTGAGCCACACAGGTGCCCCACTCTGTTCATTTTAATCCATTTTTTTTCTTCCTGTTTTATTTTGGGTAATTTCTATTCTTATTTCTTGAAGTTTATTAAACATTTCTTTTGCAATAGTGAATCTGCTATTAATCCCATTCATTAAAAAAAATTTCAGACATGGCAGTTTTCATTTCACTAAGTATGATTTGGATCTTTAAAAATCTCTTTCACGTCTCTATTCAATATGTTTGATCTTTAGCATCTCAAACATGTGGAATACAGTCATAATAACTGTTTTAGTGTCCTTGTTTATTAATTCTATAATCTGTGTTATTTCTCATAGTTTTGATTGACTTGTCTTCTCATTATGGGTTATATTCTCCTGCTTCTTCATTCTTGGTAGTTAAAATTTTTTTTATTTAAGTAGAATTGACACATGATGTTACATTAGTTTCAGGTGTACAAAATAGTGATTCAACTTCTCTATGCAGATGTTAGGCTCACCACAAGTGTAGCTATCATCCGTCAGCATATGATGCTATTAAAGTATTGACTACATCCCCTATGCTTGGTAGTTTTTAACTGGATGGTAGACGCTGTGAATTTTCCATTGTGGGTTAGACCTGACAGACATATACAAAATACTCTTCCCAGCAACAGCAAAATATATGTTCTTCTCAACTGCACATGGAACGTTCTCCAGGATGGAGTATACATTAGGTCATATAGTAATCTGTACATTTAGAAGAATCGAAATGATATAAAGTATGCTCTCCAATCACAACAGATAAAAATAAAAATCAAGAAAAGAAAGTTAGAAATTCACAAATGTGTGGAAATTAAACAACACAATCCTAAATAATGAATCAAGAAGAAATTAAAAGAGAAATTAGAAAATACTTAAAGATGCAAGAAACTGAAAACATAATAATAAAACAAACTTAAGAGCTAAAACTAAAGCAATATACATAGGGAAATATAGGAATGTAAATGACTATCTTTTTAAAAATCTCATTAAATAACCTATTTTTCCACCCTAAGAAACTAGAAAATGAAGAGAACATAGAATCCAAAGCAAGCAGAAGGAAGTACACAATAAAGATTAGAATGGAAATAGGTGAAATAGAAAATTGAAAATGAAATAGAGAATATTAACAAGACCAAAAGTTGATTTCCTGAAAAATGGGCAAATTTGGTTAGGTTGATCAAGACAAAAAAAAAAAAAAAAAAAAAGTGAGACTTAAATTATTAAAATCAGGAATGAAAGACATCACCTCACTGTGGCCTCACAGACAGAAAAGGTATTATAAGGGAATACTTTGAACAACTGTATGCCAATAAATTAAAGAACCTAGATTAAATGGGCAAATTCCTAGGAAGGCATTACCAAAACTGACTCAACAAAAAGAGACAATATGACTAGACTTAGAACAAATTTAAAAAATTGGATTAGTAACAACAACAGCAACAAACTTCCTGCAAAGAGAAACCCTGGCCCAGATGACTTACTTGTGCTCCAGTGAATATTCATTTTTACTAAATATTTAAAGAAGAATTAATGCCAATCCTTCAGAAAACTCTTCCAAAGAACAGATGAAGAAGAAACACTTGAATATGAAGCCCATATTACCCTGATACTAAAACAAAGACATAAGAAAAGTATAAATATCATTTATACATACAGACAGCAAAATCCTCAGCAAAATACAAGAAAACAAAATAGAGCAACATATAAAACAATTATATATCATGACCAAAGGGGATTTATTCTTAAGAATACAAGGTTGTTTCAACATCCAAAAATCAATCAGTGTAATAGACTGTATTAATGGAATAAAGGCTAAAACTTCATGATCATCTCAATAGATGCACACAAAGCATTGAACAAAAATACAACAGCTTTTCATGATAAAAAGAAAAGTCAACAGGCCAAGAATAGAAGGGAATGTCCTTAGATTGGTAATGTGTATCCTTGAAAAGTTCACAATTGACATTATACTTAATTGTAAAAGATAGTTTCCTCCCTGAGATCAGGTACAGAAGGATATCTGTTTTTCCTGCTTCTATTCAACATTGTACTGGAAGTGCTAGCCAGACCAATTTGATTAGAAAAACAAAGCATTCATATGTGAAAGGAAGAAGTATCCTTATTTGCAGATAATTTTAAAGAATCCACAGAAAACTGTTAGAATTAATAACCAAGTTCAGCAAGTTTACAAGATACAAGATTGATATAAAAGATAATAGTATTTTATACAGTAACACTGAGAAATCTGAAAATGAAATTAAAAAACATGAACAATCAATCTTGTAACACTGAAAAATTAAAATAAACATATTTGGGGAAAAAACAAAAAAAACCAATTCCATTTCTAATAGCATAAAAATGGATAAAATAGTAACATTTAAAAGAAGTACAATATCTGTATACTGAAAGTACAAAACATTGTTGGAAGATGTAAAAGGAGACCTAAATAAATCGAAAGACATCCTATATTCACAGATCAGAAGACTTAATATTTTTAAGATGGCAATAATCCCCAAATTGATCTGCAGATTTATCATAATCTGTGTGAAAATCCAAGATGCCTTTATTGCGGAAACTGAGAAGCTGATAATAAAACTCATATGGAAATGCAAGGGATTCAGAACATCCAAAACAATCTTGAAAATAAAACGAAAATGAAGTTCAATGACTTACACTTCCCCATTTCAACAGTTAGTACAAAGGTGCAGTATTCAGTGTGGTGCTATCATAAGTCTAAACATAAAAATCAATGAAAGAGAATTGAGAGTTCAGAAATAAGCACTTATATTTAGGATCAACTGAATTCAGCAAGAGAGCCAAGACGATTCAATGGGGGAAAGAACAGTCTTCTCAAAAAATGGTGCTGGGACAAAGAAGTTTGTATCTCTACTTCACACCATAGACAAAAATTAACTCAAAAGGGATCATAGACCCAAATGTACAAGCAAGAATGATCAACCTCTTAGAAGAAACCGTGGGTGTAAATCTTTATGATGTTGGATTGGGCAACAGTTTCTAAGCTATGACACCAAAAGCACAAGTAATAAAAGAAAAATAGAAAAGTTGCGCTTCATAATTAAAATCTATTTTTTGAGAAAGTGAAAATACAACCCATAGAATGGAATAAAATATTTGCAAGCTATATATAATTGATAAGAAACTTGTATCCATCCATACAAAAAACTTCTATAAGTTAACATAGAAGGAAAAACAACCCAGTTGAACAATGGGCACAGGATTCGAACAACCACGAAACAACCATTTGAACAAGCCAATGAGCACTCGAAGAGGTGCTCAACATCAGTTATTAAGGAATGTAAATCAAAATATCGTGAGATACCAACTCACATCCACTATGATGACTAAATTGTGAAAGACAGGTAATAATAAAATGTTGATAAGGATGTGGAGAAATTGGAACACTCATTCATTACTGGCAAGAGTTCACTGAGATAAAATAGTTTGGCAGCTCTCCAAAATGTTCAACGTAAAGTTACCATATGACTCAGTAATTCTACTTCTAGGTATATACCCAACATAATTAACACAAGAACCAGTTCACACAATGTTCACAGGAACATTATTCATTATAGCTAAGATGTAGAAACAATCCAAATGTCCATTCATCGATGAATGGACAAATACAATGTGGTATGTCCACACAATGGAATACTATTAGGCCACGGAAAGGAATAAAGTCCAGATTTCCCCTACTCTTCAAGAGTAGAGTGCTTCTAAAAAACCTTTTGTAAGCTGAAATGATGTAAGGGGAAGAAGCAATTACCATTTCGTAAAAGTAAAAAATCTCATCGGATATCTTTTGGTTAGTGAAAACAGGTACTGATGTCTTTTGTAAAAGCCAGTGGTATAGAGGGAACTTTCAGATGGCAAGAGAGATTTGTAGTATGGTACATACTATATCGTAGATGAACTTTGAAATCATTACGCTCACTGAAAGAAGCCAGTCACATATTGTTTGATTCTATTTATACGGAAAGTCTGGAATGAGCAAATCCGTGGAAACAGAAAGCAGTTCTGTGGTGGCCACGAGTAGGGGCAAAGTGAATGGAGAGTCGCCACCTAAGCACACGAGGTTTCTTTCTGGGGTGAGGAAAATGTTCAGAAATTAGGTAGCGCGGATGGACGCATGACTCTATGAGTCTACTAAACCCCACAGCATTATATAATTTTAAAAGGAAATTATGTGAATTATATATTCTCAGTAAAGCTTTGCAGAACACACGAGTACCTGAGAGTACCATTCCTAAATGCAGAGGTTTTAAAAAATCCTGTAGAAATATGATGCATGGGTGGAAACTGGTTGGAAGATTCGGAACTGCACCCGATGGCCTGTCTGGTGCTCTCCCAAGAACCAGAAATAAAATCTCTCCTACAACCGACCAGAGCATCTATCCGTCAGTCCGGCTGCACAACGGTTTCAGCCACCGCCTTACAAATGATCCAGTTTTTCATAGTAGAATACAAATGAAGATTGACTTAGACTAATTGTACCCAGGGACAGGAAGGAAATAACACTCCTTCCCCAATCTTGGGTCAGAGGTTTGGGAGGCACCTCACCTACCACTGAGTAATCCAGCTTCCCGCCAAGGAAGAAAACCAGAGATCTCGCACCTCTGATTAGAAGGTCAGCACTCCTTAGACGCGAATGACACCTTGATTCTCCTGTGAAAACCAGAGTGGACATGCCGGAACACTTGTGTTGCTACCCCGGAAGACGTAGTAAGCGTGTCAGGTTGCTGGTGGATTTGGGCTCACTGGACCAGGGCAGTTCTGGGGGCTCCTCTCTTGAGGATCTCAGGGACTATATTAGGAATTGCCCATCCAGTCACTCATGGTCACTAATAGCTCATTTCCCTGGGACACTGACACGAGATAGAGAAAATGCAGTCCCACCTTTAAAGAAGGGAAAATGTGGGTCACAGAATGTTCCAGTTCAGTGTTTTTCAAACTTCAGCCTGTCTCAGAATCACTGGAAAGCACAGATTGTTAGGTCTCCCTGCACCCCCACCTTACAGAATTTCTGACCACCCTGCCGTCTTCTTTTCCTCCTCCCTTGGTTTCTTCTTCAAATTTTCCTCCATTTCTATTTTGGTTTTATAATTATCTTTGTTTTTGTTTCTGTCTCCTATATATTGTGTTCATGACATTTTATATCCATTCCTTTAATTTGAGTATTATTTCTGGGAAATTCCCTTTCACATGATCGGTTCTGGTCAAAAACCCGAGAGAAGAACATACTAACTGTATCTTCCGAAAAACGATTGCCTTGTTTGTCCTGGAGCCAAGGAATGCTTTGGATCAAAATGCATTCTTTAAGTTTTCAGACGTCGTTGATTCACTTGATGTAAAACTTTGGAATCAGGGCAGACTAAACAGTTTCTTGGAAATGGTGCCATGATGATCCCACACACTCCGCAGGTGATATGAGCAGGTGGTAATAGAGGCATTGGTTTTCCTGCTTTTTCCTCCTCAACTTGCTCTGACAAAAAGAACTCCTGGAGACAAGAGTCCTAGTCTTCCTCACAATACCATTTCTATTTCTCTCTCTTGACATGCTTCATGGGAGTGTGCCATCAGTTGGGCTGCCTTTCAGACAGATTTAGTGCTGGGAGCTGCTTGGTCAGTGCAAGTGAAAGCTAATGGTACAGCCAATTGTCTGGCTTTTAGAGATTGTGAGGGTTTTCCAATGTCTTTCCTAACTAACCACGTGGTGAGCATGGAGCTTTGGGTGTGAAGAACGACTTCCTCCCAGAAGCTGCCGTCAGGGGTCAGGTTTCAACCTGTGTCAGTTTCACGAGAGAATGGGAATGATGTCAGAAGCATCGGGAGGCTTAGCAGGGTCATTCCTGTGGGACTGGGGGCTTCTGTGGGAGTAGGCTCCTGAGTTAGCACAGTGGTAAATGCTGACAGGTTTCTGAGGACATCAGTCCTGCCCTGGACCCCAAGAAGTTGCTGCATCAGGACGTTAAGCTTCATGTGCTGACTCATTTCCACAAGTTAGAGAGCACTTTCTTTCAGTGGGTGTTCAGAAAGAAAATGCAAAATAGATACAACTTTCCTACCTGTCAGCTGCTGACTTATACTGAGGGTGCCTAGAATAGAATCTTTTTTTTTGCTTTTGGGGAGCCACCTTCTCCCCAGCTGCCTTGGTCCCCAAAGTGCTGCGGTCGGGAGTGATACCATCTCCTTGTGCGTAATCTTACCAGTGCCTTTTTTTGATCAAAGAGCTGGAAGTTCTTAGTGGTTGAGGGTAATCTCTGAGCTGGGCTTGACCCAAGCCTATGGTCTTCCATCTCAGGCTACTTGGATCTAATGTCTGAGGGAAAGATTGGAACATCTGACTAGGTCTGAGCACTGCTGATGATTCATTTTGTAAGTATTTTCCTCAAGTATCTGCAAACATAGTTACCAGTTATTTAAAAACAATTGTATGTAGGCTAGTGCTTGAGACTCAAGAGAAAGGCCAGATAAAAACTCTGCCCGGGAAAGCCTATTTAAATGAAGAGCAATTAAATTAAATGCAGCCCATTGATAGTAGAGAAGAGCGACAGCTCTAGAAGCGTGAACTTGAATATGAGGTTCAACAATTGAAAAAAATTGGGGGCCATTACTATAACCAATCTGAAGGGGTTCACCACTTGGGCTGCATCAAATTGAACCCAAGGAAATGTGGAAAGCAAAGAACTCTTTATTACTCGTTCTGTAAGTAAGGAGACTGGGGGATAGCTCTTGAAGCACCATCTCCCTGTGGAGTTAGCACAGGTAGCTGTAGTCAGGGTTTTTGGGGGGCGGGGCTTGCGTGGAACTTTTGGTTTAATCTCCCGTATCTTCCATGTCAGCAAGCTAGTGCATATATCACAGGTTCAAAATATGGTGGAAAGCTCCACCCATAGGAGATCTTTGTATTACGATGAACTACAAGTAACATCAGGACAACTCGGAGGGGCTTCTGTGTAGGTCCCCAGCTCCAGTCTGGCTCAAACTGGTTCCCATAAGGGGCTGCAGGAGAGACACCTGGTTTGGGCTACACTTTGGCTGGAAATGCTGCTTCTGCAAAAACAAAACACATTCCTTCCCCTACTTTTGTCCTTTCCTGACCAACATTCAGCCCTCTTATTTGAATAACTTCCTACTGTATCTTAGCTAACATTACCTCCTCAAAGATTGTTCTGAGTTGCTCTTTCTCTCTTCCCCTTCCAAGATTAATTATATGTTAGACTTTTTAAGTATGTCTCACGTGTGTCTCGTGCTCTTTTAAAAATTATTCTTTTTTCTATTCATGCATTAGTTTAGACATTTTCTGTTAAATTGTCTCTTGAGTCACTACCCCTGGCTCTGTGTGTAATTAGTTGTTAACTCATCAGTTGCCTTTAAAAAAAAAGTTTCATTTATTTATTTTATTTATCAGAGACAGACTCTGCGCTGCGCCTGACATCAGGCTTGATCTCACGACCCTGAGATCATGACCTGAGTCGATACCAAGAGTCTGACGCTTAACCAACTGTGCCACCCAGGCACACCATCATTAATTACTTTCGTATTTCAAATATTAAAGTTTTTAATTTCAGACTGTTTATTGAATTACTTTTTATAAATTCTCCTTTGTTGATGTTATTGTCCTTTCACCTACTTAGGTCATATTTTTTCCCATCTTCTTGAATTGTATTAATTACAGTTATTTTTTTTTAAAGATTTTTTATTTATTCATTTAACAGAGAGAGAACACAAGCAGGCAGAGAGGCAGGCAGAGGCAGAGAGAGGAGCAGGCTCCCCACGGAGCAAGGAGCCCGATGCGGGACTCGATCCCAAGACGCCGGGATCATGACCTGAGCCAAAGGCAGTTGCTCAACCAACTGAGCCACCCAGGCGTCCCTAATTACAGTTATTTTATAATACTCATCTATTAACCATAATGTCTTGGTCATGTGTAAATAATTCTGTTGTCTTTTTTTTTCCTCCCTTCATCATTGGTCATCTTTTCTTGCCTCTCAATCATTGGTCATTTTTTCTTGCCTCTTCAGTAAGTTTTTAATTTTGCCAGACAACGTGTACAAGAAGACCATAGTTACTATTAATCTTAATTATTATTATTATTATTTATCTGAAAGAGTTTCCTTTTTTGTTAGGCAGTTGAAATGAGGCATTGGTTAACTCAAACCAATCAGAATTTGCAGCTTTTTTTTTTCTCCCCAAATATGTTTATTTTAATCGTTCAGTGTTACAAGATTGATTGTTCATCCACACACCCAGTGCTCCATGCAGTACGTGCCCTTCTCGATACCCACCACCAGGTTCACCCACCCACCCCCACACCCTCCCCTCCAAAACCCTCAGTTTGTTGCTCAGAGTCCACAGTCTCTCCTGGTTCATCACCCCCTCCGATTTCCCCCCATTCGCCCTTCCCTTCCTTCTCACGATGCCCTCCATGATTTTCTTTATACTCCACACGTAAGTGAGACCATAAGATAATTGCCTTTCTCCGCTTGACTTATTTCACTCTGCGTAATCTCTTCTAGTCCTGTCCATGTTGATACAAAAGTTGGATATTCATCCTTTCTGATGGAGGCATAATACCAAATACGCCAGCTCTCCTTACACCTTAAAGAACTGGAAAATCAACAACAAATCAAGCCAACCCCATGCACAAGAAGGGAAATAATCAAGATTAGAGCAGAGATCAACGAGTTAGAAACTAAAGAAACAGTAGAACGCATCAATGAATCCAGAAGTTGGTATTTTGAAAGAATCAATAAGATCGATAAACCACTGGC
>CM052811.1:72457288-72509444 GCA_028533885.1 Nasua narica
AAAAAAAAAAAAGTGCTAGACTTGGATTTGCCCTTACTAGCCCCAGTTTCCTATTTCAGTGTGTGAATGGTGAGAAAATGCCCTGCCTAACAGTGATTTGCCATGAGAGCAAACCAAACCAAAACAATCTACACACTGAAAGAAAAATCAGAGGGCCAAGAAGAGATGGTAGAAGGGAGTCCCGTTAGATGTTCATGCCCAACCCCCCAGCCCCACAAGTGGCCTTTGTTTGAGTAGTTCAGGGACGGGGCACACAACATCTTTGGATTTGACCCATTTCATTGCTGAGAGCTCTACTGTTACAAAGGTCTTTCTTATATTGGTCTCCAGAACTTTCTGTCCCATTGTCCTAGTTTCATCTCTGGGGTGGGATACTTTGGCCCCTGGCCTGGCCTGATGGTTTCCAGGTGTGCTGCTATCAATCTCGTTGGATTACGGGCCAACAGAAGAGCCTGGATGGCCTTCTCAGGCCAGGAAAGCCCTCATTATCATTTCGTAAGCGTGCCAAGATGGGAACATGTTTCGAAAACACAGTTCCGGATACTGATCTTGAGAGTGACCAGCCTCCCTTGTGTTAGAAGTCACGCTTCCACCAGGGCAGTTCAGCATGCAGTCTCTGATCGCACTCAGGATTCATCAAGGACGTCTTAGTCGATCAGGATCCCCCACATTTGTTTGGTTTTGTTTTCCACCAATGCTTCTGCTTTTTGTGCACCTTGTCCTGTAATTAAAAAATTAGGCGTGGGAAGAAAGAACAGGGTTTTACATTTGTCTCTGTTAAATTTTGTTTTGTTAGCTCGGCCCTGTGGTTCCCTCCTAGTGGGATCTTTTGGGTTCCTGATTTTCTCACTCAGTGAATTTTCAGTCCATTCTACCTCGGGGTCCCCCATCATGTGAACATGCCAGCTTTGCCCTAGGCTGCAGGGACTTGCATGGGGCCCACCAGCTCTGCCTCCAGCCTCTGACTTGGCTTTGTGACCTTCTCTCTTTCATCCATGGCCTCTGGAAATATCACCAGGATCCACCTCTACACTCTCTGGCTGGGCTCGCCACTGCTCACTTGCTAATTTTTTTTGGCTTTGGATTCTTCCGGTTCTGCTCTCTAAACTTGAATTTGCTTTTGTGGGGGTTAGGGGGGAAATGCACTCCTTCCAATCCTCCCTCCCCTCATCCTCCTCTACTCTTTACTTACCATAGCTGCTGGGTCACCCATGACCACGTGAACACCCAGCCTGGCTGCCATTTTCCTAGGAGGGGCCAAATAGGGCCCCTGAGGTTTTCCACCAGAGACCACTCTTCAGGTGGACCCATTTATCATGGAGCGTGGGTGTTTATGAAAATGTCCAGTTCTACCAACTGTATTCTTCGTTTTGCTCACAAAAAAAAAAAAAAAAAAAGAGGTTTGCAAATGCTTTCATGAGCTTTCGATTCATTGAGTCTGCAGCGTTCTGCATTATCTCCCCATCTATAACCCCATCGAACAGATTGAATGAGCCTCACCAGGCTTGGCTGATTCTTAGTCAACTCATGTTTTTTCTTAGTGATTATGGTTTCGTGAAGTGCTAAGAGACTAGCTCTGTAATAATTCACCTAAAATCTGTCCTGTTCACTCATCTCTACTTGCAAAATCCCTCAGACTTTGCATGGATGAGGAAGCTCTCTAGACGTATGAAATATTAAAGGATGGCCTTCTCCTAAGAGCTTCGGTAGGAAGCTGGAAGACACCACGTGACTTGGTGGTCTGGAAGGGTCATGGGGACAATCTGATTGTTTATATGTCGGTTGCCTGGAGCAGGAGTGAAATCAACATGCAGGTATCAAACCAGATTCTCCCAGGGCTTAACCACAAAGGTTACAAGGCGGCCATTTGGCATGATGTGTTAATTTTCCTGTTTAAAGGAACAAAGGTTACACTAACAGAATGTGTCACTGGAAGGTACTTCAGTGATCATGCAGACCAGTGCTCCTCAAACCCAAATATGCACATGAGTCATCTGGGCACTTTTATTAAAAAATGCAGATTCTGATTTCAGTAGTTCTGGGGTAGGGGCCTGAGATTCAGTATTTCTGACCTGTTCCTTGGTGATGCTTTTGGCCTATGGCTATGCTTTATGTCACAGGACTTGCTCTGGAAGTCCGTGTTAGCTTTATGTCACAAGGACTTAGACTACCCTGTATTTATTTATTTATTTATTTGTTTGTTTGTTTGTTTATTTATTTATTTATTTTTTCCAGATGTAGAAACTGAAGTCCAGAGAGGTGATTTCCCCAAAGGCGCATGAAGAAGTTAAAGCAGTTTCTTTCCTTCAGGTCTCCTGGGGCCCAGGTCAGTGTCCATTTAATTGCAAAATTGCTGGTCTGTAAAACAAAGGCTTACCCTTTCTTAAGGACTCACAGCCTGTGGCAGGAGAACCAAGGTTAGATTCCAGGTATGGCCATGCGTGCACACAGACACCCACATGTGCATCCACACATGTGCCCATGCTCAAAGACATTGCGTATGCTTCTTCATATTCTCCTCTCTCGTCAATTGCTGCGTAGGAAACACATGAATTACAAACCCATTAAAGGTACTCTTAGGGGCCCTGGGTGGCTCAGTGGGTTAAAGCCTCTGCCCTTGGCTCAGGTCATGATCTCAGGGTTCTGGGATTGAGCCCCGCATTGGGCTCTCTGCTCGGCAGGGAGCCTGCGTCCCCCTCTCTCTCTGCCTGCCTCTCTGCCTACTTATGATCTCTCTCTTCTCTGTCAAATAAATAAATAAATAAAATCTTAAAATAAAATAAAAAACTCTACTAAAAAAATAAAGATATTCTTAAATGCAAGTCAATGTGTAAACTTTTTCTTAAGAATATTCTGGGAAAATACATGAGTTGTTTCTGACCTCTTAAGGATAAATACAGAACGTTCTGGGGTTCTGCAGAGACCAGTGTGTCATAATGACGTTTTCTATAGTCTGAATGGTAGGCGCTCTGGGCTTGGCTCAGTGAGTTCTATGCTCCAGTATTTATAAAAGACCCTGGAGTTTGGAGATTTTCCATTAACTTCTGGTATTGAATTTTTGTTGCCAATTATGACTGTTTGTTTTTCTGAACTCTGTGGAGGAACTAAGCAACTGAGAAATCCCAGGCATAAGTGTGTGTGTGTGTGTGTGTGTGTGTGTGTGTGTGTGTGCATGCGCGCGTGTGCATGCGTTTGTGTTCACGCATGTTAACTAAACATTGTAGATTCCTGACATTTTTTTCTCCTTGCTGAGAAGCGGAAAGAGGAAGGGAGAAGAAATTGTCTGGAGTGGGAAAGAGGGTCAGAAAAGTCCTTGAAATGAAATCTCTCCCCTTCACTGGAGGTTTAGATAAGATGACAAACAAAACCGATTAGAGAAAAAGTGGGGTCACAAACTCCTAGTTTGGGAGGCAAATACCTATGGTGGGTTAAGCCCATTGGTTCTATCTGCAGCCAACTCTCTACTGGATAGTAAGCTTCTTGAGGCCGAGGCTGGGTCTTCTAGGTCTTTTTTACTAATTCCAAAATGCTTAGAAGAGAGGCTTGCACCCAGTGAGAGTCCAGAAGCATCTTTGGAATGAAGTATCATTTATCTTCCCGCATCGGTCATTCCTGGCCAGCAGCCCCAGAAGCCGCTAGTGTGTTTCAAAGAGCATAAGAGCCGTGTCTGGGAGTTCACGAGTTGGTGTTTGTTTGGAAGCTGCAAAGCACTGCCAACTGTGGCTGCTTCTTTCCTAATTGGCCTCTTCTTGTCCACTCACAGTCTCTCTGTCGGTGTTCTCTCTTTCTTTATGGGAGGGAAGAGTGAGAGGAGAAGGAGGAGAGGGAGGAGAGGAAAGAGGGGGGAGAAGGAGGCCAAGGAAGAGGAGGGAGAGGAGCAGAGGGAGAAGAGGAGGGGAAGAGGGATGGGAGGAGATAGAGGAGCAGGGAGGAACTGGAGGCAGAAAGATGGCAAGCTGCTTGTGCAGAGGAAAAGGGGTCAGCCTCCTTCCCCTGAAATGCCCCTTCCCTGGCTCCCCACCTACCAATGATCTCCGCTCTGGAAGTCCGTGTTAGTCAGGACACTCTGAAAATCCAGCTTGGCTGACCTGGCAACACCAAAAGGTAGATGTTGGCTCTCATCACTGAACATTCCAGAGATAATATGGGTTGGATCCGTTTCTAGCACTTTCTTTGTATTCTCTGGAAATCCCTCCCTTGTGTGTGGGCCTCTTTCTCAAGCTTGTTTCTGTCATCTTAAGAAGGGTTTTCATATCATCCTTAAGGGGGTGTTTCCTACCATTGTCAGTGGAAGCCCAAGCCTTCGTCTCACTGGACTGCCCCCTTGCTAGGGTCAGGAGGATGCTGCGTGCTGCCTGGCTTTGCCCTGTTGTACCCATCCCACGACCTCTCTGGAAGGAAGGGTGGGATGACCCTGGGTGGCTCAGACCAGTGGGACCAACCCTAGAGTTGGGGATGGAGTTAGTCCCTCAAGGCTCAGGTCGACTCTGCATTGGAGGAAAGGTGGCAAGCTCACTGTGAGCTTCAAGGGTCTTCTCAGCTTTCTCACTGGGGTTATGTCTTTAACAATCTGTTGATTTCCCATACAGCCTAAATCTGAATGCTCACATTTTAGATAGGTTTTAAAAATGTCAGCAAAACTACTGCAGGGATGTTGCTTTAAGCCTCAAGACCATTCTGCTTATTCTTAATGTTGTTAAAATCCCTGCCCACGGCTTAAGTAGAACATTTGGTCACTCAATTAAATTTCATTAATGTACCAATTAATCATGGCTGTTTGGCAATTACCCAGAATAGGAAGGCATTCCGGGACACCTTCTGGAAAGGATACCACCACGTGCGAGGAAACCGCCTTGTCCCTGAGTACATACATTCCCAAACAAACAGCACCGATTCCAGGTAAGAGGTGAAGAGCAGTACCGGACGGGCTCATCTGGGCTCCACCCTGCCTGGGTAAGGGACCTTGAGGAAGATGTTGACTTTTTTCTACACGTTTTCTAAAATGGGTCTAAAAAATTTAAATATCCTAGAAAAATGTCTGACACATAATAAGTGGTCACTTTTTCTGTCTGTTGTTATCACAGAAGCACGACCTGGGTGCGGGGAGGGAAGAATCACCCCAGGACGCAGTTAGAAGGGGTGCGCTTCAGTGCAGGGTAAATAAAGATAAAAAGTTTGGGGATTGGGGGGAATGAGGATGGGGGAAATGCGCATGCGGGTGCTGTCACGTTCTAGAGGAGGAGGAGAGATAGTGGGAGGTAGCTACAGAGCATGCGCGAACACAAATTTGAACGGCGTCTTCTCCGAGTTGGTGGACGGCCCTCCAGATGGGCACAGCCCAGGCGGTTCTTGCGAAGGGCAGTGGAAACAAGGCTCAAGGGGGAACCTGAAGGCCAACATGGGAGGTTTGCTATGCTGCGGATTTTTGAGTAGCACTGTGAAAAGCTGGACCCCCTGTCCTATGGAAAATACGAATCAGAATGCGGGGCATAGAAGGGGCCAAAGGAGAGAGAGAAAAGAGGCAGCAGGCCAGTACCATCTCTCCTGGATGGACTTGGCTGCGTCTGGTGGAAGCCAAGGCTCTGGCTACAGCCCTCCCCTCCCCTCCTGCCTAGGGATCACCCCAAGCCCAGGCGTGATCAGTGCGTCTCCCACCTCCAGGACGCTGACAAGAGACCGTGGCCGTGTTCCCAGGGCTTGTGGCAGGTGAATGGGCACATCACAAAGGGGCCCCGGGGCTGAAAGATAAAAGGAACAGAGAGATCCTCCAGGCTCTCGCCTGTGGCTATCTTTACGAGAAGGACTGGGAGGCTAGCAGCCAAGGGAGAGAGTATGAGTCCCCAATCCTGGCCTTGACCCCGCCTGCTGATGGGACCCCTGCGGGCTGGACATGCTGGCAAGCCTTGTCTAGGTCTAACACAAAGTCACAAGGGGAGAGAGACACAGGCTTGTGAGCATTCGATGTGAGTGTGCGGTAAAGCGTGTTGGTATTTCGTAAGGGTTTGGCACGTTTTCGGAATGATTCTGGCTGTCTGCCCAGCTCTGAGTTTCCTGTTCATAGCTCCCCACATGTGTCACTGCTGAGGATTAAAGCCCCCATAGGCTCTGACACACACGTCACTCAGAGTCTCCTTTCTTTCACGCACGGCAAAACTGGGTCTCCTGATAAGACTGGAGGGATACTCTCGTGCTGCACGGAGCAGACCCAAAGCTCTCTGGAAAAAGAAAAGGGGAGTTAGTGAGTCTCTCCAGGGCTGACTTCAGAATGCACTTTTGTTTTTAAGAACCAACATCAACTCAGCTGACTTACTTGGAGGAAGAAACTGCTGTGGGCTTACCCTCCAAGCCACCACCTCCTGCGAGGCCAGCCATCCCCAAATGTCCCCATGATGAAGAAAGGAGATGGTAAGATAATTAATTGCACTTCTGGTTTTTGTTCCCGTATTTCCTCCTCATTTTCTTTTTGCTTACTTCTACACGGAGGAAAGATTTAAGAGGAACAAGTGGACTTTGATAAAGCTGATTGTGTTATGCTATTTTGTTGAAAACAGGATTTTAAGAATTTCTTGGAGTTATGTGGCTCTGTAGGCATATTTAACCTTAAGATGTGTCTGGGAGTCATACTAAAAGATCGCCTATAATAATGTATGATTTACTCTATGGAATATTAACCATGAAAGTTATGGGAAATATATTTTATAACTATATACTACTTTTGAGCCGTAAATAGTTGCATGACGTTTTGGTAAATCGTGAGGTTTAAGTGAAGGGTGTTATAAAGAGAATCTTTTAAATATGTTGTTGCTGTGGGGCACCTGGGTGGCTCAGTGGGTTGGGACCTCTGCATTCGGCTCGGATCATGATCTCGGGGTCCTGGGATCGAGCCCCGTGTCGGGCTCTCTGCTCAGCGGGGACCCTGCTTCCCCTACTCTCTCTGCCTGCCTCTCTGCCTACTTGTGATCTCTCTCTGTGTATCAGAGATAATAAATAAATAAAATCTTGAAAAAAAATGTTGTTGCTGATGTTAGAATTTGGACTTATTTGATCAATTTGCTTTAAGCTTTGTCAGTTTGAGAGGGGCACGGTCTGGCCCGATATTTGACTGAAGGCATTGCCTTACTATTAACAGACACCTATTGGTCGCATTTAAAGTTATAATGTGTTATACTAGCTAGGCTTGTATGTGTTTCCTCCAGGAAGGGCTTAAAATATCATTATAAAAGCATAGCGTTTTTTTTTTCCCTCGAGGCTTTACAAATGTGACACCCAGAGCTGTAAGAAAAATTCTCAGATGAGATGATTGTCCGATACATCTTTATTGGACATGCTTGACTTCCATAATGCTATGGAAGCATTGCTGTGGGAAGGAACGAGAAAATGGCACAGAATCTGGAAGATTGAAGATAGGAAATGAAAACACAAAAAGGAGAGCAAAATGAGGTTTACTCTTCAAATCAGTTCAATTGACAACTCCTTACTTTTGTGCAAAATGCTAGTTGGTGCTGTGGTGAAGAGGGCGCGGGGAGTTGGGTTAGGGAGGGATGTTTTCAGATAGTGAAGCTGGTCTGTGAATCCCGCTACCCGCCCACGGGCCGCTGGAGACCCCCGAGGGTGCTAGAGGCCAAGTGAGGGTTTGTTCTCTGTGGAAACGTGTGAATCTCTTGGGGAAAGGAAGAAGATAATGCTGCCCACAGGGTGCAGGGAGCACCTCTTGAGATGAATTTAATCTTCCTAATTCCTAAATTTAAAGAGATGCTTTTAGCCTTTCTCAAATCAGCAGGTGGTTGCTAATTGTCTTTCCCATAATTCCTTCTGGGCACATGCCTGCTCCCTTACTTAGGAGAAAACCTTGCCGGGCGTGGTTGAGAAATGGCTGAAATTTGCTTCTAAAACATCCCTTGCAAAACTGACAGGACCAGTGTATCCTCACTGTCAGAAATAAAATAAAGGGCGTGTAGATCAGGAAATAAGATGAAAGATAAAAACCTATCACTGATAAATGATAATTTCCTTCTATGAAAGTTGTTTGATCACATTTTACAGAGAATTTATTAAGTCATGTTGGTAGATATCGGCGTGTTTTCTTTTCTATTATCAACAGTACAAAATGAACGTATTTATAATGAAAGCTTTGTGTCTCTTCTTGATTATTTCCTTGGATTAGATTCCCAGAGGGAATGGAGTCAAAGGGCATGAGCATTTTTGAAGCTCTTGATCCCTGCCACTAAATTTAATTTAGGAAAGTGCTATTAATTTACACTCCCTCCAGCACTGCATGAATACCATTTTACCACACTTTCACCAACATTGGGTTTTGGCTTTTTTTTTTTAAATAAATGTGCTAATCCGATAACTGGCAAAGGCTATTTGATTTAAGGGAACCCTTTGTGAGACCTTTCCACTTCCTATTCTGCCCCTTTGGGTTCTGATTCTTGTCTTTTTTTGGTTGTGCACATCAAAGCAATCATTTCTTACAGTAACTTATGCCAACCTAATTTCTGGGGACTTTGACCTCATTTGATGTCGCTCGGCAGGCCTGCTGAGAGTGTGGGGAATCGGATGCTTTTGCTCTGACTTTCTACCATTTGAACAACCCAGGGCAAAACTCAGTCTTTACGAGTTGTTTCCTTTTTGTCTATAAAATTTAAAGATGAGGATTGACGTTTCATCCCACCACACGATTATACTGGGAACAGAGATGAGACAGAGGAACGTTCTTTGAATAGAAGAAAAATGACAAATATAAAACAGTACAATTACGATTGCTTGTTCTTATGAAGGTTATTTATGCTCTCGCCTTATAAAGTAGGTAGTGTTTGGAGAGCTGCATGCTGAAATTTTGACAATGTGTTCTAACTCTAGACTTGGAAAGTGTGTGTGTGTGTGTGTGTGTGTGTGTGTGTGTGTGTGTTGCAACCTATTTCATGGTTCTTGGAGTCAGCCCTAGCATTTGGTATGTTCTAGCAGCACACGGAGATACTTTCGATTGAAGATGATTTCTATTTTGTTGCTTACTTATCTCACTTGTGTGGAGGACAACACACCATCCTTCTTCTGTTGCATTGTCGTTGACCACTTGCTTTGCTCATTTCCCCTTCTTAAAGGTGGGACTTTTTTTATTTGTGTTACCCTCTCCAGGGCCTGGTCTGGGGTCTGATACTGAGTGGGGACTCAATGAATGTTTCTTGAATGAGTCCACAGAAGGGAACTGGAAACATTGTTACCTAATTCTTCAGGGAAAAGAATTTCTTAAAAAGGAATCACAGAAGATTTTGGAAATGGAAATTTTCTGTGGCAGATTGATGATTTTGTTTATTTCATTTGGGTTGGTTTCCCCTTTTGTTGAGTGACTCTTTAAAGCTCTTAATGGATATTAAGCAAATAAAGACAAGCTAAGGGTAGAACCAGGAAAATGGAGATCATAGACTTGTAAGTGTGAGTCTCATGGACTTGGAGTGAATATGATATGCATTACAGCGTTTCACTCCAACCCCCAGCTCAGTGCTATGCTGTTGAATCAGAACCTAAATGATGCTTAGCAATGGTTTGAACTGGGTACCAAATAAATAATAATGATGGCTAATACTCAAAAGAGTGCTTGACTATATGCGAGATGTGGTTCTAAGTGCCTCCTGTATGAGGTAGTCATTGTTATGATCTTATTTTGCAGATTAAGAAGCTAAAGTACAGAGAAGTGATGGGCCCAAAGTCACACCAGTAGTCAATGCACAGCTGGGATTCACGACACAGTCTTACTTAGAGTCCACAAGTTGGTGAAGGTAGGGTTGCGTGAACTCTAGAAACAATGGCAAATAGGTTTGGGACCACTGATGATGTTTGTACTGTTCACTTAAGTATATAGTCACCATTTATTGCATTCCCACTAAGGAACACATGCTGATCTAAGTTCTTATGTCTAATCTGTTCACAACCTCGAAAGACTGGTTATCATTATACCTGCTCAAGGACCAAACCCACTGAGACTCTGAGAAGCTCAGTAAGTGCCCCAGGGGTGATGAAATGAGCTAGGGATGAGAGATACCCATCAATCTATACCAAGTCTCTTAAACTTCCTAGCCTATATGCTGCACTGGTCTGGACAGTTGAATGCTGATGTGCTTGGTTCTTCATCCAAAAGTGCTGAGTCCAATTCTACATTTGGAGGTGCTAGGCCTGGAAACTCAGTCAATGCATCCCCTCACTTGGGGATTGTGGAGAGATGGGGTGCTATGCCTTGGTCTCTCTGAATCAATGTGGGCCATTTTGAAATGGTACCTGAAGTTGATTTTCAGGCCAATATTCCCTGGCAAGATTATCCAGTTTATCATCTTATCCTAGACACATTGAGCGTTTAATATGTGAGGATACTTTCCTTATAGATTTTAACCATTGAGCCCCCAATTCTGCACCAAGAATGTCTAAAGAATGCTAAAAGGAGGATGGGACAGAGTAAGGCAAGTTCTAGTTTGGGAGAGGGGGCTGGCTCTGTTTTCTCCTGGAAAGCTTACCTATCTTCTCTTTGTTTAGTTGTTACAGTTAGAAGATGGGCATAAGAATATAATTTAAAATAGTATTTTATACAACTTACTATTAAACTTTTCAGTAAGATTTTGGAATTTAAAAATATTTTTCAACGAGGGGCACCTGGGTGGCTCAGTTGGTTAAGTATCTGACTGTTAACCTCAGCTCAGGTCTTGATCTCAGGATGGTGAGTTTAAGCCCACGTTGGGCTCCACACGGGGCCCAACCTACACTGGGCATGGAACCTGCTTAAAAAAATTTTTTTTCCCAACAAATAACATATAGTTTGTGTACTTTTGAAGAGATCACACACAATTTAAAAGGCTATTCAGTGAAGTCTTTCCTCTCCCTTTTTCTCAGACACCTCTTTCCCTCTCTCTCACCAACAAGTAGCTAAGTAACTGTTAATAATTATTTTTTCTACCTTTTCTACACTGTATTCGGGTTCTCCAGAGAAACAGGACCAACGGGGGATAGAGACATCAATCTCCTATTGGTTTTATGTGTAAAATTGGGCATGTCATTGGGCTATTTTGAGAAAGAGAGAGAAAAGAGATTATAAAGTATTGACTCACGTGATTATGGGGGCTGAGAAGTCCCATTATCTGTTGTCTACAAGCTATAGACCCAGGAAAGCAGGTGGCCCGGTTCCAGGGCCAGAAAGCTATAGAGCCAAAGGTGTAGTAGATTCTAGTCCAGGTCTGAAGGCTTGAGAACCAGGAGCACATAGAGAAAATATATGTCTCTGCTCAAAGTAGTCATGCAGAGTGAATTCAACCTTTCTCTGCCTCTTTGTTCTATTTCAACCTTCAAGGGATTGGATGATGCCCGCCCACACTGGGGAGAGCCGTCTGCTTTACTTAGCTCAAAGGCCTATGTCTTCCAGAAACCCCTTCACAGACACACACCAGCTATTTGGGCTCAGTCAAATGGACACAGAAAGTTACCATCACACACACTAATGGTGTATACTCTTCTGCACCCCGCTCCGTATCTGCATCTAATGAGGTGCATTTTTAACCTTTCATTGGACTTCTAAGTTGCTTGCAATCTGTTGCTATTACAACCAGTGTTGCAATGAATAACAGCCTCGCCTGTGTCATTTTGCAGAAGTGCAAACAAGCGTGTGTATTGGCTAAATTCCTAGAAATGGATTTGCAGGTCAGAGACTTGGGCCTTTGTGATTTTGATATGTATTTCAAAACTGCCCATCCACTTCCCACCCAGTTGTGCTAGATAATACTTCTGGGAATGTTCGAGAGCATGTTTCCCCATGCGCTTGTCAACATAGTATGCTAGCCAACTGGTTTTTATTCGACTTTTGTGGTCTTTTGGGGGAAGAGGTTAACTCGGTGTGTTGTTAAAATTTTCATATCTCATTTCATGATGGAGGTTTCTTTATTTAGGCTTTATCTTTTGACAGCAGTTTTAGGTTCACAGCAGAATTGAGGGGAAGGTCTAGAGGTTTCCCAAGACTGTGAAGACAGTAAAAAGATCAGTAGTTGCCATATAGGTTTCGCAGATAGGTTCTTCCCCCATTCTCAATATGCTCCCTTACCCCAGACTGGCACATTAGTTACAGTTGATGGACCAACACTGACACATCGTCATCACCCTAGCCCATGGTTGATATTAGGGTTCTCTCTCTCGGTGTTCTGCCGTTTATGGATTTAGACAAGTATGTAATAACATGTATACATCATTATGGTATCATACAGAGTATTTTATTGCCCTAAATGTCCTCTGTGCTCTCCCTATTCATTATTCCCACTCCCAGCTGAAGCCCCTGGCAACTACTGATCTTTTTACTGTCTTCATAGTTTTGTCTTATCCAGAATGCCATATAGTTGGAATCAAGTGGTGTATGGTCTTTTCAGACTGGCTTCTTTTATTTAGTAGAACGCATTTAAGGTTCTCCTCCATGTCTTTTCATGGCTTGATGGTTCATTTCTCTTTAGCACTAAATAATATTCCACCATCTGGATGTACATGGTTTATTTATTCATGCATCTACTCAATAATGTGTTGGTTGCTTCCAAGTTTGGGCAATTGTTACTAAAGCTCCTATAAATAGCTATGTTCAGGTTCTTGTGTGGACGTAAATTTTCAACTCTTTTATGTAAATACCAAGGGGCACAGTTTCTGAATAGCGCGGTAAGTGGTTGTGCCATTTGCATTCCCTCCAGTGATGAATGAGAGTTCCTGTGGCTCCGTATCCTCACCAACATTTGGCATTGTCGGTGTTCTGGATTTTGGCCATTCTAATAGGTGTGTAGTGGTATTGGGATTGTTTTAAAAACCGTGATCATAACTTTTGGTTCGCCCAGTGGTTGTTTTTTGAGGCCTTGCTGGGTGTCTAGCCATGGGATGCCACAGTGGGTGAGGGTGGTCTGGCTACTGCCTGCAAAGGCCACACAAAACATCTGGGCAGTAGCACGTGTTACCCCCGTTGTGATTAGCACCATGAAAGAGACAGGCTGGTGCTAAGATGATAACTGATGAGCTGAGATCTACCTTAGCCTGGTGGTAGGGGTCCTGGCAGAGGAGCGGGGGTTCTGAGGCACACAGGTGAGGGCAGAGGGAACAGCTGTGTAGAGCCCTGTTGGAGGAGCAGAAGAAGATATGTACAGGGCTGGCCAGGTGTGCGGGAGGGGGGTTAGAAGTGAGCTTGGAGACAGGGGCAGGGGGCGGATCACTATGGGCATTTGGGGCCACTGTCAAGACACAGGATTTTTTATTCTGAATTGCAGGGAGTCTTCAGTCATGGGCTGGAAAGATGGTGGCAGAGTCTGTAAAACCTTACCCATGTAGACCGTAACTGCTCACCTGGATGATGGATATCATAGGGAGAAGTCATTGTATTTCCCACAGGAGTTAGTGACACGAGTGACATCTGATAGAGGGCCGGCTGGCACCCAGGACACTTCACTCTCTTGTCCAGCCCTGAATTCCTGTGTGTATGACAAGTGACAGAAGCTTAGTCTAAACATGGCCATAGAGACGTACCACTAATACACATCCTACCTCTCCCAGAGATAAACTGCAGCTTACAAAGGCCTTTCTCCTTCATTATCTCCTTGTTATTTAGTAAGGTGTGTCATTATCACATCTTACTAAATTACCTGATCATTTTGACAAATCATTATTGCATGTCCAGTCTAGGCTAAGCCCTGTGCTTGGTGCTCCCGAGAGGAAGAGGAAGAGGAAGAGGAAGAGGAGGTGGGAGGGAAAATAGAAAGATTTAGAAAACGAGCAGCAGCTTACAGTCTAGTTTTGAGACCGAATCAAATGTCAGCAACCAAAGGGAAGGCAGGAAAGAAACAGCAGAAGGGCCCTGCCACTTCTGGGTTCCAGATGAGAACTCCGGCCTTGCAGTGTGGGCCACTTGTGTGACCTGAGGGTCTGCTTGGTGCTGGGGAGCCCTCCAGGGACTGGAGCTTCTCCCACATTCTTCCCTGGAGGTACAGGTAGGGTTATCATTCTACCTTTAGAGGCGAAGAATCAAGAGCTTTCCTCAAGACCACTGAGTGGGCCAGCGGCAGAGTGGGACTGTCCTCTGAGCACTGAAGCCATGACTATCTGTGCTCCAGAATGGAGCAAAGTCCTAGGTTTTATTCTCTGGGGAAGGTCCTGAGGAGATGCTTTCTCTCCACTATGTGTCCTCTTTCACTCTGGTCCCTCTGGTTCCATTCTGATGGGGCTGCTATGCCTATAAGTCTGTAGTGCTGGGAGGGCCCTGCAGACTGGATATGGATGGACCACAGCCTCAGTTGCCTGGTGGTGAAGCTAGAAGCCAAGAAGTGCTTCCATGTTGTGAAGAAACACAGGGGACCAGGACAAAGTATGCATGACTGGGTGGGCGCTCAGCTTCATCGCCATGGCAAAACTGGTCATTTGTGGCCAGAGCAGAGTAGGGATTTATGTGTGTGTGTGTGTGTGTGTGTGTGTGTGTGTGTGTGTGTGTGTGGCACCTGGGATGAAGGCTCCAGGATCTCTTGGCCTCGAAGAGGTGTGGAGGGATGCAGGTTTCTGTGGTCATAGGAACATAGAAGTAGGAAGCAGACAGACTATGAGGTCAGTTTCTTAACTTAAGCTCAGGAAACTTCTCCTTCTGGTTCAGGGAAAAGAGGACAGGTTTGCTTCTGAGAAGAAAGGATTCCTCAGGTGAATTTTAGGTACCAACACAGACAGAATTGTCCAATTGAAAGCAACGTGGTATAGGGGATTGATTGTTAGGTGAGAATGACGAGCAAGAAAAGCAGCAAAAGGAATTTTTACCAAAAAAAAAAAAAAATCCAGAAACATTTGTAAAATTTGAAATGTGTCTGTGTTAATCATGACTGAAATAGATATTTTAGGATTTCTAGATTTTTAGGCTTTTGGTTTTCTTACATCTGTGCTTAGTTGGTTCAAAACAATGGCATGATTTGCCTTAAAGACTAAAATTTTGGAAAGGACTTTAGCAAGTTTGATGTCTGAAGCTGTCAGGCATTTCTGGAATGAATGAATGAATGAATGAGCCAATGAATGAATGACATTGCTCTAGAACTAGGTGATGGCATGTTTGTGTCTTTTGTGGATGTCTGCCTCCTTTTATAGTTTGAGGGGGAAATTATTGGACATGCATGTGCTTATAAATTATCCCCTGTCTTGTTTCTAAAGAGACCGAACCTCTTGACAATGAGTCCCATCTTGGGTTTTGATGACTGTAACTGCTCAGTCATTTTTACCAAAAGCATATTCCAACACGGACCACGAAACCAACACATTCCAAAGCCATGAGAGTACCCCCCCCCAAAACTGAAGTGGCTTCCCTAATTCTATTCTCGGAGTTAGTGAGAGGGTAGCACTTGATTGGAAATCCTGGGGTAACTTTTCATAGATCTTTTATTTTTTTTCTCCCCATATATGTTTATTTTAATTTTTCAGTGTTACAAGATTGATTGTTCATGCACCACACCCAGTGCTCCATGCAGTACGTGCCCTTCTCAATACCCACCACCAGGCTCACCCAACCTCCCACCCCCTCCTCCAAAACCCTCAATTTGTTGCTCAGAGTCCACAGTCTCTCCTGGTTCATCACCCCCTCCGGTTTCCCCCCATTCATCCTTCCCTTCCTTCTCACGATGCCCTCCATGATTTTCTTTATACTCCACACGTAAGTGAGACCATAAGATAATTGGTACTACTCGGTGTTTACCCCAAAGAAGCAGATGCAGTACAAAGAAGGGCCACATGGACCCCAATGTTCTTAGCCGCAATGGCCACAACAGCCAAACTGTGGAAAGAACCAAGATGCCCTTCATAGATCTTTTATTATCTGTAACTTCATTTGCTGGTCTCTTGATCTCTTTGCTGGAGGCTGACTAGCAGCCGATCTATCTTGGGAGTACCAACAGTGAAGCACCCCGTTGCCCCGTCCTGATCCGTCTCCTGCCCGTGATTGCTGGGTGCTTTTCAGACGTTACTTGTGCTTCTTACGCAGATTTGGACCAAGGCAGACAGAGACCCAGAGACCGTCGGTGGTTTCTCAAGATGGTCAGGGATGATTAACAGAATCAGGATATGACCATGTGTCTGGTGGGCTCCCAACCTCTTTGCATTTCATTGTGCCGAAGTGGTAGGAGAACTTGAAGAAGGGAAACACGAGTGTATAGAATTGCTCTTTTTCTGATGTAGTCGAAGTAGTCATATTTTCATGAATGTTGACCCTTTTCAGAGTTTGTTCACAGGAAGGCTCCCTCCTTCCACCTCCAATAGGAATTTATCATCCAAATTTTTACATGCTATCTGTAAGCTAGTTTTTTAAAAAAAATATCATGTGCGAGGGTTATTATCTACCCTCTGAATGGTCAGTAGATAATATTTAAACTAAAATCAATACAAATGAAATATATATAGTAGCAAGGTACAAATTAACTTGCTAACTATTTCTCTGGAACGATTCAACAGATGCTGCCTGAAGTAGGTAGGAGAAACCTGGTTTCACAAATAGTATCATCTCTCCATTAAAGAATAATCCATGTATCAAAAAGGTAACTGATAACAGGTGTTGGCAAGATTGTAGAGAAGAGGGAAGCCGGGTGCACTGTTGGTGGGAATGTAAATTGGTCTAGTTACTATTGAAAGTAGTACGGAGGTTCCCCCCTCCCCCCCAAATTAAAAGTAGAACTACCAAATGATCCAGCAATCCCATTTCCGGGTGTATATCCAAAGGAAGTAAAAACAGGATCTTGAGGCGATATCTTCACTGCATGTTGATTGCAGCATTATTCACAATAGACAATGTAGGGACATAACCTAAGTATTCGTCAACAGGTGAATGGATAAAGAAGATGTGGTATGCAATGGCATATTATTCAGCCACAAGAAAGAAGTAAATCCTGCCATATACAACAACATGGATGAAGCTTTAGGGCGTTAGGCTTAGTGAAATAAGCCAGAGAAAGACAAATACCGTATGATACCGCATATATGTGAAGTCTAGAAAAGCTGAGGTCAGAGCGACAGAGCAGAGTTACCAGGAGCTAAGGGGAAATTTGAGGGACGTGGAGAGATTTTGATCAAAGGATAACAACTTCTGGTTATGGGATTAACAGTTTTGGGCATCTAAGGTACAGCATGGTGATTATAGCTAATATATCGTATTATATACTTGAAAGTTGTCAAGAGAGTGGATCTTAAATGTTCCCACCACAAAAAAGAAGTGGTACTTATGTGGTGTGTTGGACGTGTTAGCTCATGCGATGGTCACAGTCATTTTGCAATATATAAATGTATCAGATTAACACCTTGTACACCTTAAACTTATACAACATTGTATTGATATACATATATGTCATACAGTTGCATTGATTTACATATAATGTAGCCGGGAATGCAAAGATTCATGGGATTTCTTTCCCAGAAGGGAAAGACATGGTTATAATCAGTAGTGATAGAACATGTTCTCAGATTTCATTGATTTTAAAAAAATCTCATGTGAACTTACCGTGACTACCTCTTTGGAATACATTTCGCCCCAAGGATTAAGCATTTCTCTAAATTAACACAGCGGGTTCCTGAGCTGACTCACAAGGAGAAAAGGAGATTACAGTTTTGCTATTGTAATAATGTGGGAAATTACACCCAACATCACTTGCCATGTTTGAATATTTATTTGAATTGAATTGAATATTTGAATACCTCAAATTCTGAGATTTATTTAACTGCGAGATCAGAGTTCTAAACTTCTTTTTCTGCATTGAAAATTGTTTAGAACGCTGGTAAGATAATGTGACAAGTGTACAGACACTATGTTCATAGGAGAGTGAAAAATGTGTGGGGGCAGGGGGAGACAGGTACTTCCTTGAGTTTGAAACCGATGTCCAAATTATAAATTATTGTTTTAGGGAAACCTGTGACGTGTCCCTGAGGTTGAACTCTCTCTTCCTTTGCCTGGCCACAGTCTGTTGGGGCCCTGTAGAGAACAGATTTTGCTGGGTTAGTGAATCACACAGTTTTGTACAAATAGAACAAAGGTCTGCTGAATAGGGTCACCCTCTCTGGTCTAGGCCTGTGGTCATTGATCCTGCATGTTGGAATCACCTGGGGGCGCTTTAAAAAAATTACCAAGGCCCGGGCCCCACCATCGGAGGTTCTGATGTGATGGGTCTGGGTTTCGGCATAGGGATTAAAAAAAACTCACCAGGTGGTTATACCGTGCAGCCGGTATAACGTGGGCTGGGAACCACTGACCTGGGAAGTAGACAGCCATAAATTCAGTAAATTACTGAGTAAACAAGAAGCTGGCTAGAACAAGGCTGTCCAGAGCGATTGCCAAATCGTACCTGCTGGGGGAATGGACCTGCTTAGGTCAATTTTCCAGAAAACCTTGTTCCCAGAAGTTATCAAAGCCTCTCTCTGTCCCACCCGTGTGGTCTGAATTTTCTAAGGCATGGTGGACCTTAGTCGTGTAAATGTAACTGCTGTCATTTATTTGACAAAGATGTAAACTACTACTCAGTTCAAGCTACAGTCAGAGAAAGAGCCTATTTCTAAGCATTTGAGTATCAGGGGAGTGAAGAGCTCCTGTAAAATGAAATTGGGCGTTGCCAGTGCCATCAGAGGAGGGGGGGGGTAAAGCCAAAGCTTCAGGGGAGCGGGAGAGAGTCCCCCGTTTACCCTCGTCAGAGGGGCGGGGAAACCCTAAAAGGCACATGTGGAAGGAGTGCACAGTATTTGGGAAGGACTTGGATGGGTGGAAAGGAGCTCTTGAGCTGAAGGAGGAAGGGTGACATTTTGGGGGGAGGGAAAAAAGTAGCCTCTGGGGAAGCCGGCAAGGAGGCAAGTGTGGGCAAAGAGAATCCAGGGAGAGCAAGGTGGCTCTGGGACCTGAAACCCGGTGATCTGGCTTCGTCCCAGGGCCAGTTGGGACCCTGCACGGCTGGCTCTGACTGCCAACGCTGAAGCAAAAGGCAAGTAGCAGCTTGCCTAGTATTATTTATTCAGGCTAACCTGGATCGTTTGGAAGAAAAATGTGTCTGGTCTAACCATCCGTTTTGAGGAGGTGAGAAAGAAGCTCATGTAGGTTCTTCAGGCCAGTTGCGCATTGACAAGTGGGTATATTGCATTCAGGGGGTTCAGACTTTAATCTCCTTTTCTCTAATTTCTGCTGTGTCCTTTGTTCCTCCCCAGTCCTCCCGAGGAAGAAATTTAAGAACTTCCCCCTTTCCACACCCCTCCTCCACCCACAGGAACTTGTCTAAAGTAGTAACAGTGAAGCTCGGAATGTTAACAGATTAGATATGTTTCCTTTGAGATTTTTTTTTTAAGTGTTTGCATTTCTTTTTTTTTAAAGATTTTATTTATTTGTTTGACAGAGAGAGAGAGATAACAAGTGGACAGAGAAGCCGGCAAAGAGAGAGGGGGAAGCAGGCTCCCTGCTGAGCAGAGAGCCCAGTGTGGGGCTCAACCCCAGGAATCTGAGATCTTAACCTGAGCCGAAGGCAGAGGCTTTAACCCACTGAGCCACCCAGGCTGCCTCCTTTGAGATTCTTTGGGGTGTATTGCTTCTTGGGAAAACACACCCTAATGGATGAGAGAAAGAATAAGGGCATGTGAATCATGAAGGTGATTGGGTAGACAATTTCTGTGAAATTTGGAAGTATAAACCACAATTTATAAAGTCATAAACAAGAATAGTCTCTGTATAAAATTTTAGTATTAGAATTCCATCAAATTACATCTTGTTCTTGAAGGGATAAACTTTGTGCTGTGTCATTTGTGGAGATATGAATCTGAACTTCTACACTAACTTATACACTAATCAATAAATATTTAATTCCTCAGCAGTGAAAAAATAAGATGAGATATAGCCATTAAGAGGTTTGAAGGTTAGCATGGTATTTACTTAACAAATTGGGGCCATATTGATTGTTAAGTAAATATGACAACTACTTTTTTTCTTCCTCTTTTCAAAATACAAAAATAAAATGTAAAAGTAAGCTAGATAAATGACCAACAGACTTCTACAAATGATGTTTCTGGATTGATTTTATTGCATCCAAATGCTCTTCGGTGTATTTTGGGAATTTTATTTATAAGAAAGTCTGTAAGTGCTGTTAGTACATCAGCCTAGAAGGGGAGTAGAAACGACTCTCCCTATAGTTGAGATCACTTTGTCTAAGTTTGACTTTAAGGTGTCAAAAAAGTATTTACTGAGTGCTTTGCATTGTGTTGCACATGTTGGAGGATACAAAAAAAAGTTAAAAATAAAATAAAGAGGATGGTCATTGTCTCCAAAGCCTCTTGAGTTTGCTTCCCCCCTGCCTTTTCCCATTGAAAGGAACGAGGGAAATCAGGAAATCATGTTAGCAGACATTTATATTTGATCCTAGTATATTTATGACCAGGCTACATTTTTCTTTTTTCTTTTTTTTTGTTTCAAATTTTAATTTAGATTCCAGTTACTTAACATATGGTGTAATATTGGTTTCAGGAGCAGAATTTAGCGATTCATCACTTACCTATAACATCCATCCCCTCACCCACCTCCCTTCAGCAACCCTCAGTTTGTTCTGAAACAAGAGTCTCTTATGTTTGCTTCTCTCTCATTCTCTCTCTTTTTCTTTCCCATATGTTCATCTATTTTGTTTCTTTGATTCCACATGTGAGTGAAATCGTATGATATTTGTTTTTCTCTGCGTGACTTATTTTGCTTAGCATAATACTCTCTAGCTCCATCCATGTCATTGCAAATGGCAAGATTTCATTTTTTCTTATGGCTAAGCAATAGTCCACTATATATAGATCTATATCTATATCTATATCTATATTCACCAGTAGATAGACATTTGGGCTCTCTCCATAGTTTGGCTGTTGCTGATAATGCTGCTATAAACATCAGGGTGCACGTGCCCCTTCAAATCTGTATTTTTGTATCCTTTGGGTAAATACCTGGTTGTACAATTGCTGGATCTTGAAGTAGCTCTATTTTTAACTTTTTGAGCAACTTCCATACTGTTTTCCAGAGTGGCTGCTCCAGTTTGCATTCCTACCAACATTGTAAGAGGGGTCCCCTTTCTCTGTATCCTCACCAACACCTTTTGTTTCCTGTGTTGTTGATTTTAGCCATTCTAACAGGTATGAGGTGGTATCTCATTGTGGTTTTGATTTGTATTTCCCTGATGATGAGGGATGTTGAGCATCTTCCCGTGTATCTGTTGGCCGTCTGGATGTCTTCTTTAGGAAAATATCTATTCATGTCTACTGCCCATTTTTAAACTGGATTATTAATTTTTTGGGTGTTGAGTTTGAGAAGTTCTTTATATATTTTGGATACTAACCCTCTATCATCTATGTCATTTGCAAATATCTTCTCCCATTCCATAGGCTGGAAAGGTTTTGTCGAATGTTTCCTTTGCTGTGCAGAAGCTTTATATTTTGATGAAGTCCCAATAGTGTATTTTTACTTTTGTTTTTCTTGCCTCCGGAGATATGTCTAGTAAGAAGTGTTACTGTAGAAGTCAAAGAGGTTGCTGCCTACGTTTTCCTTTAGAATTTTGAAGGTTTCTTGGCTCATATTTAGGTCTTTCATCCGTTTTGATTTTATTTTTGTGTATGGTATAAGAAAGTGGTCTAGTTTCATTCTTTTGCATGTTGCTGTCCAGTTTTTCCAACACCAATTTTTGAAGAGACTATCTTTTTTCGATTGGATATTCTTTCCTGCTTTGTTGATGATTAGTTGACCATAGACTTGTGGGTCCATGTTTGGGTTTTCCATTCTGTTCCACTGATCTATGTGTCTGTTTTTATGCCCATACCATACTGTCTCGATGACTACACAGATTACATTTTTCTAGATAAAATTTGCATATCTATATTTTCTTATTTCTGCTTTTTATTGTTCTCATGTTAATTTGTTTTCCTGTTGCAATAAATGTTTGATCCACTTTGAAAGACTCTAGTGATAAATAGGGAAGGGAAAAAAACCACTTTAAAAAGATAATCCTTATTTCCATATGAATCTTAGATATATGACAAAGTAAATATCATAACATCTTAGTTTTAACATCTTGGTTTTAAATATTGGACGCTAATGTCCCGTATCTCCTCAAACCACATGTCCAGTTTGGGAAGGGGAAGATATCCTGACTCTACACTTGAAATCATAGCACCTTCTCCACTTATCTTTGGGGGACCAAAAATAACAACGCAAAGCACCTACTGTGGGCAGCTACTACAATAACCACTTTCCCTGTGCTTTCGCCATCCTGGAAGGTGACAGAGGGGGCCCTGAAGCTAATGTAGCACATCTGGAAAGAGTAGAGCTGGAGGCATCTTGGCCTCTCTTATCCGTGGGTTAATGCTGTTTGTGGCGTCCCCATGCCCAGTCGTTTCTTGCTGGGCTCTCTTGTTGACATCACAAAATCAAGTGGTTGCATATATTACTGTTAGTTACCTCCGACTTCTCAGACTATTGAACAGCTGCCAACATTTCTCTTCAATTATTTCTGATACTCAAAGAGCTGTCTTTGAGTCTCCATCCTAACTTTCTTCTGGCATGTTCCCTGATTACTTGTTGATGTAGGTGAGTTTCGTCTCATGACTCGGGCACTTGAAGCAGCTTATTGTGTGTTTAAATGTGTGTCCAAGTGCGTATGGCCCCTCAGGGATGTGTAACTTGGGCTTCTTGGAAATGGCCTTTGTGGGTAGAGGACACTGCTGGGCAGAAAACATTTACTCTGTTCCAAACACTTGAGTTCCAAGGGTTATCCTCACTTATTAAGACTGGAAAAGTGCCAAAGCTGCTACTTCCTGGGGGTTTTCCATCAAACTCAGTCCTCTGGCATAGTAAAGAAAACTGTGCAATGTAGCAATGAAAAATATATATATATATTTTATATCTGTGTATATATATATACATATATATATACACACACACTTTGCCCTAAATAAGAGTACAACTCTGGAAGCAAAGAAAACATTTGCCAGAGGATAATGGTAAAAACCGTAAGGTCATACTGACCTTAGGCTGGACCTTCTTTTCAATAACTCAAGCATACCTAATTACAACATAAGCTCCTTAAAGTGCTTCAAAAACATGCCTTTGTCCAAGGAGGGTTTCCCTTTGTACTCTCATGTGAAGCTGGAATATTTATCATGGAAACCACCTTGAACTTTCTTTGGTCTACCGAAAATTAGAAAACAAATTGTATGCAGTTAGTAAGTTATTGTTTCAAATGTAATGGCATCAGATTAACTTCTGGAACTGAAATCCGATGGCGCTACCTCACAAGGCAATTGTAACATTCCTTTAAGCCCCAGGTGTTAAGGAAGATGTCAGGTACACCTGGTGCCAGATGTCCTTCTCAGTCTAGCAGGGACAGAGTTTGGAGTGTTAGCGGGAATGGCATAGTAAGTGCAGACTGTGCGCTCGTAGCTGCGCAGGTGGATTTTAGTTGGAAGTCAATCTCACGGCCGTTAATCCCTTCAGAGAATCCTGTAATGGCTCCTTTGGCAACTCAAGTGGACAAAAGGTTTTGTCCTGAATTAGCTAAATTGGGGTTTCCGCCTGAGGTCTCAAAGCTTTCAGTTACCACCTCGGTATAACTAACTTTCACCTGCTTATTTGACTAGCTCAACCTTCATCTCCGGCATGTGGTCCTCATGTGAAAATACTTCAGCACAGAGACTGATGTGTGTGTGATGTGAGCGTGTGAATGTTGTGTTTGTTGTTTTTGGGGTGTATGTTGTATGAATGTGTTTATGTGTTGTATGTATATCATATGTTGTATGGTTGTGCTGTGTGACTGTTTTTCGTGTGTCATGCGTGTTGGTGAGTGTTGTGTGTGAGTGTATATATTATGTGTTTGTTGTATATGTGTTGTGAATGTTTTGTGGGTTGTGAATGTTTTATGTGTTGTGTGTGTGTGCGTTGTGGGAGTCCCCAGTACCTGGCATGTATTTTAGTGGGTACTTGGTAAATATTTGTTCCATGAAGAAAGGACATAATTCCTTCATAATTCCCATGAAGCTCACTATAGAAACTCACAAGTTGGATAGTCAGTTCCTTGAGGAGAAGGTCTATCTCGTGTTCATTTTTCTGTCCTTCAGTGTTATTCTGAGAGAGGCAATGCTCGTGTAAGATAAGTAGGTGTAGGGGCTCAGAGGGGAGATATATATATATAGTGTAGCTAACCACAGTTTTGTTCTCAAGCTCAGTCTTCCTGAGGTGGATGCTTTTTCACATTCACTTTCTCATAGACTATAGAGTTTCCTTCTTTATTATGTTTACTGTCTATTGTCTGTCTGCACCCTCGAAAATGTAAGCTCCATGTGGGGAGGGATTTTGTCTGATTTGTTTCCAGATATATCCCAACTACCTAGAACACTGCCTGGGATGTAGTATCTGCCAAATAACTACTTATTGAATGAATAAATGTAAGACTAGAGGAGTTCCAGCATGTTGGGTCCAAGTCAAGGTTTTTAGCCAAATACAGGTCTTGTCTTGGTCACAGTTTATTTTCAATCTCAGCAAATCTTGGTAGATAGCCTTTCAGGGTTTCTCCCTCTTGCCCTTTTTCTGGTCCTCTCCCTAAGGTTGATCTAACACCCATAGGGATTGCTTCCCATGCTGGCATTGTGAAGGGGGCCCCAACATAAGCTGACCCTGGTGAGATGTCTCATTCTGCTTGGTCAGTGGTTGTAGTCCTGTCCTTGGGTCCCTGCTATAATTTGTCTACCAAGTGTCTATTGGGTGTGACAGGTCTCACCTTGTATGGGCCATCAAGCCAGCCAGTGCTGATAACTCTGAGCCTTGCCACTGTTGCAGATGTGAGGCCCCTGGACTCCATCCATTCTCCTGGGGTCAGGAACGCTCAGTGGCCCCTCCCGCTCTGCCAGTGGCAACTTGTCAGATGTGTGATTGTTCTTGCCTTACCAGAAGCCAGTCTCACTCTGCACCCCCCTTCCCTGAGGTAATTGCCATCTGCCCAGGCCACCTCAAAGAGAGGAGGCCACCCACCTCCCCCTTGCTTTCTCCTTTTTCTATTTCTGTGGGCTCTCCCCATTAGCTTCAGGATGTTCCCTGCCCTGCTGTGTGGTAGAAAGTCTCCACCGCCCCGGTCTAGCCCTAGTCTTTGGTGTATGGGTTCAATCTACCTCCCTGACTTATGAGATGCAAAGTCCACTTCGTGGAGTTGCAAGTAAATCCCTTTTGTCTCTCAACAAAGCCGGGCACACTTTTTCAGCACATTTTAAGATACATCTTACAATAGATGGTAGGTCATAGTTAATTGGTAGCATTTTTTTTCTTTCCTACTATACATATTACAATGAATGACATTTTAGCTTGGGCTATTGCCTGGTCATGGTCTTAGACTCTATTCTGGAGTTCAAAGATGAGCAATACCTTGTTTGTTCTAGCCTCTGTCTTCCTCTTCCCAAGTAATGGATGCCTCTTCTTCAAAGGTATGAAACCACTGGGGCAGCAGAAGCACAGGGTGACCCAGAAAAAATATACGTTGTTTATGTATTCAAGAAATATAAATCCCAGTATACAGGATCACTCTCTAATTAATATAAACGGGATTGGAACAACTCGATGCAACAGATTGGCTTCCATGCTTCACCCTGGAATGCAGCAAAAGAAACTATGGGTCCATCTCAAAGAAGCCCAGCCTGCCATAGAGCAAAGACGCAAGGACTCCCAGACAAATGGGGCAGTGCCCAGCCAGGCTGTGGGCCAGTCACAGCCCCTGAGAGGTCCTGGTGCAGGGTGAGGATGAAGGGCCCCTAGGCTGATGCCATTAAATACTAGAATAACCCTCCTGTCTGATTGCTTGATCATTCAGAACACTTCTGATGATATCTTGGTTTCTCAGTGTATCCTTCCTGGAAAAAGAAACTGTGTTATCAGTAAATAATAATACCTTGTCCCTTTGGCAGTCCTTCTGTCTCTGTTGCTCTCTGCCCCCACCCCCCCCCCACAACAGTGAGTGAGCAGACACAAAATAGAGGAGAGCCAAATCTTGCAAAAACAACTGAATTTAAGCATCTACGAAAAAATCTGATAAGAATGAGGGTTGTCAGCTAGATGCTGATTACAGACAATAGGAGTTGGCACTGGCAAGAGCCATTGGCCTGTTTAAATGAGTTCAACTTTCTCAAGCAGAAAGGAAGAAATTTAGTCAACATTCACAAGTGCCTCTGGGAACCCAAGGGCAGGGAAGCAGCCTGGCTTCTAGAAGGGCCGAACTAGCCTGGGGGGTGGAGAGGGTGGGTTCTGTCAGGGTTGGAAGGAGTCCCTTTTCATTTTTTTTGTCCTTACTTCTCACTTTTCTCTTTCTCTGAAAACTAGTTTTCTCTGCTTCTCTTGTTCATATGGAGGAAAATGTGGCCATCCTGCATCTCCCAAAGGTGTCCAAAGAAGAACAAAATCTTTGTTTTGACTCCATCCATGACACATATAAATTAGCTCTGTATATTTCAGACTTGATGCAAAATTCTTGGGAGAGAGCATGTAAATGTTCCAGCTTCAGGTCTAGTGAGTACTCTTGGCCCAACCATTCATGGCCAAGAGTATCTCCCTAAGCCCACACCTATGGACTGGAAGTGGGGGTCAGGGATGTTGGTTTACTTTCCTGAGAAATAAGGGTGTGCTATGCACTGAGTAGACACCAACCCAAAGGCATCTATATGAGTGCAGAAAGATTGAATATAGCCTTGAGTTAAATACCCAAGTACATTTAGTCTATTTCCTTAAGGTGACATCGTGTCCCAATCCAAGGTGTGTTGATTCAAAGGATGATATAATATAATGTCAAAATTTCATCAAATACATTTAACCACAGATATACCAATACCAGGCTACCCTTGTTACATTTGAAGTTGTGTTTTTTATCTTGTTGGGAAAAGCATTGTGGAGTCCACTTTGAGAAGCAAGCTGAGTTTTCTCATAAATACCCTTAGCTTCTGTGGAATGAAGTATTCCCAGAATTCCATGCGGAAAGCAAATATGAGTACATCAAAAGCACACATACCACAATTAATGGTAAATGAAAGGGCCAGGGGAGATATTTCGCGTATGTGCTTTACATATATGTAGCAATAAAATGTTACGGTTGAAAATAATGTACACTAGTGCAATTCCAAGAAAATATAGAAATATGAGTAGAGTGTCTTCTGTGGAAGATGGGTGGATGGAGAGCAAAGAAGGGGACATAGAAGAAATTGTCGGGAGAGGAAAGGAGGGGAGAGGGTGGACTAGTGGGAGGGGAGGTTTTTGAGTGAGGTTATCTCAGTGGAGCACTCAGATGCTACCCTCACTATTGAGCCAGGGAAAGGTTTGACAAGGGTGATGCAGGAGATGGCAAAGTGGTCATCCTCATAGCTCTGAGGAGGATCTCCTGGAGACTCTTTCTCAGCTACTCCCCAACTATCTGGAACCCACTGCAGAGAGACTTGGTAGGAAAACCACAGTAGAGGGTTTACTCTTGCAACTTCATCATCTCCATGTGAGAGAATAATGCTGAGCTGAGATTTAGCTTGGCACAGACAATGTTTTTTTCCCCTCTTGGTCATAAGTCTCTGTAACCTTATTATTGTTTCTTGGACTGAGGGCTTCCTGAGAAAGTGAAGGGAAGATTTTCTGACAGGAGTTGAGGGTTATCACAAAGGTGAGCTCAGAATTAAGTCACATTTAGCAGCCAGAATCCACCTGGGATCATACAAGTGAGAAATGAGAATGAGGGAGATGTTTAAAAAGGCAAAGCATGAAATGTTGATAACTTTCAGCCTCCCTGTGGCACTTGTGGCACTTAAGGCTCCAAAGTCAGCCACCTTGCTTGGGTCAAGCCTTTCTCATGGTCTTGGGTGTAATATTTCAAAGCAGTCTCACAAGGAAAGCTGAGAGGGTCTCTCACAGGCAGGGGTGGGGGGCTTGCCTGTGAATAAAAGACCTTTTTTGGGATGCTTTGGATGTTGCCAAACTTGGAATTTGAAATGGTTTTCCTAGAAGACTTGTCATTGAATAGGCCACCAAGTGGGATGAAGTTAAGGGTGAAAAAGTAGAATCAAAGACAGTAGTGATGTCATCTCCAACCAGTTGCTTTGTTTTGTTTTGAATTAGATTGTTTTGATCAGTAGTTCTTTACTTCAACGGACTTAATGCTCTTTTTCTTAAATAATATTTTATAAATGCCGTCCACTATTTTATAATGAAATTTACTGATAACATATCCTACCTACTGATGATATTAAAAATTTAACTATACAGGCACGTGGATGGTTCAGTCAGTTAAGCGTCCGGCTCTTGATTTTGGCTCAGGTCATGATCTCAGGGTTGTGGGTTCAAGTCCCGGTTCAGGGTGCACGCTCACCATGGAGTCTGTTTGAGATTCTCTCTCTCTCCCTCTGACTCTCCCTCCCCCATTCCCTCTCTCTAAAGTAAATAAATAAAATCTTAAAAAAGTATTTAACTCGGAATGCCTGGGTGGCTCAGTTGGTTAAGCGGCTGCCTTGGGCTCAGGTCATGATCCCAGCGTCCTGGGATTGAGTCCCGCATCGGCGGAGAGCCTGCTCCTCTCTCTGCCTCTGCCTGCCTCTCTGCCTGCTTGTGTTCTCTCTCTGTTAAATGAATAAATAAAATCTTTAAAAAAAAAAGTATTTAACTCTATTACCCTAACCATGATGTGAAGGAGAAATGAAAGTTATTCCACATTTGATTCTGTATGTGCAGATGTGGGTATGACTGAACCAGAAAACACAAAGAAGCTGTCAGATATGTGTAGGGACACCCAGAGAGGTCTATAATGTGGCAGCAGCAAACGTAGATGCATACAATCTGTGTCTCCCTGGAGATTCACCTATCATTAGTGGCATTGCCATTGATGATGTGATCTTCCCCGGTGGTGAAAAATCTTTTTTAAAGTTCCAGAAAAAATAAAGTTCTACTTCCCCTCAATTTTTGTGGTAGCTGCATCTCCACAAAATTGAGTACGTCTTAAAATGGCACAAAAATTACTCTGTGATTCTATGGAAAACAAGAGTTAGGCTCCAGGCTCAGGTTTTACCCACATTCCGATCTGGGGGGATATTTGCGAGTTTTGTAGGATGGAGGACATTTTGTCGTACAGTGCTGTCCTGGGTGTTGCAGAACCTCTAGTATTCCCGACTTCTGTCCACTAAATGAAGCACTCGCCCAAAGAGACAACCCAAAGTACTTCCACGTAGACTTAAAATTCCCCTAAGGCGTGCTCCTCCCCTTCGAAGATGCATTATCTCATAATCCGAGGTTGGAAGAGCCTTTGGGGGGATTGTTGGTTAATAGCAGGTGTTGATCTGTGGGTCGGTTGGTAGCTCTTTAGTCATACAGATTTCCAGGCACCATCTATGGTGACATTCTGCTCAGGAAATAGGGCTCTGGAATGTGCATGACACTGGTGCACAGCCAGAAGTGGGGCCCACTGACTCAGCCATCTATCTGATTCATGAGGTCCCTTTCCCATATCTAGGGCCAGTGGCTATCTAGTATGTATTTGAAGGAGGAGGGTTTGAAAATCAATTCTCTTTCCAGTCTACTCATTAGTCCAAATGCAAGCCATGAATTGGAACAGTGGGCTAAGTTCTTCTATAAATCGCTTTTCTGGGCCTTTCCTATGTATAGCAGCCTGGGAGATGGTTGATTGGTAATTTGGACGTCAGCCTTCTTTTCTGTGCTCATTCCCATGTTCAGACCTCCTGACTGAATCAAGGGTGAGAAACACTTTGCTCCAGGTCTCCATATTGTGAAGTCCCGTTGACTGAGTCCACTCCCCACCTTCCCTTAGAAGGATCGAGGACAGATACGTTGTCTTCACGATAACAACCTACATATTCGTGGCTAGTGTCTGGTGAAATAACACGAAGAGGGTTAAGAAAACTATAACCGGTTTGGAAGAGTTGGGGCAAAGAAGGTAAAACACTGTTACATGGAAGAGATGAAAACTACTGACGGCAAGCATCCAGCAGCCTTCAATGTGCAGAGTTAAGCGATTCATTCATTCATTCAGTAAATAATTGAAAATGCACCTACGACATGTCAGGCTTTCTTCTAGACAATGGTAGTACAACAGTGAAAGAAACAGACCCAAACCCCACCCTCATGGGTCTTACATGCTAGGAGGCTGGTTGCGAAACAAGATCGCAAAGTAATAGAGACAGTGAGCGAGATGATACATGCTCTGAAGCACCAGGAGGGACTTCAGATGGGACACCAGTGTGTGTGCACTCTTGTGTGTGCACGTGTGCATGGGACATCCAAGGGCTTCAGCTCCCTCTTTGACAAGGAGTGTTTCTTTGGCAATAGTGATTTGGAGTTTAGTCGTGGAGAAGGAACGGGAAAAAGATATTGCGGTCATCAAGACAGGAAATGATTCAAGTTTTGGTAGAGCTTTTTAACAATGAAAAATGAAGAGAAACAGAACAACTTTGGCCTGGCAATAATTGAATTTCTGAGTTTACGTAAGGAATGTTGAGAAACTTCTGGTTGCAAACTGACCTTTTGTTTGTTTTAAGGGCTTCATTATCTTTGAGGGCTGCTTGGATTTCAGGGCCTGAGAGCTTGTCACGATATGGCCAAAATTCATTGTCCTATCGCAGAGACCAAGTTCTTTTATGTTTCACACTTGGTTACTTTAGACTGGGTTGTTTGTGCAGAAATATCCGGCTTTTTAAATGTGCTTTTGGTTAGCGGTTTTGAAATGAGGAATTTATCAGCGGTGGTGACAAGTGAGTATTCTTTCAGCCAGAAATGCTGATGTACTCTTTACCAGAAAACTCCCTATTCAAAAACTACCTCACATTAGGAATTTTTGAATAGAGCTTCTGTAATGTTCGCTTATTTGCATATCATTAAGTTAAAAATACGGTCATGTACATTTATTATCTGTGATTTTTCTCAATAACTCATTGGTGTAACTGGGCAGGTATTTTATACCCATTTCACAGGTTCAAAGATCCCTAGGAAGTTCCCCAAATTTAACTAATAGGTGGCAAATAATGATCATCATCTCTTATTGTCTTTGTATTAGACCGTGTTTAAGTGCTCTTTCCATATTAACTTATTCAGTCCTTACAATAACCCAATAAAGCAGGTGCTATTAATAACATTATTTATTATTTTTTTATTTTATTTTTTTCAGTGTTCCAAGATTTACTATTAAGGAAACAGAGAAGTTTAGTGACTTTCTTAGCACCACACAGCTAGTACGCGATAGAGCTGGGATCCAAGCTACGGCAGTCCAGCTCCACTGTCTATACTTGCCACCATTAGGCTATTTTCCGTGTAGTTGTGGAAAGCAGGCTTCCTATACTTTAGGGTGTTATTTACTTTACAAACAACGATACCACAACAGTGATAAATGGCAGGGCAGTGAAAAGTTGTAGTGTGACTGGCAAAGACCATCAGCTTTGGAGAGTGACCTGAGTCCCCATAGGTTATTCTACTCCCTGGATAATCTTAGGCAAGTTCCTTAAGCTTTCTGTTTCTGTCTATAAAACAAGGGGATAGTGATGCTGTTGGTAGTGTGGTGAGCATAAATGTGATGTCCTATTAAAGCATCTCACTGTCAGACACGTAATAGGTGCTTGATAGTTAACACATTTCCTTCCTTCATAAACGATCAGTTGTTAGGCATGGGTCAGATGAAGAGTGGGAATGTTATGGTGAAGTAGATTAGAAATAGCACGGGCAATTTTGCAAATGCTTTGAGAAATTCGGGGTAGGACTTGTATTACCTAAAAGCATTTCAGATCCCGGGGATGAGTTAAGACCCAGTTCCTTACGGGTGAAGCTTGTAGATAGAGGCTGCTGTTTTGTGAGTTATCATTTCAAAGTCTGGGTAAAAGATGAAGCAGCTGGTGTTGAGGGTGATTCTCCCTTCTGACTTCTTGATCTGCCCTTCATCCTCGTTCCTGGGAAGATACTGCCATGATGTACACAGGGGTCTCCGTAAGACGGTAAAAGTTTTAGGTAGAACAGAGGTTCTTAGACTTGTGGGCTAAGGACCCCTTTATGCTCTGAAAAATTATTGAGAACTTCATATGTTTATTTTTTTATTTTGAAAGATTTTATTTATTTGACACAGAGAGACACCGTGAGAGAGGGACCACAAGCAGGGGGAGTGGGAGAGGGAGAAGCAGGCCTCCCGCTGATCAGGGAGCCTGATGCGGGGCTCAATCCCAGGATCCTGGGATCATGACCTGAGCCAAAGGCAGACGCTTAACGACTGAGCCATCTAGGCGCCCATTACTGAGAACTTTAAAGAGATTAGTTTATGTGGTAAACTCTGTTGATTAGAAACTATTAGAAATTAAAACAAATTAAAAAATAAAATTATATTGATCATTTAAGAATAAAAATAAAATCATACCTGTTAACACAAATAACATTTCTTTTACAAAAATATATGTCGAAAACAAACAAACAAAACGGAAAAGTAGCATTGTTTTACATTGTTCTGGAAATCTCTTGAATATTTGGCTCAGTAGTAGATGGATGAATTCTGCTATCTGCTTCTGCATTCAGTCTTTGAGATAGACATCATGTAGCTTCTGGAAAACCCACCGTAAACTTGAAAGAGAATATATATATGAAGAATACACGTACCATCTTTGAATCATTATCAAAGTAGTTTTGACCTTGTGAACCTCTTAAAGGATCTCAGAGATCTCTGAGAACCACTAATATAAAATATTTTTTCTTTTTAACAATTTTTTTGAACATTCATAGAATTTCCTCTCAACTTCTCCCTCCTGATACCTGTATTCAACCAATCACAATTGCTAATAATACTTCCTTTGAAATTCTTGGGTTTGGCAACCCTAGAGATAGATAACTTGGTTCTTTGGACTTTATATGTCTTCCACCCTCCTTCTTTCCTTCCTTTCTTCCATCTTTCCCTTCACTCTTCTTCCCTTTCTACTCCCTCTGGAACAACCTTGGTCTCTCTGCCTCTGGGACCTATCAGTTGTCACACTGTCCTTTACCTGACATCATTCACAATTTACTTCCTTCCTCAAAAGTCTCAGTCTTGGCTAACTGTTATTAATTCTGGGTTATGTTTCAAAAACTTTTCCAGGCAAAATTGAAAGGAAAAATTTTTTTGAGATGTGTAAAGAATTTTAGACATGTTCATGGCCAACTCTCATGGAAACTCTGGAGACTGTGTAGCCGAGTTCTGCTGCCAACAAGATTGACTCATTTACTTCTGGATTTACTTCTCATCACAGACAACAAAAAAACTGTACAAAATACATGAAGCCAGGATTTTTAAGGCACTGGACCTCAGCCATTGAAGGCCAGGAACCCCAGAGAGAAGGAAAAAAAGAGATGAACCCTATGATTGCTCCTGTTTACCAATTTGAGAAAGCTTCCAGGCTGTGGAAGAGAGTCCAGCCATTTCCATAGGAAAGGGAGACCCAGGTGGAACTCAGCAAACTTCCCAGCAAACTGAGTTGAGACAGAGCTAAAGACCAAGGAAAACCAAGATGGCTGTAGTTCACAGGACAGATACCGGAGAGGGGAGAGCTGCAATGAGGAAGAACTTCAAGTCTGCAGGGGTCTCCCTTAAGAGTGTAGCAGAGTATAGATGAGCATATGTATGAGACAACTACCTGAGGCCAGAAAATAAACTACCCTACAGGAGTAGATGCAATAGTAGATAGTGCACAAGGCCAAGAACAATTTCTTTTCCCACCAGCCAGACTGGAGAGCCTCATAACCTATAGGCATTTGGTAAAGCATGAGGATCAAGGGTTTCAGCAGTGAAATGAGCCCCTCGCTGAATGCTGCCACAGCCCTGCCTAACGTGTCGTAAAAGCAAGACCCAAAATAATTGAGGCACTTCCAATAACTAAAATGCATCCCCAATACAAAAATACCCAGCATCCAACAAGTTAAAATTCACACTATTTGGCATCTAAAAAGAAATTACTGTGATTGCAAAGAAGTAGAAAAATAAGGAGAACAATTAATCCAAATGGACTAAAAACCAACACAGTTGTTAGCATTAGAGACCAAAAATTAGAGACCAAGGCAATTAGAGACCATGACATTTGAATGGTTATTATTGCTGTATTCCGTATATTTGAAGCAGTAAGTAGAGAAGTGGAAGATGTTTAAAAAAAAAGAGAGAGAGAGAGACCCATCTCTAACTTCTAGAGATGAAGACTGCAGTGTCTGAGATCAAAATATACTGAATGAGATTAACATCAGATTGGATGTTGCAGAAGAATAGATTAATGATTTAAAGACACAACAATAGAAACTATCAGAATGAAACACAGGAGAGAAACAAATGAACAAACAAAAGAACGGAAGTATCAGTGAACTGTAGGACAATTTCAAGCAGACAATTATACATATAATTGAAGTCCCCCAAATGAAGGAGGGGTGACAGAAGAAATATTTGAAAACAATGGCCAGAAGTTTTCCAAATTAGATGAAAATTATGGATCCATCGATCCAAGAAGTTCAATGAACCTTGAAAAACACAGAGAAAATCACATTACATTCTGTGATAATCAAATTGTTTAAAACTGGTGTCAATGAAAAAGCTGTCAATGAAAGAACACACAGAAGAACAAGGATGACAAGATGGCAGATTTCTCACAGAAGCTAGACTTTGAAGCACTGTCTCTAAAGTACTGAAAAGACAATTCCGTCAACCTAGAATTCTATACACAATGAAAATATCCAAATACAAAGGCAAAATTAAGCTGTTTCAAATGTCTAAAACCTGAATTCATCACGGGCAGACCTACACTACCAAATATTAAAGGCAATCCTTTAGGCAGAAGGAAAATGATGACAGATAGAGATCTGGAGCTATTCAAAGGAATTAAGAGCCCTTGAAATGGCAATGAAATCATGATTTAAATTTCTTTGAAAGGAAATCAACTATTTAAACAGAAGTAGTGATAGTGCAGTATGAGGTTTATAACATATAAAAGTGAAATCAGTTTTACACATAGCAGAAAAGCCAGGCAGGAAAAGATGGAACTATAATATTGTAAGTTTCTTCTTAAAAATGGAATTATAATTGACATACAATATCATATTAGTTTCAGGGGACAACATGGTATGATTTTATATATTACATAATAATCACCTTTATCTTCTGTCACCATACAAAGTTACTACCATGTTATAGACTATGTTCCTCATATTGTACCTTTTATTCCCATGACTTATTTATTTTAAACTGGGAGTTGTACCTCTCAGTCCCCTTCACTTGTTTGCCCACCCCAGACCCCTCCTCTGGGACACCACTAGTCTGTTCTCCCTGTCTATAAGTCTGTTTCTGTTTCATTTTGTTTTTTAGATTCCACACACAAGTGAAATCATATGGTATTTGTATTTCTCTGACTTATTTCACTTGGCCTAATATCCTCTAGGTCCACTTATGTTGCTGCAAATGGCAAGGTTATATTCATTTTTATGGCTGAATAGTATTTGTGTGTGTGTGTGTGTGTGTATTTACACACACACATATACCATATATATATAAACATATATATATATATGTTTATATATATATGGGTTGGGATGCCTGGATGGTTCAGTTGGTTAAGCGTCTGACACTTGATTTTGGCTCAGGTCATGATCTCAGGGTTGTGGGATTGAGCCTCACATCAGGCTCCATGCTGGGTGTGGAGCCTGCTTGAGATTCTCTCTCCCTCTACTCCCTCTCTCTAAAATAAATAGATAAATAAATAAATAGGCAGAAAAGTGTAAAATCCATGACCTCAGCCTCCACCGTAACCAGAAAAAGAAAACAAATTACACCCAAAGCAAGCAGAAGGTCAGAAATAATAAAGATCAAAGCAGAGAGCAATGAAATGGGAAACAGAAATATAATAGAGAAATCAATGACTTGAAAAGCTGACACTTTGAGAGGAGCAGTAAAATTAATAGATCTCTGGCTAGCATGGTCAAGAATAAAAGAGAAGACAGAAATATAAATATGAGGACTTAGGTAATATCAGTGCACTACACAATAAATATTAAAAGGATAATTATGCTTAGTGAAATAAGTCAATCAGAGAGACAATTATCATATGGTTTCACTCATATGTGGAATATGAAACAGCGCAGAGGATCACATGAGAAGGGAGGGAAAACTGAATGAGAAGAAATCAGAGAGGAAGATGAACCACGAGACTCTTGACTCTGGGAAACAAACTGAAGGTTGCGGAAGGGGAGGTGGGTGGGGGGATGGAGTAACTGGATGATGAGCATCAAGGAGGGCACACGATATGCTGAGCACTGGTTGTTATATGCAACTGATGAATCATTGAACACTACATCTGAAACTAATGAGGTACTATATGTTGGCTAATGGAATTTAAATTGAAAAAGATAAATAAAAGGATAGTGACAGAATATTAGGAATACTAGAAACTAATCTGAAAGCATTAACACTTACATGAACTTACATGAACTGCATAATTTCTTGGAAAGACACAAACTACCAAACTCACTCAAGAAGAAACAGATGACTTGAATAACCTCCTATCTATTAAAGAAATTGAATTTGTAGTTGAAAATCCTCCCAGAAAGAAAACCCTAGGCCCCAATAACTTCCCTGGCAAGTTCTACCAAACACTTAAGGAATAAATAATATCAATTCTGCCAGACTTTTCCAGAAAATTGAAGAGGAATAAATACTTCCTGACTCATGAGTTCTCTCCAACTTTTTGAGGTTAGCATTGCTTGGATATCAAAACCAGATAAGACATTACAAGAAAAATAATTATAGACCAGTATTCTTCATGAAGAAAGACATAAAAATCCATTCCAACAATGTATAAAAATGCTAATACGTCATGGCCAAGAAGGCTTTATCCCAGGAATGCCACATTGGCTTAGCAATGGAAAGTTGATAAATGTAATTAACTGTATTAGTAAACCAAAAAAGAAAAACTATGAAATGATCTCAACAGATGCAGAAAAAGCATTTGACAAAATCTGACTTCTATTCCTCATAGAAATTCTCAGAAAATTGGGAATAGAAGTGTACTTCCTCAACTGGATAAAGGGCATCTATGAAAGACCTACAGCTACCATCATAGACTGGAAGATTTTCCCTAAGATTAGGAACAAGGCAAAAATGTCTACTTTCTTCACTTCTATTCAATGTGGTACTAAAGGATCTAGCTGGTGTAAAAAATCAAGAAAAGAAATAAAATTCACCCAGATTGGAAGAAAGAAGTAAAACTGTCTTTATGCGCAGACAACATGGTGGTTTACATAGAAAATCCTATGAAATCAATAAAAAGGTACTGGAACTAATAAATGAGTTTTGTGGATCACAAGATCAATGTGCAAAAATCAGTTGGATTTCTATATACTCGTAATAAATAGGCATCGAAATTTAAAAGCCACACCCTTTACAATCGATAATATCACTATCAGTATTATTGACATCGTTTTCATATCAGTAATATGAAAAACCTCGAGATAAATTGGATAAAAGATGTACACGATCAGCATGTGAGGTGATAGCAAAGAGGGCGTGCCGTTCTGCCCTTGAGCCCACTGTGTGCCTGCACAGTTCTCGTCTATGGTCTCTGCTCCCTGCCCTGCCTGGCTTGAGTTTCTCTCTCTGCAGATAGCACTTCAACATCTTTCCTAACTGCTGCCTTTCACTGGGGCCTCTAAGTACCTACTTCACGACTTCCGCACATAGAGCAAGGAAAGTGGAGAAAGTGCTCAATACTTTCTAAGCATTGTGTTTTACTCTCGACTTCCTCTCCTTTTCCTGGGACAGCAGAGGGAAAAACTCTTCCTAGGGCTTTTCTCTGCATCCAAAATCTTATGCACTTCTTTTATAGAACCCTCCCTTAATATTTCTTGTAGTGCCAGTTTGGTGGTCTTTTAAACCTTGCTGGTCTTGGAAGCTCTTAATCTCTCCATCCATTTTGAATGTCAGCCTGGCTGGATCAAGTATTCTTGGCTGCATGTCCTTCCCATTTAGTGCCCTAAATATATCATGCCAGCCGTCTGTAGACTCCAGAAACAAACTGAGGGTTTTGGAGGGGAGAGGGGTGGAGGTTTGGGTGAGCCTGGTGGTGGGTACTGAGGAGGGCACGTATTGCATGGAGCACTGGGTGTGGTGCATGACCAGTGAATCCTGGAACACTGAAAAAATAAAATTAAAAAAAAAAAAAACGTATGCACTTACATTCCTCGGGCTCTTAGGAAAGTCTGGGCTCTGGGTGCTACCCACACCTCTTCTCTTTGGGCACCATCTCTGAGACTGTTTCTCTGTGTCATTATTTTGATGTCCAGATTGGGAAATCGCCAAGTTATTTGATAAGCACACAGTTAATATGTCAAAGCAATAGGGGAAAGCACTGTAAATGATTTTGTCTTAGAGAATAACAAAAAGGAATGACAAAAATGTAGTGTGGTAAGATTTTACAATGCTAACACAATTGTATTTTAAATCTTTGATCTCTCTCTCCTCTCTCTCTCTCTCTCTCTTTTTTTTCTCTCTCTCTCTTTTTGAAATTGAAAAGTAGTAAATATCCCGTTGCTGATTTTATGACCTTGTGACTGTGGACAATAGTGTTGCCTCTGCAAGAAACCATTGGGGGTGCAACAAAAGTTTGGGGTAACACCATATAAAACTTCTCTGCATTCTCCTTCTCTGGTCAGTTGACTGATTCTGACATTCAGGGTTGTATATGAATAGTTTGGGACGGGGGATGGAGATATCCACCCCTTCCCCAATATAGGGTTCCTCTCCTTGAAGATCTTGGAATATAGACATGAAACAATTATGAACAAAGCATATATTGATGAATATAAAGTACTTACAAAAAATGGGCACATAAAATATAGAGAAAGCATGTGATCTGGTGTGATTTAGCTGAGAAACGAAAGATAGACTGAATGATGGCATGGTTGATCAGAAGGAAAGAGGAAGATGTGGAGAAGATTCTTTCTTGCGTATAGATTTAAAATGAGTAGATTGTTTATTTTGGAGGAAAACTAGCTTGCTGGAGAAGGACCCCTAATCTAGAGGCCCTGAATTATCTAGACTCTAGGGTATCAATGTCCAACAGAACCTTCTGCAGTGATGGAAATATCCTATGGCGATGCTGTCCAATATGGTAGTCCCTAGTGATGTGTGGCTCTTGAGCTCCCGAAGTATAGCTCGTGCAACTGGAGAAACTGAATTCTTAATTTTATTTAATTTTAAATAATTTAAATAGCTTCATGTTTCTGGAGGCCCCATGTATGGGATAGCACAGATCTTCTGTGCTTACTTCTCCTGAGTTGCTCTATTTCTTGGAAAACCATTGAATAACAACACTAGAAACTAAATCATCCTTGCAGTTAGCACTTGTTGAAAAGCACAAGCTACTTCTTTTACTCAAAATAGCATACTTAAAAGCTAAACCTGTTTGACTTTCCCAAAACTCTCATTTTCCCTTTATTTGCGAATAGTCATAATTAGCACTGTAACTGGGCAGTGGTCAGAGGTGATACTAGAGGAGGGAGGCTAGGTGTCATTTTCATTCAAAGAGACCTCGCATGCTCGGCTGACTCTGTATGGTACAGGACAGGCCAATAGAGGGTTGTGACACATTCCTGAGTAGGGTCATTGCTTTGCTTACCTATTATTGTGTTACAAACTCAGTGACTTAAAACAACAACGTCCTATTTTGTTTTTCACGGTTCTGGGATTGATGGGACTCAGCTGGGTGGTTCTCCTTTGGAGACTCTTCCGTGGTGGGAGTTGGTTCTCTGGCTGTCATCCGGGGCTGTGGACTGGAGTGCCTCCACATGACCTCCATGTGGTTTAGAATTTCTAGTAGGATAACAGTCTCAGGATACGAACACCTCTTACCTGACAGCTTTGGGCACCAGGCGTGAGTGTTTCGAGAAACCTAAGAAGAAGCTGAAAGGTTTTTGATGACCTGGCCTCCGAATTCCCAAAAAAGTCAATTCCACTTCATTCTATTGGTTGATATTGGTTGAGTAAAGCAGTGAGACCGGCCCAGATTCAAGGGGAGGGAAATCAGACTGTACTTCTTGATTGGCGAAGCAAAGAATTGCAGCCATCTTTAATTTCCTACAGTGATCATATTAAAAGGGAACCATTGAAAGAAGACCATTTGACAGTGATGTTTGGGAAGGATCAAAGAATTGAGAGGCTGCAACATGAATCTGGATTTTGGAAGGTGCTTATGGAAAAGAGAAAGTGACAAAACATTAGCGACAAGTTACAGGAAACTTGCAGACAACCAAAGAGGGTGGAGCTGTGTAGAAATACCAGGGGAAGCGCTTAAGGCAGGGGTACTTTCCTTATGTTTAAAGATGAGTCTAAGGAAGGCAGGGTTTTTGTTATGTGTCTCGCGTACCACTGAGGACAAAGGCTTCAACAGGCCCTTCTCAAATGATGTGGGAAGCTGGTTAGGGCTGCCTTTAGGATGGTGAGGGGTGGTTTGGTTACTGGTGCTTTGACTTTTATGTGTTGAACCAATGATCGAATCCAGACCTGGCATAAGAAAGAGGCCACTCGTCTGTCTGGTCTGGTTCCCTTAGGTGCAGCTGTTCTTAGAAGCTGCTGAGTCTATGGGTCTCGGTACTGCTTCTGTGTTGTGAGCGTGGGAAAAAAACCTGGTGCAAGAAGCCTTTTGCACGCAGTTGCTTTCACTGAGCAAGATTAAAACTGCAATCAGGGGCACCTGGGTGGCTCCGTCGGTTAAGCGCCTGCTTTCGGCCAAGGTCATGGTTCCAGGGTCCTGGGATCGAGTCCCACATCGAGCTCCCTGCTTGAGCGGGGAGCTTGTTTCTCCCGCTGCCTCTCTCTCTGTCTCTCATGAATAAATAAATAAAATCTTTAAAAAAAAAAAAAAAGCTGCAGTTAGGACTAGAAGTTGGTGAGACTGCCTGCCTCATCCATCTTTTTGTCCCCTGCTTATAAAGGAAGTTAAGACATTGTTTGCTGCCCGAGGCAATTTTATAATATTCTCCACTTTCTCCTCTGCTCCCTTCTCAAGTTCACACGCCGCTTTCCGACTGGTAAAGGTCTTGCAAAATCAGAGGAATCTGAACGGGAAGCAGATCAGAGAAACCCACATCTAACCGCTTGGAGGAAGGGACAGTACTGAGCCAATTAAAACAGAGAAGACGCAGTAGTGGGAGGTACTAAGAGACACAGATTGAAAAAGTGGTTATTTGGAGGTCAGGAGGTGGAAAATGTGTGAAAGGAACGCAAAACGAGGCTGCAGAAGGAAGCCCATGTAGGACAGTGGTTTTTAAATCTCTCTCAGGGAACACTGTGGTTCTGTGAGCAGTTACTGGCAGTTCTATAAATAACAAAAAAGAGGCGTAGCAAGAATCACAGAGGCCCTGTGTGCAAAGATGTAATTTTATTTTCCGCAACGAAAGTCAGCTTAGCCCACGGATCCTCATTTCCATCTCTAGCGGCAGGAAAAAAAAAAAATCCTGGCCAATTCAGAGTTGCTTAGTCTCCAGTGGTTCGAGACTCCATCTCCTCTATTCAGAATCCTTCTTTCTCCCAAGCCCTTTTGTCCTTCTTGACAGTAACTGGGGTTCTTTGTGGGGGTGGTGGAAGTGATGGGCATGAGCTTCTCACAGCTTGTCCTGGTGTCTGGGGAGGGTCTCTGTCCCCCTGGGATCACACTCGCCCCAGTGTCCCCAGCTGCAAAGGCTGTTCTCAGTGTTGGCCTTCTTCCCCCTTAGCAGCCCCTTCGGAGGCACTGGGGACTCGGAACACTCTGGGAGTATTGCCTCACCGTTTGTGAAACAGCCCATCTTCAGGCCCAGGCAGCTCTATGGTCACAGCTGCCCCTTGGCACAGACCATTCTGGACATAGGGCTTTGCTATGATGGTCCTGACGGACCCTGATGCCCCTGATGGTGTCCAGGACTTTGTTTCTTGTGCACTGTTAGATCCTCCTCTCAAAGAAGGTCCCATGATTTGAGCAGCTTGACAGGAGGGGCATACACTGAAAATCCTCAGGCGATACGATCTCTTGCTCTCTCTCTCTTTCTCTCTCCTTTTTTTTTTTTTAATTTTTTTAAAAGATTTTATTTATCTATTCGCGAGACAGAGAAAGTGAGAGAGAGCATGAGAGGAGAGAAGGTTAGAGGAAGAAGCAGACTCCCCATGGAGCTGGGAGCCCGATGTGGGACTCGATCCCAGAACTCAAGGATCATGACCTGAGGCGAAGGCAGTTGCTCAACCAACTGAGCCACCCAGGCGCCCTCTCTCTCTCTTTTTTAAAGATTTTATTTATTTATTTGACAGAGAGAGAGAGAGAGAGATCACAAGTAGGCAGAGCGGCAGGCAGAGGGAAAGAGGGAGAAGCAGGTTCCCCGCTGAGCAGGGAGCCCAATGCAGGACTCGATCCCAGGACTCTGGGCTCATGACCCGAGCCGAAGGCAGACATTTAACTGACTGAGCCACCCAGGCACCCTCTCTCTTTTTTTTAAAAGTAGGATCCATGGTGGTCCAGCGTGGAGTCTGACGTGGGGCTTGAACTCATGACCCTGAGATGAAGACCCAAGTTGAGATCAAGAGCCAGACACTTAACCGACTGAGTCACCCCCAAATCCCCAGGGGAGATGGTCTCTCAAGGAAGGTGGTCTGCAGGTGCCTGTCAGGTCTTCCAAATGAGAGAAGTCTCAGCAGGAGGGTAGTGAGGGAGACACAATCCAGGTTGTGTCACGAGACTCTGGCTGTCATCTCTGTTTCTCATAAGTTTTTTTTTTTTTTTAAAGATTTTATTTATTTATTTATTAGGAAAGAGAGAGAGAGTGAGAGAGAGCATGAGAAGGGAGAAGGTCAGAGTGAGAAGCGGACTCCCCATGGAGCTGGGAGCCCGATGTGGGACGCGATCCCGGGACTCCGGGATCATGACCTGAGCCGAAGGCAGTTGCTTAACCAACTGCGCCACCCAGGCGCCCTATTTCTCATAAGTTTTTGTCAAACACAGTTGGCAGCGCCTTCATGACGGGGTATGACTCACACGGAGGTACACACTCGCATTCAGGGCATTTGTGTGGCTCTGAGACCAGAGTATACAGGTGTGATGATCTCCACCTCACGAGTCTTCAGCTCTGGGGTGAAGCAGGACAGGCGGACACGTGAATTACCTGGGAGTCGGGGAAAGTGGTTAGCATGGCTGAGTGAGGGAGGAGGTGAGTTCAAGGGGCCGGATAGGACGGTGGTTATAGGTGAGAAGGGGAGGTCTTCAAAACCCGTCCTCATATTAGAGGGGCGTTTGAGTGTCTTATCTGAGTGTAGGGGCCCACGTGTCTAGCTGGGGTGCGTGGGAAGAATCAGAATATGAAGAAAAAAAAGGAAAAGAATAATTTTCATTTCTACACGAGTGCACAGACCAATTTTACTCTTGACTTGTAAACTGTTTGGAAACCTTCACTATATAAATGGCGAGGTGGGTTTATTTCACCAACAATGCCAGCTCTGCAGCACTGAGCTGGGCCCGCTTGTTTTAGCTTTCATTAACCGCCCCTGGGACACATGAGCTGAAGTGGCTTCTGATGGAGGACTCACAGTAAGGCCATCACGATGGGGCCTTGGGCTTAGAAAAACAGGGGTTCCCCAACACCGGCTGCACCACGTTGGAATCACCTGGCAGTTTTTTTTTTTTTTTTTTAAGATTTTATTCATTTATTTGACAGACAGAGAGAGATCACAAGTAGGCAGAAAGGCAGGCAGAGAGAGAGAAGGAAGCAGGCTCCCCGCTGAACAGAAGAGCCTGATGTGGGGCTCGATTCCAGAACCCTGAGATCAATGACTTGAGCTGAAGGCAGAGGCCTTAACCCACTGAGCCACCCAGGCTCCCCTCACCCGGCAGTTTTAATAACACTGGCATTTGGGCCCCAGCCCCAGAGAGTTTCATGTGGTCTGGATCTCTCTCCTGGTGATCCTAAGGTTTCAGGAACCACACTCTAAAAACGAATCCTAAAGAGATGGGGACAACTGATGAATTCTCACCATACCATGTTACTGGCCCAGGAGTTGAGCTCGTTCCTTGGAGCAAGAGGAACCAGATGCAAGCACTGGAACCAGATAAAATTTTTTTTTAAAAAAGAGAAATTGTCATAACAGACCATAAGGCAGCGTTAGGATTGATGAGTTATTGCTGCTGGTTTCTTTATCTGGGTCAGCGCCTGCCCAGCCAGGAAGGGATATAGGAAGGAAGTGTGTGAGTTCTGTTAGGAAGAAAGCCATCATCATCTACTCAATGTTTTCTCAGAGGAGGATGGCTCATTAGATCCTCAAAACAAATCAGGGTCCGGTCACTTGCTGGAGGCACAGAGTGGAAAGGGGAGGGCTGCTTCCACCACTGGGTGTTGGGCTTAGAGCCCAATCCAGCTACTGCTGGTAGGTCGCCTCCTTCCCTCTGCTCACCAAGGTTCCAGCGGGACCTTGGCCATTCATTGCATTCCTCTGAGTATGATTCTCATGTGCAAAACGAGTGAATGGGAGTAAGTGGGTTTTAAGCGGCAAAGATTATCTGGTCTGGCCAGGAATTCTGGTATCAAGACTGTACCACGTATAAGCTCCCTTTCACCTGGGCACATAACAGTGACAAACAGGGAGGGCACCTGGTGGCTCCATTGGTTAAGCAACTGCCTTCAGCTCAGGTCACGATCCTGGAGTCCCAGAATTGAGTTCTGCATTGGGCTCCCTGCTCAGCAGGGAGTCTGCTTCTCCCTCTGACCCTCCCCGCCTCAAATACATGAATAAAATTAAAAAAAAAAATGACAAATAGCGGGGGACTCCTGTGTTGTCTCAACCCTGTGCCAGGCGCTGGTTTACAGTAGTAATTTATGTTATCTCCCCATGAGATGGGTGCTGCTAAGATCCCTTTTCACAGAAGAAGAAACAAAGGTACCAAGAAGATAGCCCTGCAAGGTCACGAAGCCAGTGGGGGGTAGGGGCGGGGGTGGGGGGAGGCAGGCCTCAGGCTCCAGCGGTCCAGTGGCTGACTCACACTGTCTTGTTCTTTGGCTGAAAAGTGGGACCTGAAAGCCCAGTGGCGGGTCTGGAGCTCGATTGGCCCAGGGGCCCGGCAGTTGGTGGTAGCCAGGTTGCGATGTCCAAGTGAGGCGTTCCAAGTCACTTCTGGTGGGACGACCGTCACTGCCCCTCCGTGGGGCGATGATCCCGGGCCCGCGGGAATGCGGGGATGCGGGGCGCGGGGTGGTGGTGGTAGGGCGGCGTTCCCGGCTTTGGGCTCCTTCGGGCAGGGCACCGGGCACCCGGCCAGCACGCTCCTTCTCGGGCCGGGCCCGCCCCGGCGTCTCTCCGCCCGCCCCCGTCCGTCCCCTCCCGCGCGCCGGAGCCGGAGCCGGAGCCGGAGCCGCGGCGCCCCAGGAGCCGCGCCCCGCAGTTCTCGGGCGCGAGGGCGGCGCGGCTCTTGCTCGTGCTCGCGCCCGGACCCCGGAGCCGACCCGGAGCGCGCGGCGGCGGCGGCGGCGGCCAGGAGGGGCGGGAGCGCGGTCGGCCGGCGCCCCCAGCCCGGGCATGTGACCGCCGCGCGCCCGCGCCCCGGAGCCCCGGAGCCCCTCGCCCAGCTCCCGGGGCGCTCGCCCAGCCGCGCTGGGCCCGGGGCCGTCGGGGGCTCGCCCAGGTAGGAGGAATCTGCAGCGTGCCGGGCTGGCTGGCGGGGCAGGCGGGCGGGGCAGGCGGGCGGGGTGGGGGGTACCCGCCGTGGCTTTGACACCTTTCTCCTCCGCACAGACCGCGCAGAAAGCGTCCTTCCTCCGTCACCCTTGCTAGTCAGTGTTGTGGAAGAAGGTGATAGCGGGGAAATCTGTGGGGGTTTTGTTTGTTTGTATTCTTGTGTGAAACCGGAATAAGGGTTGTTCAAATCCCTTTGGGAGAGGGGGACTTGCGATGGTTCTGGAGGGTTGTTCCAGGGTGTGTGTGTGTGTGTGTGTTTGAGTGTGCGTGGTTAGTAAATTGCTTCCAGGCATTTGAATCTGGCCAAGTTCAGCTGCTTCGGGAGTGTCCCTCTCAGGGGTTTGGCTCAGAGGTCAACTGGTCAACAAGAATAGGGACAAATGGTCTAGGCAGTTGGGGATGGTAACTTGTGCTCCTCCCGCCCCCCCCAAGGGCTGATGCTGCCTGTGGCTACAGACATGCAGAAGACCCTCACTGACAGCAGGTAGGGACCGTACTTCACAGTTTATAAGACCCTTTACAGGGACGCCTGGGTGGCTCAGTTGGTTGAGCAGCTGCCTTTGGCTTAGGTCATGATCCCAGCGTCTTGGGATCGAGTCCCACATCGGGCTCCTTGCCCCTCAGGGAGCCTGCTCCTCTCTCTGCCTCTGCCTGCCTCTCTGCCTGCTTGTGTTCTCTCTCTTTTAAATAAGTAAATAAAATCTTTAAAAAAAATCTTCTATATAAGACCCTTTACATTTCTCTTTTATCCCCCCAGCAGTCTTGTGAGAGACGTGCTATTATCACTTTCCTTTCACAGCAGAATGAAACAGAGGCTTAGACAGGGTGACTAACTTGGGGGACTGGCACCCAGCAGGAGAGTGAGTCCTCTGGACTCTAAACCTATGCCTGCTGTCTTCTGGCGTGATGGCTCCTGTCCGTGGTCAGTGCCCACCAGGACTTTCTCCTCTGTGCCTTTGAGGGTGCTCAGATTCCTGCCAGGGGCAGCTGCCCCCAGTGACTCCTGCTGGCAGAAGATCCTCCTCAGATGGGCATGTTCCAGGAGTTTTAGCTCCACAGTCTAGGAACCCAGTAAGGGATGTCTCGGCCACTGATGCCGTGGAGAAAAGGTGAGCTGAGATCCATCCATCATTGGAAGGTGCTGACTGAGTTACCCTGTCTTGTACCAAGCTTCTGGAAGGTGAATGTATCAAATGGGATTCCATGACTATTGGTGAACCGAGGAGAGCCAGTGGATGCAGCTGGGGGTTGGGGGTGCTGGTGCTTAGGAACTTTGCTGCCTCTTTCCCCATCCAGTTTACGTGCAGCTGTGGGCACTTTTTTCTCTCTCGACTGCTTTTAATTTCTGATTTAATATCCTATTTAGTATTTCATTTAATATTCTATGTTCACATCCTCTATTATGTTTCGTGCTGGACAAAAACGTGGGGCCTTTGGGATGGGATTTGATGAGTGAAGGGATATGGAACCTCTTATTTATTTTCAGTCTTATTTGGCTAGCTGCCACTGTACTGCGTGTGGAGCGTGATTTACACCTGTCCGCCCTTGGGTAGCCTCCATGTGGTTCCAGAAAGGGTGTTTGACCTGCATTCTCCACGTGACCTTCGCACAGCCAAATTAAACACTCCTTTTAAAATATGCTCTGCGCTTCCTGTGTGGCATAATGTGGCAAGGCTTTCTTTATGGCTTTTTTTTTTTTTAAATAGCATCTTTTGAGCAATTCTTTTACTGCTGGTGACACACTGTTTAATATTAGATCCACTAATTTATTTAACAAATGTTTACTGAATATCTACCATTCTGGGCAGTATTCCAAGTACGGATGATAGAGCAGTGAGTAGGATAGATGCAAATCCCTGCCCTCTAACGGATATGAATCCTCTTGGTGAAGTCCGGGGACAACTGCAGTTTCCCTGCATAAGGAGGGTCTTTGAACTTTGCCTCTTTGAATAGGGTGTGGGCACCCTGGTTGCCCACAGGCAGGACAGCATTCAGTGTCTCCAGGGGAGAGATCAGGAAGGTAACGGATGCAGATACGGCTCCTGGGTTCCCGGGGATTGGCAGGGGTGCTGAGATATACTTTAGGGCTCAGCTGTGCATTTGGATCAGGGATGATGGAAAGTGTGTGATTGGGATGCATCAGTGGGAGATGGGCATCCACCTGGAAACAGGTAGGGATGTCGTCAACAGAATGTGTAATTGATCAGCGGCAAAGCTGGACAATCGCAGTGAAGCTACCATAGCACAGGGGCTAGGGAAGTACAGAGGGTCTGCTACATGATGGACCCACTCTGAACTTACCAGTTGAAGGACAGCAGGCATCAGGAGGCACTGGGACTTGCTGGCCATGGTCCAGCCCCATGATGTTCCCTATCTGCTGCTGTGTGCAGGAATTGGGTTTGTGTTTTCCTTTTTTTGAGGTTTTGAGGTCATCAGGCGGGCTTGTAGGATCTGTGCTGTCAGCAGCTTGGTTCCTCGCTCTCTCCACCCTCACCCTTGCCAGCTGTGACCCCAGGAAGTGTGCTCCGGGCCATGCTCAGCACTAGGGAGCCTGTGAAGGAGCCCTGGCCCAAGACTAACGCTTTCACCAAGCGTTGAAAGGGGCTGGGGCTTCCAAAGGTCCCTGGTCACCTGCATACCTTTGAACTGGGCGCTGTCTCCTCTTTTCATACACGTGGCAGGGTAGCGGAGGCTTTGTTTCTCTTTTCCATTCCTACCTGTTCCAGAAAGGATTTATAAGATGTCATGGATTAAAAATCGGATGAAAGAAAACCAAGAGTGGAGATGAAGTGGCCTGCAATGAGTCTAGAAATGTGTTACACGTAAACCTTCAGGAATATAGATTTGCAGAGTTGCCAAGTGGGGCTGCAAATACGGAGGGAAGCGGGCGCCCTGAGGCGCTCTGATAAGAAATGGCAGGACTTGACCACAGAGCAAACGAACGAGCATCTTTGGGGGTGCGGCCAGGCACCGGTGTTTTTAAAGCCCCCACGTGGTTCTGACATATAGCCAATGTGGACGACACCGATGTATTTTCCTCCTGGCAGTGGCGGGGGGCGGGGGACCTGGTGGGACACAACTGTCTGTGTCTTCAAGATGTAAAGAGAGTGCTCGGGAGAAGTAAAGGAATTCCTGGGACAGAGAAAAGTGGACCTTTCCCCTGCAGGTCCCCATTTAAGAGGTGCCAAGAGCAATCTTAGGCTGTCTCTTGAAATGATTCCACATTGCCAGGGCAGATGGGTGACCGAGTTTCAGCTGGACTTAGGATGCTAATAGGAGGTGGGAGAGGTGGCCTGCGCACCCCAAGTTTTGCATGTGCGGCTTCCCAAGCCCGAGAACGTAAGGACCCCAGCAGATCCAGCCTATGACTCCTGACCCTGAGTTCAATCAAGAATTACAGGCTGTCACTTCAGTCAGTGCTTCTTAGCTCATTCAGAACCCCCTACCCCCTTCAATGCAAATATTTGCAATTCTGAAACGATGTAAGAAAACTTACCCACAACGGAATTTCCAACTAATCAGTGTAATAGCTAGATGTAAAGAATCACCGTGGATGGATGCTTGGGCAGAGCCGAACTATAGGGTCTCAGGGGATGGCTCCAAGTGTGTCCCAGAACAGAGGCATCCTGGTGGGGATCCAAGTAGCCCTGAATGATGAGTGACTTATGCCCAAGGTCTAAGGTCTAAATGGTAGTCAAAGCCAGTCTCCTCTCTGTTTTCACAGCATTCTCGGAAAGTTCAGTATGTCTGAAACGTGTGCCAACAATATATATTCTGTGTAAGTGTAGGATAGAGTTAGGCACGAGGCTCCCCAAGTGATGAGTGACGTGCGCGGCTTGGAGGTCATGCAGAACAAGAGGCAGTCTTTACTTTGCGGAACTACCCTGTGTTGTTCTGGAAGTGACTCCACCACTCAGTGCTTCGTTGTGATCACCCATAGTGTCCCCTTCTCCATACTTTCAAAAGTGCTTGCTTAGCAGAATACCAGCCCCTTTGGGAACCAGGGGTTTCCCCTCATCACTTGGTAGTAAGTGATTAAAGCCCTAATGTCACTGTGCGCCCTGACATAGCAGGGTGCGGATGGGGTGTAAGCCAGCCATCCGGAGTGACTCGTGTTGACTCTTATGGGGTCCTGTTGGTGGTGATAGAAATCAGGATGGTGGGGCTGCGTGCTGTGAAGCGTGGCTAGTAAGGGACACAAAGGGGAGGATAGAAATGGTCTGTATCTTGATGAGGTACTCCTGGGGTATACAGTTGTCACAGTTAATGGAATTCTACGCAGATATACTGTATTCCCAGGGTATACAGTTGTCACAGTTAATGGAATTCTACACAGGTATACTCTATTCCTGGGGTATACAGTTGTCATGGTTAATGGGATTCTACACTTAAGCCTTACTGTGTATTTCACTGCATATTATATTCTCAGTAAAAAAAAAAAAATCCAGAGGAGTGAAGACAGAGAAAAATTTGTATAGAGAATTTCTAGTCCCCTGTGACTACCTGAAACTCTCACTTTGGGAAACAGAGCTGTTGTCGCCGGACTGGCGGGCAGTGCTTGGGGACAAGCCCTGGGAGGCAGGAGTCAGTACGGAGCCTTTGGCAAACAGAATGGGAGTCGGGCCGGAGGGCTGACAGGGTCAGGCAGATCATTGGAGAGAGGACAAGGGACAGGAGAGCAGAGCCTTTCCCATCGCCGGGTCTGGTTGCCGTGGTCCAGGAGCCCTAGCAGGTTCATTATGGAGAAACGGACACTGTGTTAAAATTCAGTCCAACCATCAGGAGGCCCCGACTGGCCCGTTCCTGTCTGTAGCCCTCTGCTGATGGCTACAGTCCTGTGCCTCTGTGCCTTATTCTTCCCTTTGCAGTTAACACCCACGTGAAACCACATCTGGTGGCCTTGTGCCTTGTCATAGCTGAACAACTTGGACTGCCTAGTGACGCCTAAAACCTCCGTGGCTATTTTTCCTTTATCTCCGTATCCCTGTGCGTGGTAGCATCTGATGATTAAAAAACTTTTCTTGCCTCGTTTGTGTCAGTGCGTAAGCCAAATGAATCTGTTGTGAGCGAGGCTTTCGGATCGTCTGATAGGAAGATGGCCAAAATTTCAAGTGTTTCTTAGACCTTCTGAGATGACAAGTGTTGCTGTTGTTGTTGTTTTGTTGTTTCTGGGAGTGGTTTTGTTTGCTCACAGTTCTGTAGAACTCTTTGGGGGAAAATCAGGGATAGCCATGCTGAATGAACACACGGTGGGGTTTTAGGATGTCTGTGTGTAGTGGGGTATGTGTCACTCTTCTCTGCAGAACGGAAATGGTTGTATCCCATACCGTGGTGACCCCCCAGACTCCTTTGTGTCCCCATCCTTGGTCTCCTGTCTTGAGTGTGGAAACATCCTGGGGGGCCTCCTCAGTGTTAGGGCGAGGTTGCTCTGTCTGGCCCCATGAGTGTGATGTTGTGTGACCCCCATGGTTCCATTTCCCAAGACTGGGGCCAGGTAGAGATAATTGTTGTCTGTGTAGGGCAGTGCCTCCCAGATTTTACCAGCAAAGTACTCCTCTTGAGAAATGAAAAGTAGATGCTCAGTCTAGCTCTCCAAAGTGGCTCACCTTAAGGGCCATTTCTTTGATGACTCATGCTTTATCTCTGGGAGATTTCTTTCCATTTCAGAATATAGCTGTGTTTTCTCTAATATAAAAACAACTCCACCCAGAAAATCCTTGAGTGAAATCAGTACCCCAGAAAGTTAGACTCCAAGTTCCCTGGCTGTCTACAGCTTCTCCTTGGTGATTTGCAGATTCTGGATTAAGAAATAAGGATTCGTGTAAGCCCAGAATTCTGAAGAATTTACCACAATCATGTGGTTCTGTGACTTTACGGGTAAGTTCCTTTATGTCATGTCTTGAAAACTGACATTTTTGGTCTTAAAAATACTGGAGACTGTTTAATTGCTGTTTGAGTCCTTATAACAGGTGAAGATCATAATTATAGGCTTTATTTTTATTTTTATTTTATTTATTTTTTTCTCCCCAAATATGTTTATTTTAATTTTTCAGTGTTACAGGATTGATTGTTCATGCACCGCACCCAGTGCTCCATGCAATACGTGCCCTTCTCAATACCCACCACCAGGTTCGCCCACCCCCCACACCCCCTCGGCTCCAAAACCTTCAGTTTGTTGCTCAGAGTCCACAGTCTCTCCTGGCTCATCACCCCCTCCAATTTCCCCCCATTCACCCTTTCCTTCCTTCTCCCAGTGCCTTCCATGATTTTCTTTATACTCCACACGTAAGTGAGACCATAAGATAATTGACTCTCCGCTTGACTTATTTCACTCCGCATAATCTCTTCTAGTCCTGTCCATGTTGATACAGAAGTTGGATATTCATCCTTTCTGATGGAGGCATAATATTCCATTG
>CM052811.1:72509944-72607359 GCA_028533885.1 Nasua narica
GATGCCGGCGTATCTCTCACTGTGTACAGAACATTCTGTTTGTCTGTCCACTTTGCTTTGGGACAGCTGCGTGGTTTTATCTGATTTCTGTGGCCCCACCGAGGGCCACTGCTTACCCACTTTCCCGGGGTCACTTACCGATCACTAAGGTTATGACCGGTGTGCTGAGGGCTCCCGGCGCCCTGTGTGCTGTCCAGTTCCAGCACGTTCCAGGCCCCGTGTCGACGTCACTCAGCTTTCAGCTGACGCTTGGAGTCTTGATTTCCGTTGGCGACACTGCTAGCTAGCCCCAGCAGACCCAGGCCCCGGGGTGCTATGACTGACATCCTTGGGGTATCTCCTCTGGCTCTCTGTGGGTTCCGGAACCTGTCCCTCTCACCTGACCCGGCCCTTGCTGGTCCCTGCCCGAGTGAATAGGGGCTGGTGCATCCCAGACCCCCTCCCTCACCCCTCCTCTCGCTGGCCTCTGAGCGAGTTTCAGACCTGCCCCCTCTCTGTCCGTCCCTCGCTGCTGGCTGGCTCAGGCCACGTCCTCTCTCGTGTGGACACCTTTTCATGGCAGCCTGCTCTCTCCACCTACCCTCTTGTCTCCGGATATATTCCACATGGTGCCAAGATTTCTATGAAATCTGATTGTGCACCACCCTGTGGCTTAACAGCTTCAGGCGATTCTCTTTTTGGCCACCTACAATTTGCAGTCCCAGTTCCAAGCTGGGCTCTGTGTTCTGGGCACCATCGGGCTCCCCAGCTTTGCGTCTTGGTTTCCCACCTTTGGTTTACGCTCCAGAAGTAGATGGGACTGGTCTCCTCCAAGTGCTCCCCACCAACTCATGAGGTTCTGGTATCCCCTCCTCCAGAAGCCCTCCTCCAGGCCTCCTCCAGGGCCCTGGGCGTTCCTCTCCCCAGAGACACCCCTGCATCTTTGGATGACTCTGTGGCCTGGCCCGCTTTCCCCGCTGACTGATGAGCTCCTTGGGCCAGATCCTGGGTCATAATTCCTGTTCGTTCCCCGGGCCCCGTGTAGCTGCAGGCATGTAGTAGACATCTGATATACAACTGTTGAACTCAGCAGCGACTGAATGAAGGGATGAGTGGATATCTGGAAACATTTCACCAAAACTTGTACTTGTCATCAGCACAGGGGTGGTTATAATAGCTTCCATTTGAGGGTGGCCATTCGCCCGACGGTTCAGCGCCCCTCGCACATGACAACTCATTTCACCCTCAAGCGGTTGTCAACCACAAATACTGCTCGTGTCATCCCCGTCTTGTCAAATGGGGAACTGAAGCGCGGAGGCTGGGCTTTGATCCTGTGTGCCATTGACCGGGATGGGGGGATGCGGGGGAAAGGGGGGGTGTGTGGAACGCGACTGTGATCGCATGGGGCTTATGCCTAAGTTGTGGCCGTCTTGAAGTGTGGCTTCTTGCTTTATTATTTTATCTCATTAGTTATTATTATTTTATCACATTAATTATTATTATTATTTTTTGTTTCTGGCACTAGCACTCTGCCTTCAAATAGCAGAACACAGATGCTGTTGAGAGACTTCCTCACTTGGCCACCCTTTCCGCTATTGGCAGTGCAAGTCTAGTCAGGTTTGGCATCGTCCTTGGAATTTCTGTGTTGTGTGAGGGGCCTAGTGGAGTCTGTGTTGATTTTTGTCAGAAGCGTGGTTGGTTTAGTCTCCGGTACATCCTTACCTCCCTCCTTTTCACTGTCCAGAATTTCTTGGACATAAGACCCTTAACTCCACCTCATGGCTCCGGAGCTGACCCTCTTGCCCTAAGGTTCTGGGGACTGGTAGGGATTCAGAAAGTCCCCTTTTGAGAGGAAGGGGCCACTCTCTCTCCTGCTTTTTCTCAGAACAGCTCTGGGGCAGGGGAAGCAAAACCTGGACCCAGGGGGCTGGGTTTCCGTGTTTGTATAGACTGTCGGAGTGGGCAAGGGTCAGTGACGTTCTGACTGCTTGCCTACTGGTACGTATGAGGGAACCGAGGCCCAGGGAGCCGTTGTGTCCAACACCACACTGCCCTGCGGTGACAGGCCATTAGCCGTGGACTTGTAATGAATCAGCATTTCCCCACAATTAATTCAGAATTACATCTGGAGATATAATCTGTGTAAAACTCGCCCTGGCACCTTCTGCTTCTTCTCCCATGCTTATAATCAGACGAGTCCGAACTTGTAATCGCATGAACTAACAGCTGGCCCTGTTCGCTTAGTTTCCTCGTGTCTTTATATTGTTTCAGATAAACTAACCCAAGCAGTTGATTGGCCTGGAACCGGCCGTTGGGAAATATGTCAACCCTTTATTTTCTGCCTCCCTATCATGGAGCCTTAAAACACACACCCACACAGTTGCAGAAGAGCTAATAAGCCAGGTTGCTAGACTTCTTACTTTAATAATCTAAATATAGTTTAGAAGTAAATACAATAATGAAGTTAATCTGGGCAAACTTGGGAGAAGGCCAGTTTGCGTGAATAAAATGTCAGAATTACAGGATATTTAAGGAATGCAGTCTTACTGCTGTGAGGTAGGTCCCCAATTCTGACCAGAAGCAGAATCACATTGATGTAGGGAGACTAACCCATCGTCGTGACTTGGGGATGAGGGTGGAGGCAAGTGGGAGCTGGCTTATATGGTTTTAGAGATTTTTCTGGAATACTAACATTTTTATTTTTGTTTCACATCCATCCCTCTCTTTTCCAGGAGAATATGAAAGTGTTACTCAGGCTTGTTTGTTTTATAGCTGTACTGATTTCTTCTCTGGAAGCTGGTAAGTTAAGCATTTCCTCGTGTTCTTGTCTGCTGAGAAACCCTATTATTTAGAATACGTGAAATACCGTCCCTGACAGTTTTCCTCCTCACCTGTTTCTGTTGAATCCCAGAACAGAGAGCCTCCTGATCACAGAACTGTACTGTACCATCTCTCACTCACGGATTGGGAAATTGAGGCATAGTGAGGCTAAGAGCCCAAGCTCACACAGCTAGTGTCAGAGCAGGAGCTAAAATCCAGGCCTCCAATGTCAAGGCCAGGCCTCCTCCAACTTTGTTGCCGATTGAGGAGTGTGATGGGAGATCCTGGCTTTCCTTCAGAAGAGGTGTTAAATAGAGTCATTATGAGTCCACAGCTGAGAACCCTCAAGAATAGTTCTTCGTTTTTTTGTTTTTGTTTTTGGCTTTTTTTTTTTTTTTTTTTTAGTTTGGCTTTTTTCTGTCAGCATAATTATTTTGAGATCTGTTCATCTTGTATAAATCGATAGATATTATTTTATTACATAGTAGTTGTCTGTTGTATGGGTATACCACCATTTATCCATTCACATCTGATGGACATTTCAGTCCATTTCTAGTTCTTGACTATTCAGAGTAAAGGTGTTATGAAAGTGAGCGTTCAGGTCTTTGAGTGGACATATATTTTCATTCCTCTTAGGTGAATACCTGAGAAGGGAATGGCTGGGTCATATGGTAGGCTTATATTAAACTTTTTTTTTTTTAAAGATTTTATTTATTCATTTAACAGAGAGAGAACACAAGCAGGCAGAGAGGCAGGCAGAGGCAGAGAGAGGAGCAGGCTCCCTGCAGAGCAAGGAGCCCGATGTGGGACTCGATCCCAAGATGCTGGGATCATGACCTGAGCCAAAGGCAGCTGCTTAACCAACTGAGCCACCCAGGCGTCCCTATATTAAACTTTTTAAGAACCTTCTAAAATGTCTCCCAAGCAGTTGTACCATTTTATACCCTCACCAGCAGTGAGTGAAATTTCCACATCTCACCAACACCTGATATTATCAACCTTTTCAATTCTAATACCAAAAGGAGTAATATCTGTTTGTAGTTTTAATTTCCATTTCTTGCTAATGATAATGAACTTCTTTTCATGTGCTTTTTTTTGCCATCCGTGTATCATAATTCACTTTCTCTCCTTTGTCTGGCTTATACTAATAGCTTGTCTTTTTTAAAATAACTGCTCTCGGGCTCATGGTGTCCATCTTTAACTTACTGCTATCTGCTTTCAAGTGATACTGTACTATTTCACATATACTATAAAAAACTGAGAACAATATTCATCCACTACTTCCTTCTTGAGTTTTGTCTAATTGTTCCTATATGTTTTATTTCTTTATGTGTTATAAATCCCCCAAAAAAGTTTTTAAATTTTTACTTTAAACATTCAATTATCTTTAAAGAGATTTAATAATGCTCTGGCTTGAGTTTCACTAATCTTTTTTTCTGTAGTGTCCAATCTGCCATTAATCATATCCGATGCATTTTTTAAGTCAGTGTTACAGTTTTCATCACTAGAAATTCAGGTTTTAAAAAAGATCTCTTTTAGGTCTCTAGTCAACATGTTTGATCTAGTATCTTGAAGAAATGGAACACAGTGGTAATAACTATTTTAATTTTCAATCTATTAATTCTGTCATCTGTGTCATTTCCGGATCAATTTTGATTGGTCATTTTTCTCTTTTTTAAAAAAGATTTTTATTTACTTATTTGAGAGAGAGAGAGAGGGCATGAGCACAAGTGAGGGGAGGGACAGAGACAGAGGGAGAAGCAGACTCCCTGCTGAGGTGGGAGCCTGACGCTGGGCTTGATTCTAGGACCCTGAAATCGTGACCTGAGCCAAAGGCAGATGCTCAACTGACTGAACCACCCAGGCGCCCTGATGATTTTCTTCTTATCATTGATTGTGTTGTCCCACTTCTTTGCACATCTGGTAATTTTTGAATGAATGCTAGACACTATAGATTTTACCATTTTGGGTGCTGGGTGTTTTCGTATTACTAGAAATGTTCTCAAACTATTCTGCCACAGGGTTGTTACTTGGGAATAGTTGATCCTTTCAGGTTTTGCTTTTCAGCTTTAATAGTCAGGATCAGAAAAAGTCTTATCTTAGGCCTAATTTGCTCCATCTACAGGGTCAAAACCCTCTGGGTACCCGACCTGGTGTTCCATGAGTAATGAGGTTGTGCATTCCAGCTGTTGAGAACAGCGGTATGTGCTCCATTGGATATTCACTCTAATCCTTTCGGTAATTCTCACTCTGGCCTTGGGTAATTTCCTTATGTGCTTCTACTAATTGGTACTCAGCTGAAACCTTGAGGGAGACTGTATAGATCTCCAAAACCCTTTCTCTTTCTATATATATCTATACAGCTCTAATCGCTTTCCTACTCTGTCCTCCAAACTCATGGTTTACCTGGATTTCCAGCTCTGTCTTCTCCATTCAGATAGAACCCTGGACTTTGCCTGTGTTTCCTCCTTATAATGTCATGACCTAGAATCTTTCTCTAGGCATTAACTTGGGAAAATTGTAATGCTCACCTACTATGTTTTCCATCTTTTTGGTATTTCTGTCCTTTGTTCCTTGATGTTCAATGTCTTGAATATTTCATATACTTGGTCCATTTTTTCAGTCGTTTAGGTGAGAGGGCAAATCCAGTCCATTTTGTACTGAAGCAGATCTCTCTCCTGCTATATTAGCACCAATCTTTAGATGAATAAAGATAAAGAGGGGATAGGAGAGGTGTTAAATAACTTTCCCAAGGGTACACAGATAGTAAGTGGCACAACTGGATTTGAATATAAATCTTTCAGACTCCCAAGATGATGCCTTTCATTATAAAGCTGGTAAAACTCACGTTAATATGAATTGATGCATTTTATAATTGATGTGTTTAAATGTCAATGTTACATGAAGAAACATGGATGAATTTCTCACAGAAATTGCTTTCTCTTTTTCCCTTTTCAAGACATATGTGAGGAACGGGCAGAACGAGTAATTTTAGTTTCATCGGCATGTGAAATTGATGTTCGTTCCTGTCTTCTTAACCCAAATGAAATGAAGGGCCCTATAATTTGGTATAAAAATGACAGCGAAACACCTGTATCTATGGACATAGGCACCAGGATTCATCAGCACGAAGATAAACTTTGGTTTGTTCCAGCTATGGTGGAGGATTCAGGACATTACTTTTGCGCCGTGAGGTAGGAAAGAAATCAATACGTTGCAAACTTGTGTTCTGTGTGCCTGCAATAGATAAGGACAGAAAGCATCTTGAATTGTGCTGAATTCACCTATTTTGATTGATTTCAGGAATTCAACTTACTGCCTCAAAGTTAAACTAACCATTAAGTTTGTACAGAATGAACCTAACTTGTGTTACAACACAGAAGCTGTATTTACACAGAGACTACCTGTTTCAGAAGATGGACAACTCGTGTGTCCTTATATGCAGTTTTTTAAAGATGAAAAAAATGAGCTACCCAATATACAGTGGCAGAAGGTAATTTTATATTCAATATGATATTTTACTTTTCCAGCAAATAAAAAAGTTTTCTGACCTCGAAATAGGGTAAATCTGCAGAATACTTTTTCATTTGACATATTGCTTGCTTTTGCGTGGTGAAACTTAATAGAAAAACATTTTTTTTTTTTAAGTTGTAAGACTGTATACATTTAATGAAAGTCTTACTTTCTGTTAATTTTATTTAACAAGATAAAGTTGAGAAGAGGATAGTAGAAATAAAAGATCTGTACAGATAAGGCTGATTATAAATTTAAGGTTTTTGAGAGATCCCTATTTATTTATTATAAGGTATATATTTTTTTGTTTTATTAAAAATATTAAGTAGTCCTTAAATAACTGAGTGGTTTCTGTAACTGTCTTAAAACTGGATTGGCTAGCATTCCATGGAACACATCCTGTTTTGGTACCTTTGGTCTACCTAGTTTGTTGGAACTTACATGGGGAATCATCTTGTAGAGGTTGAGAAATACAAAATAAATAATATTAATGCAGAAAGGAAGTACAGCATTGCTAAGAAACGATGGCATTAGCATTCTGTCTTCCAACATGTTTTCCTTGCAAAGTAAATTTGTCTTCACTTGTCTTCAAAATGCAAGGCTCATAGGCATAAAGATTTAATATCCTGGAAATGTAACTGGGATTATTGCCAAAAAATACTATATTAAAACTTGTACACAAGGAACATAGTCATATATATTCACATATGTGCTCAGCTTGCAATCATGTGTCTGGTGCAAAACAAGTGTATGATGATCATTCTTGTAAATTTTCCTGAAGTTTTCAATTCATATATGTATTAATATATATGAATGTGACTATATGTGTGTGTGTATATATGTATATGTACATGATGTACACGATATAAGATATATACATATATGTGATAAATACACATATGTATATGATATGTATGTATATATACATACACCACATGCATAAAATATTTTCATATTTTATAAAATACACACACACACACACACACCACATGCATAAAATATTTGCCAATATGGAAAAATGGATTTTCTTTTGCTGGTAGGCTGGTGAAAATCACTAATTGGTTTTAATACTTCCTTCTTCTCCATCTTTCAAGGATTGCAAACCCCTACTTCTTGACAATGTATATTTTACTGGAGTGACAGATAGACTCATCATAGCAAATGTGACTTCAGCACATAATGGGAAATATACTTGTGGAACATTCTACACGTACTTGGGAAAGCAATATCGTATTACCCGGGTTATAGAACTGATGACTATAGGTGAGTCATAGCTCCAATCCTAGGAGTTTGAATCTGGGAAGGCTGAGAAACCATGATTCTAATATTTCCTTCATTGTTCAGGGAGAAAGTAAACCCAAGAGAAGCTTGATAACTTGTCAAAGGCCACATGGCTTTAGCTTTTTTGTTGCTAATTCTATGTATGTGTTTTGCATTCCTGCTTCAGATGCGGTGCTCATTAGACAGACGGTAAGAGCTACGTTTTCCAACCGAAGTAAGAGGCTTGTTCTTTGCCATGGCTAAAGATGGTTCTTCCAGAGAGCTCTGGGGTTCCCTGTGACTAGTGTATAAGGAAGGGCAGTTCTGAGCACTTTTGCTTGGGGAGTCTGTAAGGAACATCGACTTGATCTTGATGGGGTGGTTTCTAGTGGGCTTTGGAATATGTTGCATTCCCAGAGTGCGCTGTACCTCGTTAGTTTCTTGTTAGCTCAGTTACTTTCCCACTACATGCCTCTTTCCTCCTCTGTAAGATGATACAACCTCCCGAGGTTGTTGGGGAAATTAGAGATCAAGAATGCTCAGCTTATGATCACGTGCCTGGTGCAAAACAGAGGAGGAATTAATAGGCATTGATAATTATTCTTGTAAATCTTCCCGAGGCTTTCAGTTCTCTATTAACTGTGTTTCACCTTAAAAGCGATTTTATAGGGGCGCCTGAGTGGCTCAGTGGGTTAAAGCCTCTGCCTTCGGCTCAGGTCATGATATCGAGGTCCTGGGATCGAGCCCCGCATCTGGCTCTCTGCTCGGCGGGGAGCCTGCTTCCCCCTCTCTCTCTGCCTGACTCTCTGTCTACTTGTGATTTCTCTCTCTGTGTCAAATAAAATCTTTAAAAAAAAAAAAGCGATTTTATAAGAAAATGCACTCCTACAAATTACCGAAGGATGGACAGAATGCTCAGCCTTTCTATAAATAGTAGATTTTGTAAGCTTTCAGTAATAAAAGAAGAGTTCCTTTAACCATGACTTTAAAAGTTAAAGGGGTCTTATTAGTTACTAATAATGGGACCGACTGGCATATATGGGGACTGTCTCAGGGAAACCCTTAACACGATTACCCTAAATATAGCTCAGTTTTCTCAATTCTGTAATAGCTTATATATTTCAAACAGTAATTTTATTGAATCAAAATGAATTCCTTGCCCAGGTCCTACAAGCATTAGTGAATTATAATTTTCAGTGGTCCTTATATTACAACATCTTAGTAGCCTCTCTCTGGCCGTAGAATAGCTCTGGTTTGTCTTTCTTGACATACAGAAACCAGACCAGCAGACAGAATTTTAGAGAGAACTAGGGAATTTTTTTTAATAGGTCAAATATATTTTAAATACTCTCTGTCTTCTTTTCTAATCCCTTTTATAGAAATAATATTCTTCATCAGAGAAGAAGTCATATTTTGTTTTCATAAAACAGACTCAAAAATATAATTTGAGCATCTACTATATGCCAGGCACTGTTCTAGGTATATACTAGGGAACAAAAGAGACAAGATCCTGCCCTGATGGAGCTTACTTTTTTTTTTTTTTTTGACTGTGGTGGAATACTGGGCATTCCAGTTCATACTTTCTCAGGCTTGGCCACAGATGAACGTTTGAAGTCAATCTTCTTGGAAACAAAACTCAGATGAATTTCTGGAGCTCCTTAATATTCTTCTGCCCTTTTAAATACATTCTGCCAAATTGCTTGGCATTGCACTCTTGGGTCATTACTACAATTACTACAGAGAAGGGGGTCTAGCGCTGGGTGGTCTGTCTGGTTCATGCCTCATCCGTGGAAGTCCCTCTCCACAGCTGCTTGTTGTTCCTGATTTGCTTCGCAAGAGGCACTTACCTGGAGTCCTGGTGATGTGTGTGTTTGTGGCACCAAACTTGACGGGTTGAACAGGGTCCAGGCTTACCAGCAGGTATTTGTGCTTCGCCGTGACCTCCGCATTGGGCTCCTTCATCTCGTGTCTTCTGTCTCCTGCTGTCCACGCTTTGGGCACGCGGGGGAATATCTGGCCCACCGCCACGGGATATACCTTGGTACATTTTGCTAACTGTTGTCATCAGTTGAGATTCCGATCTGTAAGAGACTAAGAGGCCCTGTGGATGTTTGTCTTTCAGAAAAATACAAGCCTGTGAGGCCTGTGATTGTGAGTCCAGCTAACGAGACCATGGAAGTAGGTCTAGGTAAGTGGGTTCCAGTTCCGCTATGCTGAAATCATTATCTTGAACTCAAGATTAAGATAAACTCTCCCTTGGGCGCCTGGGTGGCTCAGTTGGTTGAGCAACTGCCTTCGGCTCAGGTCATGATCCCGGAGTCCCGGGATCGAGTCCCATATCGGACTCCCAGCTCTGCGGGAGGTCTGCTTCTCACTCTGACCTTCTCCCCTCTCATTCTCAGTCTCTCGCTCTGTAATAAATAAATAAATAAATCTTTAAAAAAAAAAAAGATAAACTCTCCCTTTACTACACATTACTGAAACCATTTACTGAGTAGATCTATAATTAGTGGGGAAGTAGCACAAAGTATGTCTTTAAATGTTTCTTTCGATTTCCTGCCTCTCCTAGCAGAAATCTAGCCATGTCTGATTTGTCCACCCTTACTTTCCTGTGGATGCTTATTATCCATGAAAACATCAACCAAAGGCTAAGTTCAACAGGACTAGAAATGAGAAATGTAATTTATCTGACTGGCACAGGATGGATTTCTTAAGACCAGAGCTAAGCTTTTAGACTGAAGGGTAAGATAACAGACCAAAAAGGAAAAGTATTTTTCTAGAATGACCACCAAGTCAGTGAAAATTTTTCGTTTCAAGAGGAAAGACATGTAGGCATCCAGACCTACATTATACAATCCCATAGCCACTAGTCATATGTGACTGTGGACATTTAACTTTAAATCAAGTAAATTAATTAATTTAGTTCAATTAAAAATTAGTTCTTTAGTCATGTTAGCCATATTTCAAGGGCTTAATAGCCATATGTGACCGGTGATTACCATATTAACACAAATATAGAACATTTCTGCTGTCACTGAACATTCTCTTGAAAACCACTGGTCCAAACATAAAAACAGATTTTCGTATCCGAGGATCAAAAACCAGGCTGGCATGCAAAGTTCTTTAATGTAAAAGTCACTGCATGAAGACAGTGAATAGTTGTATGGAGAGTAACCGGTGGATTCTGTACTTGGCCAAGTTGTTATTCATGGTGGAAGGTAATATAAAGACGTTCATAGATATAAACAAGCAGATGTGAAAACTCAAATTCAATATAAGCCAATAAAATCTAGAGCAGTTTTCCTCATTAGTGGTCCCCTGTAGAACCTAAAAAGGCATTTCTCTCCCTCAGTACTCTTCCCTTCTTTAGTTTTAATGCTACAGATCTATTGTATTTGTTGCTGTACCATGGCCCTTTGGTGGGCCAGAAACCATTGCAATATCTAAGATTTTCTTGCCCTCTCCCCAGGAACTACTTTTTGCCCCGTTGGCCATAGCTTCTGTTAAGAATTCATGTTCTAGAGGTATACATTTTAGGGCTCTGAAGTTCAGGTGGCATTGATCTCCAAATCTAAAAAATAGCTTCCTATTAGGAAACAATTATTTTAATATATCCCATTGACTAGATGTACACATTACCCTGTCACATGATTATACTGAAGGCTGTCAAACAAGTATCTGCTAAGGTTCAATACCAATTACCAATAAAATGACTTAGAATAAGGGGGTTACTTCCTTAACTTACTAAATAATGTCAATTCAAACCAGTAGTCACTAATATTCTTAATGGAGAACCACAGTAGTGTTAGACGTTCTACAGGCATAGACCCTCAAGGTAAAGATGCCCAAATAACCAGCATTACTTAACATATTCTAGAAGTGCCCACTTGATACCATCATACATAAAAGAACCAAGGCATGCTTACTGTAAGGGAGAAAAGGACTTTATTATTTTCAGATCATATAATGTATGTATTACTCTCAAGAGAGTTACTGGGGAGAAGTTAGAATTAATATATTATTAATTGGCCAGATATAAAATTAATATTCTAGGTGTAGTGGAAGTCTCTTCAGCTGCGGTGGTGTGCCGTGGGGGAAAGATGGATTGTAACTCCCCGAGCGAGGTCCTGCCTCCCTGAGGCCACTACTGCGAGGAGGAGACTCTGGGTGAAGCCAGCATCACTGTGTTTGACCAGGAGGCAAAACCTTCAACTGGGGACTTGAGGGATAAGAAGGAAAGAGCATCCATTAAACTCAGAGTCATTGGACATGGTGGCAGTGAGATTTTCACTTTGAAGTGACGATGGTGGATGCCACATCTCAGGAAACTCAAAGAATCATACTGTCAAAGACTGGATGTTCCCTTGAATTCACTCAGGTTTCTCTTCAAAGGTCAGAGGATTGCTGATAATGACAAAGGGAGCTAGGAATGGAGGAAGATGTTTGTCAGGAACAAACGGGAGGGTCATACAACAGTTTAGATATTATTTTTATTTTTTCTTCCTTCCCCTCAATCCTCTTTTAGTTTTAAAAATAGTTCTTTTGTCATGTGGTGGCATTCAAGATGGAACTGAAGACTGGCCCCCTCACCTCCGTAAGGCATCTGGTGATGTGAATTCTGGTGTCCATTAGTCATTATCATTTGTTTTCCTGGTGCTGAGTTTTGGTGATGAAACCTCAGTTCCTGTCGCCCTCTCCTTTTTACAAATTATGCATGTACACAGAGGGCCACCCTTTTCCAGGACTGCGCGTCTTCAGGCTTGTAGTAAATAAGACTCACCGATGCTAGTGTTCATAATGGCTTTCCGACTGGCCCTGAAATTCTGGCCCATGATTACTTCCATCCTGGACTTGTGGCTTTCAGTGGGAGACGGAAGTTTCTCAGGGAACCGACCTGTGGAAAAATGGCCTTTCCTTAACTTAAAGCTGCTTTTAAAATCTGAGGGTCTGGCCCCAAAGAAGAGGAATGTCGGGCTAGAGTTGAGGTGGCATAGAGATGGTGAGGATAGGGACTAACTCCAAAGATGGCTTCACTGAAGATAAACTGTTTTAAGATTAAAGAAAAATTTTGTCAGAAGATCCCCGAAAACTTGTGAGTTTCCCAAGTATCTAATAAAGTTTTTCATGCAGAAGTGTATACAACGGAGCACTGCTCTTTTTTATTTTATTTGTACTTTTTGGCCTGGGTATAGGGGTTTTAAATGGACATTGTCTGTACCAACTTCATTAAAATAAAAATATTTGTAAAAGTAAGCAAATGACTAAAATTGATATTCTAAAATGATTAACTTGTTTGGCAATAACCAACTAGAAAACATAATGGGGAAAGAGATCCCGTTTGTAACAAGTCATAGAGATTTTTCTAAAATTTCTTAGCAAAACCTTTCAAAAATATATAGGATTTATAGGGGGAAAAAACCCACAAATTCTGATCTGTATCTCAGGAAAATTGATATTTAAAGCTTCCATGTCAACAGAGAGTGGGAGTGATGTTGTTTGCAATGGGAATAAAATTGGTTCTTAGTGGGAAAAATTCTAAAGCGATATATTGTATTTCTGTGGTATTAAAAATTCATGCGGAGGGAGGCAGTTAAGACAAAAATGTCTTAAAGGCTCCAAAGTGGAACAATAATGAAAACAATATTGAGAAACACCATATTAAGGAAAACTATAATAGAAATATATGTTTTTTTCTTACATGGAAAACTGGAAATTGTAAAGATAGCAACTCTTAAAATTATAGTTTTAATGGAATGCCAATAAAAATATGAATGGGCTCAAAAGTTGGCAAGTGGTTCTAAAATTCACCCAGAGGATTAAAATGATGATGAGATTATTAAAATGATGTTGGGAAGAAGAGCTCTAAATGATACTAACATTTACCCTAGTATTGCAGTAATTAAGATTGTGGTACCATTGGCATCAGTATACACGTTCAAATCAACCAAGAAAGTCCCAAATAATTTATTTTCTAATAAAAGTGGCATTACAAATTATTATTCAATAAGTGGCTCTGAAATGATCAGTCAGCTATTTGGATAAAAGCCTTAGGTTAAATCTCTCCCTCATACCATACCCAATTATATTCTAGACAGAGTAAAGAACTAAAACAATCAAAACAATAAAACAATGAAAACATTTTATATACCTCAATGAAAATGTACATAGATATTGTCCTGATTTGGTGGTAGAGCTTTTAGAAAAAAATTAGTGAGAACAGATAAAACAGAAATTTGGCCAAATAAAAAAAATATCTCCACCAAAGAATTTCCATAAACAAAAATAGAAGGAAAGCAGTGAACTCTGAACAGTATTTGGAATAGTGTTACGTATGATAAAGAGTTAATATCATGGATGAATAAAGAACTCCCACACAGCAGTGAAGTTTATATGAGAATCAGTTAAGTAATAGCATAACAAGCAGTTCTTAAAGGCAAATGAATACTGAACTTATAAAGGACATGTTCATTTACCATGATTTCAAGTAATGCTGATGAAAATTTAAATGGAATTTTTTCTTAACTTGTTGGTCAGTGACCAAAAATATTTGGAATTGGGGCTTGGGGGATAAAAGGCACTCACTTACACTGCTGGACAAAGTGTAGGTCTGTGTAGTCTCACTGGGGGGGGGGGGTGGCTGGCTTTTTAAATCCGTACTTTCAGATTCACAGATATGTACAATATTGAAATACAAGAATGGTCATTAGAATATTAATCCTAATAGTGAAAAAATTAGAAACAAATTGTGTTTAGCAATTGGAAGAGGATGGATCATCATGTATTTGTGTTATGGAATACTAAACAGCCTTAAAACGGACAATTTTGGAAGGCTGATCACATGAGCGGGAATTCCGCTCATGGATACAATATTTACAAGTAGTAGACCATAACACTCCATTTTTAAAATTGCATGTGAAAAAAAATTGCATGTGTACACAGAGAAGATGAGGAATAAGATGCATGACGTTACTAATCACGGTTATCTCCAAGTGGCGGGTTAAAGGGCAATTTTTCTTTTTCCTTGTACTTTTCTGTAATTTAAAATGTGTATTCAATGGCCACTTATTAATCTAGATAGATCAGATCAAAGTCCATTGATATGATTAAAACTGCATTGCTTTGCAGGATCCAAGCTGCAATTGATCTGCAATGTCAGTGGCCAAGTTAGTGACTATGTCTACTGGAAGTGGAATGGGTCAGGGATTGAGGAGGAAGACTCAGTGCTGGCAGAGGAATATTTATCGTAAGTATGTTAAAACCCACTCATGCAACATAGAAGTTTCGGTATTAAATTTCATGTCATGAAATGTATGCGACCTTGATGGTTTAATTGGATAGCAAAAGTTAGTCGATTGGCCCTTGACGCTTTGCTGCCCATATTGAGTTTTGCTGAGCTCAACAGGATTTATAAGATCTTCTACGCTTAAGGTAAAAATACAAGTCATTGCAGTGCAAATTCTAGACCACTTGGAAAGTTTTCTCTTGAATTTGGATAAATACGTTATAACATTGCAATGAAGTAACTTTCTTGAATTACCCTTCATGGTGTCCTTTTTTTTTTTTTTTAATTGTGTTGTTAGTCACCACACAGTACATCGTTAGTTTTTGATGTAGTGTTCCATGATTCATTGTTTGCATATAACACTCAGTGCTCCATGCAATCTGTGCCCTCCTTAATACCCATCACCGAGCTAACCCATCCCACCACCCCCCTCCCTTCTAAAACCGTCTGCTTGTTTCCCTAGAGTCTATAGTCTCTCATGATTGTCTCCCACTCCGAATTCTCCCACTTCATTTTTCCCTTCTCCTAATATCCTCCATGCTATTCCTTATGTTCCACAAGTAAGTGAAACCGTATGATAATTGACTTTCTCTGTTTGACTTATTTTACTTAGCATAATTCCCTATAGTCCCATCCATGTTGATGCAAAAATTGGGTTTTCATCCTTTCAGATGGCTGAGTAATGTTCCATTATATATATACCACATCTTCTTTATCCATTTGTATGTTGAAGGACATCTTGGCTCTTTCCACAGTTTGGCTATTGTAGGCACTGCTGCTATGAACATTGGGGTGCATATGGCCCTTCTTTTCACTCCATCCATATCTTTAGGGGTAAATACCCAGTAGTGCAATCTTTAGGGGTAAATACCCAGTAGTGCTGAGTCATAGGGTAGCTCTATTTTCCATTTTTTGAGGAACCTCCACACTGTTTTCCAAAGTGGCTGCATTAATTTGCATTCCCACCAACAGTGTAAGAGAGTTCCCCTTTCCCCACAACTTCTCCAACATTTGTTGTTTCTTGCCTTGTCGATTTTGTGTTCTTTTTTTAAAGCAGTATAGGAAAGACTCATTAATTGGGACCGAGAATCGGGCACTCCACCTCTCAAGTCTCTAGTGACTTTCTGTTTCCTCTCTAGGGATCAACTCCTGACTCCTTAGCATTCTCCTTGGTCATCTGCTCCAAGTTCCTTTTGCTTCATGTGTTCTTCTCTCTGTCTCCATGGCAACTAGAATGCACATCCATCTTTTTCTCCTCGGAAGCTGGTAATTTTACTTAGATCTCTGCTACTCAGTCTTTCAGGGACAGTGGTCTTTGGGCCATAAAATCTCAGATCAGTGTTGCTAACAGCCTGATTATTATCCCTGTGCATAGGGCTGGTGATAATTTCTGCTGCAATTCATGTGGCGAATAAAGAGATAAACCATGTATATGTGTCTCAGTTATAGTTTTCCTTACACTTGATCTTAGCCGAAAGGCCGAGAAGCGATTGTTATAGTTTTCCTTAAACAACTTCATTTATTCTCTTTCTTTTGAACAGAGTGGAAAATCCTTCAAAAACAAGAAGGGATACAGTCATCACCATTCTTAATATTTCAGAAGTGGAAAGTAGATTTTATCAACATCCATTTACCTGTGTAGCCAAGAATACAGAGGGCCTAAGTTCAGCATATATCCAATTAATACGTCCAGGTAAATAACAGAATATTTGAAATGCAGTTTTGGTTTACTGTTGCAAGAGTCTATGACTTCGAGGTTTGCAATGCTGTTTCCTCTGCCTGGAATGCTCTTGGAGTCCTCTTAACCTGGCAAACTTTTATTCTTTCACTTGTCAGCCGAACCATTTCTTCTCCTAGGAAGCTTTCTGTCCTCTTGCCTGCCCTTAACAAGCTCTCTGACCAGACAGACAAGGTTAGTGCCTCTGTTATATACTTTCAGAGAACCCTATGTCCCTGTCACAGTATCTGTCATACTTAGTTTTCTTTATTGACTTAAATTCTGTGATGGTGCCGACCATTATCTTACCAGTCATTCTATTTTCAGAGCTAGTAGTGACTTAAATCTGGCCTATCATAGGTATCTAATGAATATTTTTAGGTAAATGATAGCATAATGGACAGGGGAAGCCTAAATATCCACTTTCCAGAGAGGATGTCAGACGTTACTGGTTTTTTTCAATTATATAATCAAACACAATATTAAAAAATTTGTGAAATATTTTGATTATTTGTAGTTGAATTAAATGATAGGGTATTTGTGAATGTGTACATGGGAGAAAATTTAAAAACCTATAGACAAACTATTAGAATTAGTAAATGAATTTAATAAGATCACTAATGTCTCTCTACATGTAAACACACATATATATACATACATATGGTATTTCTATGTATTCAATAAATACCAACAACAAATAGAAATTAAAATATTAAATTTATGATAATCAAATACTTAGGAATGAATCCGACAAATGCTGCTTAAGACCTCTGTGATACAAACTAAAAAAAGTCATTGAGATCAATTACAGAAGACTTCAATAGGTAGAAGGATATACAATATTCATAGATTGAAAGACTTCATGTTAGAAAGATATCAGTTCTCCCCAAATGAATCTATAGATTAAAAAAAATTCCAATCAAAATTTCAACAGTATTTGTGCAAGTTTGGGTGTGTGTTTATGTGAGTGTGTTGTCGTGGGCAGGTTTATTCTAAAAGTCATATGGAAATGTTAAGGGGCAAGAATAGTCAAGGTGGTCTTGAATAAAAACAGCAAATCTGGAAGGTTTACACAACAGGTGTCATGATTTCGTGTGAAGCTACTGTAATTACGGCTATCGGTGTGAACTATCCATTGGGCCAATTGGCTATTGGTCTGGAAAATGGTATATATCTTGATTCCTATTTTATACGCAGATCAGCTGCAGATGGATCAAAGACCCAAATTGGGAAATTAAAATAATAGAGCTTTTAGATTCTCTTTTCTGGATGGTCATGTAGGACATGACCCCTGACATTTAGAAGGCACTTTTTTCTTCTTTCTTCTCTACACCGCACCCCCTTACCTTTTCTTCGCCTTGCTTCTCTGCCCCTCCTCCACTGTAATTATTGGAGAGTGTGGAGAGTGACACATTCTGTATGGCATCCCTAAGCCTCTTCTTTCCTTTCCCCCAGACTTCAGCTTTCCTCACCTGACTCTTCTACCTCCAGAAACTTCTGTAGACTTTTGAGTGGCTTTGACTTGTTTTACTCTGAAATGCTCTATCCTATTGGCTTTGGCATTTTTTCTGTGTTATTGTATATAGTGGACCCTTGAACAACACAGGAATCCGGAGCACCAACACTCCCACTCCCAGTCAAAAATTCGAGTATAACTTTGAGTCCCCCCAAAACTTTACTACTGATTGCGTGTTGTTGACCGAAAGCATTACGGATAACATAAACAGTTAACACGTATTTTGTATGTTATGTGTATTATATACTGTGTTCTTACAATAAAGTAAGCTAGAGAAAAGAAAATATTATCAAGAAAATCATAATTTATAGTAACTGTATTGTAAAAAAAAACAAACATATAAATGGACCCATGCAGTTCAAACCTATATTGTTCAAGGGTCAACTGCATTGTAAAATTCAGGCGGAAATTTAATACAGCGCACCTCAGTTTTATAAAGTATCAATTCTAGATGGCTTCGTACATTAGTATGTTTTATTAAGTGGTAATAATGAATAGGTTAATATTATCTGGGATTTGGGATGGCAGAGCAGTCCCAAGAATGGTTTCTCTGAGATGATAATATTTAATTTGGTATGCCCGAATTTTTAATTCTTTTGGTTCTAATATCTTTTTTTCCCCTTCTTCGCCATAGTGCCTGACTTCAGGAAGCACACAATTGGTATATTTGTCATGTTAACAGTAATAATTACATGCTCCGTTTTCATCTACAAAATCTTCAAGGTTGACATTGTGCTTTGGTACAGGGATTCTTGCTATGATTTTCTCCCCCCAAAAGGTACGATTTTGTATTCTGTGCAATGTTTCCTTGTTAAAGAGAGGGGTTAGTTAAGAGATAGAAAAGATAACTGAGAGGATTTTTCCTGAAATTTTAAAATGAAAAGTGGCATATACAGGCATAGTAGTTATTTTTATACATAATGATAGTTTGGGGACCGAATAGACTGAATAGCAGTGTTTTCCAAGGTACTGCTTTGGTGTTCCTAATGGTGGGATAAACGGGCATTTAGAGCATTTGTTTGCCAATCCGGTTTATACTGTTGAGGGTTGGCCACATCCTGGGTAGGATGCAGATGACCCCATGATCTGCCTTCAGAGGAAAAAAATAATGATTTTTATGCATCAGGGAAGCTCTCGCTTTCTCTTTTGTTTAAACCTTGCAAAAAAATTAAATACTATGATAATACATAAAAGGAAGAAGGGATAGAATTCAGGACTGAGACACCAGGGAAGAAGAGAAGACCAGGGAGCTAAGGATAGTTCCCTGACCAAGAGGTAAAGAATCTCTGCACATGAGGTGGCCATTCAGTAATAAAGAATACCTTCATAGTGAGATACGATAAAATAGAAACTTGTAGGAGAGGACCACTTTAAAAAGCTATTGTATTTTTGGTATAGCGTCTTCATTTGTACCCTCACACACACAAATTAATAATTCATTCTGAACTGGATGTTGGGAATACTGACTTTACCAATTCTCTTTGGGTTTTTTCATTTTTTGTTTTTTGGATCTAAATATTTTACATTTTCCCCTCTAGCTTCAGATGGAAAGACCTATGATGCTTACATACTATATCCAAAGACCCTTGGGGAAGGATCCACCTCTCACTCAGATATTTTTGTGTTTAAAGTCTTGCCTGAGGTCTTAGAAGAACAGTGTGGCTATAAACTGTTCATTTATGGAAGGGATGCCTATGTTGGGGAAGGTGAGTGTGTCGTGGAAAAAGTAAAAGTCTTCGTTGTAAAAATAACTGCTAAAGTTAGGTTTCATATTTCTAGAAGGACTGTGGTGCAGGTATACAGATTTGACCATTTTAAGAACCTCCTTGGTGGTACGTGATGACGATTTTCACATCTATGAAATGCAAAAAGGTGCTTTTCTCGTATTTTGCTGGCCGAAGAATTATCTAAGTTTTATCTAGTTTTGGAAAACTTCACAACTAGTTAGATCCAACAATTACTTTCCATGATCAAATGGTTCAAGATTTTAAAATTTCTTTTTTTTTTTTAAAGATTTTATTTATTTATTTATTAGGAAAGAGAGAGAGTAAGAGAGAGCATGAGAAGCGAGAAGGTCAGAGTGAGACACAGACTCCCCATGGAGCTGGGAGCCCGATGTGGGACTAGATCCCAGGACTCTGGGATCATGACCTGAGCCGAAGGCAGTTGCTTAACCAACTGCGCCACCCAGGCGCCCAGGTTTTAAAATTTCTACCGGAAGTGTTCTGAGTCTTAAATGAAATATTCAGCTTTTATGGGTCAGGTTTTAAGCTGGTCTATAAAATCGGAAACTTCTTTCATCTTAATTAAGATGAGAAAAAAGAGGGGGTGCCTGGGTGGCTCAGTCAGTTAAGCGGCTGCCTTTGGCTCAGGTCATGATCTCAGAGTCTTGGGGTTCAGTCCCACATGGGCTCCTGGCTCAGCAGGGGGTCTGCTTCTCCCTTTGCCCCTCCCCCTGCTCATGTTCTCTCTCTCTCTCTCATATAAATAAAATCTTAAAAAAAAAAAAAAGGATGGGAAAAAAAGAGCATTAGAAGACAAAAGGGATGGGGTGGGAAAAACCTTGTGGGGTTTTGGTTTGGGAATGAATGATTATTAATTGAAATTTTACTCACTCTTGCTGTGCTTCATGTTTTTCAGACATCGTTGAGGTCACTAATGAAAACATAAGGAAAAGCAGAAGACTGATTATCATTTTGGTCCCAGAAACATCAGGATTGGGATGCTTGGGGAATTCATCTGAAGAGCAGATAGCCATGTACAATGCCTTCGTTCAGGATGGAATTAAAGTTGTCTTGCTCGAACTGGAGAAAATCCAAGACTATGAGAAAATGCCAGAAACCATTAAATTCATCAAGCGGAAACACGGGGCCATACGCTGGTCAGGGGATTTTAGAGAGGGATCGTGGTCTGCAAAGACAAGGTTCTGGAAGAACGTCAGATACCACATGCCGGTCCAGCGGCAGCCCCCTTCATCCAAACCCCAGTTTGTGTCCTGGGCCACAAGGCCAGACTCCAAGAAAACGCTGCAGAGGGAGGCGCAGGTGCCTCTCGGGTAGCAGGGGAGAAGCTTGGCCCAGAGTTCCTTGGGTGACTCCTGTCTTCGGGCATTGCAGGCTGGGCTGTGCTCCCACTGTCCATACAGTCATAAAATGCACCTGTGGTGTCCCTTATCCCTGAGGTCATCTGGAATTGGATTGTTAAGGGAACAGAATGTGGTGATGGTTCTGCCCAATTCAGAACCAAGGGCTTGGAAATCCTTTTGGAAGGCAACAGATACCCCGTCTGAGTGTTTGAACCGCTGAGAACAGGCACCGGGACCACAAATGAGAGGGAACAACAAGCAGGAAATATTTAGCATCTATAAACGGTTTTATGAAGTCGTCTACAGTCCAAGGACAGGGCCGTGGTTCAGTCCGGGGACTGCCCGGTCCCCGGCCTCCCACTGGCTTTGCTTGGCAGTGCTGCTGGCAAAGTGAGACTGGTATTTCACAGAGGACGGTAGAAGTATTCTCGGAGAACCTTCCATTTGCTTCACACTTTCCATACGCATCGACAGCCAGCTGTCCGTTTCCAAAGACCGAATTTCATTTTACAGACCTATTTATAATTCTCATTTCGGTGAAAAGAGGGATTCGTCAGGATTGCACGTTTTTGAAATAATCTTAGCTTTCTGCTGGAGAGAGAGGATTTCAAAAGCAGGAGTAGCAGAGACCTGATCCAACTCTGCATGTTTCCCTTTTTCTGGAATGAACATTCTGTTCCCCCCTCCTCTTCTGCATTCTACTTGACTCATCGCTCCTTTGGAAGGACAGCTTCCAAGTCACTTCCTCCTCCTCTTTGTCACACACCTGGCCCGCAGCTTAGCCGTCCTTCATGACGTGCTGCTCTAAGCTCCTCCTGCTCTTACAGAAAGCCCTCTGCGGGGCTCCTCCTGGTTGAGGAGCTAAAGCCTGATTCCCCCAGTCTGTCTGCATGGCTGTTCGCGTCACCATCCTGCTCTGTGAATTCCCAGGTCAGCCTCGTATACCTTCATGCCTACCCCTACTGCTCCCTCGCCTCTGCTTCTCCTCCTGTCTCCTCTGACCACAGTGCCTTCTCGAATTTTCTCCAGCTGACCAGAGAAATTTGGAACTTACTCCAACTCTGTTTCTTTAAGAGATTTCCCCAAGGAACAGCCCCAAAACAACTGCTCTCTCCTCTGAGTCTGATAGCACTTAGTCTCTGGCTGTCCCTTTAGAGAAGGCTATTCTGCCTCCAGCCAGAAACTCGGCTTTCAGCTAGGGAGGCTGTGGGTGTGTCTCTCTTTGTCTGGGTGCCTTCACGAGTAATTTGCCCACTTAACGTAGATTTGGGTAGGGTTTTCTTGTTGATTAATGTCCACAGATTATCAGATTTAAGTTTTGCAGCCATCCTAATGTGCTAGAGAAAGCAAGTGACCTATTTTTAAAATGCTATGTTCTTAGTGCTTTTGGACCTAGGGCTCACAACGGTGTTGCTGGCTTCAAGTGTCGTGTCTTAAACACTTGACTTCGGGTCAATAAATGTCCCTTTCGGTCCTACCCCTCGCACTTTTGTGAGAAGAAAGGACTGTTTTCTAGGATGGTGGCTGAGTCTAGGAAGGCTTTCATTTAAGAAACCAAATTCTAAACTTTTGAGTGTTGGAATTTACAAAAACTATGGTTAGGTTTCCTGAAAACCATTTCTGCTTTCATACATTCTTTCCCGAAAGGTAAATATTTCCTAGTGAATTAAAAATGAAAGCAAGTTAGTTTTTTGGTATAGGAAACTATTTTTTTTAAAACTTGATGATACTCCTTAGAGAAACTCTGGAAAACTGCAAAGCCAAGTTCGCGTGCCACTTGCCCCATTTTAAACGTCCATGAACATGGACAGGCCCTCTGTTTTTTATATTTTTAATGTTTATTGTTACAGGTGAACACGAACTTATACAGTGTATTTCTCCTCCCCCACAGTGATCAGAGCTAGACAAAAACAGAGTTGAATGCTCTGCCTCTTCTCTTTCCGCCTGCTTTCTCTTGGATCCGATCTGACAGCTTTGAGTAATAGCACTGTTTTGGAACTGCTGTTTAAAAAAAAAAAAGCCTTATTTTTATTTGGCAGCACACACAGGGCTGGGGTGGGGGGCTCTCATGGCCAACAGGCCTATCAGATGCTTAAAACCGATGTTGCTGGTGATTTTTTAGTCTGTCATCTATAAAATACACTTGCGTGTGTAGCGCCAAGCAAGCCAATTCTGAAACCTAGACTGAGCAGCAAAGTCGGCCGGAAAGTAAGAAGCAGGGAGGACAATCAAGAATTACCAGTGGCACTGCATCTGGAATTCCTGGTGGGACAAGAATCAAGGGACGTGCCCGGGACCAGGAGGAGCCCCAACAGGAAGGTGCCTGTCACTGCGTCCCTTGTCCCTCTCGTTTCCCAAGGGAGGATTCCAGAGGAAGGAGCGATACTCCGAGTTCTCTGGGAACTTCCTTTGTTTTATTGTTTTCCCCCGAAAACCTCTTTTAAGCTCTTCCTTTCAGGCCTTCCCCGTTAATTAGATTTTACTGCATTATCTGATGGTGGTATTTTTTTTGGTCAGCCTAAGGGAAGAAAAGTTTGCTAACAAAGCCTTTCATTTCCAGGAGTGAAAACTGGCTTAGCAGAATTTGTATTTTCCTTCTCCTACCCCCTATTTGTGTATTTGTGATAAAAGAAGAGGTATTGAGCCATTTTTTTTCCAGCGGTATTTTTGATAAATTATATTTTTACTGGTTAATAATGAAGGGTTTTTAGAAACTTGTTTATACGATTGTGAGCAGATGCCAAGTATTTTTATATAGTAAAACACCCGATCCATGTACAGCATGTATCACTGGTCGATGGATTGAATTTATTTTCCAATAAAATTGGCAAAACCTGGTATGGAATATTCTCATGAAAATCTGTTTCCACCGGCCGTGTCCTGGGCTTACCTGGCCACACTCCCAGGTCTGATGTAGGGGGAGGACTCCTGCTGCCTGGGGAATTTGGAGGCCATTAGCCAACCACTGAGCCCTGAATCCCATCTGTAGCCTCAGCTACAGTCCACCTGTCTGCTTGCTTCTCAAATGGATTAAAACGTGAGTTTTTTTTTTTTTATTCGCCCTTTACCAGTCCGAAAAAGATAAGGGCAACATCTGTGTGGACTTTTTTACATTTTATAAAAGGTTTCTGTTGCTTTTCTCCTTTGACATAGGAAGTGAACGAAATCGGCCAATATGGTGTCCACAGCGCAAGCTTACAACACTCATGAACTCCAGGCATTAGAGAGAGCCCTGCCCGGTCGGCACTGCTCACGGCTCTTCTCACAAGCAGGTGGCTTTGGCAGCACCCGGGGAGCAGGCCCAGGGGAGGCAAGTCAGCCCGGATTCTGAAGTCCCACCCTAGATCCTGCCTCCTCCTCAGTGTGCAAATGTGGACAAACTACTGGAGCCCCAGTTTCCTCACCTATAAAATGGGTATAATATTTCCTTCGTAGAGCTGTGTAAGGATTGGAAAGATAAGGTATATTCTGACAGGCACCATGCCTAACAATACAGCAGGTTCTCAGGAAATGGGAGCTTGGTTAGTAGCAATTTGATGAATAAACTTTGGCCATATTAGAATCTGCAAATAGAATGGAGTCGCATAAGAGAATCTGCAAACCAGAAGTGGCAGCTGACAGTGAGGGAGACGGGAAGTCTTTCCAAGTCTGTACTTGGAAAAATAAAGTACAGATGCTCGATGAAGCTGTGTGACACGGAGGCTGGGAGGACTGCTCCCGTCAGCCCCGGCGTTACTCTGTCACCAAGGACTGAGGACTGGCATTACTGTGTCACCGAGGACCGGTGACTGATGCTCATTCCCACTGACCCTCTGCTGCCTGTGGACTTTAAGGGATGTCTGGTTTCTAAAGAAAGGGATTTCACAGATTCCTGAAGGATTTTTTCAATAAGAACGAAAAAATGCATGAACCTCTGAAAATTTCGGGATCAGCTATCCAGAAAACTTGCCTTTACAGAGTTTCTCACTGGAAACATTCAGAGAGCTTTTCACCAGATTTTGGTTATTTTACCAGTTAATATGTCTTATTTACCAAACATGTCAATTCTAACAGCCATTTAGAAAAAACATTTAAAAGTGGGGGGTTTTTTGGATGAGGATTTTTATTCTCTTTACCAAACAACTTCTTCAGAATACAGTTTTGTTTTGATTTGTTTTTTATTTGTTTTTTGGTCTTTGGAAATGTTTCTCAGTCGGGATGTTATCTGGTAGAAAAATTCCTGGTTATAAATTCCTGCACTGTCATAATTTTGAAGCGAGAGCAAAGCACTTGGTTGGTTTGTACCTCTGTTTTCTCATCTGTGAAATAGGACTTCCTGTGTTTCTAGGTTTTTATGTGTGGAGAGCCTCTGTCCAGCATCTGAGAAAGAATCCCAAAATATATTTTTTAAAATTTTGCCTTTTGATCAGGTAAAACAAAAAAATTCATTTATCCAAAATGTATTTTTTTCAGATTCTAGGGTTTTGGGTGTGGAGGGAGCGGAAGGCATATCATCTTTTTTTTTTTTTTTTAAGATTTTATTTTTTTGAGAGAGAAGAAGTAAGGGGTGGGGCAGAGGGAGAGGGAGAAGCAGTCTCCCCGCTGAGCACGGAAGAAGGCATATCATCTTAGAGTTAACTTCTAAAAGTGATAATAGCTTTGATTTAATCCAGTTCTACCAAGTCAGTATATGGCTTGTTATTTTTAAGGTACACTTCACCCTGGAACAATGCAGGTTTGAACTGCATTGTTCTAGGGTCAGTTGTAGCAGGCTTCCCAGATATTAATTGAGGGACTTTTAAATATAAGTATCATAGAGTTATAACTTCCTCAAGAAGAAAATCTTTTCATCTTTGAGGCTAGACTGTGTGAGTGTGGTGACTTGGGTTTGAGGTGAAACCCACAGAGAGGGTAGCAGGTGGCAAGAGAATGTTCTGGAGTTGGAATGGGGCAGGTTGTTCCTTTTTCAAGGATAAGTGCACAAATGGACCACGGCAGTAGCCAAAATTCATTAAATAAGAAAAATAGATTACACATAAAAAATGTACTTGGGAGATAGGTGAGAGGGACCTTCTTTTGGCATACCAACATTTATTTTACAACCAAAATATGATTGTGTGTGTGTGTGCGTGTGTGCACACATATTTGCTTTAGGGAGAGGAAGAGTTACAGGAAACAGACAACATTATCTAAAGTGAGTATTAACCTATCAAAACAAAAAACATGTTCATCTTAACACATGTTGCTCAGGTCATGGCTGATTAAAGCACACAGACCCTGTGGCTTCACCTTAAGCCTACAGCCCCAACATTAACACGGCAGTCGGGAGAATTGGTAGCTGTGAGACCAGTCGAGCCTGTACCACTTGAATCTAGATGAACAGGATGCTGTTCTCGAGGCCTGTGCTGGGAATTGGGAGATTAGTGAAAGTCAGTGAAGCTTGTTTTTCTCAGAATCTTTGACCTGGATGTGATCCCAAGTGTCACTTGGTTCACGCTTCTGGGTCAGGGATGAGCTGCACTGATACCATTCCATAGTGTTCTCCCGTTTTCCTTTCACTAAATATAGCCTGAGAGGGAGACTCCTGGGACTTCTTTAGTATGGGGGTGTGGGGACATTGCATGAGGAGCAGCTCCCGAGGGAACCCACTTCTGCTTTCACTCAGTGGTCAGTCCTGCCTGGTGACGGCTGCCTTCTCTCTCCTCAGCCATCTTAACCTCAGTTGTCCTGCTTAGCCTGAGGCAGAGTCTGGCTTCTCGTCCCCTTCATGGCTGTGCACAGTGGCCATCTGCTTGAACACTATTGCTAGAGGCCATCCCCTAATCCTGCTTTCTTTGGGTTTCTTGTTTCCTAAAATGGGACTCCATGTCCTCCCTCAAATTCTCAAACGTAGGGGGGGATAGTTTTGTTCTCAAGTTTCCTTTTGGATTGTTTAAAAGTGGTAATTATGTGCCTCACATTAGATTAGACACGGAGAACACTTCAACGTCAGAAAACACTTAAATCTAGCTGAAGAGAATAGTGTGGAGAGAAAGAACTTCAGGAAATGAATTTGTACTGTAGAAGGTCTTAAATCCCTGAGTAAAATATCTGCTCTTTACCATTCAGAGATGGCATAGGGGAGTTATCAGAGATTCGGGATGGGAGGACATTTGAGAATGTTGGCTGGGGGACACGATGATGCAGGGGAATTAGGGAATGAAAGTTTAGGGAAGCTGTCAGCAAGTGGGGATAGTAATCCCTCTGCAAGTTGATGGTATTAGAACCATTTTCCTTTCTTTCTTTTTTTTTTTAAGATTTTATTTATTTATTTGACAGAGATCACAAATAGAGAGGCAGGCAGAGAGAGAGAGGGGGAAGCAGGCTCCCCGCTGAGCAGAGAGCCCGATGCAGGGCTCGATCCCAGGACCCTGAGATCATGACCTGAGCCGAAGGCAGAGGCTTTAACCCACTGAGCTACCCAGGCACCCCAGAACCATTGTTTTTAAATGGATTTTTTTAAAAAAAACCTTTTTGTATTATGGAAACAATATTGGTTTGAGAGAATGCAAAAATTTCTAAAAAGTACAAGTAAGAAAAAGTCACTCATAACCTTACAACTTAAAAATAATCAGGGACACCTGGGTGGCTCAGTCAGCTAGGCATCTGCATTTGGCTTGGGTCTTGATCCTTGGGTCCTGGGCTGGAGCCCTGCACTGGGCTCCCTGCTCGACAGTGAACCTGCTTCTCCCTCTGCCTGCTGCCCTACCCTGCTTGTGCCCTTGAGTTCCCTCTCTCACCCTCTCTCTCTGGTATATAAATAAATAAAATTAAAAAAAAAATTACTAATGGGACGCCTGGGTAGCTCAGTTGGTTAAGCATCTGCCTTCGGTTCAGGTCATGATCCCAGAGTCCTGGGATGGAGTCCCTCAACAGGCTCTTTGTCCAGCAGGGAGCCTTCATCTCCCTCTGCCTGCTGCTCCCTCTGCTTGTGCTCTCTCTCTCTCTGACAAATAAATAAATATAATATTTAAGAAGATCATTACTAACATTAAAAAAAGATTTTATTTATTTGAGAGAGAGAGAGAGAGTTCGAGAGAGGGAGAGAGCATGAGCAGCAGGGAGTGGGGGGAGGGGTAGAGGGAGCCGGAGAAGCAGACTCCCTGCTGAGCAAAGAGCTAGAGGCAGAGCTCCATCCCCAGACTCCAGGATCATGACCTGAGCCGAAGGCAGAGGCTTAACTGACTGAGCCATCCAGGTGCCCCTAATTACTAACATTTTATTTATTTATTATTGATATAACTGAGATCATTTACCATGTGTAGTTTAACTTTCTTTTAACTTAGTAAAAATATTTGCCCACATTACTTGAGATATGATCTGAGTGACAAAGCCTGTCAAATGGATGGTCCGTAACTTAGCTTTTCTGCTTTGTTTGGACATCTAGATTATTTCCAGTTTTTAGCCATTGGTTGTGAAAATGAAATAGCCAACCCTGCCTAAATATCTTCGTCTACTTCCTTATTTGTTTCGCATAGATTCTTAGAATTGGTGGGCCAGATTAGAGGGCACCGGATCTTTTCAGGTTCTTCACTAATTGAACTGCATAGATACATTTGCTTTGCCTTCCCACAGGAAGTAGGTGGCACTGAAAATCCTCATTTTTAAATCTTTGTTAGCTTGAAACACAAAAAGGGTATTTTTTGTGATAAACATTTTTTTGTAAGTTAAACAATGAGGTCAAAAGTTTCACTTAGCATTGACAGTTCGGGGCTGGGCGACCCTTACCCCCAAATTCATTAAGACTCTCAACTAATCATCAAGAGGGCTAAGAAAATAGCCCAGATGTTCCAAATCCCAGAAAAATGATGTTATTAACCAACCGCTGTTAACAGATGACATTGACTAGGGATAAATGTAAGACCCTTCACTTGCAATACAGGAACTGTGTAAGCACAGGTGCAGTAAGATGGTTTAGCAGCGACAAAAGTGAAAAAAAATATTTAGGGTGTTCATGAATAGTAATTCTAGAATGAACGAATGAGCGATGTGGGGGCAAGAACAAGCCAAAATAGCACACAAGTGCTGCCAGATCATAGGTTATATTGACACATATCAAACATTTATAATTGTCGTGATGAAATTCCCCTGTCCTCCATGTTTCAGAGGTCAGGAGATAAGCCAGCCACTGAGTGGCTTTGTGGCTTGGTGGAGTCTCTGATGTCAGGTACTTGGTCTGGAGAGAAGGACCGTTGTAGGAACATCAGCAACATTAGATGTGTGGCAATGTGGAAGGTTAGGTTCTTCTTTCTATGGACCCAAAGGATGTAAAAATAATCCCTAAGTGGATGAGATTTCCTCCTCTCATTTGGATGGATTGATTTGCTAGTAGGCCTCCTACTGGACTGGGCTGCCATGGAGAGAATGAATTCCTCCCAGACTAAGCTAAGCAGGGATATGAAGAAATCCAAACACCAAATGAAAGATTAAACCAGGTGATATATAGCAGGTGTTTCTAGTGGGAGGCTATGCCTAAGCCAGATCAACTGGTTCTGGGTCGGTGTGGCGGATGCGGTTATGATTGTGTATGTGTGTGCGTGTGTAACAAAAGTCCTTAAATTGGGAAGACTTAAAAGTGTTGATGATTGCACGATGCATTGCCCCATGTACAGGAGGGTGCCTATTACTCTACCCAAGAGAGAGCCAAACCACAGATTGTATTCCAACCCTGTGATTTTGTGATTCTCTGAATCAGACTGAAGTAGACTGAAATTAAGAAGGAACAGAGAGACATTCAAAGGTACCCCAAATGGGTCTCCGTATGTTCATTTCCACCATCATCAACCTAGACCTAACCACATCACCTCTTCCTTGGTCTACTCCAGTAACCTCCTACCTGGGGCCATGTTTCTCCTCTTGCTACCCTGCTCCTCATAACCAATTCTTCACACAGCATCCAGAGTAAATTTTCTTTGATTTTTTTTAAATTGAAGTATAACCTACATGTGGAAAAGAGAACATATGGGATCAGCTCCATGAAGTTTCGCAGACATAATTTAGCCACACTGCCGGCATTTCAATCAGGAAAGGAAGATGCCCAGCACTGGAACATCTCCATCGTGTGCCCCCTCAAGAAACGTACAGCCCCTGCCCCAAGGGAAACCACCATTCTGACTTTCAACAGCATAGATTAATTTTTTCTAGTTTTGAAATTTATGTAAGTGGAGTCAAGTAACATGATGTCTTATTTTAAATCTATTTTCTTTTGCTTGACATTATATATGGATATATGAGATTCATCTGTGGGATCCATCCATCTTATTGCCTGTATCTGTGCGTAGTTCCCCCTCACGGCTCCACAGTATTTCATCGTGTGCATCTACCGCACCTGTTTCACCTGTTCTATTGTTGAGGGGCATTTAGGTAATTTCTAGTTTTTGACTGTTATAAATACCACTGCTGTGAATATTCTGGCAAATGTCTCTCTTGTGAACATAGGTTTGCGTTTCTAGTTGGCATATCCCTCAGAGTGGGTTTGCTGAGTTAGCTTCAGAAGATACCACTGAATAGTTTTTCTATTCAGAAAATAGAAATCCGTGCCAATCCGTGCTCCCACCAAGAGTACGCGATAGCTCCAGCTGTTCTACAACCTCGTCGACACTTAGTAGTGTCAGTTTTTATAATTTTAGCCATTTTGATGGACTTTTAATGGTCAACGTGACATTTAAAAAATGTAAATAAGATCATATCTCTTTTCTGCCTTAGATCTTCTAATAGCTTTTAATTTCACCTAGAATAAAATCCAACCTTTTTATTGCCTGTGTATGGTCTAGCTCCAGCTACTTCATGACTTCTTTACCCAGGGTTCCTGCTGATTGACTCTATTCAGGTCACGCTGGCTTCATCTGTGTTATCTTGAAATGTGCAAACGCTCCCCTCCTTCAGAGATTTTATAGTAGCTCTCCCTACTAGAAGAACTCTCTCCCCCGATAGCTACCTGGTGGGCTACTTGTCGTCAGCTCAGCCATGGGGTCTCTTCCTTAGTGAAGCCTTTCTCAGCATGCTATCATTTCACCATATTTCATATCCTCTATGGTTCTCAACAACCTGTAAACCATCTCTTATTTAGTAATCGTCCCATATCTGTTGTACCCCCCACCCACACCAGCCACGGGGCTCTGCAAGCTCTGAGAGGATCTGTCTTCGCTACAGCTGTTTCCAGCACTCAGGATGTCTTCCAGTGCACAGCAGGGCGAATGAATCAATGAGCTGATCATCAAGCTTGGGGGTGAAGACCAGCATGGGACCTCAGGAAACCAAAGTCTGTCGCGCTGCTGCTGGAATCTCATGTCATCCCAACAAAAGCCTGCCACAGCAATGCTACTGTAGATTTCGAGTCTCCCAGAGAGGACACATGTGGGAACATAAGAACCTTAAAGGTATAAAGATCTGGACAGAACCTCCACCCCTCACCCCAACCTAATCTGGGTTTCAGAGCATGTGCCCATTACATGTGAGCATATTTCAGCTTCATTCTCCCTGGGGAACTTTACGAGCAGGGTCGGTTCGGTGGGAAATCATTAGATCCTTAGCTAGAACACAGAAAAGCCACTGCACATTATGTAAAATGTACATTCATAGATGAGACCTTCGATAAAAATCATGGCCCTTCTGCTCTCCCGTATATGCAACACCTTCTTGTCTGAAGGAGCAAATAGATTAAAACTGAACCAATCTGTACTCAGCAATGCCTCCCTCACACATAGATTGTTGCTTTATACCTGCTGTCAGGATGAGGCAATGAATCTGTGGAGGAATTTTTTTCACTTGAGAAAACAAAACAACAAAACAAAACAAAACAGTTGGGAAGAGTCCATTACCCATGGCTTGTGCCTAACGGCATAAACTTCCAAAAATGTTCCCATTGCAAAAATGTCTGCAACTGGGAAAGTCTGTGCGGAGGAGGAATCAGGGGGAGGATGAGAATAAACTGTATGCACGTCAAGTATCTGTTGCCGTCAGGCACTCTGCAAGGAGATTTCTACGAATGACCTCTCTGTTAACTTTGGGTCTAATCATCCCTATTTTATAGATAAGGGGCACCTCTGGTGTTTGAATTCCCGGTCAGGGAGAGGGCAAAGAGATACATCTGTGCCTCCCTTTGAAGGCAACTGACTCCAGGAAACATCAGAGGTAGGACTTAATGAATTCTCTGCAAATTGACAAGATGAAGATAAGCAACCAGGTGGGTAAAAAGGCGATACACACAAGCAATTCACAAAAATACACATGCATGGCTAATGAACACAGGCAAAGGTGTCCCATCTTTCTAGCAATTAGAGAAATGTAAAATAAAATCACAAGGTCACAAGATAGCTTCTACCTCATTGGGTTAGCAAAACTGGCAACGTGGAAAGCTCGGTCTGACATTACCAAATGGTGACAAGGACATGAAAGGATGAAACTGTTATCCTCTAAAATATGCTAATGTGGAGAAAATGAGGGATTTTTCTAATATAGTTAAAGATGCACCTACCCAAAGATACTGCAGTTTTACTCCCTAGATAACCTCTCAAAAATCCACACAAGAGAACATTACAAAAATCTTTACTACAGCACTTTTTTTTTTTGTTAGAGGAAGGGGGGCACAGAGAGAGGGAGAGAGAGAGAATCTTAAGCAGGCTCCATGCCCAGTGCGGAGTCTGTCTCAGGGCTTTATCTCACAACCCTGAGATCATGACCTGAACCAAAATCAAGATCCTGACACTTAACTGACTGAGCTACCCAGGCACCCGACCACAACACTATTTTTAAGAATATAAATTTGAAACAATATCCAAAGGAGACGGAGACATAAATTGCAGTACTTTCATGCAATGGCAAATCATACAGTAGTGACCTTGCATGAACCAGAGCTATACTTCTCAAAATATTTGCATATCATACTTTATATTGCTTAAGGGACACACACACACACACACACACACACACACACACACATCAGAATGGTAAGCACTAAAAAGGATAATGAGTTTGGGCAGTAGGAGAGACACCTATACAGGAAACTTGGTCATTGTGATTTCTGAGGTTGGGTCTTGCTCACGTGACTTATGACTTGTTTTGAATTACTTAGCTGTTAACTATTGCATGATGCCCATTGAAAAGGAAAAATTTAAATGTGAAAATCAGAGAAGAAGAATAAAGTGATTGAGTTCAGGAAGTTCCTGCATAAAACAGCAATTTTCTCAGGGCTGGAACAAAGCCAGCCTAGAAGCTCCATGATCAAATTGTTTGAATTTCTTCCTCCCCTTTTCTCATTAGCAAACAATGCTATCCGGGTCTCTCCAAATTTTTAAGGTTATTGAGAGCCTGCAGCAAATGTTTTGGTTTTCTGTTGTTTTTAGTTGTAAAGTTTATAATCCCCCCAAATCCCCCCCCCCCATCAGTTCTGCCTTCAAAGCCAAGTGCTTGTTCTCCAGTATCAGGAAACACACTTGGCATAGAAACCATCCCTGAAAGCATCACTTTCCAGTCCAGAGCCTCGCCAGCAAAAGGAAAATACCAGATATGTCCCAGAAGTGCTCAGGGGGGCGAGGGTGGCCCCTTCAAAATTTCATAAGCTTTGGGGCAACTATACTGATTGGACTTGGCATTCATGCCTATATTCAAACTGTAAAAAAAATAAGATACGACCCACGTTTGTTCATAAGGTAGAAACTGAAACAGATAACGAAAATTAAGAAAAAATTGGAAATAACTTAAAAAAATATTTTATTTATTCAAGAGAGAGAGATCATAAGTAGGCAGAGAGAGGGGGAAACAGGCTCCCTGCTGAGCAGAGAGCCCAATGCGGGGTTCGATGCCAGTACCTTGAGATCATGACCTGAGTGGAAGGCAGAGACTTTAACTCACTGAGCCACCCGGACGCCCCTGGAAATAGCTTTTAACACTGCTTGTAACAATAGTTCTGTATGTGAATCACTTGACAGTTTTCATAGTAACATCTCTTTTGTTTGGGGCGGGGGAAGGGCTCGAACCTGGCAAAATGTGTACGTACGGAGGGTACAGAGAAAACTCGTTTAATGCTGATGTTAGGAGAAACTAATAAAGATCTCCTTTCATAGCTTAACAAAGGGGTCCTCAAAGTGTAAGATCCCAAAGGGTCCCCCCAAGATCTGTGAAATCAAAACGATTTTCACAATATTCAGACCTTATTTGTCTTTTTAATACTCATTCTCTCACCCGAGTACAGTGGACGTTTTCAGAGGCTGCCTGGCAGTTTCCATCCTAAGCGATTTGATAGAGAAGGTATGAGAACCCAGCTGTTTTCTCTTAGGTTACACATTGAAGAGATTTGCAAACACTAAGTAGGAGTAGTGGGTAGTATGTACAACAATAATAGAACTTTTCTCAATAATTTTGTTTTGGAAAGCTCGGTTATTTTTCATAAACTGCATGCTATTTATGGTAACATTTATGTTAAGTTTATTGTTGTTATGCAAAGTAAGTAAGAACATAAATGTTTACAAGCTCTTCATTTTACATTCTAATATAGTAACTATTGGCAGAGGTAACCACATAAACGAGCACTTTGGAATCCTTAGTAATGTTTAAGAGTGTAGAAATGTGCAAACAATCCACTGGCCTCCGGCCATCCCAGAAAGTGCTGCCGGTAATGCAGGTGCTGAACTCCTCCTCTCCTGTTCCTGGCGTTGCTCCTCCCTCACTGGTTCTAAAACAGCAAAGACCACCAGACAGAGCTTGGCCTGGAATCTGCTGAATGGAGGTGGCATTTTACACATATTTTCTAAGCCCCAGTGCCCCTCGGGGATCTCTCTGGGGGTGTTGCCTGATGGTCAGCACTACAGTCCTGGTTGATATCATCTTATATGGAAATTTCAGACAGGACCAGACCTCGAGCTCCAGGTTGTTCAGGATCCCACTGGGATGTCTGTTTTGCAGAAGTTGACAGCGCCACTCCAGCAGATAAAGGCTATTCGTTGGAAGCCACTGGGATGGGTTCCACTTTGGGGGCATTCCATATAGGCCAAGCAGGGCATGGAATCACTGCTTAAATGGGGTTTGGAAAGGAAAGAATTCATTTAGGGGGACAATTCAGAACAGATTTAAGCAGAGAAGCCGGCCCATGAAAGACTTGTTAGCTGCCAGAAAATCAGGTAACACGCCTTTAAATCCACTTCTTAATGGGATGCCGCCGTTCCTTCCTACGCAACCTCTTGGGGGAAGGCAAGCCTGCCCTGCCCACGGTGGCAAGGAAGTAGCCTGGTATGGAAACGCCACGCCTAGGTTCAGTGCCAGTCCGCCGGATTCTCCACTCTCCACGGGATCCTGCGCGCTCCAGGGTCCTCGGGAAGGTAGGCACCCGTTGGGAGTGCGCGGCTGAGCCGGCGGGTGGGGCGCCTGCCGTCAGAAAGGTGTGGAGGGAAAGAGGTGGCTGGCAAACACGTGCGCGACCCACCGGGAGGCCAGAGATCCAGGCTCCGGGGCCGCCCCGGACCGGCTGGGCGACCTCCGGGGAGCGGGTTCTGTCCCTGGGCGAAGGTGTGCCCCTCCCGTCTACCAGCCGATCCAGCGGCGCTCCGGCTTCCTCTCTCTTTTCCTGCTGGCCTTTGCCAGGTCGGCCTGAGCTGGCTTCTCCCAGGTGAGCCGGTGGCGGGGGCCCCGTTTAGATTGCCGGGCCCGGGAGGACCCCGAGGCTGGGGACGCGCCGGGGAGGCTAAGCGCGACTACGTGCAGGGGGGGGATCCGGCGTGGGTGGCGTGTCTCCCACCGGGCGCAGGACGCAGACCGTGCCTCGCTGCCAGACCGAGGCGAAGGGCACCCCTGAACTGGGGGCCTCCCTCCTGCAGCCACCACCCTGACTTTCTGGCCCCGGGGGCTGCCAACTCCTCCCGCGGATCCTTCTCCAGCCGGGATCCTGGAGGTCGGGCGCGGAGGGGAGGAGAGAGTCTTTGGGGGCATGTCGGGTTAATGTGGGGCCATAGGTGGAGGGCTCCCCAAGAAGAAGGGAAAGCCAGGGGCCTGGGTTAGGAGCTCTGAGATTCATTGTCGCCGCCCCCGCCTTGCGCCATCCCCGCCCACCTTCTCTCTTCCTCACAGCCCAATAGGGGGATGCTGGCCTTGCTGCTCTGCGGAGTGTCCCTCGCGCTTCCACCCTTTGTCCGAGCAGGTAGGTTCTAGGTTCCGCTGTCCTTGGACCTCGGGGGCCACCCTCACCTACCTGCCTCCCTGCAGCTCTGGGAGAGTCCCCCCTTCGGCCCCCTCCCACCCTGTGCGGTAGAAAATTAAAGAGGCATTTGTTAAAACTAATAATCGACAATGTTAGAGTTCTCTTTCATGGTTGTCCCCCTTTCTTTCCCTAGATGCATGCAAGGATGTTAGCATGCAAACCGAGGCACCTTCAGCAGGCCAGCCTTTTGCTTTTAACTGTATGCACCCGCCACTAACATCTGGGAAAGTACAGGTAACATGGTATAAATATCCTAGCAAAGTCCCAGTATCCAAAAACACACAGTCTAGAATTCACCAGGAGCAAAACTGGATTTTGTTTCTCCCCCTGACACAGGAGGACTCTGGGATCTACCAATGTATTATAAAGTAAGTTTCTTATTTAATATAGAACTCTCTCTCTTTCTGTCTCATATATACGTAAAAATATAGAATGTTACAACTGTGTACATATACAGTTCTTTTAGGAAAATTCTGAATAAATGTAGAAAATTCAAAGAGGAGACTAAATTATGGTTTTATAATTGTTACCAGACAGTTTCCAGTGAACATATTTTAAAACAGAACAGATTTGTAAAGCAGTTTCTGCAATACGAGATGCATCTTTTCCCACTGCAGTTGAGGCCACAAGCCAGACCAGCTTAGAAACCTGTTTTTCCCCTATTATTGCTACCTTCTTTCTTGGAATTCGGGAAGTGTGTGTGACAGGTGGCACAACCAGATAGGAATAAGCCTCCTGTGAGCCCCTTTTTGTAAGGGCTCTGTGATAGGGACCGATGGTGACCCGGCATCAGCTGTGTCCCTGCGTCCGTGCTGACTCCCCCCTCCCCCCGCCCCCTGTGCCGGGAAGTAGTGTAGGGGAGTGGCACAGGTCTGGTGGGAAACAGCTGAGCCTGGTGGGGGCTGCGGTGGGCCAGAAAACATAGTAGTCCCACCAAAGGCAGTGGTCTATTCAGCTCAAGTCCATTTTCTAATTTTTCAAGGGAGCCTGGAAATTGTGTTTGTGTGTGTGTCTGTGTGTTTTTGTGTAACTTTTCAATAAGCTCTGTGTGTGTGGCTTAAATAAAACACGTTCGTGGATACATTTTGCCTAAGGGCCTCAATTTCGTTACCCTCTCTTGCTGCCGAGCTCGTCCTCAACCAATTATTCCATAACTCTAAACCTTGATTTTCCTATCTGTAAAATGGGAGTCATGCTAGCCTGATAGAGTTGAAGGGACAATTGGTTGAGATGATGTGTGTGGTTGGTACTCCAGGAGGGCAATCGCGTTCTCCCTCTGCTGTTGTCTCCGCGGTCTTTGCCTCGGCCTCTCAGTGGCACGGGAGTGGCAGTGGTTGTGAGTCCCTCTTTGCTGGTTCCTTCCCACAGTTTCACTCACCGTGTAGATCAGGGTGCTGACGTCTTGTGGCCGTGTGCTGTGGCATTGGACTCTAGGTTATAAGTAAGAGAGCTGGGGATTATGTGACACACAAATTCATCTGGGTGTCTCGGCTGGATTTGAAATACGTAAATCTGGGAGCTGTGAGCTGTGAGCCGGGAAAGATAACCTTTCATAGAAGGTAGACAGAGATGCTGCCCGTCATGAAATAAATGTGAATTCTCAAACATCTTTAACATACGGAGATGAAACATACTTGGTCAACTATATTTTTACTTTGAAGTAATTTCAAATTCACGCAAAATTTGCAAGAATAGTATAAAAAAGTCCCATCTGCCCTTGACCTAGATTCCCCATTATTTAACATTTTGCCACATTTACCTTGAAATTCCCTCTCTCTCTCTCCCTCCATATGTGACTGACTCCTTAACAACATGGGTTTGAAGTGCAGGGGGTCCACTTATACACAGATTTTTTTTTTAAAGATTTTTATTTATTTTTTAGAGAGCGAGAGACTGAGAATGAGAGGGGAGAAGGTCAGAGGGAGAAGCAGACTTCCCGCAGAGCCGGGAGTCCGACATGGGACTCGATCCCGGGACTCTGGGATCACGACCTGAGCCGAAGGCAGTTGCTTAACCAACTGAGCCACCCAGGCGCCCAATATTTTTTTTTTATTATTTTTATTTATTTTTATTTTTTTATTTTTATTTTTTTTTGATAAATACAATATATTATTATAAATGTGTTTTCTCTTCCTTATGGTTTTCTTAACATTTTTTTCCTCTAGCTTACCTTATTTAAGAATACAGTATATGATACACATAACATACAGAATATGTGCTAATCTACTGTTTACGTAATCAGTAAGGCTTCCTGTTAAGAGTGAGCTATTAGGAGTTCAGTTTTGGGGGAGTCAAAAGTTACATGGGATTTTCAAGAGTGCAAGGGAGCCAGTGGCCCTAATGCCTGAGTTGGTCAAGGGTCACCTCTATGTGTATATTTACACGCAATGTTATGGTTTTGGGGGCTTCCTCCGATTTTGAGTTGTGTGCATCACGTTCCTTTAGCCTAGAGTAATTCAATGTGCCATTTGCTATCAACAAGAATATTCTCTTACGTAATCACAGTAGAGTTACCCTACTCGGGAAATTTAACCATCATGCAGTATTTTTATCTAATTCCCCATTCATATGCTAATTCTGTCACTTGTCTTGATTTTTTTTTTCCTTTTTTTTTTTTTATTTTTCTTTATACATTTTTTTCTTTCCTTTCCGGGAGAGGGTCCCATCCGGCCTCATGAATTGCATTTGGCTGTCATATCTTTCCAGTCTCTTCATCTGGAACAGTTCCTCAGTCTGTTCTTCACGACGTTGACATTTTTTAAGGAGCACAGGCAATTATTTTATATACTAGCCCTTAGTTTGGGTTTGCCAGATATTTCTTCAGACGTAGGTTGAGGTCGAGACTTCTTGACTAGAATACCACGTAAGTGGTTTGTGTCCTCTTCCAACAATGCGCCCTGAGGCTTGTGGTACCCACCCTCGCTGGTGCTGCTCAGCTTGAACCCATGGCCAAGCTGTGGTCCAGCGTTTCTGCAATAGAAACATTTTTTTTTCCCCTTTGTAATTAATGATTTGTGAGCCACAGCCTGCCTGGCTGGGGCAGAGCCTCTACACAGTGTCTTGATGGTGATTTGGCAAGATGTGAAGATGAATGTCTTCAGATGATTTGGTGGTTGTTTGAGTTCATGAGGTTTCCATTTGCCCTTTTCCTACAGCAGCACAAACACCTGCCACAGAAAACACGTTAACCTCACTGTGTTAAGAAAATACTGGTGCGATGTTTCTGGAAACGGCCAGCTGATTTTATCAGATGAATACAAACAAATACTACATGCGGGAAGGGACGACAGCCTCACCTGTCATCTGAACTTCCCACAGAGTTGTGTTTTGGATTCACTGAAGTGGTATAAGGTAAAAAAAAAAACCCCAATAATTTTCCTATTGATATTTCTCTTCTTATTTAAATATTACTTGCTTTTTAATTTAAGTTGGCTCTTTTGAGGCAGAATTGGTGAAAAGATTTGTGTACCTCAGACAGATTTGTTCGTCAATTGTTACTGATAATTTTACCCTGCTAATTATTGGTTTTAAAATTAATAGTTATTACAGCTTTATAACATTTTGTTACTTGTAGTCACCATCTCCCTACAATTACCATTTTCAGGCTATCCTCCGGTCTTCTTCTTTTTTTTTTTTAAAGATTTTATTTATTTATGTGACAGAGAGAGAGAGATCACAAGTAGGCAGAGAGGCAGGCAGAGAGAGAGAGGGAAGCAGGCTGAGCAGAGAGCCTGATGCGGGGCTTGATCCCAGGACCCTGAATCATGACCTGAGCCTAAGGCAGAGGCTTAACGCACTGAGCCACCCAGGCGCCTCCCCCCTTTTTTTTTTCTGGACAGATTAATTAATCTGTTTGAATACGTACTACATGCCTATGACTCAATAATCCCAAAGCATAAAAAGTCGCTCCTGGCGAGTGTCCTTCCCGCTCCTGAGCTATGTTTTCCCTGGGCCCTTCACCCCTTTCCTAACCTGTGGCTCCCATTGTTAGGTACTTGACTTTTCTGGATTATTTCTGTATAAAGTTGTCCAAGCAAATGAAACTATACCCTTGTCCTTCCATTTTTATGCAAACAAGGAATCCTAAACTCACCTTTCTGTACCTTGTGTTTTCACCTTCCAGCACTCTCTTTTCTTGGCTGTCCGGGCAGGTGATATTGTCTAAGACGTAATCCTAGACACAGAGGAGCACAGGCTGGTTATTTAGGGTTGGATTAGTTTTCCTGTAACTCTCTGCTTGTCAGCCCTTGCCAATATAACCGCCTGGGGCATGAGTTTTCTCTGTGGAAAGCTTTTTATCTGCTGATTCAGTTTCTTTAATGGAGATAGCCTTATGGAAATATCTTATTTCTTCCTCAAGAAGTTTTTGGTAAGATTCCTTTTTTGTAGGAAATCACTTGTTTTGTTACTATTTCAGATACTCTGGTACACAACCGTTTGTTATTTTTGCTCTTTTCATGTCTGTTTCTGCGGTGAGCTTCTTCTTAATCCCTGTTACCATGTATTTTTCTCTCATTCCTCGCTTGGTTAGTCTCATAAGAGAGTTGTCAGTTCTATTTTTTTTTTTTTTTCCAGAGGATCAAATTTTGGCCTTGTTCTTCCTTTCTATTATATGCTTCATGTTCATTTACTTTGTTTCTACTTTCCTGTCTCATGAGGACCGTGGCAAAGAATGTCCTTATCCCTGTTTTTGTTTTTGTTAAGATTTATTTATTTATGTTGAGAGAGAGAGAGAGAGTGTGTGTGCATGCTTTAGGGCGAGGGGCAGAAGAAGGGAGAAAGAATCCTCAAAAAACAGACTCCATGGTCAGCATGGAGCCCACCTGGGGCTCAAGCCCAGGACCCTGAGATCATGACCTGAGTTGGAATAGAGCCAGCTGCTCAATCACCTGAGCTGCCCGGATGCCCCTTTTCCTTGTCTTCTAACGCACGTTTGCCAGTGTGTGAGTTTTTTAGGCTACATGCTGATTAGCCTCATAACTGTTAGATTGTGGAGTATGTGTATGAATAAAGTATTCAATTTTATTGATGCTGCCAAGTTACTCTACAAAATTTTATATTAGTTTATATTCTTCCTGTGCAATATTCTGGGCTCCCTAAAACCTTATGTGGGGCTTTGTATTATAAGACACATTTTTTAAATCAGGTCGGTGGGTACAAGTATTACCGAATTGTTGTTTTAGTTTGCTTTTCCTTAATTATTAATGAGGTGGACCAAATTTTTCATACATTTATGGACCATTTTTGAATCCTCATCTGAACTTCTGACTCGTATCTTTTGCCCTATTTATTTATTTTTTCTTACCATTTCATTACTGAACTTACAGGAGATTTTATATATTTGTATATCTTGGGTACCAATGTTGGGAATGCATGAGCAGTTTTCATTGAAGTATAGTATATGTATAGAAAATGCATGAAGCATAATTGGACAAACTTGATGGATTATCAAGAAAGTGAACACACCTTTTGGCTACCCCTTGCAACTCTCAAGGTTAAGGACAAAACTACCACCAGCACCTCAGAAGGCTCACTGCTGCCGTCTTCCAGAAATTCTGCCCCCCGAATCCCCTGACTTGTAATAGCGTAGATTAGTTTTGCCAGCTTATGGACATTATTGAAATTGAGTCCTATTGTATGAAGGAAGCATTTTGTATCTGGTTTGTTTGGCTCAGTAGTACTTGTGAGAATCATCATTTGAAGTGAGGATTGGTTCAGTCATTTTTTAAGGCCATGATTTTAGTGGTTCAACCAAACCACGTGGCCATTTCACATCCCAGCTGACAACTTGAGAGTTTGCTGGGGATGTTCCTCCTTGTCAGGTCCTGACTCTAGCTTTTGTCCCGTACATGCATGGATCTGTCAAAAGCACTGTCTTAGTCTGTCGGCCATCACCTTCAGAATAATTGGCGAGACTTCAAACACCTACTGTTCCATTAATGAAAAGTTCATCTTTATAGAATTTAAAGTTACCCCCTGTGTCTTTTCCACTGGCAAGGCTTAATACCTGGTCCTTAGGTATTAGCCTTAGTTCAGGAAGTTTCTACTGAATAGATGGATGCCTTCTGAGTTCTTTCTACCTCCAGTATTTTTCATTTTTTTGTATCAACGATTGGGCTAATGGAAAAATTACACAGGTATTCATTTAATGTGTGTCAGGATGTATCATAAACGCTCCGCATACTCTCTCTCATGATCCTCTTATTAGCACTGTGCTCTGACTACAATTTAATAATTATCAATAATCTTGATCCAGGGAGCACCTGGCTGGCTCAGTCAGTGGAACATGTGACTCTTGATCTCAGGGTTGTGAGTTCAAGCCCCATGTTGGGCGTGGAGCCTGTTTGGGAAAAAAAAAAATCCCCTCACAGTAACCTTGTTCCATTCAGAGGGTATCGGTTGCCAGGCCACGGTCCCCTCAGTATCAGTGGGCTCTGACTGTGGCATTACGCATTTTCCAAGTCCTGCTTTGGCCTTCTTAGAAATAGTGAGTCTCAGTTCCTCTCTGAAGCTTCTGTAGACTCTTCCCCAAGGATCCTGTCTTCCCCCTTACAGCCTTGCAGTCATTACCTCCTGACACCGGCGTCAGGACTCTCTTGACAGTAGGACTCTTCTGGAATTTTTTTCCTCCTGGCCTGGAGCTGTAATGGTCATAGATTTAAAAACACTTGGCATCTCTAGAGAGGTAGATTTTTAGAATCCACTTTGTTAACTACCTCAGTGTTAAGAGCAATGGATTTTTTTTTTTTTTAAGCACTTGCTTGGACTTGTCCTCTACCCACTGAATCAGATTATCTATGGATGGGGTTCAGGCATTTTATTTCTAAAGATTTTTGTTTTGTTTTATTTATTTATTTGACAGAGAGAGAGAGAGAGATCACAAGGAGGCAGAGAGGCGGGCAGAGAGAGAGGGGGAAGCAGGTTCCCCGTTGAGCAGAGACCCTCACGCGGGGCTCGATCCCAGGACCCAGAGATCATGACCTGAGCCGAAGGCAGAGGCTTTAACCCACTGAGCCACCCAGGTGCCTCTGGGCATTTTTATTTTTAAAACAATGCTCAGGGGCCCCTGGGTGGCTCAGTCGATTGAGTGTCTGACTTTTGTTCTGGGCTCAGGCAATGGTTGAAGGGATAGAATTACTCTTAAGCTAATCAGGGTTGGATTTTAATATGATTAAATGTTTATACATCTTGGGGCGCCTGGGTGGCTCGGTTGAGCGACTGCCTTCGGCTCGGGTCATGATCCTTGAGTTGTGGGATCGAGTCCCGCATCGGGCTCCCGGCTCCGCGGGGAGTCTGCTTCTTCCTCTGGCCTTCTCTCCTCTCATGCTCTCTCTCACTTTCTCTGTCTCTCAAATGAATAAATAAAATCTTTTAAAAAACATGTTTATACATCTTGAAAGAAAGAATGAGTTGATCAGAAGAGGATTGGTCAATGATAGAAACATAGAAAGGGAGGCCCAGGGATTGCCCCTATCTAAGCTCTCTCTAGGAAAGAAGTTTTCATAGTCCAAGGACCCAATTCTCTTTGTTTGTCCCAAAGGTTTGTCTAAAGGAGGGGGCACCACGTTATTGGAATCTGATGCCTTCACCCTCTGACTCTCACTAGTAATTCCCATTCTACTTGGTAAGCAATTATCCAATTATAATTGGGTTTCCCAAATAGGGGATAATGTAAGACTTCTAGAAATTCGCAGTGTAAATAAACAAATGCTCATTCTGGCATGATTGGGTTTCCTCTTCCAAGGTGCATCCACTCACACTGTTCCAAACGTGAAGAATGGGCTCTGATGCCGAGCCGGCCACAGCTGACTCAGTGACAAGAGAGCTGGACACGTGGGCGATTCAATCTTTTTCAGGGGTTGTAAGTTGGTCTTCTGTACTAGGATTGTGAGTTCTCTTCAGACAGGGACTACATCCTATTCCTGCCTGACGGGGCTTCTCACAGCCTAGTAAAGAACAGGTGGACTCAGTAGTCCAAGAAGTCACTCTGTAGAGTGGTGCTTCCCAAAGAAAGGGGAAACGTTTTGAGAGAGTTCAGAAGGGGGTCTGTGAGATGGATGAAGCACGAGAATGTGAGCTTGTGACAGTGTCCTGCCAGTGGATGGTGAGGCCTGCCCTGCGGGTGGATGCTGAGGATGACAAGTGACAAGGGCATTCCCGAGACTGACCAGGCTTCAGGTTGGTTTGGCGTGAGGTTGTTCTAGTTGATCCCGTGGTAGCACGGGTGACGTAATGGGTTATGCGACGTCTGCCCATAAGCCTACCCATCATACTTTGACTGTTGTTCAGGCCTCCAAGCAGAAGGTTCTCAAAGAATCATTTTGGACCTCTGTAAAAGTCCAACCCGATAGGTGGAGAAGGTGTATTTGGGCCTGGAACACAGTGGAAACGGTCGTTAATCACCTGGGCTTGCAATCTTGGCCTAGGGGCTTGGTGCCATGAGATGATGGTCCATTGGGAGCTATGGACCCCTGTGGGTGGAGGGCATTCCTACCTGTTCACCCCCTCCTACCACACTCCTTTGTGGGTCCGCGCAATCCTCCTCCATGGGGTCTCCCTTCTAGTCCCAGTAGGCCTCTTTCCTCTCAACTTCCATTAGACTTAATATAGACAGCATGCATGATAGCCTATAAAATATTCTTTCTCATATCTGTATCTATCTATCTATCTATCCATCTACCTATTGATATCTACAGACATAGATATCATTTTCAGTTAGAGTATAAATTACCCGAGGTCTAGGGATCACATATGTTTCTTGCTTCTCCCTATGTTCAGAGGGTGCTGCTAACCAGAAACCTAACTGATACACCAAAATACTTTGAATTAATTGATGTATGTATATACGTTTTTGTATTTAGGGCTGTAAAGAGATCAAAGGAGAACGGTTTATTTCCTGGGAAATGAAGCTTTCAGTGAGCAATGTTTCGGCAGAGGACGGAGGGAGCTACGCATGTCAAGCCCGACTGACACACACAGGGAAACAGTACACAGTTTTAAACAGCATCACCGTGAATATCGGTAAGTAAGCTCGTAGCTCTCGCCTTGGATTCCTCTTGGCTTTGCAGGAGATGGCTGGCTTTCTGGGCAGCAGTGATTCTTGATCTTGGTTTTCTCGAAGGTTTGCAGCTCTCAGACTTGCCATTGTTAGAATCAGAGGGTAGAAAGGAAAGGGCAAAGGGCATAAGCAGTTTTGTTTTCCTCATCTGGAAAAACAGAATACCCAACACTCTTGGTATGAAAATTGAATGAGAGCATGTATGTAAAGTGGGTACTGAGGTGCCAGGCAAAGTATCAGTGATCAAGTAGTGGTAGATATTATTTCTTTAACTGTCACTGATGTGACTTCTTCGCTGCGCCAGATGAGTTCTTGCTACGTTGCCTTTTGCTCCTTTGTCAGGAGACAGTTGTCTTCTATGTTGACTCATCTAAATGGGAAGAACAGAAGACTGCATGTTTCCTTTTTTCTTTTTTTGAAAGATTTTATTTATTTATTTGAGAGAGAGAGAGAGAGAGCCAGAGATAGCGAGAGACAGTGCACGAGCAGGGAGGAGAAGGAGAAGCAGGCTCCCCGCTGAGCCGGGAGCTCAATGCAGAGCTCGATCCCAGGATCCTGGGATCATGAACTGAGCTGACAGCACTTAACCGACTGAGCCACCTGGGCATCCCTAAATATTTCTTTGACTTGAACCATCATGTCTGTCACTAATTTCTGTCAGACTTCATAGAACTGGGTGGTACCTAGCAATTTCTTGATGGTGTGGCTCTCTTGGAGCATGTGTTCAGCGCAGGTGGCTTCCTGCTTCCCTCCCAGAACCCTTTAATTAAGAAAATTAATTGTATTACATTTTGTGATTTTTATGTTCTTGAGTTTTATGTTACCTGTTACCTCTCCAGATGTGAGCAAAAAAGATCTTTGTCTTGTTTGCAGTTGAATCTCCCACACCTAGCCCAGTGCCTAGACTAGACTAGACAGAGACCCTTTTATTTATTGATTGATTGATTGATTGATTGATATAGACCCATTTATTAACTGAGTGATTGCTGACTATCATGCTTAGTTTTCCATTGGTAACTGAAGGAATTCATTGAAAGTCAAAATGAAGACTACTTCAAGAGGTCCTTGAGTTCAATAGTCTATTTTTCGTGTCCTTGCAATAAACACTTATTTATGATCTAGTATATGCCCCAATTGTTGAAACCTGGCAAGTAAATGGTCTTGGAAGGCTTCCAACGGGAAAGGGCTTTTCAGCTGAATTTTGAAGGATGAGTCAAATTTACAAAGGTAAAGAGTAAGGCAGAGCAGAGAGAAGAGTCTAAGACAAAGCATGAAAGTGTCTACTCACATAGTTTGTATTGGATCTAAAACTAACTTTGTTAGAGCGTATGTAAGCATGAGGTAAGAAGTGATGGGAACTGAGGCCATGGAGTTGAATAGGGTCAAGGTTCAGGGGGCCAGTTACACGTAGGTTTTGCCACGCAGCCGCTGAACAGCCCTTGGTTGCAGAGCGACGAGGCTGCATTTGTGGTAGATGAGAGCAGACTTGAGATGGTTAAGCAAGAGTTAAGAAGGGTCTGGAAGCCTGCGGGCCACTGCGGCAGCTGCTGCAATACCCAGTCTTGAGAAGGGTGCCCATAATCTGAGCTTGAGTGGAAGTGGCAGGGGATTCTTCTTCAGGCAGTAATTCAGTGGCTCTTCACTGAGTGCCTAATAAGACCCCCTCCTGTGCTTCATGGAGAGCGCATGAGAAGGAGGAAGCAGCCATGACTGCCGCTCTGATGGAGCTTTGAAGTCTGAGCAGGGAAGGGAGGCAGAGATAAGTCAGATAACCTGCTAGTGAGATGTGTAATTACCAAGGAGATGAATGCCATGGGTGAATGGAAAAGTATGAGATCGAACAGACAAGGACCTGTTGAGAAGACTGAGGATCAGGGAAAGCTTGATAATAGTGACGCTGACATTTACTGAGTGATGAAATGGGCGAGATTTTTCTAGACTGAGGGAGCCCTGTAACAAAACAGACCATGGTATGTGTGAATAATGGGAAGTAGGCAGGTGGGCTGGAGCAATGCTGAGTGGGGGAGGTCATGCGAGGTAAGGAGGTTGAAGAAATCAGGGCCAAGAATTGGTAGGAGCATGCAATCCAAAGCAGAGAGTATGGAATGTATTCTTACAAAGAGTGGTAAGCAGCCAGAGGGGTTGAGAGCAAGAGAGTGGCACGATGTGACTTACATTCCAGAAAGCTCAGTGTGGCTGCTGTGCACGATCCCTACAGAGATAGGAGTGGCGGGTGGGAGGCAGGCGCAGAAATGTATGTGAGCTATCACGTAGGCCCAGGCAACATGGTGGCACTGAAGATGGAGACATGTGGTTGGGTTCAAGGCATTTGAGGAGCTAAACCCCACAGGGGTTAATGTTGGATTGAATACGAGGTAAGAGAGGGTAAGATCAAGGGAACTAGGCCTTTTGGCATAAGCAGCAGACTGGATGATGATATTATTCAATGAAATAGTATAACTCTGGAGGAAAACTGGATTTGGGAGTGAGATCATGAGTTTGGTCATGGGTAAGCTGAGCACTTGGAGGTGCCCATGTGGAGATGTCAAGTTGTCCTGGCCATGGTCTCGAGAAAGTTCCGGATATGCACTTTTCAAAGTCCTTGGCCTTTAGATGGTAATGGGAGAGGTGAATACGAATATGAGTAGCAAGGAAAGACTAGAGAGTGGAAAACGGAGGGTTTAGCCGTGAAAAAGGAGGCACACATGGAGATGTGTTAGGAGTTGAAATTAGTTTGGTTTAGTGACTGATAACTTGAAGAGGCGAGAGAAGGACTGTTGCCTAAAGTGACTTCCGGATTTTAGCCGTGTGTCATCTAGTGCAAAATGGCACATCGATGACCGGTGATGACCTCTGTTTGGGACACAGTGAATTCGAATAGTTTGTAGAATGTGCACACAGTATTGACATTATACAGGACACATGTTTTTGCGTTTTCCTAGCTTCCCTCTGACAACTTCTCCGTGTCCCACCCCAAATATAGAGGAAGAATGTAGGGCTAGATGTTGGTGAGCAAATGGGAAAGGGAATAAGGGGAGAGAAACAAAGGATTGGGAAGTCAACATGAGGGAAGGCAGTCTTACGGAGGGGTGAAGGAAAGGAAGAACTGAAGAACAAACGAGGACCAGATAGAAAGAATACAGAAAAACAGGAATGGAGGTGGGAACAGTGGGACCAAACATGAAACATTAGGCTCATTTTCTCTCCCTAACTGGGACCTAGACCAGAGCTTGACTTAGAGCCACTGCTTACAAACTATATTTGGATTATTAGGTAATAAGATTTTATTACACAATCTCATCAATTTTTCTTCATGCCATGTATAGAACAGCAAAGCAAAATCTCCTGGTATCCCAGATTTTAGGGTTTTTCCTCAGCAATTCAATTATTTTTGGTTTAAAAATACACATTTATGAGGCAGTAGCTCATCACACCGTGAGTTTTGTTCTTTCCTTGACTCATGTTTATTGAAGACCCGCTCACTGCCATGTTTTCTTTACACTACCATTGGATAAATAGTTGGGAATGTCTCATACATGATTCTAATGCAATTTCATGTGGGTATGATTTTTTAGCAGAAACAAATGGATATGCAGGAAGAATTCCTAAAATCATTTATCCAAAAAACAATTCAATTGAAGTACAACTTGGTGAGTAAAATCATCGAAGCTATTGAAATCACTAAGGGCAGATTAATATACATGTTTAATATAAAACCAGTTAAATTTCATTGAATGTCTTGAAACTTGACAAAGCACTTTAAAAATTCATGTCGAAAAATGTTGGAAAAATTTAGCAGGAAAATAATTGAATAGAAGAAATAAAGAGAGAACTTTTCTAGTGAATAGTAAGGTATGTTTAATTATAAAGCAATGAAAAGTAAATACTGGTATTTGTATACAAATAGAAAGATTAAAGCAACATAATGGAAAACAATAAGCATACCTAGAATATACAACAACTTAGTAAAGGAGATTTGTGGCATTTAAAAATGTGCAGAGAAGGAGAGATACAGTATATGTGTGATATTAGTGTAACTTTTTAAATGTGAAGGATACGTAGTTCATTCTTTACCTCATATGAGCCATAAAAATACATTTTTGATACATTAAAAAACTACATATAAAAATAAACCCACAGAAGTACCATTAAAAATGGAGATAAATTTATACCTAACCTCAGAATGATGTACTCTCTACACATAAAATCAGTGAAGAAATCACAGAAGATTAAAAATTAGACTCACATAGAAACTATACATGTCTGTATACGTGAAAAATGGTAAAGTTAAAATGTGAATGACAAACTAGGAGAGAATGTTTGGAACAGAGACATCAGAAAACAGATAATATCATTTTTTTTTACAAAAGAACCAACAAATCAAGGGCTAGGAATCATCCAAATGATAATTCACAGAAGAAAAAAAAAAGACTAACAAAATATGAAAATATATTCATCCTCAAAAAAAGAAATGTACATGAAAACAATGGTATGTATCTATGAAATTGGTAAGGATTAAAAATATAAATACCAAATATTAGCAAGTATAATATAGAGGGTGTTCTAATACATTATTGGCCACAAATATGAGCGATCCCTTTAGAACATTTGTGTTTACAGCTCTCCAATGGTTTCCCATCTCACTCAGAATAAAATTCAAAGTCCTTGCATTCCCAACATGGCCCTCCATGGCTGACTTCTCCTTGCCAGTGTTCTCACTGGTAAGCCCACATTTGATCCCTCTGGTATACCTGCTGTTCCTTGAGCACCTCAAGCACACCTCTACCTCAGGGACTTTGCATATGCTGTTCCCTCTACTTGAAATGCTCTTCCCCACACAACTCTATGGTCCCTTCCTTCACTTTCATCAGATCTCCAATGAATGTTGTTTCACTTGACCACTACATTAAGACAGCACCCTTCTGGGGTGCCTGGGTGGCTCCAATGATTAAGCATCTGACTTCTGCTCAGGTCATGATCCAGGTCCTAGGATTGGGCCCCACATCGAGCTGAGCAGGAAGCCTACTTCTCCCTCTGCCTCTCCTTCTGCTCATGCTCTCTCGCTCTCTCTAAAAGAAATAGATAACATCTTAAAAAAAAAAAAAAGTAACGCACCTCACTCACCATCATGCTCTATTCGCTGAGCTCTCTCTGTTTTTGGGAAAGTACTTATCACTACCCCACATATTTTGTCTTGGTATCTCTAATTCTTTTTGAATCAGTGCTCCTTAGGAGCAGACTTTCTGTCTGGTTTGTTCCTTCCTATATCATCAGACCTCAGAACAGTTTCTAGAACAAAGCAGATGCTCAAGAAATAGTTGCTAAGTAGCTAAATAAATGAATGGACTGGTATCAACTTTGTAGAAGGAAATGCCAATATGTGTTCAGAACCTGCACAAATAACTTTTGACTCAGTACATTCTAGATGGTAAACAACATCAGAAGCACAGACAGAAGACTAGGAAGTACAGGGGTTAGAGAAAGAGGATACACAGAACTAACATGTATGTAATTGCAATCCCAGAAGAAAGAGAAAAGATAAAATGGGAGCAGAGACAATGTTATTTAGGTGATAATTCGAGAATATTCCAAACTGATAGACACTTTAATCCAAAGATGCCAGAAGCTAAGGAGACTCAGCAGGGCAAATAAAGGCAAACCTACACCTTGAAACACCAAAGTGAAGCTGCAGAAAACCCAAAACAAAGGAAAAATATCTTAAAAGTTAGGGAAAAAGGAAAAAAAAAAACCCCATCCTCTATGCGCAACAGTAAGCCCACTGTTTTGAATTTTTGATGGAAATAGTAGAGATTGCTGAAAAAAAAAAACGCTGCTAATTTTAGAGTCAGTGAAAATATGACAAATTAAAAATGACAACATTTGCCAACCACAGTCTTACACTAAAGGAGCTATTACAGTGTTCTTTAAGCAGGAGGAAATGTTTCTAGATTGTGAATCAGCTATTGAGGAGGGAAGGAAGGAGCGAATGTGGGCATCAATAAGTGAGTAAATCCAAATGAATCTTGACTCTATGAGGCAAGAATGATGATGATTGCTCGTGGAGTTTAAAATATATATGGAATTAGAAGTCACAACCGCATTTGCCTGTCTGCTGGGGGAAGGTTAAATGCAATTGCATCGTAAGACTTTACATTCTCTTAGAAGAGGCTAGAAATAATAATATCGTGCTTTTGATAAGTTCAAGGATCTATGTTTTAATATTTAGGGTAATCCTAAAGTAATAATAATTTCAAAAATACAGCATTATATGGAATAATAAAACATAATGAAGAAGGAAGGTACAAAGAAGTCCAAAAGAAGGAGTCAAAAGACAGCAAGAGGGAAAAGACAGATATAGGACAGATGTTACAAACAAACAAAATATATATAAGACAGTTGATTTAAATGTACATATGTCACTGGTTACAGGATGGACTAAATGCTCCAAATAAAGATGGTCATACTGGATTTGAAAGAAGAAATAAAAAACTCTGGGGTGTTTACAAGATGTTGGAAGAGAAAAGACTAGAAAATGATACGTGGTATAAACACTGACCACTGACCAAAATAATGTTGGTATAATTATAGATCTGAAGTAGATCTATAATTGGTTGGTATAGTAGATACCAACCTATATACTATAATTGGTTGGTATAGTAGATCTGAAGGCAGAATGTATTATTAGAGGTGAACAGAGATCCTTCATGACTAAAAGTTCAATAGCAAACCTGTAGATACATAATAACATGGCCTTAAAAGTATGTGTTTGTGTGTGCATGTGTGCGTGTGTGTGTGTGTGTGTGTATACATAAAGATATAGAGTTCAGGATTATAGGGATAAATTAAGTCGACACTAATAATGGAATAATAATAATGACACTTTGCAAGATAGCAAACAGAATACCCTATCATGACAAACAAAATGTGCCCAACAAATGGCGTAATGTTCGTATTATAGAGACTTGAGCCCAACTGCTACAGATTATGCATTCTTTCTAAGCAAAATGAAATGTTTAATGAAGGAGCACCTGGGTGGCTCAGTCAGTTAAACACCTGCCTTCAGCTCAGGTCATGATCCCAGGGTCCTGGGATCGAGCCCCACATGGGGTTCCCCCTCAGCAGGGAGTCTGTTCCTCCCTCTCTCTCTGCCAACGCCGCCAGCTTGTGCTGCTCTCTCAAATAAATTAAGTCTCTAAAAAAAAAAAAGAAATGTTTAATAAAATCAACCATATATTGGGCTGTAAAGCTAGTCTTTATAGAAAACAATAGAATAAAAAACTCTCTAGATAGCCTATGGATAAAAACAGAAATCAGAAAATAATTTGGAAATAAATACTCATGAAAAGTTTACACTGAAGGTGGTGGGATACAACGATTTGATCAGAGCATACTTGATAGTCTGAATTAGGAAAAGAAGCTAGCTGAAATATCCATGAACCGAAATGCAAGCTTACGCTTGAAGACAGAAAAGGAGAAGCAAAATAAATCCAACAAAAATGGAAGAAACGAGGTGAGGAGTAATCACAGAAAATAGTGAAATAGTAAATGAACATGCAATTGAGTGATTAAGAGAGGAAGAAGTTAGTTTTTTGAAAAGTGGAATGTGATTGCTAATCCCTTGAATGATTAAGAAAAGAGGGAAGGCACATCTGAAGGAAAAAGAGGCCATTACCATAGATCATATAGATATGAGAAAGGTCATAAAAGAACATTCTGGAAAAGTTAGTGCCAAACAATTTGAAAATCTAAAAAGAAACGGGCAGTCTCCATAAAAACCAGCACATAAGATCTGGCACAAGAAGATACAGATTTTAAAATATGCGTATGACCAGAAATGTAAAATGTCGTCACGAACAAAATTCTAGATTCACTTGGCTTTACTGGTGAACTCTACAAAGCATTTAATAAAGCAATTCGACAGATTTAAACAAATTGTTTCACAGAGTCGAAAAAGAAGAAACAGTTGTTAACTCATTTTATTAGGTCAGGAAAATCTTGATGCTTGGACCCGACAAAGGTGCCATTACAAAGGAAATTTCAGGCCAATCTCATTCATTAACACAAATGAAAAAATTTAAGCACATTATTAGCAAATTTATTTTAACAGCATACCCAAAGGATGATACATTGTGGTTCAGTTGGGCTTACATGAAGCAATGCCAACTTGCTTCATATTTGGTAAGTCATCCTTTTATTTTACATTCACAAACTAAAGGAGAAAAAAATAATACACTCATAGATACTGAAAAGTCATTAAGAACACCTGAACTAGGAATTTATTATTAAAAAAAATTTTTTTTAAAACTAGGAATGTAAGGGAATGTCCTTAATCTGATTTTTAAAAAATCTATCTTTAGAAGCCTATAGAAGAAACAACATGCTCAAGACTGAACTATTAAACACATTTCCTTCGTTTTGAGGGTGAGCCAAAATCTCAGCGGATTTTATTTAGCTTTGCTGAATTTGATAAGTTGATTATAATGTTGGTATGGAAATGTAAAGACTGAATAATAGTCAAGACACTTTTAATGAAAAAGAACTAGCTGAGGGGATTTGTATCTCCCGATTTCAAGATTTATTAAAAAGCTATGGTGGTTTCGACAGTGTGGTTCTGATACAAGATAGTGAGTTAGAATTGAAGGCCCCAAAATAGATCCACCATATAATGCCCTTGACTTTGGCAAGGCTGACACTGCACTAGGGAAGGTGTGATCTCTCCAATAATTGGAACTCGACAATTGGACGGAATATGGAATGAAATAAGAACTTGACCCCTTTGTCACACCATTTATAGAAATAATTTCAAGGGAGTTGTAGATCTAAGAATGGAAGTCAGAATGATGCATTTCTGGAAAAAAATCCTTTATGATTTGGGGTAAGAAAAGATTAAAAAATCATAAAGACATAGTTGTCAGTGACTAGTAGAGGTAGAATTTGGTTAAGTACGACTACCACAAACATAGGAACTTCACTTATTGAAAGACAACTCAACCTACCAGAAGGCGAGACAGCCCGCTGTGGTGGTTTACAATAGAGGGCATCAACACGACCAGCGAAGGTCTAAAAACGTGCCGGAGCAGGTGCGACCCAGGGCAATGAAATTTCAGTCCACGGCGCGATGTCACGACACAGGCGCACAGCTGGCGAAAATAAATAGACTGACAACACCACATACTGCTGAGTCCGTGCTATAACACGTGCTTGTCTACACTGTTGGGGGGAGCGTAAATCGGTATAGCCATGCTGGAAAACGATTCGACATCTCTTTTAAAGTTGAAGATACGCATAACCTACTATCTACCGATTTTACCGGTAGATAGGCACGCGTACTGTCTCGGGCACGGGTGTGTATACGGGAAAAGTATGGCACCCCAGGAGGTGTGCAGCGGGGAGCTCACGGCAGCCTAACGCATTGAGGCCAACTCAACAGCAATGCAGGTGTGTGGGGGGCAGCAGTACAAAAAAAGATGTGCTAGTGTATTCTCTTAACTAGACCTACGTGCAACAGCAGGGATGAGCACCGCAAACAAAATATGGGGCAATCGAAGCTACAGTTCGAGTGTGAATGCATAAATGATAGAGTATAAAGCAGGCAGGAGGCATGGGGGAGGCTTCTGGATGTCTAGCGAATTTACTGTTTTCCTGATGGGGTCAAGGGGGTATGGGTGTGTGTTTTGCATTTATGTCCTGTACTTTTTACTATACATGGGTTATAGGTCATGATTTTTAAAGAAAAACAACAAAACCTTAATTCCACCTAGAGTAAACAAACACAGATTGTGGAGGCTCCTCGGTGGCTCAGTGGATTAAAGCCTCTGCCTTCGGCTCAGGTCATGATCTCAGGGTCCTGGGATCGAGCCCCACATCGGGCTCTCTGCTCAGCAGGGAGCCTGCTTCCTCCTCTCTCTCTGCCTGCCTCTGTGCCTATTGTCACTTCTCTGTCAAATAAATAAAATCTTTAAAAAAAAACATAGATTGTATAGAAATAGAGTGATTTTTTATGTAGAGTAAATAGATGGAATGTATTAGGCTTATGGAGCAAAAAAAAATAGAAAACCAATAAATTTACAAGTTAAATAAAAATATGAAATTATTAAATATAATGCTTGACTGTGTGTGAGAGGGTCAGGAGAGGGTTCACGATTGGTGAAGTCGAAATATCCCTGGATTTGGAAATAGAAAACCAGAGTTCATGTCTGATTTCTTTCTCTCACGAGTGACCTTGGGCAAGTCACCAATCGATCTGAACTTCAGTGCTCTCATCTGTAGAACCTCCTCTTTGCTGATTGTAGGATTGTTTTAAAGATGGGAAGACCAAAGGAGACGATATGTGTGAAATACTTTATAAAGTTCTTTGCTGAGTTTCCTAAGACTGGTGGTAGTTTCTGTGTCCCTGATACTGGGGAGGGCATTAGCCAGAAGCTGGTGATGTTTGGCAGCACATGGCTATCTCTTTACAATAGACATTCTGGAAGGTTCCTTGTGCCTCTGATCTCTGTCTGGGGAGAGGATAAAGTAGAGGAACATTGACCTCCGGGGTGAATTTTTGGTAACCAAATGATATTCAGGATATTGTTTAGCTGATCACTTTTTTGTAGGGCTTTTCATGTAACATTTATGGATTTTTTATAGGCTCCCCCCTTACTGTGGACTGCAATATCACAGACACAAGAGATAATACAAATCTCCGGTGCTGGAGAGTCAATAACACCTTGGTGGATCATTACTACAGTGAATCCAGACGTGTTAGAGAAGGATCCGAGTAAGTGTGTTTCTCTGGCTTCCCTAAAAGTTGGCAAGAATTTCCTCACTTACGTTATTTTGAAGCTAGTACTACTTTTGTAGATGCTTCTCACTGACCCCTCATCACTCCTTTTGACTTTGTCTCTCAATGATCTCCTCAGCGCCCTGCAGGGCTGAGTCTCTGGTTCAGAGAAGCGTGAGGCCCATGTCATCAACCTTCTCACATCTTAGACACATGAGGCAAAACATCAAGTATGGGCTTCACACAACAAAATCCCTTTCTCTCAGCTAGTCCTTAAAACAAGCCTCCTCCCTATTTCGTTATATCATGAGCCATAGATCTTCAAGGCTTCGGGGGCAAAGCGAGCAGCAGCGCAGGGACTCTTGGGGGAAACAGGACTTAATCATGAGCTAATTGCGTGGTAGAAACCCAATTTGCGGTAGTCTAAATGGGATGGCATAAAGCAAGACTCACTAGTTTGAGGGACAGGAGAACTGGTGTTGGGCCTGCGGGGTAGATAAGTTAGCCTAAGTGGAGACAACCCGGGGAAGGCTCTGGAGGGCTGAAGATGCCGTCTGTCACTGTCCAGAAGAAAATGCAAATCCGGAAGGGCCACCATCTGCGCACCTCACTGAGCTAGTCCGTGAAGCATTCTCAGGGTAGCATGATGGCCGGAAGTGTTCTCCGGAAAGAGGATTTTATTCTCTAGACTGAAGATGATACACTATGCTGGGGAACTCTGACTCACGTATAAATAATTGGCTCCTTTCTCTTACAGAGCCCACATTTTTTTCCAGAAACATATTTTTTACACAGTGAACATAACCTTCTTAGAAGTGAAAATGGAAGATTACGGCCATCCTTTCATCTGTCATGCTGGAGTATCCGCGGCATATTTTATTTTAAAACTCCCAGGTAATGGTTCTGAGTGCTACACACTCTTCAGAGGGTTCCAAACGGTGACAAGGAGACAAGTGTCTCCTTGTAGCAAAGCGATGTTCAGTAGGGAAACTCAGCCTTAATTTCTTGTTTGGAATTTGATGGTTTTCAACTCATTTCCAGAGCAGAGGGAAAGTCAGTGCGCCTGAAGGCCATAGTGACCAACCCAAGAATTTCCAGCTGTCACTCCTGTCTACTTACCAGGGACTTTATGACTCTCATAAATATTGCGCGGCACGATCTTCTTATCATGACCGTTGCAAGGGATACCAAGACCCCTGAAGTCTATACATTACAGGTTCCCAGACCTGGGTCCTCCCAGAGGGAGAGGTGGCATTGTTGTTCCAAGAGCTGGGGAAGGACAAAGGGAAGTGGATGGATGGGAGGGAGGGGCGGATCCATCTAAGAGTTAGAAGCTAGAGGCTCTAACATATGGTCAGGATCAGATCGGGCTCCCGTGTGCAGAGAAGATCCACTTGGTTGTGCTGGAACTTAATCAATGGATTGCTATTTCGGTTGACCCAGAATGCGTTTTAGTTATTGTGCTTTATTGTGACATTTATTTGAAGACATAGTAATGCATGGGGGTGTCTTTGATCTCAAACTGTTTGCAACATGGGGCGACCTAGGGCAGGTCGTCATAAGCTCTTCAGGGAATATTTAAAAATATATATATGAATGTGCTCTTCGAACACAAGAAAAGAGAATTTCCCCTTTACCCCCCTGCCCCACCCCCCAGATACACACATACACACCTTCCAGTGGAGACTAGAACATCAGGAAGGGACTGACGAAGGAAGTGGTGTATGCGGTGGGTTCTAAGAATGGACAGACTTTCTCTTCCTCTGTCCTGTCCTTCTTCCTCTTTCCAAATTCTCTCCTTCCTAGAGCCTCCTTTTGTGGCATCACTGGTCTTGGGCGGTGGTAAGGGAGAAAGCCATGCTGTTCTTCCTCTTGGATGTGTAGGAGCCTGAGCCTGTTTTCAGGGACTTGGCATTCCAGGAGAACTGGTTCTTCTTCTTGGTCATCTCCCACCCACTGCTTTTGCTGTAAGTGTATTTGCAAAGCAGAGATGGGGCAGACGCCCTTTCCGCCCTTTCCGAGACTGTCCCCTGCAGACCAGCCCCTGACACGGACCTTGTTGGGACAAAGAGGATGGGGGGTGGGGGGAGTTTGGCCCTGGGTGAGTCTTAGGGAGACAACAAGAGTTGCTTTTCAGGAGAGGCAGCTGTAATGCTAATAATATGCTAATAATAGGGCAACTCATTATTTATGACAGGCGTCCTGCTGCTCAATTTTGAGTGCCCGTGAAAGTGGTTATACAGTGGAACAATCAGGAACATGCCACAGAACCACCAGGGAGGGTCTTCCAATAGGCACGTTCAAGGCTCTACCTCGGGGGGAGTCTAGTGGTGTTGGCTAAGTGAGACCCGGCACTGTGTGTGTTTTGAGAATTGTCCTCATGCTCCCGAGCCAAGCTGTAGCCGCGATCTGGAGCCAGGCTTCTGCAGAATTTCCCTTCCCAGGTTCCCAAGAGCACGTTTGCTTCCTGAAATTAACAGGCCACACCAGATTATTCTACTCCCATATACCTGTTATATTTAACTGTAAGAAAATATCTAAGCAGTATCCTCATCGACCGCTGGTGCATTTCCATTTGGCGTTTGTAATGTGATCTGTATAAGTAAAGTGTAGAGCTACGCTTTGTATTATCCTTACTATTTGATCATTCATGTATTTATTTGCTGTCATTTGTAGCTCCCAATATTCAAGCTTACCTGATAGGAGGGCTTCTCGCCTTGGTAGGTGCAACCGCGTCCATCATGTACGTCTACAACATTTTTAAAATCGACATTGTACTGTGGTATCGAAGCGCCTTCCATTCTACCGGGACCAAAGAAGGTAAGCGCGGGCAGCCACTGAAGATTGCCTCATCCTTGGCATCCGCTCATCCGTATAAACATTGTAAATATACTTCATTGATTTTATTAGCTTGCCTTTCGCGTTGTTGGCAAATTGGGAGGAAGGGCTCTCACTGGAACGTCTCATGCTTCAGGGAAGCCATTGGTCCATGGCCACCGGCATTGTTCAGTCGAATGAGGCTTGCAGCCTAGTCATGGCTGAGCAAATCTTTGCTTAGGAGGAGGAGCACATTAGCTTTGGGGTCCCACTGTGACCGTTTTAGAGAGGTTCTCCCATCTACCGCTGCTTGCGAAAGAGGACAGCTTCTCCTAGAGCGACAGAGGGCTCTCCATCCGTGCTGCATCTTCGACGTGGTGGGCGCATGAGCAGAGCTTACATTGTGGAGGGAGATGAGCTGCCCCGGGGCGGGAGCTCTTTCTAGAAAAATGTAAGTCCCTGACTCGCAAGGCTGGGGAGAGACTTGGGTTTGCATCTGGTTCTCCACTTACTCCCGTGTGATCGTAGAAAGTACTGAATGCTCCTCTCTTTCTCGGCTATAGAATGAAAGGAAAAAAGAAGTAAGGAAGGAAGGAGAGAAGGGAGGAAGGAGAGGAGGAAGGAGAATAGGAAGGAGGGAAGGAAAGGGAGGAAGTGGGGAGGCAGAGAAAAGTGATCAGAGCCTGCCTCACAGAGTATTATAGGAAGAACTGAGTTAAAGTCCAGGAAAGCACTGACCAAGGACGGGGGCCCAAGGGGCGCCTTGGAGTCTGAAGGCCCGTTTGAATGCATGCCCTCTGCCCCAGGTTTCAGTTTGTTCTGTGGAGCTCCCACCCTGCCAACATGTCTCAACACACAGATACCTCAGTGTGATCCTGAAACTCTGAGGAACAGGCACTTCCAACCATTGTGGTGTTTTTTCTTTTCTATTTTCATTTTATAAGTAGCCTCCAAGTCCAGCCTGGAGCCCAGTTCGGGACTTGAACTCATGACTCTGAGATCAAGACCTGAACTGGATCAGGAGTTGGATGCTTAACCGACTGAGCCACCCAGGCACCCCCACCCCCAACCACTGTGGTTTTTAAAATTCTGTGCTATTTTTCTTATTGTCTCAGAATGATTGTGATCTCTTAAGGCCTTGGAAAAAAGTAATAGTCTGCTTTAATGTCTCCTGATTGGATAGAAAATTAATAAGTGGCCAAGAGAAGTCAATGCGCTTCACGTACACAGAAATACGCACATCTATACCCCTCAGGTCCAGAGACAGGTGATGAGGACGGGAGTGGGAATTTCGGGGAACTGGGTATTCAAGCACGTTTTAGGAGTATCTACCATTAAGAAGGGCATTATTTACACCGAGGGCTTGCTTTGCATATAAAGGACACCGTACAAGTTGTTGTCCTTCAGTTTGAGAAAACAGGTGTCCTAACTCGGACTTTATTCTAAGCTAAATTTCCAAATTCAAAACTGTTAGTCCCGGAGCGGCATAGAAAGCATCACGTTCTTTCTTGAGGATCAAATCCAATCAGGGAAGCCCGATTGTGCATGTCCAATGCCACTGAAAGCCCCCCCGGTCCTGAGGCCCATCGGCTGGATGTCGGAGTCTCTCTTTAGGGGCTGCGGTCCCCGCGGATTCTCCCTGTGCCTTTGCTCCCGCCTGCAACTGTGGCAGAGGAGACCCGTGTGCCCCCACTTGTCTTTTCTGACACATGCACGTGATTTGCTGTCATTTGATTGACAGCCTGATTTCTGTTTACTGAAACAGACGGGACACTGTGGGCACTCCAGTGGTGTTCCCAGATCTCTGGTCTCAGTGTGCGTCTCACTCCCTGACTCACTGGGACTCCCAGGAGCGTGAGAGGTGAGGGCCGGTGCTGCTGCCTGTCAGTGAGGTCAAGTTTAGCAGGAAGAGAAAAAAGGAATAGTGACTCACCCAGAGCAGGGGTAACCGAGCCGATGACGGACTCGGACTCAGGGAGCCCCACCCTCTGTTGAGACCGGGCTCCAGCCCAAATTCGAGCTGAGAGTTTGGACATCGGAGCTTGGCCAGTCAGGGCTCCTCTTTCTTTGTCTTAATTCAGATAAGTGCTTGCGCATTTTATGACTAAATCTCTAATCTCTTCAGCCCCATCTTATGAGAACGACCCCTGTAAATTCCTCTCTGAGGGTTGGCTTTGACAATGAGCTAGCGATGAGACTGAAGATTTGTCCCAGTTGCTATTTCCAGCACTGTGTCCCTGGGGGGGATATTTTCCAAGTTATTGCGTGAGCCTGTGGAGTAAGGGGTGGCAAATACAAATGAAATAGACAAATTGTGTCCTTCTTGTGATAAATTATTTCCCCAGCTGGTTGAGTTAGGCTTTATAGCATGACTAACAGGTGGGTAAAGCTCAGTTTTATCGAGTCACCGACAGCCCTCATCCATGGATTCTGAATGTTCTCTAGTAAATTATAGGAGTTACTTTAAAAAATTCTCCTTCCAGGTGTGCATGCATGTACAAAAATACAAGGGTCAGCTTATACATCTAGAGAGATTTGCATATGTTTCACCACCTTCCAAATAGGTTTGTGGAGATATACGTGTAGAACACAATTAAAAACAAAAACAAAATAGGTACAGTGAATGGAGGGTTGAATGGTAAAATAAAGCTTGGGGATAGAATTAATGACAGATCTTGGACACTTTTTAAAGATCAGTTGGCTTTAGACGTAAAGGCAAAAGCAAATGACAAGACACATTGAGTGCTGTTCACAAATATTCAATTGCGCATGAGAGCACGTGGCTTCTTCTGGAACAGTCTTCCAAGGAAAAGTTTTTGTAGGGAGCCCTCATTTTTAAAGGGTGTAATATAATGAGTCTTGTCTACGACAATGTTCCTATGGTAAATGTGGTAGCATGTTGAATGTGGCTTTTCTTCTAGTGTCTTCTGTGTTAGGGCTAAAAGGCCAAACCTCATGCCATTATGTAAAAGCATTTACATGAAGGCCAAATGGATTCTGTCTGATTTTTCATTGGGTCCAGTTTTATTACGTTTGAAATTTAGCAATAACATAAGAAAAGAAAGTAAGGGGTTGAATAATCATTAAGCAATCTATCATAAACATGAATGCATGCCCAGAAACTTTTGTATTTCTGCCAATGGCCCACAAAGGCACATGTGGACCTTTTAACATCAAAATTAGGGCTGAATCTCCTCAGGAAATAAAAGGAGCTTGGCCCGAACTTTGATAAACTGTCTAGGTTTATCCACTATATGGAGGCAGACTGTGGGAGTATCTGCCAGCAGGACCTTTCCCTAAAAAACTTACTGGTAGGTCTGTATTTCTACAGTTTTCTGGGTGAAATAGACAGTTGGGGGGGGCATGTCAAACTCATCATTATCTATTGCCATTCATTGTTACCTTCCCAATTTCTCTTACAGTTACTATGGCCAGGAAGCAAATTACCTCAAAACTTTGTAGCATAGAGCAGCCATTTATTTTGCCAAGGGGCTCTTTGGGTCAGAATGTGAACAGGCACAGCAGGGATGGCCTGTGCCAGCTCCATGATGTCTGGGGACCCTGCTGGAGGACTGCCTTTTGATTTTGGCTATCAGTTGGTGGCCTCAGTTTCTCTCCTCAGTGGCCTCTCCATATGTTCTCTCCATGTGGGCTTCTTTGGGCTTCCCCACGGCATGGCGACTGGTTTCCAGGGGTTAGAGGTTCAAGAACAAGAGAACCAGGAAAAGCTATATTTTCTCTGATGACTCAGACCCTAAATTTCTAGATTTAGTTCTACCACATTCTATTTGTCAAGGCAGCTACAGATCCTAGTCAATTTTAAGGGAGTGGAAATAGATTCCACCTCTTTGTGGGGGGGTGTGGTCAGTTCTGAAAGAGCTTGTGGAACTGGAAATATTGCTGGGTTTATTTTCTTAAAAAATGCAGTCTGACACACTTGCACAGGACTAATCAGGGATATGCTTTGTGACGTTTCCTCCTCCCAGTTCTCATCTCAGCCACACCAGAGGGAGTGGTGGATTAGGGATTGAATCAAGGCTATGCACTTAGCAGCTGAAAGACCAGATAAGTAACCTAGCCCTGTCTGTCTCAGCATCCTTTCCCATAATCCGAGGATACAAACGTGACCCTCACCGTGACTGTGACAGGCAAAGTCGGCAGGCAGTTGTTTGAGAGCGCCCTTCAAAACCACAGGCGGACGCGAAAAGCAAAATGGCCTCAGCTTGATTTTTTTGCTATATTGGTGAATAAATGATGGGTTGATCATTAGGAAGTGACGAGAACCCACTGCATTTTGAGAATGAGCCACCAAGGTAACATTTCTACTCAAAAGCTTAGAAAGAAAAAAAAAGATGACCAAAAAAATTGGGAGCATTATGTATTTTTATTTTCTAAAAGGTGTGAGAGTTCGTCGCTACACAACTCTTTTTTGTCTCTGAGTCTGCACCTGTCTTTTCAGACATGTCCCTTAAAAACAAGGAACGTGGAACTCTGTCAAAAGAGAGAATTCACTTAGCAAACATAGGGTTTTGTATTGTTTTGTTTTTTTAATGAGAAGGAAGAAAGAGAAAGAGCCTGACAGAAGAGAGACATCAGTGGCAGGGTTTCAGTCAAAGGTGGTGATAAACTCGGATGTTTGCTGTAGTTTACAGACCAAAAAATAATATATTCATTTGGGAGGCTCTGCTATGTGGTGAGAAGGGTACCAACCCAACCAATCCTTTATCATGAAAGCATTAAATATTATCAGATTTTTAAGGAAATTTACATCCTTTCTAAAATGTTTAAAAACAAAGCCTTTATGAAATCTTAAAAAAATTTTTTTTCATATATCCCCTGGTTTTAGAAAGTCAAGTGTGGGACATTAAATTTAATTCAGAAGAATACCCACTTGTGAAGTGGTGGTTTAGACCAATAACATTGAAGATGTTGCAGCTGGGTTGGGTTTCTGCAGACCCCAGACACAAATTAATCGTCCCTTCGGTACCTGCCTTATGACCCCCATTTATTAAAAAGCTGAATTGGCTCATGATCTAAAACTCTCTCCCCCACCTAGATAGACCCTCCTTGAGCTCTGTCAAATCGAGTTTCATTCAGACATTGGTAACTACTGATAGAGACCTCCTCTGTCTCAAGTCCTTAAAGGCAGTGGTTGGTGTAAGAATTTACGAAATGGGAAAAGGCTACATGTAAATTCTAAAGTTCTGGACACATTTTTTTTTAATTTTTTAATTTTTAATTTTTATTTTTTGGACACATTTTAACTACAGCTCTTCCTTGACTTATGATGGGGTTATATCCCAATCAACCCATCGTAAGTTAAAAATATCATGAGTTTAAAATGCATCTGATGCATGTAACCCATGGAACATCACAGCTTAGCCTGGCCTACGTCGAAAGTGCTTGAAATTAGCCTACAGTTGGGCAAAATCATCTAACGCAAAGCCTTTGTTACAATTAAGGTTGACTGTCTCATGTGACTGATTGAGTACTGCCCTGAAGGTGGAAAACCGTGTGGTGTGTGGGTACAGACGGTTGTCAGTGTATAGACTGTTGAATCTGGGGATAGTGTGGCCGACTCAGAGCAGTGGCTTTTTACCCTGCCCAGCATCAGAGAGAGGATAGGACCACATATTGCCAGCCTGGAAAAGGTCAAAATTCAAAATTCGAAGTATGGTTTCTCCTGAATATGTATTGCTTTTGTACCATCATAAAGTAAAAAAAAAAAAATCATAAATTGAACCTCCTAAGTCGAGGACTGTCCGAACTATTATTTAGACAAAAACTAGAAGTATACAAGATTTTACTTTCTTTCTTTGGGCTCAGAGACGCCCTTCTTTTCAAGTCTGTTCAATCAAACAAGCTTCCATAAAAAGGGAATAAAAGGGATGGCTTCCTCTTGGGTCCCATTAGGTTCGCTGTGAATTTCCTAATAGCCTGGAGCTCAAAAAATCATTTTCGAATGAGATGTTCACTCAAACCTTCTAGTCCTGCTAGAGCTTCTTACTCATTCATATGACCCGTGAGTAGAGCATAAGCGTCCCCCTTCCATGCCCTTCTCAAGCTCTCCCCCTTCTTGGCCTTTTACCCTCCACTTCTAGTGCCTCATTTGTTTCTAAACCCTTTAAAATCCAGGAACTACCCTCCATCCTTTATGAATTTTCCCCAAGAGCTCCAGGCTATGGGGAAGTCTGGTTTCTTTCTTTCTCTCCTGTTCATTCCGCCATATTATCTCGTAGTGCCTCGTGTTTTGATTTCCAAGTCTCTGAATGGTCTTTCCAGTTAGATCCTGTACCTCGTTCATCTGTACAGGGACGAGCATAGTGACTGTTACTTGCGGTTGGTTGCTCAATAAATGCTTGGCTCATTGCAGTGATGATGAAATGTGCTGTTGTGTGGGACTTCTCTGTATAGCACAGCAGATTCCTGGAGTCTGCTCAGAGGCTTGGTCTCTACAATGCCGTCTGCAACTGCAATGATGAAATTCACTAGTGGGTCTGAATCACGAGAGACTTGACCCATTTTGCCCGGTGCAGTTACGACGGTCCGCCATTGCACAGGACCCATCAAGAGTGACGTTGATGGAGACTCCTTCTTTCAATTCTCATTTTCATCATGGGAACTGGTGGACTTAGAGTCAAAGGAGTCAGGTTGGAATTGGGGCTGGGTGACCTTGGAGAAGTGATTCTTATGTAACGGGGATAGGACCATCTTCCTCATAGGTCAAGGCCAATGGGGTAGGAATATATCAACTGTAACTGACACATCACTGGAAGCTCATTGTGGACAAATCTGAGACTTAAAATTCTTCAGGGGACCTAGTCAGAAGGGATCGAAACCCACCCTTTTGTGAGTTTTCCCTCCAGAAGCCTAACCTGGTTCTGACTGTAAATATCGAAGAAAAAATTTCTTTGTGCTTCCAGCAGTCAGGGGGAGGAGAAAAATCATTCTGAAATATCCTAGAGCACTCTGTTCTCATTAACAAGGATAAACTAGTTCATGAAAGCCTTACCCACTAGGTGTTATCAGAGCCTAATTGACCTGCACAGAAGGAAATACCCAACTCCAGCCCAGTCAGACCATCCTGCCCCACCTAAGTGGGCATAAAAAAACCGAGACGTGTTTATGAAGTTCATAGTCCAGAGTCACTAAAAGACAGACCTAATCACAGGACCATAGAACACATCCCCTTCCTCCACACCTCACCTCCATGCTACTAAAGGCCAATTTATAGCACTTTCTTTTACCAGGACATTCTATCCAGCTTCAGAGAAAAGTATGAGGCATATTAAAGGCAAATGCACAATTTGCAGAGACAGAGCAAACATCAGAGTCAGAAATGGCAGGGATGTTGGAATTATCGGACTGGGAATTCAAATCATCCCTGATTAGTGTGCCCAGGGATCTAGTGCATAAAAGCAGACAGCATGCAACAACAGATGGGCGATGTAAGCAGAGAGATAGAAGTCTTTAAAAGGACCAAAGAAAAAGCTAGCAATTTAAAAAAAAGACAAAAACTGTGAAAAAAAGGAAGACTGCCTGTGATGGGCTTATTAGTGGAGTGGACATGGCCTGAGGCTATCACACTAGAAGTCTCCAAAACTATAAAGCAAAAGGAACAAAGGCTGGGAAAACAGAGTACCCAATGAGTGTGGGACAACCACAGAAGGTGTAACATAAAGGTAATGGGACTACCAAAGGAGAAGAGAGAAAGGAATGCAAGTATCTGAAACACTAGTGATTTGTGAATTTCCCCAAATTAATGTCAGACATCAAACCAACCACAGTCCAGGAAGCTCAGAGACCACCAAGCAGGATAAACAAACAAACAAAAAACCCTAGGCATATCATTTTCAAACTACAGAAAATCCAAGATAAGGAAAAACATCCTAAAAGAAGCCAGAGGGGGGCAAAAAACAGCTTACGTATTGTGAAACAAAGATGTGAATTGCATTCAGCTTGTCCGCAGAAACTATGCAAGCAAAAGAGCGTGACGTGAAATATTTAAAGTGTCGAGAGAATGACAGGCCTAGTGTGGCAATGCTTGGCACCAAGAGAGCCAACTGATGACTCTGAAGTCATTGAACCCAAGGGAAAGGACCTCATGGTAGCAAGTCAGATTTTTGCTCCTGTTAACATAAGAGAATTTGGTATGAGTAATTCCGTGAGTTTATCCAATTTCCTTTCCAGATGGCAAGCTGTATGATGCCTATGTCTTATACCCTAAGCCTCAAAGAGAAATCCAGAGCCGGGAGGTGGACACAGTGGTGTGGAAGATTCTGCCCGAGGTGCTGGAGAGGCAGTGTGGATATAAGTTATTTATATTTGGCAGGGATGAATTTCCTGGACAAGGTATGTTTTGAGTAAGGTGTCAAAGCCACAAGTAAAAAGGAAAAGGAAGTCTCTTTTCCTTCACTTTACAAATGGGGGGCTGGTTGGGAGACTCTGCTTGCCTTCACCCATGGAACCACGGGGAGTCTCACGCCTCCTCAGCTCACAGGCCCTGGGCCAAGTTAGGACCAGTTCTCTTCTCTCTGGGGCTCATTCCTCATTGCTCATTACAGGATAACTGGCATTCCTGACTGAAATAATATGACTCTCACTGTAACACAAGCTGTTGGCCAATGACAAGCTTGGCCAAGAGACGAAACAGAGAAAAGAGGTCATTTGCCCTCATGTCCTTGAGACTAACTGCTGAGTAGCCTCCATCAGTTCGAATATGTAAATCAGCTCATATTTAAAAATGATTTTATAAACTTCAACTGCCCAGTCTTCTTCTACATAAATAAAATAGAATTTATTTATTTATGTCTCCCATCGAACAAGAGTGTAGCTTTGGGCCCTGCAGGCGACCTCTCTGAGCTTCAGCTGTCTCATCTGTCAAATGAGGAACAGAATGCTTCCCTGACTCGGGCGAGAGGATGAAATGAGATAAAATCTAAGAGAAGACCAATATGGAGCTTAATGCATATTAGATGTTTGACAGAGAAAGTTTCCCTCTTGACCTACGTGTTTTCTTTCTTGGAATGCTAACAGCAAATGGCTAAAACTTGAAATAAACTATTCCTTCACTGGCCAAGAGGAAACCAAGATGACTACTTTAGAGCCTTTGGTAATGGCCCGCTCTGGGTCGTGTGGAGAGGTGGCTGAGTACTTTGGGTTTATAGGTTGTTTCGTATCCGTGGTGAGTGACAAGCACATCTCAGCCCACATCTTTTCAAGTTACAAGATCAGCCTCCATGAGGAACTGAAAATCTGATCTGGTGCTCACCATAAATGTGGGAGAGACTTCAAATTTCATAAGCATATTCTTTCACTCACTCAGCAAGTATTTATCGAACACCTGGTATATGCCAGGTAATATTCTAGGCACGAGAAATAGGAAAATAAACCAAAGAGAAGAAGAACATGAGTGAGGGGAGGTCACAGTCTATTTTTACCTTCTAAGAATAAGGAGAATATAAAAGTTACTTTTTATTGCTAAAAAAAAGGCCAAGTTTCATCCATAGCTGGATATTTTTAGAACTCTCTCTAAGAAATCATCAGGTAATGTTATTAATTTCAAGTTAGTCCTAGAAATCCTGGGCATTCAGCTCGCTACGAAGCACAAGAGGAAAACACAAATAAAGATTAATACAACATTTGATCTATCTATATTTTTCCTGTCCTTTTAAAATCTACTTATTTAAAAAATTATGTTTATTATCTAATATAGATGATATTAGACCTTCAGTTAAGTTGGTGATACAAAATTAGGCACGATAAAACCCTTGTTCTGAATAGGTCACAGTCTGTGGGTGCAGCCAGTGGGCTGAGGAAAGTGAACTCTCAGGAACCAACTACCAAAAAATATGACCTATGCACACAAAGGACCAATTTTTTGAAGGAAAATCAGGAAGGTTTCACAGAGGATATGATAAATGTTAAAAAAAAACAAACTACACTTTTGTTATCCATTCTTAAGTGACATCTATTTTAAAGTCTATATGTGGTCCTTGCAGGGCCCGTTTCTAATATTCTCAGAGATGAATCTAGGCTCTTTCACTCATGAGATAGTCTGCATCTTCTTTATTTCCAGCGGTGGCCAATGTCATTGATGAAAACATCAAGCTGTGCCGCAGGCTGATCATCATCTTAGTTCCCGAATCCCTGAGCTTTGACTTGCTAAAGAACATGTCGGAAGAACAAATTGCGGTCTACAATGCACTCATCCAGGACGGGATGAAGGTCATCCTGATTGAACTGGAGAAGGTCAAGGACTACGCGGCCATGCCGCAGTCAATTCAGTACATCAAGCAGAAGCACGGGGCCATCCAGTGGAGTGGGGACCTCACAGAGCAGTCGCAGTGCGCCAAGACCAAGTTCTGGAAAAAAGTGAGGTACCACATGCCACCCAAAAGGCCTCCACCATCTTCTTCTGCTCAGCTGCTGAAGCACACGTATTGACCTCTCCCAACTGGCTAGTGGGGGTCCGGCGTAGGATTGGTCACCCATGATGGCATTGTTGGTGTGGCGTGGCTCATGGTCAGACAATGATGCCTGGGGCTTGAAGCTTGCTGTTGTGTACTTGTTGTGACAGGAGAGGACCTCTGTCTATTGGTCGTTTGGATCAGAGCTCCCTCTTTAGGGAAAGATGTCACCCTTCCAGAAGGCCCTCTTTCACTTATGGGCTCTGATGGGCACTCCCCAGACACAGAGTAGATGTAGCATGTGAGCCCCTGGGGGATGGTACATGGAGGACTGTAGAGTGACAGTTGAGATGTCAAGAAGTCTGGTGCATGGTGTGGCATCCATGGGGCCAGAGACGGAAGTCGGGAAGGCAGGAGGCGATCTGTGGGCTTGCGGAGGGCTGGCAAGGAGGACCGCATTTTTTGTTTTTTCTCATGACCATAATCTTAGCACATTGGTACTGGAAGCCACATAGTGGTCACACAGACCAGTGGGGACCCAAGCCCCACTGGGATTGCCCATTAATCACTCTCCTGTTGACCCCCGCCTTGAGAGACTTGATCTATCCAATCAAAATAAGTAATAGTTCACTTGTTTTTGCAGCTGGCCTCTGGAGGCCAGGATTCCAAGCAGCACGTGAGAGACAGTTAGCACGCCGAGATGGTGTGATTCTAGTCCATGTAAAACAAAGTAATCTTTCGGTTAGCCAGCGTCCCCTCATCCCAGGTCCATTTATGACTTAACAAGGCACAAGGATTTCTGATGCTAAAACTTAGCTGGAAACTCATCACTACTTTCGCAGACCCTGCCCTGAGGAGCTTAGGGTCCACGTCTCGCGTTCTGTGGTTGAGGACGTCAAGCCCTAACAAGTGGCCTGCTGGGGTCAGGATGTTCATGTTCACCTGTGGCCGTCCTAACACCCAGTGACGTGGTACTGGGGGGCGGGGCCTCCCGGAGGTGATCGGGTCAGAGGGTGGAAAGCTCCTGTGTAGGATTAGTACTCTTGGAGAAGACAGCCCATGAAATCCCTTGCCACTTCGGCCATGTGAGGACACAGCAAGAAGTCTGTGACCTGAAAGAAGGTCCTCGCCTGACCACGAGGGTGCCTGGTCTCAGACTTCTTGCTTCCATGACTGTGAGAAACAAATTTCTGTTGTTTAGAAGCCACTTGGCCAGTGGTATCTCGCCATAGAGGTCCAAGCAGCCTGAGGCATGACCCTAATGAAGAGTCCATGGGGGTCGGAAGGGGGTCAGCCAGCGGGCAGGGCAGGGGAGGAGGGTAAGGGTGAGTTGAGAGAACAGGGACCCCAGCATGCAGGAAAGAGCAGAGTGTATGGGGGGCAGGGAACAGGAACAGGTGTCCTTCACAGGCGGCAGACAGCACAGAGTGTCTGATGGGCGCTGAGGTGATAAAGAGCCTACTCCAGTCTTCTAGAATTTATGTTCTGAGGTGACCCAGCTTCACACATTTCTTTGTCACCATATGCTGGTTCTCACTCAACATCAGGCCACTCTTTATTTAACATTTGCTCTTTAACGATTTCTTTTTAAGATTTTATTTATTTATCTGACAGAGAGAGACACGGCGAGGGAGGGAACACAAGCAGGGGGAGGGACAAGGGGAGAAGCAGGCTCCCCGCTGAGCAGAGAGCCCTGATGTGGGGCTCGATCCCAGGACCCTGGGACTATGACCTGAGCTGAAAGCAGATGCTTAACAACTGAGTCACCCAGGCGTCCCTAAAGATTTTTAAAAATTAAAAAAAAAAAAAAGATTTTAAAAAATCGTGTTAAGATATATGTAACGCAAAATTTATCATCGCGCCCATTTTTAAGTACAGTTCAGCGGCGGTTAAGTCCTTTCACCTTGTTGTGTGCCCCCGTCAGCACCCTCCGGTTCCAGAACTTTGTCACCTTTCCCAGCTGGAACTCTCCCCATCCAACACTAACTCCCCCTCTCCCCTGCCCACAGTCCCTGGCAACATTCTGCTTGCTGTGTCTATGATTTCAGCTCCTCTAGGGACCTCATGTAAGTGGAATCATACAGGATTTGTCCTTTTGTGCCTGGCTTATTTCACTTAGCCATAGGTCCTTAAGATTCGTGTGTAATATTTGCTTTTTGTTTCATTCTTCTTATGTAGTCCTTATGCCTCCTTTCTTTTTTCTCCGGGTGAAGGATCTCAGATATTCTTACAAGGATAAGAGACAACCACCAAAAGTAGTAAGCTCATCAGGGCCCTTCTAATCAGACGTTGGTGAATCTTCTGCTTCTCGGTTTATCTCTCCAACATGGGAGTCACCATTCCTCATGGAGAATTTGCCAGTTCAAGTAAAGGAAGCTATTTCTCTTGGTGCGCCCAGAAGTGAAGTGATGGCCACTGGTATGCTCCTCATTCTGTTCCCCTCACCCCTCAGTTTTCTCTCCTCTGCTTGGTACCTGGAGACGGCCACTGATGCTGGAGAAGGTTCTGTGGCCGCAGCCATGAGAGTGGCACTTTGCCCTTCACTTTGTCTTACCCCATCCCCTACAGTCTTCCCCTTCCTTCCAAGCCCTTTCTCTCCGGAGGGTGAAGAGAGGCAGAGCAGCCCCACGAGTCAGGAGACAGACCATCCCGGTTGCCTATAACTTTTAGAAAGAGATTCTCCAGGATTCTTCAGTGACTAACCTTTTATAAATAAACGACTCTATCTACACAGGACAAGTTGAGGCTGTCAGAAAAAAGAAAGCCAACCATCAGAGGCAAAGCTATTTTCTGAAAACCTAGGACTGCTGGGAGGCCAGCCCTGTTGGTGAAATTTCTTAATTGGAATGATTTTTTTAAGTCGAAAACTCCCCTCCTCTCCCCTCCCTTCATTAAAAAATATGTAAAGGTATATTATAAATGCAATAACAATGAATTATATCAGCACATTATAATTTTATTGTTATTAAATATGCTTCGTGTCCTATATAAGAGGCTCCTGTTCTCGAGGGTTCTAGCCTTTCACATATTTGGACACAGGGCTGATGTTCTCAGGCTTGAATATACACTCCTAGTGATGGACCATGTGCTCTGAATCAAGATTTGGACAATAGAGCCACACGTCTTCAAAGATGGATAAGACTTGTCTTATCCCGATAAGTCCTGTCCTTTTAAACAGTGACTCTTTCTGATAATCTGAGAAGTGTGGATATCTCTCTAGAAAAAAATGTACACACACACAAAATTTTGGGTGTAATTTGAGAATGTTGACAGAATTTTTCAAATTCCTCAAAGGGACCTTACACAAAAAGGTCCCCAGGCCCTGAGAATAGGACCCCTTCTCTAGAAGGACTTTCATTTCTGTACTTATTGGAAGTGATCTCAGAACTTTGCACATTTCTATGTAGAGGTCCAGTGATAAACATGCTGAGTGAGCCATTCAGGGGATCCTCCTGAAAGCTGTTTGGAAAGGAACACTGACTTGAGATTTTTGTGGTATTTTAGTCATCATCTAGCCCAGGGCTGCCTTACCGGTCTGCCACAAATGAGTTTCAGGTCTCTAACAACAGCGACCCCTGAGATATTTCCTCATGGTATGTCTGGAGTCGTAGGCCTTACCTGTGCACGCGCCACGATGTGAAAAAGATGAGGAAACAGATCCTAGTCAGATAGGGCCCTGAAGAGTGAAGGGAGTAAACTAAAGATATTTGATACTTGGTGGCAGAGCTGGGACAGATGCCTCCGTCTTCTCACTGTGTCGTGGCTCTTACCCTATGGCAACTTCTCTGACCCTCTCTGTCCTGTGACATCAGCCATTCATTGGAACTAACTTCTAGAAACCTGAGAATGGACTTGTAGCAGTACACAGGTTCTGAGTGATTTCCCTTGATTTACTCTGGGATTTGTTAGGAGCACACATATTTTTGTTTTGTTTGGTCTTGTTTCTGCCCAGTCATAAGCAAAACTGTAGCATTTTTAGGTTCCTATGAAATTTAACATTCAAGATTAAGAGTTTCTTCAGTAAGTTTTATCTTTCTTGAGTGGAACCTTCTGAATGGCTAGAGGTTTTAGATGAGAGAGGTCAATGAAGGAGGCTCTGTCCTTTCCTGGGACAGCTTTATCGTATCTATCACAAAGCATTGGAGTTCACTGAATTTCACTTCTTGCCTGGAGCCTCACTACCACTTGGGAACCTGGGTCGAGGGCCTGGGTCAGGGAACCTGGGTCGAGGCCTCTGCCTAGTGGGGAAGAGTTTGTGTTTGAAATTCAACTTTTCCACTACCTGCGGGGCCTTTGAGAAGCTAGTCAGCCTCTCTGAGCTTATCATCATTTGGGGATGACTCAAGGAAAAAGGAGATAACATATGTGAGTACGGAGATGATAAGTGGATGTTATTTACGGACCGATTGAGCCCACTTGATAGAATTCTGGCCATGATATTCAGGGACAAAAGTGTAATTGAAAGGGGAAAAAAAATCCATCAGCACTGAATGTTTTGCAGTCGGCAGCTCATGGTTTTTGGAGAATTCTAAGTTTTCTACTAGCTTCTTAAAGTCATGTACACATAAAAATGCCCATGGAGGAAGGGTGCCCTGAATTGGCATCGATGGGGTCTATGACTGTGCCCCATGCCGTGGGCTCTCAGCTGGAGTAACTTTCCAAACCACCCTGCCCTGTCTGCTGGCATCCTCTTACATGTACTCAGGGACCCCCAACCTTCCTAATCCCCTGGGTATCCACAGAGGGATATCTGCTCCCGTAGAACCTTTGATTATTGTCCTTGCTTGCTGCTTGGTCTTGATTGTGGGAAGCTTAAGGAGTTTTGCAACCTGGTCCTATGAGGTGAGTGCCAGGAATAACTTTCAGCCATATTCATTTTACCACACAGTAGCCCAGGCCAGAAGAGTATTTGAAGGAAATACCGGAACTGGGGCGATCCACTCGACAATATCATCCCTCTCCTGGGTCTCTGGGGGACTGTGCTGTCACGCCTCCCCTGGCCTCCCACCTCTCAGACCATGTTCCATTCTCCCTCAGACCCTCAGCTGTGATTCCAAGCACCCTGCTCTAGTACTGGGGATTGTTCACTTCTTGTCGTGATTTCATCCAAACACTCCTGAAATGAGACTTGACAATTTGCCCTGAAGACGGCTTCCCTCAGAACCTTCCAGAATTTCTGTGGCAGGGGTCCAGAGGCAGTCTTTAGTTGGGGTGGTGGTGGTGGGAGAGAAGGACTTGAAGTAACATTTGTGTAGATAGCCCTTGGCCAAATATGGGGACATCATTAATGACTTGTGTCCGAGAATGGGCTGATTCCTAACAGATTTCACTCAGTGGAGTTCCACTAAGCTCCCTCCATTTTATTCATAATGCAGTCCCCAGAATGTGCCTTTCCACTATTTTGTAGGTGTATGTTAGCATTTATTCTCAGCATTTAGACCCACAATTAAGCTGCTAGAGATCAAGGGGCTTTAAGCCCCATACTAAATATTTGCCATTTTGAATCTTGGTGATACCCATCTCATCATCAATTTTATTATTACTAGTATACTAGTTTGAGCAATTCCATTGTTAATTTCCACGAGTTTTTAATGGAATAAAGGGATACGATGTGGTAAAAATATAAGTAATTGAATTGCCACTGAAATGGTGGTCAGAAGGTAAGATTCATTTGCCAGCTGAGGGACTCATGTCTAAGCATGGAAAAGAAAGAAGGTTTAGATGTCCATGGATAATAGCCAAAAAGGCAGATTATATGAAAGCTGAAGGCCACCACCAATTCTCTGATGTCTCCCCAGCAGGGCTTGGTGAGGTAAATGGGGGCCTTATCCCCATTCCTTGGAGGCAGGTCTCTTGGGATAACCTGAGGGGACAGGATTGACCTGGGGGCAGAGGTGAAAGGTGAATGGGTTAGAGAAAAGATAAAATACAGGTGTTGAAAGCCTCAGTTACCTTTTGGCTCACCTTCCTATGATGACTAAGTTAGCATCAGAACCCACTTCCTTTGGTTTCTCCCCTCAAATACCGTGAGTCGGCCTGTGAGAAAGTCCTGGGTGAAGACTGAGTCACATTAAATAAAGGGCCCAGGAAGGTCTGGTCTTTTCCCAGAAGGTCAACCAAGATGAAGACACGTGTGAAAGTGCTTGGCAACCTCACAGAGCTACAAGGAGCTGACTGACCTACATGGAGACCAGGGACCCTCAGTGTCTTCTACCCCTGCCGAACCCCACAGTGACTCAGAGAGCTACTTGCTATGGCCCCGTCCGTTGACCTTTCCTTGGCTCTTGATCCTGGTTCATATTTTCATAAACTTCCCTTCAACACATGCTTTTTTGGTTGATTTCTCCAGGGCTGTGTCTGGAAAATTAAGTGGAAAATTCCTCCCTGGTTTCCCTCTTAGCGTAAAGACTATCGAAGACAAATCCATGACGTCTAGAATAGGTGACTGGGGGCGATGCTGGCTCTCACAGCTGCAGAACATCGGGTCTGAATGGCTGGAGGCCTCACATCTCAGATGGAATTCTTCTGGGGCCCATGATGGATGGGAACCCTTCCCCACTCCCTACCCAGGTAGCTTCGAAGGGATGCTGCCATTTGTTTTAATAAACGTCAAACCTTAGTCCTCTGAAAGAGAGAGAGAATGAGATTCTCTCCTTAAGAAGGGAAATGAGACCTTGTAGCCCTGGCTGATGTCCTCCAGAGTCACCTTTCTTCAGAGGCTCTCATTAATAACAGTTGCCACATCCCACCTCAGATGCCCTGCCCTACCTACCATTGCCTCATTCCTAGGGGCACAGCTGACATCTGCAAGGACCAAAAAGATTATACGGGAAGAGAAAGGATAACAAAACAGAATGGAATCCACAGGGATATACCACCAGATGGCTTGGACTATAAGATGGAGGTTTTCTTGTCTTCCTCAGGAGACGACCCGGCCCTCACCTCCTACCACCTCAGAAGAGGAGAAAGCACATCTTTTTCAATTCAGGCCCGGAATGGGCTGAAGGGAGACACCAAGCTGAAAGACATTGCACCTGACTGTTCTGCCTGCACATGCTGTGTGTTACTCTGTTTCTTCTCTCCTACAGGACAGCAATTTCTTGCTGTATTGTAGGGCTGGTGTGGGGATTCTGGGAGCTCAGTCACGGGGGAGAGCTGGACATGGTGAGAGCTGGCGGAGCATCGCCATGGGCTGTGGTGGCCTCAGTCCTACACGGAAGCCTGCACCTGAACAGTGTGTTCCCCCTTCCCCTCTCTGTCCACAAGGAAACATTCAGCTGCAAGTCTGGGACATCTCAGAAGTCCATCAAGTAAATTTCATTCTCAGTTCTGAAATATAAATCATAATTTTATTTGTTTAGAACTCCTATGAACATGACAATTTTTTTTGTGAATCTAGAAATTAAAAATCCTTTTCTGTGACAACGAAGTAACCAGTTTGTCACCATTCAAATATTTATAACTTGATGGCACTCCCCCGGTGGTTGCGTCACCTGACAAATTGGGTGAATCCCAGACTGTGATCATAGTTATAGAAAAATGTGAGAACGATGTGCAGTAACTTTTTTCCCTCTTACTCGGTGGCTATATTACTTCTTAATCTGAGTCACCGACACCTACTGTTTTATTTGATTTATTCGTGTTGTCCCTTGACTTACCTGGAGAACCCTGGAGACCAAAGGTTTCATCATGAGGGTTTTGTGGTCATACCGCCGTTTCTCTCTGCCTCTTATTGCTCCCTATTTCCCACCTTCTCTTTGTGTTGTCAGCGGGATGTACTTGCCCTCTCCCTAATCATCACCACCACCACTCTGGTTAGCATCTTTCTAGAAAATGAAAACATTGATAAGGCGTGAGGCTTGCACATGGGCTGGATGATTTTTCAACACGTCTATCAAATGTGGCCAGCCCAAAGACCCACATCTTAGTCTCACACTACCCCAGAGGGAACCACATGCAAGACAGGCCAGAGGTACTGAACTTAGCATCCTCAGACTGGGGTTATAGGTGAAGCGCTGGCATTTGTTACCAAAGGCCATATATTCTGAAAACTGTGAACTACACAGGATTAATTACTTTACATAGCAACTCAGTGTACACACACACACACACATGCAGGGGGAATGGAAAAGAAACGCCATTTCTTGTTATGGGTTTAATTCTGTTTTGTTCTAGTCTGGTTCAATTTTTCAAAATGCAGGTCACATCCCACCTACCTGTGTCATGACCAGCTTCTGTGTTTCCAAAGCAATTTGAAAAACACAGCTCCAGCTCCCCAGACCGCTGGTGACCCAGTCAATCATGACATTCTGCTTTCTTTAATCACCACGGCTTTATCAGGAACTTATTATGGCTCTTCTTTGATTATCTAACTTCCAGGTCAATTACATTTGTTTGTTATTCCAAATGACCATAGGACTGCAGAAGTCTCCCCAACAGCAGTTGTAAATGAAGATAATTTCCTGCCTGTGTAAAAGGATGACATCAAGAGAAAAGAAAGCAGCCCCGTGGGTGACAAACATTGAGAAAGAGAAAAGCATTTCCTCTCCTGAGACACAAGAGAAAACGAAGTTCACGTCTTAACCAGGCAAAAAAAAAAAAAGAGAGAGACAGAGCAGATGCCCCGCCCCTCACGGCGCCACTGCGCCCTCTGCTGGCGGCAGAGGCAATGCCCTCGATCCCTCTCCTCACCCAACCGACCTTCCCAGGCAGAAATGGGTGTTCACATGTGTGCGTGCAAGGGGACACCTTCAGCTTTTGGAAGGTCTTTAACTTAAGGCCCAGAATATCTTTCTTCTTCTGAGGCCGTGGGAAAGGTTGAGGTAGGGCCATTTTCTTTGACTGTGCTCCTTTCCCTTGGTTTCCGAGACTACTGCAATCTGCCCAAGAATTGTGAGGGGGGCCAGAGGTTCCCATTTTTCTGTGTCCACAAGCCAGGGGTCTCAGCGTGGTGGTTCCAGAAAGGGGACCCTGACCTCAGACTGCTTGGGACCGCAGTCACAACTCCACCACCTACTAACTGCATGTAATTGCCGAACTGGTGATTTTCTCAGGCAAGTCACAAACTCTGTGCCTCAGTTGCTTTATGTGTAAAAAGGGGATGATGAAAGTACCTTCACTGTAGGATAACCAGCAAGTGAAACTCTTATTGGCACCAGTAAGACTTCAGTGAACATCGGCTCTCATTATTTTGTAGTAATAATCTTGTCGTTGCTATACTGTCATTTTTACTATAATTATTATTTTGGACTTAACTGTTATCATTACTGCATCAATGCTCGTGATGATGATGATGCTAGTTAGCATTTGCGGAGCACTTACAACCTTTCAGAGATTCTTCTAAGTGCTTCACATGCATTGGTCCACTTTTCAGAGGAGGAAAGAGAGGCTGATTATGAGTTCAAGGGATCTAAGCTCTCTGTTCCATCAGCCACAATGTTTCAGTTCCAGAATCCAGGTGAGAATAGTAATTCCTTTGTAGGGTGCTTGTCAGAATATGTGAAAAGCACTTTGAGCCCTAGACAAGAACTGGTTGTTGGTATTGCCGTGAATATGGCAAGCCCAAACTATCTTATATGCCTTCTAGAGCTAATTTACAGAGAAGTTCTACCTTAAGAAAAACGTGGTTCTCTAAAAAAATGTAAGCTCATGACTTAGAGAATGATTACATTTTGTGTGCGTGTTTTCAACGAAAGCATAGATTATCGGGCTCGTTTAAAAAGCGTTTCTCCAAGTTCTTATGTGCCAAATAAAAAAACCAGGAAAACACAAAATACTCGAAAATATAGATGTATTTTATATTGGGTCAAAAACAAGAGAAAGAGCGACATATATTTTTTAAAGATTTTATTTATTTATATGCCAAAGAGAGAGAAAGAGAGTGTGTGTACAGGCAGAGGGAGCAGCAGGCAGAGGGAGAAGCAGACTCCCACTGAGCAGGGAGCCCGATGTGGGACTCGATCCCAGGATGCAAGGACCATGACCTGAGCAGAAGGCAGCCGCTTAACCGACTGAGCCACCCAGGCATCCCAAAAGATTGACATATCTTACTAAATAATTATAAGTTATATAAAAGCATAGAATAAACTGAAAAACTGGGCAGAAGTATGAAGTTAAGGATGGATATCCTTAGTGCCCACTAGAAAAAGGGCCAAAGGAAATGAACAGGAAATGTACAGCATAAGGGCTAATTCATGTAAAGGCCTAGTGAGTGAGAAAGTGTCTAACATCACAAATCATCCAATGCTGCTAGTTAATGTTTAGAGTGTTCCAGATTCCGTGCTAACCTCTTTAAATATATTGTCTCATTCGATACTCTCAATAGTAGCCTGTATTTTCTTTTTTAAAGTAAGGAAATTAAAGATGTAAAAGATTAGGTAACCCACCCACCCAGGGTAACACAGTTGTAAGAGATGACCCCAGGGAAATTTATCACTGACTGGCTGTTTGATGATTTTGGAGCATTACTGGTTTTTGTGGGTTTTTTTTGTTTTTTTGGCAAGATCATGGTCCTTGTGTTTTAGAAGTGATATACTGATGGATTAACATGATGTCTGAGCTTTGTCTCAAAATAATCCAGTGCAGGGAGGGATAGAGAGCACAGGAGAACTGATGAAACAAGATGGTCGTGAATGAGGTTCATGGGGTCCAGCATACTATTTCCTCTATTTTTGTATATGTTTAAAATTTTCTCCAAAATAAGTTTGAAAAATAAAGTAATTAAAAAGATGATTTAAAAACAAAACAAAACAAAAACCCAGAGCGGCCTGGGTGGCCAAGTGGGTTAAAGCATCTGACTCTTGATGTCACCTCAGGTCACGATCTCAGGGTCATGAGATCGAGCCCTGCGATGGGCCCCATACTCCACGGGAAGTCCGCTTGAGATTCTCTCTCTCCTCTCCCTCTCTCCCCACTCCTCACCCCCGCTTGTGCTCTCATGCTCTCTCTCAAAAAACTTTAAAAAATTTGGGCTGCCTGGATGGCTCAGGGCATTAAAGCCTCTGCCTTCAGCTCGGTCATGATCCCAGGGTCCTGGGATCGAGCCCTGCATCGGGCTCTCTGCTCAGCAGGGAGCCTGCTTCCCCCCTCTCTCTCTGCCTGCCTCTCTGCCTACTTGTGATCTCTCTCTCTCTGTCAAATAAATAAAATCTTAAAAAAAAACTTAAAAAAATTAAAAAAAAAATTAAAAAATTAAAAAACCAAACCCCAACTCTCAGACTCTTGAGCAAATTTGCCTGTGAAAAAAGAGACTGAGTGTTCTATCGGGTAGGACGAAGCTAGGGAAGGAAGCATTTTGTTTTGTTTTGTTTTGAAAATATAAACAGCTTTTTCTTTTCTCGACTCTCTGCTCACTGGAAAAACTCATAAGACAGGAAATTATTTAAAAACAGTATTTATCAGCCTTTTAGTGTGTATATGAATATTTACAAAGATTTGATCTTGCAGTACATACCTAATTGTTCTCCATTGACTATTAGCATACCAACATAGCAATATAACATGGATATAGTTATAAGCCAAGAAATATAGAATTACATTTTTTATTGACGTATAATTAACATATAACATTCTTTAGTTTCAGGTATACAACATAATGATTTGATATGTGTATATAGTGTAAAATGATCACCATAAGTCAACATTTGTCACCACGCATGGTAATGATTTTTTTTCTTGTGATGAGAACTTTTAGGATCTGCTCTCTTAGCAACCTTCAAATATGCAACACAGTGTTATTAACTATAGTCACCGTATTATCACTTTAATAGCAGCCTAGTGTTCCATTGGATGGGGGGAGGTATTATACTTTATTTAATCCTTGATTTATGGATGTTTAGGTTGTCTCCAATTCATAAGTTTGGCAAACATGATGCATCCATCTGACGATTTGCTTTATAAAATTACTAGAAATAGAATTTCCAGATTAAGACATCTGGTACACTCTTCCAAATTCCCCTCCAGAGAGCTTGTACTAGTTGTGACTCACAGCACGAAGATGCCAGAAAGTGAAATAGTCTAAGGTGTCTCAGTGAAGAATTTTAGGCTCATGTTTGAGTTCCTATTTTGGTAACGACAAATGGGAAACATATTTTTGCTCGTTTCGCTTTTGCACATTTCGAAGAAATGATTGACAGGATGGGTGCGGGGTTGTTTTTGATCTGGGAGGACCCGGTAACACACGGCTCCGTGCTGGGGTGTGGTTGTGTAATTCCCAGGCCTGTCTCCCCCTAGTGCGCCTGTTGGGAGAGCATGCTCAGTCCCCGGGACCCTACCAGGGCGTCTTCTCCTGCAAGGTTTCAACATGGTGGCTGGGGAGCTCCTGCAGGTTTGGGCTCGGCTACTGCTCCATCCAGTTGGGGGCATCTTAAAAACCAGCGGGCCACACTACAGGGGTGAGGAGAAGTCCAGGCTCCACATGGAAAGAGAGAAACATCCAGCCTCCCACTGTCTCCCACTAACTACTCTGATGGAGTAAGTAACTTCAACAACATTGTTGACAAAACCCATCCAGGGCAAAAGAGGCTGATGTTGTGTTTTGGGGTCTTTTGTATTAATGGCCCAGGGGGGAAGACCTCTCTTCCCAGAGAGGAAGAGGACAGAGACCGGGATCGAGGCAGGCAGGCCTCCGTGGAGAGATGCTTCCCTATGAGGAGGTTGAGATTCCCTCAAACTAGGAGAGGGTTTGGGGTTTTAGGATGTTCCTGGACCTGTTTGATGTCATCCTCTTGATTTAGTTTCCTAGTCCACAACTGATAGGGCACAGATTTTTTTTTTAAGTTTATTTACTTTTTTTTAGTAATCTCTGCACCCAGCATGGGGCTTAAACTCATGACCCCAAGATCGAGAGTCACATGCGCTTCCAACTGAGCCAACTAGGTGCCCCAGGGCACAGATATTCTTGGGAAGAGATGTTTGAAGCTGAGAAGGTCTTTTTAGAAGGCACTCAATGTCTGTTTGTTGGAATAAATCAACAAAACCAAGTATCTTTTTGAGGGTGGGTTGACAAGAGCTGGGAATTCACCCCTGACCTCCATGCTTGAAAATCTGTTCCCTACTCGGTTTTTGAACTTTTCTGTTTCAAGCATTACCAACTAGCTTTGAAAATCCCCACAAAGGACTTTGTGAACGAGAGACCGGCTTTGGCTATCTTATTCAAGGTGAAAATAAAGCATCATACCTCTCAACTCTGACAAGAGTCAGTTTGTGCCCCAGCAGGTGCCGCCTTTGCCTTGTCTGGAGTTGAGCGCCCCCCGGCCCCTGCATGGTGCCCTCCAGGGGTCTGACGAATGAATAATAGGAACGGGGGCCCAGGAACATCAGTGACATTGAATCGCGGTTCCCTTCCTGTCCAAGTTTAGAATCTACATAATGGCTTCCAAGCGGAGTAAGGATAATCTGAACGGACTTTATTTGTATCTATACTTTGAAATTGGGGTTTAAAGGACTAATATCAAATAAGAAGCAGATTTCTGTTCTCCTTCTTCAGTACCTGGTACTCCTTCAGGACTTTGCGCCATGGGCTCCAGGGAGAGCAAGAGGGCAGCCCAGTACTGAGGCTAGGCCTGTCGCACATCTCAAGGGTGTGGTCCAAGACAGAGAATCCAAAAGATGTGCTTTGCTTGGGTTCTTGGACGTTCTGTAAGACCCCCGGCAAATGAGCAGCAGGGATGTCCCAAATCCATAAACTCAGGTGAGGCTAGAGGCTGCCTAGGAGGCGCCCGCGATTGCGCCAAGTGTCCTGCAGAGGGCGCCCTGACATTTTTTTTGTCTATTTCAAAGGCTTCTAAATAGAACTTACTTCACACGAAGAGAAATACAAATCAATGTCTGAAACCAATAATACATTATATGTTCATTAACTGAATTTAAATAAAATACTAATGCTAATTGAAAAAAAATTAAAAGTACACTTATCATGATGGAAAAATTAATGAAATAATAATTTTTAAAAAGATGAATAACTTCTGAGTATCTAAGGTATAACAGGTGACCATAGTTGATAATACGACATTGTATAATAGAAATTTGCTAAGAGATTACAACTTAGAGGTTCTCATCCAAAAAAAAAAAAAATAGAAAAATATGTGATGTGTTGGATGTGTTGGTTAACTCAATGGTAGAAAGCAATCCTTTCACGGTGTGTAACAAATCATATCATCATGTGTACTTTAAATATCTTACGGTTTTATTTGTTAATTATACCTCACTAGAGATTTAAAGAAAAATCTATAGTGGAGAGTAGATTGCCATACTTATCCTACATTCCTCCTTTTTTGCCTCAGAAACATGCAGCCCTGGGCTTCTTATATGATCGGACGGGGAAGTATTTTGCTGTAAGACTTTTCTAGACAGGTCTCATCAAGGAAGGAAAAGTGTAAAATGGAATCTCACTTTATCATCCCAACCACTACCAAACCACAACCCCAAACTACGCACGGCTGTTGGAGCAGGTGGAAGACGGGGTACCCAGATCACTGAGCGCAGTGAGTGTGGTACAAACATATTCCCCCCCAGTGCTGAGGCCCCTTTCCCATGAGCTTCCTTAGTGATAATTTGGCTAGATTTTACAGCTTCATAGTCACTTTTGGTACCTTGGGTTTATAGGACGCAGGTCTAGTCCATATTAAAATGTCAGTCATTTGATTCGAAGCCTATCTTTTCCTTCTGCTATCTCAGGGGCGATGGGAGACCAGTCCCCAGTGGCTGGAGTGAAGGTGGGCATGGGGTGCTGTCATGCCCCCCTCCCCTGGCTTTGTCTCTCCGACCCTACTTAGAGCAGTGAGAGACGGAAATGAAAGATGTCTCCATCTCTGACTGCACGCGGTGGCAGTCGCCTCCCTAGAGCATCTCAGCTGCTGTCCTCGCTCACGTCGCTCACCTCGCTCCCCGTTCGCGTCCTACCTGTCTATTTTTTCCCACTAACGAGCAGCGGGGGCCTTGTACCGTGTACCTCTGACGCTTGTGTTCTCTGCATCTGAGGCTCCTGCCACAGTCTGCTCTCAGGCCGGCAGGCAACTGTGGATCCGTCCTTCTTACTTCTTGAAACCAGAACCTCCAGGGGCCGGTGCACACGTGGGCGCGGTAGGGGGAGCTCGCGTGCTTGCGCTGCTCTACCGGGCAGTGCTCACCAACCACCTCTTCTCAAGTCCCCTTTTCTCTAGTGCAGAAGCTCAGGGGCCGTTGTGTAAATCTACCAGCCAAGCAGACACAGCAGGAGTTGAAATCCCATCCCCTGACCTCTCTCCACGTGTGGAATGGTTGTTCTTTGGGGAGGGGTGAGGTGCTGGGGGTGGCGAAGGGGCGGGACCGATTCCTCTGTGCTGTCCTTCTCCGTAGGCCTTTGGCTCGAGATGTTTGTACTTCGGTTATGGGGAACTAAGCACATTCTCAGTCTCCCCTTCAGCTGAATATGAGGAACCAGACAAAAAATCTTGCTTGGGTGCCCTGTTCCCTGATCTTGAGATGAGAAAGAACGGGAGATTTTAGGTAACATGGTTGGCGCTCGGCGGTAGGAGAGTGAGGTCCCTTGATCCGGGGTTCTGCCCGGTCTCACCCAGGGCAGCACAGTGCTAGAGATGGCTTCTTTTCCTCTACTCTTCACTGGACTCTGCTCTACACACCTACGAATCAGTACTGGGACAAGAAAGGGGATGGCAAGGGCCGTGAGAGTCGAAGCCAGATTTGGCGGGAGTCTTGACATGGTAAAATTCAAAGCAATGGTTTTTTTTTTTCCTTTTTTTAAAAATTTAAATTCCATCAGCCAACAAATAGCACATCGTTAGTTTCAGATGTAGAGTTCAGTTAATCATCAGTTGTATGTCACACCCAGTGCTCATCACATCACGTGCCCTCCTTAGTGCCCATCACCCAGTTACCCCATCCCCCCCACCCGCCTCCCCTCCTGCAACCCTCAGTTTGTTTCCTAGAGTTAAGAGTCTTCAAAGCAATGTTGATGGACAACTGCCGAAGGCTACCGACCGTAGTTCCGCTAGTTAGACGTGATAAAGATACAATAACACCCAAAACACTGCTATGTGTTATTTATGGCTATGCACAAATGTTGTGAAATTATGAAGATAATGGCTACTTTGGGGGTGGAAGATAGTGCAATGGGCCTGAGAGGACCACATGGGGGCATCTGGTCGCATCCACAAATGTTCTGTTTCTTAAAAATATAGAATAAAGAAGGAGGAGGAGGAGATCTAGAATAAATGTGAGCTGTAATTTGGGGAAGCTGAGTGGCGGGTGCATGTGTGTTCATATATTAGTCTATGTATTTTCACATGCACGAAACATTTATTATTAAACTAGAATTGAGTGGGTGCAGAGTTTCAGCTGGGGAAGATGAACAAGTTTTCAAGATAGGTGGCGGGGATGGGTTGCACGATGAAGCAAAGGTACGTAGTGCCACAGAATTGCACCCTAAAGAATGGTACACTCTAAATGTACATTCCACCATAATGAAAAACTTGCAGTTGGTCTGACTCTCCATGGTTCTCGCATTCCTATAGCATGCTGATGAAACAAAACAAAGGGTACTCTTAGTTGTGAGCTTAGCACAATCTTATTCACCTCAAGCTCTAAGGCAGGATCTTTTGATTATCATATGTCGTGGTGGGCTCAAGCTTTTGAGAAGAGCATGTCACTGGACACCAGAAACCTTTGGTTCTGGGCGCCTGGGTGGCTCAGTTGGTTGAGCGACTGCCTTCGGCTCAGGTCATGATCCCGGAGTCCCGGGATCGAGTCCCATATCGGACTCCCGGCTCTGCGGGAAGTCTGCTTCTCCCTCTGACCTTCTCCCCTCTCATTCTCAGTCTCTCTCTCTCTCTAATAAATAAATAAAAATCTTTAAAAAAAAAAAAAGAAACCTTTGGTTCTATACTTGTTATTGACTTGAATGGTCCTCGATATCTGTTATGTAGCCCTATGTCTCAATCAGATCTGGTTTTCTGCCCAGGTGGTTAGCTACTTAATAACATTTTAGGGATTCCACAATGCTATGTTCCTTCAAAAACAGCTCTAGCCCACGTATCTTTCTGGAATTAAATGAAAAAAAAAAAAAAGTAAGTATACGCAGTATCCATGCGATACCAGCAAGACTAGAGTTTTGTTTTGCTTTGTTTTTAATGAAAATACCTCCAACATCTCCAATCACACACTCGCAGGGGTAAACTCAGTTGATCGCATTACGGTGTGATGGCTAGCTGAGGCAGAACAGAGATATAGGGGCGCCTGGGTGGCTCAGTCGGTTGAGTGTCTGCCTTCAGCTCGGGTCGTGATCCCAGGCTCCCAGGATCGAGTCCCACATTGGGCTCCCTGCTCAGCAGAGAGCCTGCTTCTCCCCTCTCCGTCTGTGGCTCTCCCTGCTTTTGCACTCTCCCTCTCTCCCTGTCAAATAAATAAAATCCTTCAAAAAAGAATAAAGAACAGAGCTATAACATGGAAGCTTTGTTACAGGAAAAGAACAAAGAGCTGACAATTAATGTGGGCCGCTGGGGGAAGAAAGTACTAGTGGGTACCACACAGGAGGCAGGCTATATGCTCTTCGAAGCCAGGAGAAAGGAGGACAAGTTTGGCTGAATGTAGGTGTTTTGCACAAACACGTCAATATGTGACAGGGAGTGACACATGGTATCTCTGGTCGTACTTCTGATGACTAGGGATGAACATTTTGTTGAGCATCTACTGTGTGCCAGGAGTTTAGCATTCAAGTCGTCACACTGCCCTTCGGAGGTACATTTTGCGGATGCATCAGTTGAGATTCTGAGAGTTGAAGTACTCTTCCCAAATATACAATACAATTTGACACAGGGTTAGCTGACGCCAAGATTCAATATTCCGTGATGGCTCTAAATGATGGTTTTCTTCCTATCTTTGCTTATTCCTTGACAGGGTCCAGGTTTGTGTGGGCTACACTTAGGGTCTGATCCATACAATTTCCCACCCTTCTTTTGATTCCATTAGGAAACTACTTCTTGTATACATGTGGACCCCATGGTCCACAATCCAGGCTTGATCCGTCCTAACACGGTACGGTTTGCACATAATTCAACCATGGCCTTGTGCCTCAGGATGGGTAAGTCAGAACCATTCAGGAATCTTCTCAGCTGGCCTAAGTGGGGAAAACTGTATGCTTCTCTCTCATTCTCCCCGCTCGTGCTCCCCGCTGCAATACCTCTCTCTCTCTCAGAAGTAGATTTGCCAATAGCATTTTTTTTCTTTCCACGAGCTTAGAATTTGTCAGAGTCAAGAAAGAATCATGCCAAAAACGAAGAGCTAGACAGATCAACTCAATCAGAGGAGAAGAAGAGCTAGAAGGAATAAGAAAGCCCTATGACATCGGGGGCGATCTTAGATCCCGCCATGCCTGAATTCCCTGGGAGTTCTCAAGTTTGGGAGTTACCTCTTCCTCTTTTCTGCTTAAGTTGGTTTTCTGTTTTTTGCAGTTGAAAGAATTCTGACAAATAAAAGCCTCCTCAACATTCAACGTTTCCCTTTAGATTTCCTTTCAGATCAAGATCAACTATAAACAATGCAAATATTTCTCTAGAATAATGTTGCAAGTTTCTCCCCTTGGAAAAGAGATAAAAGAGACATATTAAGTGTGGGGCTTCTACAATGAACATGTTTTATTTTAAATTATAAAATGATCCAATGGCTCAGAAGCAACTTTTTAGGTATCTATTTCGTGTAACCTAGTCAAATACATGTTTTTAATAATCAGTAAAAAGAAATTAAAGTTGAACCAGCAATGTCGTGCTTCCCTACCCCTCCCTGACTACCCCATCCCTCCACAAATCTTGGGAATCAATGAAAGGGTGAGGACTGATCTCTGCATCCAATGGAGCGGCTCGGAGTAGACCGGCTAGTTATCAGCGGGTGTTGCTGGGGGCTGGTGGGCTAGTGAGAGAGAGTGGGGAATGGCATATTTGGATTGTTGAAATAATGCTTTAGACCACAACAAATTTCTTATAGGAACAAGCCAAGCAGCCACAAAAAAGGGGGCTGAGCATAGGCACACATTGGTGTAAGGGAGGATTGTATCACGTGTCTCTCTACCTTCATCTGTCCCGAAGTGGAATGCCTTTTTCCCCAAGAGCTAGTTTAAAGACTACTAAAGGAGAGAAGAATACACCATCCCCAAGTATGCCAACTTTGGCATATTGATTATTTTCAATTGATACTTGAGAAACAGCCAATGTAAGGAGGACGCTCCAAACTTCCTTTGTCCCCCTGAAAGCGGGCAATACATTTTCCATGTGAAAGGTGAGCTTTCTGTACAAGGAGGGTGGAAGGCATCCTTATCACCAGAGATGGGGAATTCACAGCTAAGAAGGCCGCCCAGACAAACCTTGTCACTTCCTCACTACTTTACCGCTCCAAGCCCAACTGTCTTTGTCTTGTCCCTTCTTCACAGATGGATTGTTTGCCTAAAGGTATAAAAACCGCTCGCTCTGATCACTTCTTGGGTTCTCATATTTTTATGGGGCTCCTGCACATAGGACATTTAATTGGCTTTTCTCCTGTTCATCTGTCTTATGTCGATGTCATTATTACACCAGCTGATGAACTTAGAAGGAAAGAAGCAGAACGTTTTCTGCCCCTCAGCTGCCTGAATCCCTCAGAGATGGGTTTAGATGCAGCATCGGGCATCTTTTCCACAGTGAGGCCAATTCTGATGGTGGCGAGGGGCTTGGCATGATGGGTTTTGGGCTGATTGTTTGAAAGAAAGGAGCCCAGAGGAGGGGTCTTCTGGGACAGTTGTAAGAATTATGCCTCTTAGCTAGAATCACAAGCTAGAATTATCAGTGCATAGCCAAGTCTGTCTGTCTTTCTTCTTTCTTTCTCTCTCTCTTTCTCACTTTGTTTCACACCACTGCCAAAGACATGCAGGAGAGACTCTAGAAACATGACAAGAAAATTCTGCTGATGATGTACACTTGTTTGTTCTGGCCAGGAAGCCCACATTTGCTTATCACCTCGCCACCTTTACCATGTGTGAATTTTAGGTAAAGAGGTAAGTTTGTTTACTCCCGGTCACTCCTGAACAAAAGGGCTGATTTTTTCAGTGGTTACAAACCATGAAGCTCACTAATTCGGTGTCCTTCTTTAAAAAAAAAAAAAAAAAAAAGGAAAATAGAAAATACGGCTGACGAGCGGATACTGTAGACGAGAAGGAAGGATCACGAGGTACCCCTTGGGGGGAGTTCAGAGGAAACCGTTGAAGACCAGAAAGGTCAGAAAGAGATTTGGATCACTGATGCTAGAGATAAGCAGAAGGGCAGGGGTCACAGAATATTTTGAACAATAAAACAAGAAAATGTAGCGAAGGCGGCTTTCACAAACCCACCGTAGCCTAGAAACCTCAACGTAGGCCTGACTTACAAAGACTTTTGAAAGCCTCTGAATTTTAAGTTTCTTTGTGCTCATTTTTCAGCAGACTGTTGGAATCGGACTGAAGAGCAAAACTCTAAGCATTAAACATCTCTAGTAATAGAACCAGCTTGTGTTTAAAGGTATTTTGAGTCAAGATCCATAAACTGGTTTAAATCTAGGGATTGAAGGGTTATAGAATGCTCCCCTCCCTCCAAACATGCTTCTTGGGCACAAAGATTATTTTGAGCTGATTCTTTTTAAGAAATGAGAGAAACGCTGAACACAGTGGAAGTTTCCCTTTTGTATGAAATATTTGCGTTTTTAAGGGGAATGTTCCTTTGTAAGTTTCCCTCTCTGTACCAGGAAGAGAAAGATGCCTCTAAGTCATCAGAAACCCTCACCAGGGGGAAGACATCCTATTTAAGTCTGCCTAGCAACCTACCCTTGTTTACTGTGCTTTTCCTCCTAACCTCCCATGACCGCACCCCCACACCCCCCACCCAGCGCCCACCATCTTTCTTCCAACTTTAGCTGGAGATGGCATGGGGCCATTTCAGGGAGTTTTACTCAGTTTCCTCGTATCTCCCAAGTATACCAGAGGTATACAGGTTACTACCAAACTTCTGTTTGCTTTTCTGCCTTGGCTGCATTCCAGAAATTTGATATGTGACATTCGTCTGGTTATGATTGTGTTCATTTGGGGATCTTTGAGTTCTGATTTTCATTTTGACCCATACGGTTGCCTTTCGTTTAACTTAGTGGTTCAGGCTGTTTGCATGTAACGTTGTTAATTATTTCTGGCTTCGTTGCATCCTGGCCGGAACATTGGTTCAAATAGTGTTAAACAATCTCTTGGCACTGACCGGCGTAATTCCATTGGCATGAGAAGCAAGATGATAATTTTTGTGACAGCTTTAGCGCCCCTTTCGCACATTCTCAAATCACTGCACTCACGATTGTTGGGTCTACAGTGTCGCGTCCGGGCAAACATCGCTGTGACACACGTCCAAGGGCAGTTCGGATACCTGTTGCCAAAAGGCAAATGTGAAGGGGACCCTCACTTTTCTTGTCTGTTATCCATGCTCCTCACGGCTCAGGGACTGGGAGGGGTGCTGTCACCTCTGGGGCATGAGATGGTGAAAGTTTGGGCTGCAAAAAATTGGCATTTTGGGGTCTGGGGTAAGTACAAGGTCGCCGGGACGAGACTGGATGGTAGAGGACACAAGGACAGCCTTGCAGGGTGAGGTTCTCCCCACGTAAGCAAAGCTGCTCCCGTGGGGCACATCCAGAATACCACAGGGGACACTGATCACTGTCCTACTCGCTCCAGTGGTCACTGCCACAGGTGTCCTCGTGTCAGCCTCTCTGTGGACACGGCTGCCACCTGCTCTGGTCTCTCGGGCCGGGACTCCTCCCACATGGGCTTACTCTTTCTCTCCCAAGAAAATGGCTCCTCTTTGCCTGGGACCTACTCTTCTAAGGGAAATCACTGTCAGTGAAAGGTGATGGGACTTTCCAAATGAGTACGGGCTCGAAGGGAATCCCAAGTGACTTCTTATCCTCCCTCACATTACGACGTAGGGGGAATGACTCTCAGTGAAGAACACTATTCCTTGCACATATCCCCAAGCTTCATTTCTGGTTGGGTGTCCCTCTGGTAGGGCCACTTATTACATAAGAAAAAGGAAATATCCGCTGAATTTCTATTTTTCCCTCTTCTAAAAATCTCCCGTTTAGATCTTTCAGCTTCTAACTGGAACGTAACTAGGTGCTTTGCTAGGACTCTGTTATTCTTTCATACTGCCTGGGCCTTTTTAATTATCCCTGAACATTTTTTTTTTTTACCCTAAAATTGACATTCTGGCTCCAAGCCAGTATCCACTGCTTATGAAGAAGTGTCCAAAATCAGAGAAAAGGATGTCGCTTGTGTTTAAAAAAGCCAGTTGCTCGTTTTGGTAATCTAGGGCCTTTCTCGTGCGACCCCATTTTACCTTGTTCTGTTGAAAATTCCACAGTTGATCATGAGTTCGGTTTCTTGTCATAGAGATAGAAAGAGCATGTGCGTGACCTGGTTCAGATCCCAACCTGGTGACACAGTGTCTGGGTGACCTTAAGAATTAGCCTTTGTTTTCTGATCTGTAGACAGAATAATGCCTACCCATGGATGTGTTTTGGGATGAGAACATGGGACACGGCAGTCTGTCCCACCGCACCTGCTAGCGATGTGAGAGCGAGCCAGCCTGCTCTCCTTGTAAGACCACAGACATCCGTCCCGTTCTCTGGTCTATGCCTTTCCTAAGTGCCCCCTTCTAATGCTTTCCTCACCTGCAGGGCGTAGAGGGGTCAGGGATGCTGCTGGACACCCTACAATGCCCGGGACAGCACCCCCAGCAAAGAATTCCCAGGCCCCAACGTCAGTCGTGCTAGGGTTTAGAAGCCCTCAGAGTCGCCTGGGGAGGATCCTCTGGGTGCCGTCACCTAACCATCCTGGTGTCCCCAAGGTTTATCATAACGCTCCAAAAATAGGAAAAGATCATCTCCTGGATGAAGATGTTGTGGTTTCTCCAAACACTTAGCTGCTTCGTCCTTTGCCCACATTGCTCCAGCGAGCAGAAGGGCTTCCGGGAATGTCGCTGTCCCTTGTCTCCCATACGAAGCTGAAGGGAAGTGAGAATCCTGTCGGCAGAGTGAGATGTGAACCCACTCCCTGTCCCCGTCCTGTAGCCTAAGCTCTTTGGGGTCACGTCTGGTGCCACTCCTGGCAATGCAGGGGAGGGGGTGCTCATTACAAAGTTGCTCACCCCCTGATCAGTACCAAAGACAGAACTGTTTCCATTTCACTAGCGGGAGTGGTCTGGTGGCTCTGGGGACAGGCAACTCAGACTTTCAAAACCACAAGCCGTGTGTCTCCTGAGAACAGTGAATAACAAAGCAAAAAGACCTTTTCTTTCCTTTCCTTTCTGAGAATGTTTCCTTTCTCAGAAAAAAAAAAGGTGCTACAATCACTTTCTTGTAAAGTGGTAACTGGGAGCAGCCATTGGTCACGGTTGCTAATTCAGTTGGTCTCAAAAAGACAGTGCGTGTCAGGAACAGTTCCTCAGCTTGTCCTGCCCACCACACATGCGTGCGCACACATACACGCGTGCACACACACACGCATACACAATTCTTCACGTGTTCACATCTGCAACAATGATACATCATACCATGCACGGATCTTATTTAACTCGAGTTAAATGTGACCTAGAATAAATACGAAATGTTGGCGAGGATGTGGAGAAAGGGGAAGCCTCTTCCACTGTTGGTGGGAATGTAAGTTGGTGCAGCCACTTTGGAAAACAGTGTGGAGATTCCTGAAGAAATTAAAAATAAAGCTACCCCATATCCCTGCAATTGCACTACTGGGTATTTACCGCAAAGAAGCAGATGCAGAACAAAGAAGGGCCACATGGACCCCAATGTTCATAGCCACAATGGCCACAATAGCCAAACTGTGGAAAGAACCAAAATGCCCTTCAACAGATGAGTGGATAAGGAAGATGTGGTACATCTATACAATGGAATATTATGCCTCCATCAGAAAGGATGAATACCCAACTTTTGTATCCACATGGATGGGACTGGAAGAGATTATGCGGAGTGAAATAAGTCAAGCGGAGAGAGTCAATTATCTTATGGTTTCACTTATGTGTGGAGCATAAGGAAAAACATGGAGGACATTGGGAGAAGGAAAGGAAGGGTGAATTGGGGGAAATCGGAGGGGGAGATGAACCAAGAGAGACTGTGGACTCTGAGAAACAAACTGAGGGTTTTGGAGGGACAGGGGTAGCGGGTTGGGTGAGCCTAGTGGTGGGTATTGAGGGGGGCACGTATTGCATGGAGCACTGGGTGTGGTACATGAACAATGAATCTTGGAACACTGAAAAAATAAAATTAATTTAAAAAAAAATAAAATAAATACGAAATCCAATTGTGCTCTCCTGCCATTCATTGAAGATTCTTAAAGCCACAAAGCTACACTACTTTTCCTCCCTGGGAAGTGTTTTCATATGCAGGGGCACGATTTTGTTTTGTTTTGTCTTCCCAACAAACAAACAGTTATTTGACTTACACTATTAGGGTTGATTTTTGTTTAAGAATGAATTTGTGTCTTTTTTTTTTCTTTGTCTTGACACAAACAAAATCACTTGTTGGAGTTTTGTAAAAATAAACTTTACTTATTTTGTAAAAGTAAATTCATGCCGAGTTTATCGGTGGGAGTCAATACTCCTTTCCTTCCTTTCTTTTAAGAATAGACTTTAAAAAATGTGGGTTGTAAAATGAGTCGATGATGAATGGATTTTGTGAGAATGGTTTCTCTGTGGAATGGAAGAGAGATTAGTGTTCCTTCTACTGTATTTTCTTAAATAGTCTGCAGACTTAGAATGAGATTTCTTTTTTTTTTTTTAAAGATTTTATTTATTTATTTGAGAGACAGAGAAAGTGAGAGAGAGCATGAGAGGAGAGAAGGTTAGAGGAAGAAGCAGACTCCCCACAGCGCTGCGAGCCCGATGTGGGTCTTGATCCCGGAACTCAAGGATCATGACCTGAGCCGAAGGCAGTTGCTCAACCAATTGAGCCACCCAGGCTCCCTAGAATGAGATTTCTAAAATGAACCCCTAGAGACTCCTGCTTCTCTTATTCATAATTAACTACAATTGATCATCACTTTATTTCCCATCTAAAAGCATCACTTTCTTTTCTTTGTCTTTTGGATACGTTTTCATTTTTGTTCGGTCGATGGGTTAACTTAAGTTACACACTTTCTCTGATGCTTAGTTTTCTCCAACCTGAGAACATGGGGTTTGGATTACATTAGTGCTTCTCAAACTTGGCTGCATAGGGTCACCTGGCGAGTTACTAACGAGGTAATGCCCCACCCGGCCCCGGGTGATTCCAGTGTCGGACAGGGATAAGACCCTCACAGAGGATCATCTCTTAGGTTATTTTCAGCTTTAAAACTCTGTGATGTGAAAATAAAACAAACAAAAAAAAACACAAAAAAACCCTCTGTGATGTGAAACACCCATTTTGGTGAGGGTGGTGAAATTGGCGAGTCATTGATCTCAGATGACAAGGTGAGGTGGGTATGGTGATTCACAAAGCTGGTTTAATTACAAATATCAAAAGCCTTAAACATGTACTTGACCTTTGACCTTTGACCTAGTGATTAAATTTTTAGGCATTCATTCATTTTTTTTTTTAACATTTTATTTATTTGACAGAGAGAGAGAGACAACCAGAGAGGGAACATAAGCTGGGGGAGTGGGAGAGGGAGAAGCAGGAGGGAGAAGCTCTCCCTCTCTCCCACAGAGCAGGGAGCTGGATCCCAGGACCCTGGGATCATGACCTGAGCAGAAGGCAGATGCTTGAGGACTGAGCCACCCAGGCGCCCCTAGGCATTCATTCTTAAGAGAAAATTTATGTCGTATCCAGTAGTTAGAGACAAAGATGTTGACTGCAGTATTACATGAAATAGCAAAAAATGAAAGTCTACTTATTTGGGGAATGTTTAAATAAATTATGGGACAAATTAACCCAGCAGGATACTATGCAGACATTAAAAATATTATTTCCATAGAAAATATTTCATGTCATCAAAAACACTCATAGTAAGTAAAGAAGTAGGTAATACATAAACCTCATTTTTTTAGTAAATCTTCAATATATAATAACATAAAATTACAGAGCAAAATGAGGACAAAGGTCATCTGTGGCTGGAGGGATTAAAAGTGATTTTGATTTTGTTTTACATATCTGTATTTTTCTTATTTATCTAGGACCATTGTGTTTCGTTGCTTTAATTTAAAAAGCCATTTTATTTACTTATTTATTTATTTTTAAAGATTATTTATTTATTTATTTGACAGAGAGAAGAGAGATCACAAGTAGGCAGAGAGGCAAGCAGAGAGAGAGGAGGAAGCATACTCTCCACTGAGCAGAGAGCGCAATGTAGGGCTCGATCCCAGGACCCTTAGATCATGACCGGAGCTGAAGGCAGGGGCTTTAACCCCCTGAGCCACCCAGGCGCCCTTAAAAAGCCATTTTAAAATCACTCTCTAACCTGGCCCCTTCAAAATATCCAAGTTTACTTCTCCAACTCTGCTCTATTCTTTTGTTTTCCAGATATGATCCAAGAGTGCTTAGCTACAAATTCAGGTTTGCCAGGAATACCGAGCTCACAGCAGCAGATGTGAATGGGTTCTGCTCTGGATTTTGCTGTCAGATCACCCCAAAACAAGTGGAGGAGATAGATTCCCAACCAAAAGCACGATCCAAACCAGAGTGACATAGTCTTCAATAACTGTGTTACCAGGATGTGGACTAAAGAGGAAGTTTCAAGTTGATGGGACACACAGAGCCTTCCTGGACCAAAGGGAATTAGAGAATGAACTTTTCCCCAGGTGCATAATCGGGGAACAAATTGCTGCAGAGATGATGGAGACACACCCTGGGCCGTTACACCTGGTATACTTGGGGAAAATAAAAGATTTGAGTTTGAGTATCAAGTAGCAGCAAAAATATATGTGTATTGCAGAAGAAATCTGGGCAGTCCCAGTCCTAACGGAAGCATTGGGGAAATTAGGCAAAGTCTTCCTCCAACTCTAACCAGACTGAAACTCAGCCTAGGCCACTGATTTGGTGATTGGAGCATGAGGTGGATTTTAGTTTCAACTTGTTTCATCATCTGGGTGCACTTGTGCAGTGTACAACCTGAGCAACTGTTCCTACAACAATGCTGTGAGGTTCAAAGAAGGCAAATAATTTCCCCATCGTCTTGCAGCTCTTTTGGAGCAGGAACATGCATCCAGAGTGAAGACTCTTAAGCAATGAATTTGTACACATTCTGTGGGCTGTGTGAACCAGTTTTCTGGAAGGAAACTAAATCGATCACACGAGGACGGCAGCAAACGTGGAGAGTAATAAGGAAGCCATTAGAGTAGTCCTGGTGAGATGAGAAGGCCTGAATTGAGGTAATGTCAGGGAGTACTAAAAGAAGTGGGTAAGAAAAATGCATATTGTGGGGGTGGCATCCAAGAATTTGCCGGTATGGGGAAACAAGGAGGGCTGAGACAAAGTCCACCTGGATGTGCTGATGGTCGCAGTTGTGGGAATCCACGAGAGTCCCCGGAGAGAGAAGTGATGGCAGATCTTGAGACCATGCCTGCCTTTGAGCTGTAGGGGGAGAGAGGGAATAGAGTGGGAATCCAAAAAGAGCCATCAGCGGTGGGAGAGAGGGCAAGACGGGAGTGGGGTTGTGGGTTGAAGTTTCTAAGAGGAAGTGGTCACAGCATCAAATGGTCCCCGTGGAAGGTAGATGCGAATCGAGAGGATGCTACTTGAAAGGTCTTTCGGTTACCTTTTAATTAGCAGTTCACGTAAGACTGTAGAAATCAGAACCTAAGGATTCGTGGAGTGGGTGTGCAGTGGGGGTGGTGAAGGCTGGACTAGGGCTTAGGCACGCACTTGGGCAGGAAGAAAGGAGAGAGAGACAGAGTAGCAGAGGAAAGTGAATGTAAGGGAAGGCTTTCGTTAGGGCGGGGAGTCCGCAGCACCTGTAGAGAGTAGTG
>CM052811.1:72607459-72654125 GCA_028533885.1 Nasua narica
CCCCCCCCCCCCCCCGCCTGCCTCTCTGCCTACTTGTGACCTCTCTCCTCTCTGTCAAGTAGATAAATGGAATCTTTGAAAAAAAAAAAAAAAGAAGCCTTTAAGAGGTAAGACTGCATTCAGGGCTGGGGAGATTGAGAGATCACGCAAGGGGACAGCACACAAAGGGAAGGGCTAGCTAGGGGAGAAAAAAGGCACCTTTCTCAGGGAGGAGGAGTAGCGGGGGTGGGGGGAGGGTGAACATGGGTGAGGATCCTGGAAATCTTGCATTGGGGAAGACAGGTGGTGATGGCCCATCAGATGGTGTCTGCTTCCTCCGTGGCTGGGAAACAGGACCGGTGACGCATAGTGAGAGATTCCAAGATGGGTTTTCAAGCCAAACCTCAGATCTGGCAAGACGCTATGGGAGAACATAGGGAAAACAGGCCAGGGGTGGAGGGTGGAGGGTAGGAGGGAGAGAAGGGTCCATCCGCGCCGTGGCAGGCCTCCTACTGCAGCTGGGTAATGTGAGCGTGTGAATGCGGGGAGAAGAGCAGCCCCCTTTGTCCAGTTGGTAAAGAGAAACCTGTGTTTCTCTTACGGTTGCATTTCCAGGGCACTTGTCTGGGGCACTGGTGTGTTGTAACACGAGTGCCGCCATGTTTACTCAGTAACCAGCGGAGAAAACAGGATTAGGGAATGGGAAGAGGGAAGAGGCATGACCAAATGGGAACCCCACCCCGGGTCCCCTGCCAATGGCAAGGTCTCTTTGCTGTTGATGGCCATGAACTTCCCCATTATCACTCTCAAATGATTACAGAGGGACGCGTCTTGCCCAGGGCACATGGAGATTTTTCACTTTCTCCTATTTGTTGGTTTCCTCTTCTCCAGCTGGTCCACCGACCGCAGCACAACCCATGACAGGCACAGACAGGTCCCTGCTACTTAGGCGGAGCCTTGCTAGGACAGGTGACCTTGGGCTGGTATTGATCCTAGCCACAGGGCCTCCTGTAGTGAAGCCCTCTGTCACCCCAGTTCTGTGAATGCTCTTTTTAGGGGCTATGGTTGCTGCCACTGGCTCAAACTTTCTGCATGAAGATTTCCCCTTTTGATTTTTAGTTCACCTTTAACTTCTATCCTCCAATCACACACCCATCCATTCTCTTTAGCCTCCTTCCTACTCCCTGAACCCCGCCCCCGTTTCTCGTCTTGTCTTTGAACCCGAAAGATGTTGCTGGAATCTCTGCCTTGACCCTCTTTGACTTCCGGCTGCAACATCCGTCTGGAAACCCGTGGCCTCACAGGATAACTAATGTTCTCTTCTTTCATGACAATACACGAATCTCACTTTCAGTAACGGGTGTTCTCACTCTTACTCAGTGTCCCTGTGTTGGATCATATGTTTCCAAGACCTCTTGCAAGGTGTTATCTTCCTCGTTGAATTTCCTGGGTGGCCCCTGATGACACTCTCCCAGCAACTGCTTAGTTCTCGTAGTACTTTCTCTGGATAATATCTCTGGCTTTCCCTACTGCTCCCTGAACTCACATTTCCACTCCAAGTTCTCTCTACCCTCCAGAAACTCCTGTCAGGGCCACCAGCTTCTCCGGACCATCTGGAGGCTATCTTTTAGAATTTATAGGTCTCAGAACCAAAACAAACAAACAAACAAACAAACAAACAAACAAACAAATAAATAAATTCTACTTGTTTTGCTGAAAAGCAAAATGATGCATAGATGATGGTATCAGAAAGTGACAATTTCAAACACAGAGTATTGGGAAGTACAGGAGAATTATTCTGAATTTGAGGCCAAGGAGTCTTACAATTTTATGAAGCAGAACTTTCCTTTCAGGGGCTAGAGGCTCATTTCTCCCGCCACGTGACTTTCTCTGTGAGGTGGTTTTTTTGTTTGTTTTTTTGTTTTTGTTTGTTTTGCTTTTTTTTTTTTTCGTGGCCCTTCCTGGTGTCCCAGAGGCTGAAGGGGACAGATTCACAGAGTTGGTAAAGCCCTGACGTCTCTGTGGTGCTGCGGGTCATGGGAGCGTGTAGCCCCCGGTGAAAACAAGCCTCTCGGGGAGACCGAAACCACGGCCACAGGGCCAGGTGCAGGGCTGGAAATGTAACATGTTGAAAGGTCATCCACTGCCGGCTCCTCGGCAGGCTTAGAAACCACATCCCTCTCGGTATGAAGCATAAGTGTAGAGTCAAGGAACCATTGTGCTCCATGCCCACGAGTCAGACAGGGGAGGGACTGCTGCCAGGTGGAGGAGGCCACTGAGAGACTCAGCCCCCCCCCACGCCCCTCCCCCGTGTCTGCAAGCACAACCAGCCACATTCACATTAGTCAGCTCTGGCTGCCGTTACAAAATCCTGCAGTCTGGGTGGTCTCAACAACAGACATTTTCTGTTAGCCCTGACGGCTACAAGGCCAAGATCAAGATGCTGGCAGCTTCAGTTTCTCCAGAAACCTGTTCTCCATGACCTGCTGATGGCCGCCTTCTCACTGTGTCCTCACGACCTCACGTGGCTTTTCCTCCGAGTGCCCCCATCCCCGATGTCTCTCTTCTAACAGTGACCTCAGTCCAATTGGGGGAGGGCCCGGGCACATGCTCTCATTCAGCCTTCATTATCCCTTTAAAGGCCCTATTTCCAAATACAGTCACAACGCAACCAGAATACTATCTCTAGCAAAAGCGAGATGGGCTTACGTCAGCAGAGAGGCACCGTGCAAAAATGCTGGGCCCCTAACCCAGGGCTTGTGGAGTTAAAACCACCCACGGCTATGGTTCTGCTTTCCCTTGGGGACTTAATGCCAAGTGACATAAGCCCGTCACAAAAGGGCAAGAGGTGTATGGCCCCACATCTTCGAGGGACCTAGAAGTGTCAGATTCATAGAGAAAGAAAGTAGAACAGGGTTGTTGGGGGCCGGAGAGGGGAATGGGAAGGTATCATCTGATGGGTCCAGGGTCTGGAGCCCAGTGAATTTGGGAGATGGACAGTGATGATGGTTGGACAGTCGCGTGAAAGGACTTAATACCACTGAGCCGTACACCTGGAAATGGCTAAAATGGTAACTTTTGCATTATGTCTATTTTATCACAATAACAAGAAAGGGGGTGAGCTGAAGAGACCAGGGTTTCAGCCCCTGTTGCCTCCTTCCCCGTCCTTGCCCCCACCATTATTTCACTGTATTAAGGGCCAGTTTGGGACCTGCTAGTCAGGATAATGTTTCCTCCTGTGTGTTAAAGGAGATATTGATGCTAAGGGGTTAATAAAGCCTTTGTCATATAGTGAGCATCCTGCCAGCGATAGCTAATAATAGTTAAAAGAATAGGAGAGTAGAACGTGCGATGTTCAAGTGGATAGTGGCATTTACTTCTGAGTGATTTGTTTCCGGATGGGATCATAGGAAGCAAGCAGCCCACGTGGGCTCAGAGACTGAGGCAGCTTCTCATCACATCACATCACAGCCTCTGGGCCTGGGAGGCTCTCCAGAAAGTTTCGAGGGAGTCCTATTTTCAGCCTTCTTGATACTTCATCGTGCGTGCGGCAAAGGCAAGCAGACGCAGAAAGAACATGCCAGAATCATAAACTTCGTCAGTCTTTGCCTTGTTTCTCACCTTCTGGCTTCTGTCATGGCTCCTGGTAGGTCCTTGAAGGCCCTGGCCTCGCTGCTGGTGGCCAGGCCCATCCTGAGGCTGGCCGTTTGTGTGGCCCTGGCCTCATGCCTGTCTACAGGCCCCTGTGGGCCTTTGGGTGGCCTTCCCCCTGGCTCTCCTGCCCCCCCTCCCCATCGTGGCCCACATCTTGAACCCTGGGCTGCTTCGCTGTCCCAGACCTGACGCCTATCACTGTCACCTCGCCCACAGTTCCCTGAAAGCTAGCCCAAGGGCCTAGACACAATTCACTCTTAGACATTTATTGGGATGTAATGACATTTAATTGCTCTTAATAAGAATACAACCCAGAGTGATGGCTATTCAGGAGGGCATATGAGGTAATGAGTACTGGGTATTATATAAGACTGTGGAATCGCTGACCTCTCCCTCTGAAACTAATAATACATTATATATTAATTAATTGAATTTAAATTAAAAAAAAAAAAAGATAAAAAGGACTACAACCCAGAGCTTCCACATGGTGCTAGAGGACTAGCTCATGGAGGTTGCTCCAGAGGCCGACCTTCCTGGCAGAAGGAGGGTGGGGGGCTGGGCTGCAGAGTCAGGCTTTACTGAGATCTGTCTCATGGTTGTCTTGTTATTTGTGGCATTGCTGTGAGAAATCCAGGGAGCGCTGGTGGCTGGGCCTTCAGAGCTCAGCCCTGTAGGTGCCCCACAGCTCCCCTGAGCCTCTCCCCCTCCCCGGCGCTCTGGCCCATCCAAATTTCCAGTCTCTACTCAGGGCACACTAAGCCCAGCTCAGCTCACGAGTCGCAGACTGGTTCGTCCAGGGGAATCTCCAATTTTCTGGGTCCTGTTTACTTCGCCTTCTCTCACCTGTCCGCTTCTTTAGGCTTCCTGATGCTGCTGGCATCACACTTTATTCACATTTTCCTTCTTACCCCTTTTGGACTGGGTAGCCTGGCTGGGAGTGAAAGCACGACTGCTTTAGGGGCTACTGGAGGAGGCTGTGTTTGGAACTGAACCCCAAATACCGCACCTGGCAGTGGCCCTGACAGCTTCTGCATGGCCTTCTGGGGCGGTTCTTATAGGCCTTCCCACCTCCTGACCTCCTTGGGTCAGGAGTGACCGCAGTACTTCAGCTTAAGAATACGTTCCCAGGCCCATTGACTTCCGCTGCTTGGGGTAAGGAGAGGACCCATGTGTTCAGAGTAAGACTGTCTCTCCTCCTGCCCCCCGGGCCTCCCTTGGCTGCCCCCTTTCCCATCTCCCTAGTTCAAGGCCTCACCTCCATCATCTGCCTTGGGACCTCAGATCTCAGCCTGTCACCGCTTTACCCCACCCGAGTGCGTCTCTGGAATGCCATATACCTCAGATCACCCCGTCTCCTGCAGTCTGCGGTGCCCATGCTCCCCAAACCCCCATAAATCTCCAATTCTGTTTCTGTCTCTTGCCCCCTCCTTAACCCTTGAAGACCTTTCCTGCTTTCTCTGCAACTCATCCTCTCTCTCTTTTTTTTTAAAGATTTTATTTATTTATTTATTTGAGAGAGAGAGAGAGAGAGAGAGGAAGCATGAGAGGGAGAGGTCAGATGGAGAAGCAGACTCCCCGCTGAGGAGGGAGCCCGATGCGGGACTCGATCCAGGGACTCCAGGATCATGACCTGAGCCGAAGGCAGTTGCTTAACAACTGAGCCACCCAGGCGCCCCTCATCCTCCATCTTTGTTAAGAAAAAAAATTACTGAATGGTGCTTGTTCAAGACGGTAAGGCAGGCTTTATTCAGGACTGCTGAGATAGGTAGAGGGCCCAGTGCAGGGCGAGTTTGCAGTGCGGGAGAGAGATGGAGCTCAGCCTCTCACACAGCAAGGGCAACGGGGGGCTTAAAGCCAACAAACAGGGTCGGGGTGAGAGGGTGGAAAATTACTGAGAGGAAACATCACGGCTAAGGCGGGTTCTGGGGAAGTCCCCCTAATGGGAATCTGACTGAAGGCCGGCCTGAGGCGGATCAGACATCACTTGGGGAAGGGTCGCGGGTGACGAACCTGGTCAGACATTGAGGTAATCAGATTTTGAGGTGATCGGATATTGAGTGTGGGTTACTTGATACACGGATGAAGCTGGATTCTTGCTAAAACTGGCTTTCAGGGGAAGTGTACAGATGGGCCGAGGAGAAGGTTCAGGAGCCTGACTAAAGTTGGATCAGACAAGGAGGCTTTCTCATTCTCAGTGACAAAGTCTCGATCAGAAGCTCCTCCGTGACCTCACTCATCATCAGGGAAATTCAAATCAAAACCGCATCGAGGTATCACCTCCCTCCTATAATGACGGCTGCTACCCAAAACAACAAATACAAAAAAGATGACATGTGTTGGCAAAATTGTGCAGGAAGTGGGACCCTGCACCCTGTTGGTGGGAATGTAGAATGGTATAGCCACCGTGGAAAACGGAATGGAAGTTCCAAAATTAAAAATAGCTTCATGACTTTAAATCAAATCAATAGGCTGATAAACTCCTAAATTTCTGTCTCTGGCCTGGACTTCTCCCCCTGAGCTCCAAACTGTCTACTCAACCTGGCTGCTTGGGTATTTAAGAAACATTTCGGACTTAGCATATTTAAAACCTTCCCTTACCTACAAACCGCTCTTACCTCACTGGGGCCTGTTCCGTCTTTCAAGGGCTCAGGCCGAGAGTGCGGGGGCTCCCTTTCCTTCCTCCTCACATTTCCAGTCAAACCCAATCCAATGGCGTATCCTGTTGGTTTACTTTTAAATTCTATCTGGAATGGAACCACTTCTCATGATCCCTGTCGTATCACCCTGATCCCCGTCTGCCATCCAGATGACTGCAGTCCCCAGCTGTGACTCCTCTTGTGCTCTAGACCCCCTTCCCAATCTATCAGCCAAAGTAACAATTTTAATACCTGGTTAAGATTTTAGGTCAACACTCCTCAAGCCTCTAAAGGCCTGCCCCGCTGTCCCAACCAGAGTAAAAGCTAAATGCAATCCTTCCAGTGGCCAGCAAGACCTCCCCACTGAGCCTTCCTCAGTTGGTGACACACTTCCTACGTTTTCTCTTCCTCCCTGCCCCCCTTCCTTACTGCTCCAGCCTCACTAGATTCCTCCCTGTGGCTTGAGCTTTCCAGGTCCTTGCTCAAATGTAATGATGGGATTTTCTTTGGCTTTTGTATCAAAAATGTTGGCTTTTGTGTCTAAAATGTATCATCTCTCCCTAGGTTCAACTCTCTCTCCCATTCTCTCTCTCTCTCTCTCCCCCTTTGTCCTTCTTCACTGCTTCATTTTTCTCCTTAGTACTTATCCCTTTACAGAATTCCATTTATCTTATTTATTATCTTTTCACCAATCAATGAGGGTCGGGGGTTGTGTGTCTTTAATTCACTAGAGTGTCACCAGCCCCTAGAACAGTGCCTGGCCCACAGTAAGTTTTGGTGAATGAACAGGTCGGATGGATGGATGGATGGATGGCCCTTATCTTGCCACCCATGCACCAGATCTGAACTTCATCTCTAGCTTTCTGTTCAGACACCTGAACAAAGGCTTAGGATGCTGCCCACACCATGATTAGTGGGATGCTGTTAACTAAGTATCAAAATAGACTGGAACCACAGGCAGAGTCCTGCAACTAGTTTTGTTCCTCATCCAAGTCCTTCTTCACAAACCAAGATCCACATACCTCTGAGTGACCTGCTTTCTCTGGCTCATTCCAATACTTCCTTATTTTACCTCCCTGTTCACTCTTTCTCCCACTGCTGCCCCCCGGACCCACCCTTTTCACTGTGAACTCTGGATCCCTATCCAGAGAATGACCAACTCATTCATTCATCCCACCCATCATTTATTGAGCTCCTATTGTGTGGGGGATACAATAGTGAAGATACTAAATACACCTCCTAGCCTCTTGGAGCTCTCAGTCTAGTAGAGAACAGACTCTGAAAAAAATTACATATATGAAGAATGACAGAATAGGGAAAGTATCCCAGGCTATATGAAAAAGGAAATAGTTTGAGTCTAGGATTCCTCAGGAAGTCACTGAAGCTAAATCCTGGGGATCTGAGGAGGGAACTAGTCTTGGGGTGCTGGGGGAATGGCAGAGACGGCAGAAAGTAGGGTTACTACTGTTCCACTGTGGATAGACTGCCTTCAGCCCTAAATTCTTCAGAGAACATTATTTATAGCTCTTGGATTTATCTGATACCTGATTATCCTCTGAGTGCATCCTGTCTCCTGTCAGCGTTTCTTCATCTCCCCCTTTTCATGTCTCTGAGAGGAAAAGGTGGTGGTTTTTTGCATTCAAAGGGCAGTTTGCCATTTACAAGCCACCACATGCTGAACTTCACATTCTCACATCCCCTAGCATTTCTTTCCAACGCACTGTGTCTTGCCCATGCCATCCTCAACACCTCCGAAATCACTTTCAGTAATGTCATTAGTGACTGCAGGGGTTGCTAATTGGAGACCTCTCCATCCTTCTCTCTTTCGCTTTTGTGTGTGAGTGCCCTCCCCCTTCTGGCCCACCAGGAGTTCAGGCTCCCCAGGGCCCTGTCTTTGCCCCTCTGCACTTCTTGCTCTGTGCTCTCTTCCTGAGTGACCTCAGTCATCCCCATGACTTGACTCCAATTTGTACACTGAGAAATCCCAAGTTCATAGATCTAGCCCATAATTTTGCTGACTTCTAACACCTCCATGTCAAGACAGCGCCTCAAAATGAGCATATCCAAAGGCAAAGCTACCATTCCTTTCCCACTAACTGGTCCTCCTTCAGTATTTGGTAACCGAATGGTTCTCCATCATCCCACCTTGCTCGAAGGGTAAGCTCCAAAGCCCTTCCCTCTTTTCCTTCCAAAACAAAATAAATTAATCAACCTAACTACTCTTAAACATAGAAAGGCAATTTGCTTCCCCTTCCCACTCCATTCTAAAACCCATTTTGTAAGTTCAAGCCCTTACTACTACATGGTAGGGGCTTCCCAGCTGGTATCTCAACTGCGTCATTGGTTACCTCTGATCCTCTATGCTGTTACCATAAAAATTTAGAACCTAAACTGACTCTTTTATTTAATTACAATAATGACTGGGTTTCACAGAGCTGGAGGAGGAAGTGAGAACCCTTCCCTATTTCTCCTTTCTTCATCTGCATTTCTTCTCTTCGCACAGCTCCTTCTCTTTAACCATCATCTGCCCCTTGGATCATTATTATTCCCTGAATATTCTACTGAGTCCTGCATAAACACAGAATCAAAGAATGCCATAGGTATGTACCTTCTGAGACACACTTACAATCAAGTTAAAAGGGAAAAGCGTAAATTTTGTTCATGTATTTCTCTTAGTTTTAGATAACCTACCTCTAAAGAATGGAGAGCCATACCCGAACACGCTAGGATTTGGTTTGGGGGTGCTGTCAGGCACAAATGTTCGGACTGCCACCCGTCCCATTCTTAATAATATTGTTTCCTTCACATATCTTTCTATGTTTCATTCTTTGTCATAGAATTTCCACATGTAGTTGTGATGTTTTGTTCCTCTAACAAAAAAGTGACGATTCCTCTAGTTTTTAACTGTTGGCAGGTTTTCAACATTTCTTACAGTAATTAATTCATCTGTGACATCTTTGCTCTGCACTTTATCCTAAGCACGTAAAATATCTGGTATTCTCTTACAGCACTGGGTCAATGTATTATTATTTTCAAGTGTTCTGCATTTAAGAAAACTGAGAAAATGCTGACCTAGGGAACTCTGAGACCCTCTGTCGTTTCAAAAAACATGTTAACTTTTTGCTTCCCAAAGCATTTCTTGAGTAGTCTGTTGTGTGGGGCACATATTTCTACTTCTCTAAGCATATGTGTTCATCTTGAGACACCTTATCTGTCTCTGCAAATGCTGTCAGTACATCTGTCTCGCCACAGAAACTTCTAGGGAGCGGGAAACTTCCATGTGGTCTCTTCTCATGAAGTGTCTAGATGGGTGGCCTTTGAAGGTCTACAGGGCATCAGTTACAAACATAAGGCCCACAAGATGCAGCAAGTTTTGTTACTGCAGTTTTGTTACTGCTAATGTTACTGATTAGACAATGCCCTACTTCCTTACTCTATAACCCAAGGCACTTACCTAAAAGGCAGTTGAGAAGCAGTAAACACAGAGATTTGGGAGACAGATGTTGGCATCCAGTGACTTGATTGAGCCTTGGCTCCCGGCTTTCCCACTTATTAATGATGTGACTGCTTCCTCTACGTGCCTCGGTTTCCCATATCACAATGGTGTTAATAATACCCTGATCTCAGAGTTGTCTTTAGCATATAGATGGGCTAATATATTGTAAGAGCTTACTTTGGGGACTGGCATATAGAAAGGTCTCAAAAAAAAAAAAAAATGGCAGCTACTCCCTGGCAGTTGTTAACATCCTCCTTCTTCACTGATTTCTTTCTTTTTTTTTTTTTTAAGATTTATTTATTTATTTATTAGAGACAGAGACTGAGAGGGGAGAAGGTCAGAGGGAGAAGCAGACTTCCCGCAGAGCCGGGAGTCCGATATGGGACTCGATCCTGGGACTCCAGCATCATGACCTGAGCCAAAGGCAGTCGCTTAACCAACTGAGCCACCCAGGCACCCTTCACTGATTTCTTTTGTAAGAAGCTGTGGAGCTACCTTTGCGTTTAGCGCATGTGGAAATATTGAGTGTATTGATTTCAACAGCTGCTCTGATCACAGAGGCAAGTTAGTTCCTCCCTTGGGGCTCTGTTGAATGCTGATGAGTGTAGCTGACGAGCCAGCATCTCTGGTTCCATAGGAGATGCTCCTAATGGCCATGGATCTTCTCAAATTTTCCTGGAAGGTACGTGTCATATTCGTCAATGTGCGAATGGCACAGCGTATCTGCTGAACTCTTGTCTTCAAATCATAGGCTTTGTGACTGTAAAGAAGGTAGCAGAAAGCCACTCGTCCAGGTCTCCAGTTCCTAGAAGGACTACTTCCCTGGGTGCAGTGATTGGAAAATGGACACGAGAGACATCTACACTCAGACCTTTCTTCTTCAGAAGTTCTCAGATGAGTTTGAATCCGTGGAAAGATTGACCCAGTAGTAAGTCTCTAGAACTGATTCCCCTAGTTGAACATGAGGAGATCTGTTGAAAATTAAGAGATGACAAGAGCCTTTCTGTCCATTCCCCAGTAGCTTTCTGCCTCAGGGTTTCTGGAATGGTTTGCCTGCTGTTTACAGGCTGATGAATCTCCCTGAGACCTGCAAGGAAGAGGAGCTTGGCTTAAGTCAGATGCCTGTCTGCATACTCCATCTGCAAATGAATGGCCATTGTCAACAATTCCGGCCCCTAGTGATCTGACAACAGGTGCAAGACTTGGGCTGTTGCATAAAGATTGAGAGTCCAGTGAGCCATTCTGAGGGGGAATTCTCCCCAGTGGACCTCCCACCCAAGGAACCTCTGAAATCAGAATGGATTTTTGCCTTTTGGTCAAAATTGGACCCTTAAGTAATAGCACACTTTTCTTCATTAAAAATCCTTCCCGGTTATTGCACATACTATCTGCTTCATCAGTTCAGCGGGGTCTGGAGTCTGATGCCATAGTGCTCCTCTCCGCACAGTCATTGCTTAGGGTGGCTGTGATGCTCTCAGGATGAACCCGCCATCCTCAGACATATCCCTTTCCAGGGGGCCTCCTTGTGTTCCAGTGGATGACCAATGTGTTGAGAACTCTGGTCACCAATCCATACTCACAACTTGAGGGTCTTGAGGGTCTTGGATAGGGTCACCCTACTGCCCACCACTATGCCTCTCTACCTTCGAATCCCTGGAACCATTCCATTGCTTTCCTTTCAGAAGAGGTTTCTCTGTAGCAAGGTCTATTCCCTCATAGAGGCAGCTGGGCTAAGTCCATCAAAAAGAACTTTTGGGGCGCCTGGGTGACTCAGTCAGTTAAGCATCCAACTCTTGGTTTTGGCTCAGGTCATTGTCTCAGGGTCATGGGATTGAGCCCCGCATTGGGCTCCATGCTCAACAGGGAGTCTGCCTGAGGATTCTCTCTCCTTCTCCCTCTGCCGTCCCCCAGCTCTCTCTCTCTCTCTCTCTCTCAAATAGATCAATAAATCTTTAAAAAAATTTCAATTATAGTGTTCTCTGAGGACAGTGACTGCCAACTCATCTATGTTTCATAGCTAAGAGCACACTCAAGTGACCTCACTCAAGGCGAAAAAAAAAAAGGTCTGTCCCAAGATAACTATTTGTCTTCCAAAGGAGGTGGGGCTGGGAACTTTTTAGGAAAGAAAGAAAGAAAGAAAGAAAGAAAGAAAGAAAGAAAGAGAAAGAAAGAGAAAAGGCTACACATTATTACATATAAAAATGCTACTATTAAAAAAAATGCTACTGTGGGTGGTATTTTTATTATGGACCCAGCATTTTACATCGGCATTTTCTTATGTAGCATTGCAATAATCTTGGGAAGTTGTTAAGAGTTACTTTCATTTTACAGATGAGGAAACTGAAGTTTGGAGGCACTAAATAACTTGCCCAAGATTACACTGCTGGGAAGCAGTAGGGGAGTTTCATACGCAGGTGGTCTGGGTTTGATCTATATAAGCAAAACAGCTATCCTGGAATTTCTTGGTCTGTAAACAAGAACAGAAGTCCTATTACCAGCTCACGTAGCCAGATATCTAGTGTAGGAGGGCTTTCTCAGTGACAGAATTTAAATCACTATTAGATGAGGTCAACTCCTAAAAACACCATTCCCTACTAGGAAAGGAGTGGCTTACACGTACCCATAGAGAGAGAGAAATGGAGCCAAATAGTCCCAATGGGGTTAAAGTTCTGGTTTTATTTTTGGAGTGCATGCATCGGGAAATTCCTTTATTTGAAGGGGTTGATGGTGTAGCCCAAGGAATTTCTTCTTCTTTCTACAAGTACATATTGCACTGAAACAGACTAGCCTTCCTGGAGTTACTTTGTGGATGGACGCTTTCTAGGACAGCAACGCTGTTTGTGGAGTGTGCTGGAATCATGTGCCTGGTGGTTCTGCTCGCCCCTTGGAGGTTCATTTCATCATCTCTGGATCTTCCCTTGAAGACGTCACCCCACTCTCCTCTTGGCGTGCTCCCCCAGAGGACATGCCCTGCCAGTGACTGTTTTCTGGGTTCTCTGGTACCATGAAACCCATCAAAAAGCATTTAAAATATTCCACCCTGATCCTCTAGCTCTGTCTGTACGTGCATAAACCACATGGTCTGTCTCTAAGTGAGGACTTCCCAGACACACTGTTGTCCCCTTCTTGAGTTTAGGCAGTTCTGAACTCTGCGCTCTCTCCCGGGCGGCCATCCCAGTCTACTCCTGGATCTTTCATTTTTCCCTTCATAGTTGTCTCTGGGTCAAGAGCTCATCCCAGTCTTCAGGAATAGTTAGGTCCAATGCATCTCCCTAAAGGTCTATCCTATCATTTCATTACTTTCTTCCTGTCCTATCCTATCCTATCCATCATTACTTTAGTCCTAGCAAAATCCCTCTCTTCTCCAGCCTTATACTCATGTGTCCTCCTTCATTTAAAAAACAAAAATTCTAACATCACATTTATTCCGACTCACAGGACCAACACTTTTGTGTGTGTGTGTGTGTGTGTGTGTGTGTGTGTGTGTGTTTTGCTTGGTTTTTATTCGTTTCTTTAAACAAACACCGTTCTTCTTTAGTGTCCAATCAACAGCATTCTTAAAGATAAGGCAAATTTTTTGAAATATCCTTTAGGTTCTTGGCGAAGTTTTGTTTGTTTTTTGCTTTAATCTCAATTAAAAAGGTAGCTGACTTACTATAGGATAAGATCGTCCGTCCTTTTTATAAGGTTCCTCTAATAAAAACCAACCACCCCAAGCAGTTGAGCCCACAGCCTGGCTACCACAAACTTCATCAGACTTGGTGCAAATACTGATCCCGAATTAACATAAAGCTTTGAAGCAGAAGGTCTTTCTCCATGCTTAAGGGATTGTGCGCAAGCCCCTTGAACCCAAAGATAGCCCCATCAACAGTAAGTTCCCATCACCAGCTGAGGGATGGGCATTAGAGAGGGCACATGATGTGAGGAGAACTGGGGCTTAAATGCACCTGATGAATCATTAAACACTACATCTGAAACTAATGATGTACTATATATTGGCTAATTGAACTTAAATTAAAAAACAAAACAAAACCCAATAAGCTCCCCCTGTGTTTTATAAAGCGGAACAGAATGTGGGCAGCAAATCTGATGCTGCCACGGTTCACCCCTCACCCCGTCCTGGGAATGAGAGCAGAACAAAAAGTTTCATGCACACGTGCCCTAGAACTTTTTCAATTTATGCTTCCAGATTTAAAACAGAATTTAGGGGAGAAAAATAGATGGGTTTCTGCCTAAAGTTCCACACACTGGAGATCCCTTTGTCTTTGCCTTACAGGCCCTGTGGGCCCCCGTCTTTAAGGCACTTAGAGACCCACCCATCATGTTGTTTTTGAAGCCTGCAGATTGGCCTGAAGTTCAAAGGTGAGGTCTTGCTAGAGGATTGGGCTTCCAGGAATTCATTTAACCAGGGCACCCAAATGCAGCTCAGCTGAGCGCGGAAGCCAAATGGCTGTTGCCACAAGTCAGACGGTTGGGTTTCTCGGGGCTGAGCTTTGCCTCTCAGGTCACCGTGGCTGCTGGCCTGGTAGTTTCCTGAAAAACACAGTGTGTGCTGCACATTCGGGAATATTATCCCTCAGACCTCCTCCGAGGTAGGTTCCATGTAATGAATAACAAGGCCCCCAAAAAACCCAAATCTCCCTCGGTGAGAAGGTGGAATACAGGAGAGGATTTCTTTTCCTCCAGGACGTGGTAAGGACAGTGCCGGAATTATCATTTAGAGGAAAGCTTCCATCCCCATGTGAGGGAGTTCAGAGGCCGAGGAGGCTGAGAGAGAGTCACAGACTAGCCGGCCTCTCGGTAGGGCTAACAAAAGACTTCCTCCTTTTCTTTGCATTTCCTTGCCCTTGCTCCTTCCTCCAGGCAAATTTAGGTATCTTCTGTGGTCTAGAATGGGCTAGAATTGGTCTAGAATGTACTGTGTCCTGGGCCCTGAGAATACGCAGTTCATCTTCCCTATTGACGGATTCTGTGCTTGTGATTTTGCCTATTTGCTAACCTTTCTTTGCAACCCCGAAATCAGTACTCTCAGTGCTGTTGCAGTATTCGTGGAGATGCACACAGTGCCACAAATTTGACTTACCCACAGTGCATATTCCCTCCTGATGTGCAACACAGCAGTGCTCTGCCTTCTTGTTGCACCTTTCATACCGTAAACGAGGGTCCTTTTTGCAGGCTAGGTAGTGCCAAGATCTTTGCATTTTTGTGCTTTTTGTTGGTGATTTCATGGCCTAAATTAGCACCCCCCCCGACTGATGCCGAAGTGGCTTTTTTTCTTGTCCAAAGCACAAGAAGTATTTGCAAACCGGGGTTCACAGTGACTTTATAGAATGCAATTACTGGGAGTGATGAAAATCAATTGTATTTGATTGGGAGATGAGCTGCCTGGGTTCATTTCCCAGCTCCAGTTTTTACTAGCTTTGTGACTTGGGGAAAATACTTTAACCCTCTCTGTTTCAGATTCTTTTTTTTTTTTGAGTGCTTAAATTTTATTTTATATTTTTTATTAAGTTACGTTAGTTACCATTCAGTGCATCATTAGTTTTTGATGTAGTGTTCCATGATTCATTGTTTGCATACAATACCCGGTGGTCTGTGCAATCCTTGCCCTCCTTACTACCCGTCACTGGGCTCACCCATCCCCCCACTCCCCTGTTTCATATTCCTCATCCTATAAAGGGCCTGCAGTGCCTATCTCCTAGGGCTGGTTTGAAAAAAACATAATAGCTATAAAATGCTCAGTGGTGTCTATCCTGTAGCAAGCACTCCTACATGTTAGCTTTTATTGTTACGTTGAAGCACAACCAGGTGACGCTTCCTGAGATCTTATCAGATGAAACCAATTGATGAATGGTTCTATCTTCAGTAAATGACAAAAGTGTTTTTTTTGTTGTTGTTTGTTTTTTTTGAAAAAGCATGTTTATTTTCTGCACAACTATTTTGGGCACCTACTATGTGTCAGACAGTATATGCTTGATAATAGTCTTCATATAACACTCTGGACAGTCTTTTTAGTTTCCATTGGTAAATTATTCCCGTAACAGCAATGGCCGGTGGGTCAAACCAAGAGGTCACTATGTGGTTTCGTTAATGCCATATGTTTTTTCTCAAGTAGCCATTCCTCGGCTGGCAACAGCGATTGAGTTAATGCTCATACAATGAGCGAAGGCACAGCAGTATTATTAACCTTAACTATAAATCTTTAAAAATTTATGCGGACCGTTTTAATAACAAATGTGGGTCTGTAATGTCACCGTGCCGTAGCATCTGTATTGCATTCACAGTGACATTGCAAATATGACAGTCATCAGAAACACCTTTCTCAGAATTGTCTAACAGTGGTACCCACATCCTGATCTTGGCTACTTTGCACATGAACGTGATCACCTGCTGAAAGTGTTAGGAGCCGTTAAGAAAGTTGCTGGATTCCCCAAGGGTGTGTTTTCTTGAAGTGACCCTTCTTTGGACAGATTCTACATCTCCATATCGTTCAATGCAAAGGCAAAATGCTAGGGCAACTTGTTATAACCTGAGGAGGTGTTGGTGGGTCTTAATTGATCCATAGAGTAAAACGTTCTGGGTCAGGAATTCGTTTTAAGAGCTCTGCGTAACAAATAGGTCTCTGAGTGATAACTGTGATTGCATAAAGGAGACAAACTACTAATAACATAAGCAAAAGAAGTTGAACCATATCACCTTCTAACAAACCTTATTCGTGAGTCCCGTTTCATAGAATTTTTGGAATTGTTATGGAATATCCTAATACTTTTACGGAGGTTAAAATATAGGCCTACTTCCATTTCGTCCAGTGTTCTTACTGAGGATTGCATTAGACCTGTAATTAGGGCCGCCAATTCTACCCTGTAACGAAGAGCGAGACAAATAACAGAATAGCAAATAGCACCAATTGACCTCAGAATTCCTGCAAGAATCTAGTTGGAGATTCAGAATTCTTTTTAACCTAGCACTCAAGGGAACCAAGCCGAAGGATCAGAGTTCACAGCAGGTTGGAGTCTTTTAGCCATTCTTAATTTTCTATAGTCTTCCTCTTTCTATTTTAATGAGCCACTCACATTACGGGAGAGTAACACATCAAGAAGATGACTTTGAGAAACTATTGTCAGGGAGCCTGATGGGCAGCTCTTAGAGCCACATATGTATGACCCTGTCTCTGGGTTATTGCTGTGAAGGTGGAGATTCGTGGGAATCGAGGTGAATGCAGGACACTGCCCTGTGTGTGCACACAAGAGGCAAAAAGGCAGAGATGAGCGCAGGAAGCCAGGAGGTAGCAAAAAGCAGAAGGTGACGTCAGAATTTGAGATATAAGGAACTAGAAATAGAGAAGAGCTGATGGCAAGAAAAGTGCATAGAACTAATTTAGCTTGGGGAATGGGACTTTGTTTCAGCAACAAACTCATCTGTATTTCACCCTGGAAACAGCCAGGAAAAAAAAAAGCTCTGGCAAAGAAAGAAACACCTGGGATGGAGATGTGTGTCTAGGCAGCCATATTACAGGCAGGTGTGCAATCTCGAGGTAAGCGAGGCTGTGTGAGAGAGAGAGTGAGCGAGCGAGCGTGCGTGCATGGGGAAAGTGGATATGGGTCCTGGACTGAGTCAGGAGGATGCCTGAAGGTTGAGTGGTGGGTGGAGGGACACAGCTAAATGAAACACGGAATAGGGTTTTCTGAGAAGTGTTATGTTTGCTGAGAAATACAAAATATAAACAAAATGTTACCCTTCTTTGGTAAAGAGATTATGGAGGCAGAATGATTAAAAGTGCCCATAGTGGCAAAATAATTCACTGGATTTGCCCACATTGAGATCGTCGGTGATTGTAGAATGAAAGTCTTGGGTCTCTTTCCACCTCTATTTCAGACAGGCTTCTTCCCATTTTCTGTGGTGCCTCATAACTCTATGGAACAAATTTCATGGTTGGTAATAATCACCTCCCTGCAGTAGGACCTCAGACCTCTTCTGATCTAGCCTCTCATCAGCGTTTGATGCTGTTGACCACTCTCCTTTCCTTAACTCCTCTCTTTTCTGGGATTTTGTTGTGCAAGCTACTCTTTGTTTTCTTTTAACTCCAGAACTGCTCTTCTGCCTCCTGTCTCTGGCCTTAGTTAATGTTAAAGTTGCTCAAAGATTTATGCTTGTCCCTCTTTACTTTTCACTTTATCTTCCTTCTCTGAGCCCATGTGCATCTGCGATTTCAATGCCCACTGAAATAGTAACAACTCCCACAGCCAGTCCCAGTATCTCTGTTGAGTCCAGAGTCTGTAGCAGCTTACCTGACTTTCATTTGAATATCTCAAAGTCCCTCCCAACTCAGCATTTCCAAAACCAAATTCAAGTTATCCTCCCCACGAACCATACGGTACACTCCCTGGTCCTCTTCCTCTGTTCCGTAGCTTATAAGTGACACCACTGTCCATTCTGCTATACAATCTGAAAGTCTCTGCTTTTTCCTCACAGGCATTCTATCACCAAGTCCTGCTAATGTAACCTCCTACTTACTTCTCTCCCCCTCTGCTACCACTGCATTGGCTGAAGCTATCATTATCACTGTCTCTACTGAGATGACTTCATTACTGATTTTGCTTTTTTAAATGTTGCCCTGAAGTTCTTTGATACAGCTCCCATGGACAAGTGAGGTTGTGTATTCTGTGCCCTTGAAATTGGCTGCACTTGGGACTGCACTGACCAATAAAGGCTCATTAAAGTAGCGCTGTGTTACTTTAGAGCCGGCTCATAAAAGGCAGTGCGACTTTTTCTCGCTTGCTAGAATGCTCATGTTGGAGCCCTGAGGGGCTCAGATCGCCATGCTCTTTGGAAGTCAAGCCAAGTAGAGGGACCACATGGAGGCCTTTTGATCGGCAGTTCTAATTTTTGCGCTATCTGAGCCAAAGCCTAGACAAGTGAGCGATCAGATCATTTAGATGATTCCAGACCCTGGCCACCAATTCACTTGCAGTGTTTCGTCTTCCCAGCAAAGGTCCTGGGCATCATGGAACAGTGGCAAGTCATGCCCGTTCTCCCTCTGCCTTCTACTCTCCCCGCCTCCCACCTCCACCCCTGTCTGTACAAGTTGCAGAAGCACTAAATCAATCGGCATAATACAAAGATTGTTCTAGGGGATGGAATGTATGAAAGGTACAGTAAGAGGAAGATAGTCAAGGACATCATAATAATAGCATTGTACGGTGACAGATGTGGTGAGCATAGCCCAATCACTATGTTGTGCACCTGAAACTAATGTAACATCGTGTGTCAACTGTACTCCATAAAAAAAAAAGCCGAGAAATTTAGGGGTAACTCGTTGAGTAGGAGTAGTCACTGAAACACTGATGTATGTCTGCACGTGGCTACTTTGCTGTTGACGTTGCCCAGACAGAGTGATCTCCCTACTTAAAACTGTTCAATTGTGTCTCACAGCTCTTAGACTAAAGATGGAACCCCCCCCCTTTTTTAAGCGGTATATATTTATTTTAGAGAAGGAGAGAGGACATGCGAGTGTACAAGCAGGAGCTGGGGAGAGGGAAAGAGAACCCTCAAGCAGATTTGACTCCCTGCTGAGCGTTGAGCCCTACAGAGGGCTCAATCCTAGGACCCCAAGATCATGACCTGAGCTGGAATCAAGAGTCAGCCGCTTAACTGAGTCACCCAGGTGCCCCTACAGATGGAAATTCCTAATGTGACCTCAAGGACTGAACCTCCCGTCTCCACCCTCATCTTGTAGCACACTCATAACCTTCGTCCTCTGATTTCAGTTCTCTGTGTCCCCCACCCTCCTTCCTGCCACGGTGTTCTGTTCAGTTTCCTCTTCCTGCCCTACTCTTCCCCCTTTCTTCCCCAGAAAAGGGTAATTCCTGCTACAGGTCACAGAGTAGTCATGCTCCGTCAGGGAGACCTCCCTCGGCTGCACAACTCTAGGTCACATTTCCTCATTGCATGCTTTCACGGACCCCCATTCCTCTCGGCATGACCGTTCGCACTGTCAGACAGTTTGCACTTTATTTGGAAGGTAAGGGAAAGCCACTGAATGATTTTGAGTGAGTCATTGGCACCTAGATGTAAAATAGATGGAAGGGTGAAGCATGGCTATATTTTACATATTTTGTTGCGGTTGTCTCTTTGTTTTTTTGGTAAATATTGCCATAGTGTCTGTTTCAAAGTTCAGCTCAGCATGTCCACAGGCCGTGTCTGTTTCTGCTCCCAGGAGTATTCTTCTGCTTTGCATGGATCTTTGGTCTTTAATTCATATAACACCGAGTATGTATTTGAACAAACCTTGGGGGATTAGTTACAAGGTCAATGTTTTTAACCATTATGGTTTATGACATAGCTTGCAGTTATGGGAAGGGTAAAGAGATGGAGTAGTTATAAGTCTGTTCTTTGGGAAATTATAGTCTGCATGGAGAGAGCTGTATTTCTAAGATATGTACACCAATACCTGTGATGGTTGAGCTTCTATTATAAGACACACACAATGCCTGGTGCTTTATGTAAACTATGGTATTTATTCTCCACCACTCCTATTTTACAGATCAGAGAACCAAATCTCAGGCAGGATTTGAACCAAAGACTCTGATTCTAAAAACTAGGCTGAACACATGAGATTTTTCTGGGTAGAAAATATTTTAAGAACAGCAGTGGGAAATAAAGTAGATCGAATCCAGTTTTCAGGCTAAGGAATTTTGAGTTTATTCTGTAAACTCTTGAGTGATAAGTAGAGCAAGTCCACCATGAGGAAAAGCTACTCCAGACCCACCCAAATAAGCTTTATAGTAAGCTTTCAAAGGATCAAGTGGGTCTACAAGTATTACTTTTTATTGGAACGATAGTCACAATTCAAGGAAAATAGCAAAACCCAGGCACAAAATAGCATAGCATCCCAAATATCCAACATACCATAAAAAAAAAAAAAAATCACAAGACATTCAGAAAAGCAGGAAAATGTTATCCCCAAACCAAGAGAACTAGAACAGATATAAGAGAGATGATGGAATTAGCAGACAAGGATTTTTTTTATTAATATATAATGTATTATTTACCCCAGGGTACATTCTGTGAATCATCAGGTTTACACATTTCACAGCACTTACCATAGCGCATACCCTCCCCAATGTCCATAACCCAGCCACCCTATCCCTACTCCCCCTGCTCCCCAGCCACCCTCAGTTTGTTTCATGAGTTTAGGAGTCTCTTATGGGTTGTCTCCTTCCTGATCCCATCTTGTTTCATTTCCCTCCCACAACCCCCTGCCCTGCCTCTCAAATTCTTCATATCGGAGAGATCATATGATAATCAGACAAAGATTTTTGAAATAGCTCTTTTAACTACTTTCAAAACTTTAAAAAAATGTGACCATAGTAGAGACCAAATAGGACATCTAAGTAGGGAAATGGTAATGAAAATGTAAAAACAAAACAAATGAAATTCTATAACTAAAAAAAAAAATATAATATTTGCAATGAAAAAGTCTCTCAGTGGGCTTAATAGTAGATTGAATTGTACAGAAGGAAAAAAAAAATCAGGGAACTTGAAGACAGGGTAACCAAAACAAAGAGACTATAGCGTAGAAAAGGGGGAAAAGGTAGAAAAAAAAAGAAAAGAGATTTAGGGACTTATGGGACAGTAAGAGTCCAACACAATATTGAGAGTCTCAGAAGGAAGAAAGATTTAAATACAAAAATATTTAATGAAGTAATCATGAGAAGATTTCAAAATTGGATGAAAAAGAAATCCACAATTCTAAGCTCACCAACCACAGATATGCAAACCAACAGCTTGCATAATCAAATTGTTGAAACCAGTGATGCGAAGAAAATATAAGCCAGAGGTGAAGAAAATATATTACTTATAACAGAATGATAAAAAATGATTGCTGTGTTGTCAGAAACAGTGCAAACCAAAAATAATGAAACAACATCTGTAAAATGTTAAAAGGAAAAAAAAAAACCCAGTTAACCTAGAATTTCATTTCCACAGAAAATATCTTTTAAAAGGAAAGGTATGTGTTGTGGGGAACACTGTGTGTTGTGTAAGACTGATGAATCACAGATCTGTCCCCCTGAAACAAATAATACATCATATGTTAATAATAAAAAGTGAAGGTGAAATAAAAAAATATTTGTATGCAAAGCAAAGCTGAGAAAATGTATTACCAGCAAACCTTTGTGAAAAAGCAGGTTAAAGGCAGTTAGTTCTTCAGGGTAAAGGAATGTGATGCCAGATAGGAACAAATTACGTGAAAGAATGTGTGGAAAATGGTAGTTTGTGGAGAATATGTTTGATAGTGGATTTAAGATGTAATTTACTGTTTAGGGGTGCCTGCGTGGCTCATTCGGTTCAGGGTCTACCTTTGGCCAGGGTCTTGGGATCGAGCCCTACAACAGGCTCTCTGCTCGGCAGGGAGTCTGCTTTTCCCTCTCCCAGTATGCTCTCTCCTTCTGTGTTCTCTCTCTCACTCTCTCTCAAATAATTAAAATCTTAAATAAAGACATAATTTACTTTTTAAAGTAAAAAGTAACTAACCATGTATTATAGGGCCTTAATACATGTACAAGTAATATGTATCACAACAATAGCCTAAAAGGGGAGATAAAACATACTGCTTTAATGTTCTTTCCTTTTATTTACATGGTATAAACTACTGGTAGGTAGACTATGAAAAGTTAAAATGCATCTTGTAAACCCTAGGAACCCATAGCAACAATAAAAATAAAGAAGTTGAGTTAGTAAGCCAGTAGGGGAAAAATGCAATATTCAAATAATTAATCCAAAGGATGCCAGAAAATGATGAATAGAGAATAATAAACAAATAGCAAATAAACAGCAAGATGATAGAGACAAACCCAATATTAATATTTACATTAAAATATTTACTTCTCTACTTAAACACAAATTGTTAAACTGGGTAATACGTAATAATACCAATACTACTAATACCAATTTCTGGTGTCAGACAATACTCAGCTACTTACTAAGTGAGTCAAGTCGTGGTGGCTCTTATCATTTTGCACAATGCCTCTCTTCAAGAAGAAAATCTCTGTGCTAACAATGCTTTTGATTTCTTCTACAGCAAATGGGACTTGCAAATTCAAAACTAATCTGTAATTCAACTCTACAAATATTTGAAAAAAAATTAGGAATGTTTGTAATTCCATGTAGCTACCGCATCTGTTTTGAAATACTGTTTCAGAGTAATGAGAATGTATGAAACAAAGCAGTTGGCTATGAAAACATTGGGAAAACAAATTTAAAGGATGTTGTAAATTCTAGTTCTTTATCTGACAAAGTTAATCATTTTGAGTACGACTTGAATAAACAGTCATAGTACATTCAATAATATGGAGCTAGTACCTGGATAAAGAAAGGCTTATGGAGTTGGGAGGAAAGTAATGGGAATTCAGTTCACTATGTGCATGAAGCAAATACAACATGGACATGTGAATGTCTAAGATATCCTTAACATTACCAATGAGTAGGATCCCAATCTACTTAAGTTAAAGTAAATTATACTACAGAATCATAGAATTTTAGAGAATTTTAGCGTTTTAAAAAAAGTAAATGGACTAAATCCCCGAATTAAAAACAAAGTGTCAGCTGGGATTATTAAAGCAAAACCCAAGCATATGGTGTTTAACAGGCACGCATTCAGTAAAAAGACACAAGTAAAATGAAAGTGGGAAGTATGCCACGTAAACACTATCAGAAAGCTGCAGTGGCTGTATTTATATCAGACAATGTAGATTTCTAGGACAAGGAGTACTGCCAAAGAAAGAGACATTTCATAATGTTAAAAAACGATTCATCAAAAAAGTAATAATTATAAGGTATGTGCATCCAAGAAGAGAGTTTCAGAACACAGTCAATAAAAATTGCCAGAGCTGAAATGAGAAATCACCAAATCCACAATCACAATTGGAAATATCTTTGATTTTCTTTCAGTAATGTACTCTTAACCATTAAACAGACCCAAAACACCCCCAGCCTCTTTATGATATAAAAAACTCGATAAACACAAATGATTGACTCAAACTAACTGGACAGTTACAACACTTCACCCAATAACCACAAAATATTCACTTCAAGTGTATATGGACCATTCACCACGATCAGACTGTATTCTGCCTCATAAAACAGGCCTCAATACTTTAAAAGTATTAAAATCATGCAGAATGAATTATCTGACCAAGAGAGAATTAGATTGGAATTCAATCTAATAATAAATTATTATTATTAAATTATTATTATAACAATCTAATAATTATTATTGTTAAATTATTATTATAACAATCTAATAATAACAAATAATCTGAAAAATTCCTGAATTAAATGGATATTAAGTAACATACTTTAATCAATGGCTCAAAGAAAAAGTTACAAGAGAAATTAGACAATGTAACGAACAGAATGTGTGCACATGTGTGTGTTTATTTGTAGATATTTGTGTGAAAAAATTAAAGCAATGCTTAGAAATGCATAGCTCTGATTTCTAGTATTCAGGAGTTATAGTAGAAGAGAGGGAAGGATTAAAATCAGTGACCTAAACATCTATCTTAAGGAAGACAGAAAAAGAACAACATTACAGTTGATCCTTGAACAACAGGGGATTGACCTGCCTGGGTCCATTTATACATGTTTTTTTGTGATGAGTATAGTATAGTACTGTAAATGTATTATCTCTAACTCCTGCATTGTTCAAGGGTTAATTGGAATCAAACCCAAACTTTATACTTAAAGGTAAAAAGCTGAATATTTTCTCTTTAAGAACAAGCAAGTTACATGCTCTTCCATTTCTATTCAATATTATATTAGAGGCCCTAGACCATATAAAAAGACAAGAGATAAAAGACATAAATATTGGAAAGGAAAAATAAAATTATCTCTGTCTCCTGAAGAAATAAGTCTGTATGCAAAAAAAAAAAAAAAAAATCAAAGGAATCCAAAACATAAAAGCTTCTAGGGCTAATAAGTGAATTTACAAGGTTGTAAGATGGAAGATTAATATATGGAAATACTTGCTTTTCTATACTAATAACGAATAGTTAGAAAATAAAAATTTGTTAAAGAATATGATTTACAATATGTGTAAAACTTTTGCATTTCAAACTATAAAACATTGCTGAGAGAAATTAAAGTAGATATAAATAAATGCAGAGAGATAGAATATGTTTATGAGTTGAAAGTCTAAATAATTCTAAAATGTCAGTTCCCCTTGAACTGATCTACTGATTGAATGTAAATCCAATCAAAATTTCAGATTTTTTTCCTTTTTCAGAAATTGCCAGCCTATTTCTATAACTTATATAAAACCATAAAGAACCTAGAATAAACCAAAATAATTTTGAAGAAGAAAAAGTTAGAAGACTCAAAAAACCTTATTTTAGTACTCACTATAAATAATCAAGACTGTAATAAGTAATCAAGAGTGTGTAATACCATCATAAAGATATACAAACAAATTAATGATGAATTAGAGAATCCAGAAATAGACCAACATGTATAGTTTTGACTAAGACACCGAAATACTTTATTGAGAAAAAGATTATCTTAAGAAATAGGAATATAAGAGTTGCATATTTCTATAAAAAACTCCCTAGATTCATATTTTACATCACATAAAATCTTTATAATGGATTAAAGATTAAAGGTAAAAATTAAAAATATAATACCCCTGTGAGAAAAAAGGAAAAGATTCACTTCACAACCTTGCAGTAGGCAAAGATTTCTTAAAAAGGACCCCCAAATCCTTAACTTAGAAAGAAAAAATATGTATTAGACTTCATCAAAATGAAAAACTTCTGCCCATGAGTAGTCACACAACATCATTATTTATGATCGCCCAAAGTGGAAACAACCCAATGGCCCATCACCTGGTGAATGGCGAAGAAAATGTGGTCTAACCTCATGATGGAATACTTCTCAGCAGTAAGAACAAGTGAAGTTCTGATACACAGTAAACATGGAAGAGCTTCCCAAACATCCTACTAAGTGGAGGAAGTCGGGCACAAAGACCACAGAGTGTGTCTACAGCAGGCCAATCTGCAGAGACAGAATGTAGATGTGGTTGCCAGGCACCAAGAGTGGGAAGAGGGGTTCGCTCTAAGTGGGCCCTCAACTGTCTTGCTGCCGTGTTGGGGATGTCCAGAAACTGGATTATGTCGGTGGTTGCACAACTTGCTAACTTCACGAAAAATCATGATTATACACTTAAAATAAGCGAATTTTGTGGAATTAAATTATGCCTCAATACAGTTGTTGAAAATCATTTAAAATTATGCAAAGAGAAGAAAGAATGAAAGGACAGCACAAAAGATACAAATGGAAGGCACCTTTTAAATGTTTACAGTGAGCACGTGTGAACCATTTCAAAATGAAGCACATTTAAAAAAAAAAACGACTTTGGGAGTAAACAAAAAAGATGTTATTGATAGCAATGGAATATAAATACATATCATAAATATATATGTTATATACATTATAGTGTATAGATACATAAATATAAATATATAATACAATACATATAGTTAAAATATAATGTAATATAAATACATATCTCTTGAACAAGAGATCTGGAAGACTTCTGTGATTAAAACCTCTCAATCTGTAAAACTTTTCTAAAAGACATGGAAGAGGACTTAAGTACATGGAATGGCGTGCCAAACATCTGGAAAAGGACCGTCATCATTGTAAAGACAGCCATTCTCACGAAATCAATCTATAAACCAAATCAAAATCCCGAAGACTTTCAAAAATGAAACCTAGAAACTTGACTCTAAAATTTATCTTTCCCTGTCAAATACACAAATGTACTAAATAGAAAGTTACTGGTCTAGTAACTGACAAATAGAACAACTGGGAGGAAAAAAAAAAAAAAACAACTTTCCATAAGAAGATTTGAGTCTGGAAACAGGTTGAAATACTGGAACAGATGAAGAGGAGAGCTCATCAGTGAATTTGATTTTACTGCCAATCCAGTAAAAACAAACTTAAAGTATAGATTTAAGGTTAGGTACCCGGGGAAGAGGGTGTGGCACACTTCTGAACCTGGTGCCTGTTTTTGTGTCACATTGGGATGCTTCTGAGTACGGTGACGTCTTGGTCAGCCTTGTCCAGGTGTCCCACATCACACATCCAACTCAGGGCCCAAACGTGGGATGAGCTGGGGAGCACCTGGCAGGGGAAAGGGTGGGGTGTGTTCACAGCCTTTACCCGCCTGCAGAGTCCCCAGAGGGTATTTGGATCTCTGGGTCTTTTCCCAGGAATGGGAAAGCCTTAGCCAAATGAGCCTGGGATCAGGAAGATGCTGGCAAAATACCTTCATCCCTTATTGGGGCAGCCAACTTGGCCTCCTTGGTACCCTTTCAGAATCCAGTTCATAGACCTGGAATCATGGATAGATCCAGCTTAGTTGTGGCTGCTTTTAGAGAACCATTTGGATCTAGCAGATAATACATACATACATACGTACATACATCTGCTTATACAGGAAGACAGTGTTAAGAAAATGAATAGGCAAACTACAGAACAGGAAAAATATTCACAGAAATTTATACTTGACAAAGTTCTTTTATCCAGAAAAAAATACATTATCTATATCCAAAATAGATAAATGTTCCCTAGGACCCCACAGTTCCATTTCTAGGTATATACTCAAGAGAAACAACTGAAAGTCTACCAACAGGAGAACAAATGAACAAATTGATATAAATCCATAAAATGAACTATTACTCAGCAATAAATAAGAATGAACTACTTGAAACCCGTAATGTGATGAACTTCAGAAACCTTATGCTCGGTAAAAGAAGGCATGCACAAAAGAGTACTGAATATTCATTTTTATCTATATGAAGTTCTAGAGTAGGCACGTTGAATCTATGGTGAAAGAAATCTGAGCAGTGGTTTCCATCAGAGGGCGAGGAGGTGGGAGTGGTGGAAATTGCCAAAGAGGGTAAGGTAGCCAGCCTCCGAGATGGCCCTTGATGATTTCTCCCCCGGATATTGACAGTGTTGTATGATTCCCTGTTACGTGGTACCAGGCGTGGCCTGTGTGATCAGGTGCCTCCTCCAGGTCCAGTCAAGTCCCCAGAGACTGTGGTCCTGGTCCTCGGCTTGACCGAAGCTTTAGGACAGATGTTGAACCCGAACCACACAGCTAAGCCACTCCCAGACTTCTGGCCCTCAGAAACCATGTAAGATAATAAAACAGAAAGCCTATTGTTTTACATTGCTAGGTTCTGGAGATGACACATTACTTAGCAAGACGTGACCAGCCCAGGTGGGCATAGGAGAGCATGCAGGGATAACGGAGATGTTCTATATCTTGATCGAGGCATCAGTTATACAGGTTTATGTATATGTCAAAAAAAAAAAAACAAAACAACCCATAGTGCTGTTCTCTTAACATCTGTGAACTTATGTAAATTGTAACTCAGGACCATATAGTCTGTATATAAAAACATTTAGGTTTAGTAAGTTTCTTCCAGTAAAAGTTTTACGTGAGGAGGTGAAACCGACTTCTTAGAGATAAATTTGTATAAAGTTTAGCATATTTCAGAAAATTTACAGAATAGTATGTGAATGGTTTCGCAAACTATATAATTGAGGGGTTTTTATGTAAATATCCGGCACTCGGGCACAGGTCCTAGGAAGATGCGAACCCTTCGGCAGGCACCGAAGATGCTGGAGAAGTAGACACTGTGGCTTCTCATGGCTTCCGCCATACTCGGTAATCTCTGAGCAGTCTCTTCAGTTCTCTTCTCTGGCTGGCAGTTTGGGTGATGAGAATATCACTGAGAACAGATGCCCAATATGAAAGAATAATTCTCAAATTGTTAAAATTGTCATTCTCATGGGAGTAGGTAGTATCTGTCAAAGTTTAATTAATGGGGGATACCATAGAACATCAGATTAATTCCATAAGGTTATAAGAAACTGGAATGTTGAGATAATATTGCTGAGTTGGATACAAAGCTGCTTAAACCATGTCTGTTAAGTTATCTCTGTGCCAGACAGGAACCAAAAACTCATCTGACTTATCAGTTTTCTGCAAAGTGATCTCTAACTACAGAGTTGCAAAATAGCTGAGCTCTAACCAATTTTGAGTCAGAATTACATTTTTTTGAGAGAGTATGATTTCCAGACTAGCTTGCTAGAAAATGTTCTACTCTTTATTTTATTTTTTTTACATTATTTTCAATGTATCTTCTTTTTCAATTAATTTTATTTTTTTCAGTGTTCCAAGATTCATCATCAATATACCTGAAACACCAGTAAACCTTAAGTTGATTTCAGATTGGGGATCTCCAACTCATTTCTGTCTTTTGTTTTTGGTGTTCCTTAGAATGAATGTGTTGGGGAAACCAGTCGGCTGAGCAGCGGGTGTGCAGGAAAAGACGAGGCCCCGGAGATGGTCCAGGTTATGGGTTCTGAGTGCCTGAGGAGATGGTGGTGGTGGAAAGTAGGAGGACGAAGGGGAAAGCTATGTGTTGCTAGCATCAGTAAGATTTGGCACCTGATAAAGGGCGAGAGAGAGAGAGAGAGAGAGAGTTCCAACATGTCGAACCAGGGGACTAATGACCCATTAATAAAGACAGAAACCTTCTGTGCTTCAGGGCGGAAGGAGAGCGAGTGGGAGCTGGAAGGAGGGGGAAGAAGAACCAAGACAAAGTAGCAACTTGACCTGGGACGCCCTTATCTGATATTTCAGAACATGACGCCAGAGTCCTATAGATAAGGGTTTACGTTTTAGCTCACTATGTACGCTTCAACAAGTTACCTCATTTCTCCAAGTCCGTTTCCTCTCTTATAAAATGGAGAAATAATAACTCTTTCCCTGGATCATCATGAAGATTAAAGTAACAGGGAGTGTAACTGTTCAGTGCAGTGCCGGCCACGTAATAGCTATGCAGGAATAACCCCAGAGCCGGCACTGTTCTCATGGAGTCCTGGGTGCCCAGCATGGACAGGGAGCGAGCGCCGAAGGATGACGTGACCAAGACAGATTCAGGAGCCTGGAGACCAAGAAAAGCCCACTGGATTTTGTATGTAGGGTGTTGCAAACTTCAATGAGAACAATTTTAAGAGAAAAGCAGGTATGGGTCACCAGATTTCAGGGTAAAGCAGTGAGTGGGGTCTTGAAAAATTGGGCACAATGATTGTAGGATTGGTTTGTTTGTTTGTTTTATTGGAGTTGAGAATGGGTGTAGATCAGGGAGGGGCAAGACTGAGGAATGTTCTTCTTTGTTCTAGCTTTTCTGAGAGCAGGGAAGACTGGGATATGCTTGCAGACTGAGAGGAATAGCCTCAAGGAGGACAGGGGAAATGATAGCTGGCATAAGATTTGGGAGAGAGGAGAACAGGGTGGGTTGAGGGAACTTTTTTTCCTCAGCACAAGGAGGGAAGGAGGAGAAAAATGGGAGAAGATAAAGGGAGCTTGAGTTGAAGAAAAGTGCAGTGAAATATATATCTGTGTTTTCATCAGAGTCAGGGGTGACAGGCGGGTCTGCAGAGACTGTGGAGATGGAGTGTGCCCTCGAGGGAGCTGGGATCTGCATGGCTCAGGCACACGTTGGGGAGAATCTGATAGGGAGACCGTGGGAGGATTGCGAAGCGGGTGTGGGGGGCTGGGTAGGGAGGAAGGAGGGGTGGCATGGCCTATATGAACAGGAACAGACTGAGGACGAGGATGGCGAATGTCAGGACAAAGACCAGCTTTAGGAAGCATGAGTAAGGCATATGGCAGGCTGGAAGGAGGTGGCGAAACTTCTAAGATCAAGTTTTAAGTCCAAGGATGATCCATGACAGATTGGTTCCAAGGCATGTCTCTGCCCAAGTGTGGCTGAGGCAGGACAGAAGTGAACTTTGTTCAAAGTATAGGAACTTCCAGATGGGAAAGAAAGCCACAGAAATTAAGCAAGGGAAGTGGGGCAGCCAGCACCGGGGGTCAGCACTCGCCCTTAGTGTGGGGGTGTCCAAAGTGGTATCACTGTGTGAGAGTCCCATCAAGCAGTCCAGGTGGGACTGATCCCCAAAACCCAGTCTGTCCCCTGGCCTGTGTGCAAGGAAGGCCTATTGGGGACAGGGACCTTTTTTGGCTCAAGTTAGGGAGGGAGCCTCTCTCCATTCTCTTGTGATTTAGCTTTGGTTAGTAAGAACTTTCCTGAAGGATCTGGTATCTTCTCATGATTCAGCTTTGCTCAGTGAGAACTCTCTTGAAGGGTCTGGAATATAGTTGCTCTGCCAGCTGACACTCATCAGAAATAGAAGTCTCTTGTGTCTCTAGCACTCAGAAACCCCAAACCCCATGTAACCACCACTGAAGTGGGGTGGGGGGGGGGGAAGGAATGACTCTACTTTCCAATTAAGCAGTATGGGTGGAAAGGCTGGGAATTTCTGAAGAGAGGAATTTGGTTTGGCCTCAGAGTTCCTTTCCTGTTTGTTTGTTCAAAGTACCATTTCTGTTTGAAAGTCTTAAACCTCGTAGGGTTATGATTTCTATTTGTTTCTGATGGGGCTGTTTTCACCCTGAAAATAGAAGTATAGGGCAGTCTTGGGGCAAGGTTACAAAGCAGAAGACTGCCGGGAATCTCTTCTTTACAGATAGTCCCAGGCAATTCTGGTTAATTATGTGTGGGAATCACGATTGAGAAATACTGTTCTAGGTGTGTATTCCAGCTAAACCTCCTCCCACCTATGTGATAGGCAAGGAAAGGAACCTGTAGTGATTCATACTAGAATATGAGTGACTAATAGGAGATTATTGCGTTCAGCCTCCTGGATCACAGGATACAGTTACATCTCAGCTGGGACACACACTGAACTCAAAGGAATGACAGTAGTGGTGGAGTGTCTTCCCAGGTCCTGTGAAATCACATCACATGGCAGAGGACTATAAAGAAGCAAGCTTTCATAAAGAACGGAATGTGTTCTATAAATGATGAATGTGTAAACGTTCTAAAGAGTTTATATGGGTAAAGGCTTTTCTACCACACACGTTCATATTAAAAAAAAAAAGCAATATTCTTTGTGGATTTACAAGTCTTTTAATGAGCTTCTGGGCCGGATAATGGATCAATGAGATAGGAGCCACACCTTACGACTGCATTAACTCTGTCACTTTATGAAGTGTTCTTACTAAATCCCCCAACAATTCCATTACTACCATGATTATCTTTATTTCCTAGATTAGGCTCAGAAAACCTGCTTTGCTCTAAGTGATAGAGCCAAACCCACGTCTTCTCATTTTACCACAAAATCTTTCGGGGGTCCCTGATGTCTGCCCCTGATGTCATAGCTGACCCTGCAAAACCTTCTTTAGACCTGCCCTCCATCAGGGTGGTCCACAGGCCACAACTTAACCTGTCGATATCTTCTGCTCCCCCAGGAGGTCACCATGTACCTGGTGTTTGTAAATATCTAGCTAAATTTGTTGCAGATGTCTGGTTTCGTATGGAGAAAGAACATTTTTGTTTCTGTTGGGAAAATAAATCTCCATGGAGAACAGTTAACAGCCGTGTTCGTCATTAAAGAGGGTGAGGCTTGAACTTGAATAAGAGAAGCCAAGCAGCCCAACTGGCAGGTCTGGGGGTGGAGGGAAGGGGTACTAAGGATGTCAGAGGGAGGAAAAGATACACAGAGAAAGGAATGTGGGAAGTAGGCGAAAGAGAAAGGAAGGGAGCTGGGAAAGAGGAGTGGTTTCTTTCAGGAAGGGGTGAGGAAGGGTAACCTGCTGGATGGTAAGTGATGACTCTAACGGTTTTAACTACGTCTTGGGGGAAGCAGTTACATGGGGATCGTGATACGGGAAATGCGATTGCAGCTGGCATAGATGCCGTCAGCAAGAGACGCTTCTTGTCCAAAAAGCTTTCCAAACCCTCTTTGTAGTGCCCCTTGGAGAACAGGTCACCAAAGCATATCCCTGCAGCCCGAACGTAGATAGTATCTACTTAGAAATACAGTACACAGAAACTTCCCCCGGAGTCAACAGTGAATCATGCACCACTGAGACTAATAGCAATGCTTAATTTTAATTTTTTTTTTTTTTTTAGGTTGTATTTAAATTCCATTAGTTGCCATACTTTGTGATATTAGTTTCAGGTGTAATTTGGTGATTCAGTACCTCCATACATTCCCGGGGTGCTCATCACAGGGGCCCTCCTTAATCCCCAACCCTATCTCACCCACCCCCCTCCTCCCCTCCCCTCTGGAAACCACCAGTTAGTTCTCCATAGTTAAGAAGGAACAAAGGGGCAGTGCCGAGCTGTCAGGGCTGGCAGAGCAACCTCACTGGTAAATACGGGTCACATTGGCTTATCTCTGTATTCTTAGTGATAGGAAGCGTGCACTTTATAACTCCGTCAGATGAGCTTTTTCAACTGCCTTTGAGGGCAGTGTTTTTTTCTTGGGCAGAAAAGACTATTCAGAAGTTATTTTTGTTTTTGTTTAGTATATGTGCAGCTGAAGGAAGCACCTTGTTTTTGGTTTTAAAATTAATATTCAATTTGTCAAAGCTAGAAATTAAAAAAATCTATTATGCATGGACTTCCCTTAAAGTTCCTATTATGCCATTTATGAGTCTAGCACATTTTCTTTAAAGATTTATCTATCTATTTATTTATTTATTTGAGAGAGAGAGATCACAAGTAGGTAGAGAGGCAGGCAGAGAGAGAGGGGGGAGCAGGGTCCCCGCCGAGCAGAAAGCCCGATGCGGGGCTCGATCCCAGGACCCTGAGATCATGACCTGAGCTGAAGGCAGAGGCTTTAACACATTGAGCCACCCAGGCACCCCTCTTGAGTCTTTAAAATAAGGGGATTTGTTGTCTAAATTTCTGCTGGGTGTCATTTTGTCTGGGCTTTGAAGAAGGTTGGAACACCCTCTTAAGTCTATTTGGGACATGCCCGTTTGTGGACCTTTCACACCTCAGAGCCAAAATTCAGAAATTTGCCCAATGCCTCTTCATTGAAAATATCATAAAAGTGTGTGTGTGTTTGTGTGTGTGTAGGAAACAGGACCCCTCCTGATGCAAATAGGGATATCTAAGGTTATCTTTTGCTTCAGGGTATGGGGTCTTCAATCACCTTTTAACTCACGTGATGTCTTTGACCCATAGTTACATCCTTGACTTTCAAACAGCACAAACCTTTGATTTGTATCTTTTATAGGGTCTGCTTTGGCAGGAATAGAGATGTATTTTCCCAGGGTGGAGACCAAAGTTGTTCATCATCACTCTTATGTAGACATAATATACAGAAATGTAATTTAAACATTCACAAGTTAAAGCCAGAAACCCATGTGCTATAATATAGTCCACAAATACATTTCACTGTAGGAAAGTAGAAATCCAGAGGGGGAGAGAGGAAAATAAAAAATCATTTACACTCTTACTCAGACAGATAATCGTTGCCAAGAGTTTAGAGTTACTGTCTCGTAGAGATTTTTTTCTCTGTATGTGTGCACATATGTACTTGCTGCAAGTGTGCATATTATTACCTATTGAGGTCATAACTTATATTCCACTTGAAACCTTTTTTAGAGCTCTATTGAGATATAATCGACCTACAGTAAATTACACATACCGAAATTGTACAATCTGATAAGTTTTGACGTATGGATAAACCTTTGAAGCCATCATCACAGTCAGAATAATTAACATATTCTCTACCCGCAGAAGTTTCCACACATCCTTTGAAGTCTCTCCCTGCTGCCTCTCCCACCTCATCCCCACGGATCCACTGATCTTTCCATCCCCGTAAATTAACTTGCATTTTCTAGAATTTTGTATGAGTGGAATCATACAGCAATGTTCTCTTTTTCATCTAGCTTCTTTAATCCGGCCCAATGATTCTGAAATTCATTCATGTTGTTGCATGTATCAATATGTCATTTCTTATTCATTTAAAAATTATTTTATTAAAAATTACTTTATTATTTTCATTTTTTCACAATGGTGTCAATGCTCTCAATAATCCTGATATTAAAAATTTGTGTCTTCTTTTTTTAAATTTTTTTCTAGTGATAGTTTATTTTTATTTTTTATATTTTTTATTATGTTATGTTAGTCACCATACAGCGCATCATTAGTTTTTGATGTAGTGTTCCATGATTCATTGTTTGCCTGTCTCCTTTCTTTCTTTTTTTTCCCACCCAATCAGTGTGCCTGGAGATTTATCAACTTTATTCATTTTCTCAGTGAACCAGCTTTTGGTTTCACTTATTTTTCTCTCTTGTTTTTCTGTGTTCTATTTCTTTGGTTTTTGCATTGATTTATATTATTTCCTTCCTTCTGCTCACTTTGTTTTCTTTGCTTTTCTTTTTTTCTAGTTTCTTTGGGTGGTAGCCAAGACTATTGATTGGTGGACTTATTTTTCTCTAATTTAGTGCTGTAAAATTTTCTATAAGTCCTACTGAGCTCCATTTCCCCAGTTTTGATATGTTGTGTTTTTGCTTCTACTCAGTCAAAATACTTTTGAATTTTCCTTTTGATTTCTTTGACTTATGTGTTATTTAGAAGTGTATTATTTAGTTTCCAAATATTTGAGGATTTTCTAGGTACTTCTGTGTTGTTGATTTCTGATTCAATTCCATTGTTGTCAGATAACATACTGTCTTTGTATGCCTTGAACCTTTCCAGATTTATTGAGACTTGTTTTAAAGATCAGAATATGGACTCTCATAGTAAATTACCCATGAGACGTTGAGAAGAATAAATATTTTGCTGTTCTAGGGTAGAGAGTTCTACACATGTCAGTTATGTCCAATTTGTTGACATTTTTCAAGCTTCCTATATGCCCACTGATATTCTCTTTATTCAATCAGTTACTGAAATAGGGATATTGAAATCTCTGACTCTAATACAGGGTTTCTGTATTGCTCCTTGTAGTTTTAGCAGTTTTTCTTTCATGTATTTTGAAGTTCTATCATTAAAAGCATAAATATCAAGGGTTGTTGCTCTATTTTCTTGATAAATTGACTCTTAAACCCTTATGAAGTAAGCTTCTTTGTTTATGGTACTATTTTTTTTGCTCTAAAATCTACTTTGTCTGATATTAAGACTGTCACCCCAGCTTTGTTTTCATTGGTATTAATATGGTATGGTATTATATATCTTTTTTCTTCCTTTTACTTTTAGCTGATTTGTATTGCATTTAAATTTAAATTTGTACAAGTAGTTTTTTGCTGAGCTTCCTGTTTTTAATCCAATCTGATAGTTTAATCCAATCCCATTCACATTTAAGGTGGGTATTGAGATGGTTGGGTTTAAAACTCTCATCTGAGGGTGCCCAGGTGGTTCAGTTGGTTGGGTGTCCAACTCTTGGTTTTGGCTCAGGTCATCATCTCAGGATCATGAGATTGAGGCCCACATTGAGCCCCCCATTGGGCTCCTCACTCAGCACTGAGTCTCCTCATGATTCTTTCCCCCTCCCTCTCCCACTCTACTCCTGCCCCTGCTCATGCATATGCTCTCTCTCAAATAAATAAATAGATAATAAATAATAAATAAATATCTTTAAAAAATAAAGTTATCACCTTGCTATTTGTTCTCTATTTGAGCCAATTGTTTTTCATTTTTTTTTCTGACTTCTTTGGATTAATTGCATGCTTTTTATGATAGAAATTTTTCTTCTTCTTAAGCTCTTCTCTGTTACTCTGTTATTATTATAGTGGTTTTTTGAGTGTTTGTAGTATACATTTTTATTTTATTTCATTTTATTTTTTATTTTTTTGGAGTGTGCATACATGCATGAGCAGGTGGAAATGGTGGGCAGATGGAGAGGGAGAAAGAGATTCTCGAGCAGGCTCCACGCCTAGCACAGAGCCCAAGGTAGGGTTCAATCTCATGATCCTTGGATCATGAACTGAGCCAAAATCAAGAGTCAGATGCTTGGGGCGCCTGGGTGGCTCAGTGGGTTAAGGCCTCTGCCTTCGACTTAGGTCGTGGTCTCAGGGTCCTGGGATCAAGCCCCACATCAGGCTCTCTGCTCAGCAGGGAGCCTGCTTCCCCCCCCCCCTCCCCCCCCCCCGCCTGCTGCCTGCCTTTCTACCTACTTGTGATCTCTCTCTCTCTGGCAAATAAATGAATAAAAATCTTAAAAAAAAAAAAAAAGAGTCAGATGCTTAACCAACTGAGCCCTCCAGGTGCCCCATGAACTTTATTTATTTTTCTTTTTGTAGATTTTTTTAAAGATTTTATTTCCCAGGACCCTGAGATCATGACATGAGCCGAAGGCAGAGGCTTTAACCCACTAAGCCACCCAGGCACCCCTAACCCCCATGAACTTTAAATAGCAGTCTACCTTCGGGTGATATTTTACTAGTTTACTTACAGTATGAGGGACTTACAGCAGTACCCTTACTTTCTTTTCTTCTCTCTTGGCTTTTGTGCTATTGTTTTCGTATATTTCACTTCTGTCTGTATTATAAACCCCACATTATAATTCTTTTTTTTATTTAAATGATACAGTACTTTTTAGGCGATCCCAGTAGTAAGAAATAAAAATTTATATATTTGCCCACATAGTTAAATTTTTTGGTTGGCATTCCTGGGTGTAGATTTCGATTTTTATCTGGTATCATTTCTTTCTATGTGAAGGCCTTTCCAGCGAAATATCTCACAGTACTGTTCTGTTATTGATGAATTTTTTTTCAGCTGTTATATGTCTGAAAAAAAATCTTTATTTCACATTCTTTTTTGAACAATGTTTTTATTGGGTAAAGGTTTCTAAGGTGGCTTTTTTTTTTTTAACAGTACTTTAAAGACCTTTAAAGACTTTGTTCTAGTATCTTCTTTCTTGCAGGAAATCTGATATAATCTTTATCTTCATGTAGGAACATGTTTTTCTCCCCTCTGACTTTTAAGAGTTTCTCTTTATCACTGTGTTTGAGTGATTTGATTCTGATGTGCCCTGGGGTAGTTTTATTTGTTTGTAATGTTTGAGTTACACTGAGCTTTTTGGACTTAGGGTTTTTATAACTCTCATAAAATTTGGAACATTTGGGACCATTATTTCTTCAAATTGCTTTTTTTCCCCCTGTTGTCTTTCTCGCTCCTTTCCTTCTGACTCAAATTATACTTATAATACATGAGTTGAAATTTTCCCACAACTCACTGATGCTCTATTTTTTCTGGTCTTTTCTCTTTCTGTGTTTCATTTTGTATAATCTCCATTCCCACACAATGTATTTTTTTCCCAAAATATTTCATTTTTATCTGCAGGAGTTCTTTTCGTTTTTGTTTTGTTGTTAATATCTGCCATTGTCTCTGCTTACACAGTCTTCCACATGGTTTTTGAAAACATATAGGATTCAGATATAATAGCTGTTTTTGTGTCTTTTTCTACCAATTCTACCATCTGTGTCATTTCTGGGTCAGTTTTAATGGACTCTCTTTTCATCAGAGGTAGTATTCTCCAGCTCCTTCATGTCTTGATACTTTTTTTTTTTTTAAGATTTTATTTATTTATTTGACAGAGAGGAGAGAGGTCACAAGTAGGCAGAGAGGCAGGCAGAGAGACAGGGGGACGCAGGCTCCCCGCTAAGCAGAGAGCCTGATGCGGGGCTCCATCGCAGGACCCTGAGATCATGACCTGAGCCGAAGGCAGAGGCTTAACCCACTGAGCCACCCAGGTGCCCCGATGTCTTGATACTTTTGGATTGGTTGTCAGACCACGTTAAGTTTACCTTGCCTGGTACTAGATATTTCTGTCTTCTTATAACTGTCGTTTGGTTATGCTCCGGTGCACTGTTAAATTGCACAGAAATAATTTGATCCTTTCGGGTCTTCAGGTCTTCTCATGTGTAACCAGGGAAGTATTTAGTCTAAGGTTAATTTATCTGACTGCTGAGACCAAGTCTTTCTAGTAGGTTGTTTGATGACTCACGGATTATCTCATTTTCCATTTTGGATAATGGGAAGAGGTGTACTATTCCTGGTTGAGCTGTAATGATTATTCTCTGTAATCTTTTGGGCATTTCTTTTCTCAGCTTCGGAGAATTTCCTCACAGGTGTGGAAACTGTTCAGTACCCCGCTGAGTAACTAAGGAACTTCTCTGTAGATGTCTCTATGGAGTGCTCCCTTCCTCCCAGATCTCCAGCTCCGACAGTTCCACTCAGGGTGACCGCCAGGCCCCATCTCTTTCCCAGTCCCATGCCACAGCCCAGAAACTGTCCAGGCGATCAGCCAGGGTGACCGTGGGCTCACCTCCTACGCCTCTCATTTCTCAGAGGCCATTGCCATTCATTGCCTGATGTCAGTATCTTGGGAGCTGTTGCTCATACATTTTGTTCAGTTCTTAGTTGTTTTAGGAAGAAGAATGACTCTAGTCCCTGTTACTTCATCTTGGCTAGAAATGGAAATCACAAGACCTGTTCTTTACACACTTAAAATATGTCACAAACATTTTCTGTTTCTGTAAATATCACTAGTCTACATAATTTTTTGATGACTGCCCAATATTTTATTAGTTAGAAGTAGCTTAGATGATTCAATCAATTAAGGTGCATGGTTATTTCCCCACTCTTACCCACAACATTGCCAGTGAGAAGCTTAGTATTTTTGAACATCCATGATTTCCTCAAATATATTTACAGAAAACAAGTTACCAAGTTAAAGAGGATTTTGATTTAAGTGTCCATACTACCTTCTAGAAAGGTTGTACCCGTTTGTACATCCATCATCTCTGTTTTTGCCAGTATCAGATATTGTAATTTTGTATAGCATTTTATAAATTTGGTAAGTAAATATGGTATTTTTATTGATTTTAATTTATATTTCTTGATTACTTTTGAGGCATAATATTTATAATTAGATTATCAAAAAGTTCTACAATCTCTTTTTTATATTGCCTGTTCTTATTATCCTTTGCCAAAGAATTTAAGTTACACTTTCTATTATTGATGTATAAAATATATTTCTATAGAAAGTATACATATGTGTGTATATAAACTATATAAGCCATATATATATATGCATATATATGTGTGTGTGTGTGTATATATATATATATATATCAAATATTTCCCCAGGCTTTTGCTTGCTATTTGTAGTATATTCAGATGTAAGGAAATTGATTTGACCTTTGCCATTATGGTTTCTGTCTTCATCATTTTACTTTAGAAAGCCAAGTAGTACTCCTTCCTCTTAACCAAGTCAATATTTTGTTCTATTTGTTCTTAGCCTATTTTTTGTTTTTGCTTTTAAACCTTTAATTCATTTGGAACTTAATTTTTTTCACCAACTGAACTTTATTTTTCTACTGATTATATTTCACGGTGCTTATGTTAAAACATTTACATTACTTAGGTAAATTTAAATGCTTTTAACACTATTCATTTAAAACCTGTTCTTGACCCCAGATTTGTTATGTTGGTTTTTTTTATCATCTTGTGATAAATTCTTCTGAATTTTTAGATCTGCTTCTAGATTTTCTATTTGTTCCATCAAGAAATCTGTTTCCGCCTGTGGCTGTTCCATATTATTTTAATTATTGAAACCTTTTTGAACAGCAGTAGACCCATGAGAAAATATTTGGAAGGATAAATCATCCATTCCCTCAACCTTTTATTATTATCTTATTATTTTTAACATTTTCCTAGAAGATGTTATTCATTTTTTCAAGTATTCCTGGAAAGTTGTGAAACAGTACAGCTATTGGGCGTAGCGTAGACTTCACTTTCCTGGTAACTGAGTTCAAATCGCAGGTCTCCAGCTGATCCAGCACTTTCATTCACTTCTTCATGGTCCAGTTCTCTTATCTAGAAAGTGGTGGTACCAATAGTCGCTACTTTATAAGTTTATTTTGACAACGATTGCTCGCATGTCGATTGGCTGGAACCAATATCTAGAACACATAAGAACTTAATACACTGTTCATTTTGCTGTTTTTATTTATTCTCCGATTTAATTTTAGAATTATTTTTCCAAAGTCCAAAAACATTCATTGTGCTTTACATTGTTACATTATTATGTTTTATTATCATCTCTTCTAAAACATGACTCTTCTTTTCCTTTTTTTTGTCTCTTTCATGTCTTTTTGCTGTGTGTGTGTATATATATCATGTTTATACATAACTATATATATCTTACGCAATTATATTCATACACATGCTCTTAGAAGTAGGGCTTAGAAGTATATGAACATGTTAGAAATTATTATCTGTGAGTACTAGAGATAACACCCAGAAATACTCAAAATATCTTCTCTAAACATCACTTACATAGTCAGAAACACATGATTTTAAGATGACTCTAGTATCCTGTTGTTTCGTGTTTCGGACATAAGGACAGTATCTGTTACATATCACGAGCTATGTATTACGCAAGTACACTGGCCGATAAATTGTTTTAAAACAAAACAAAACATGTTATTGATAAAGGTTGATTTGGGGAGAGTTGGACAGGATCCTGCAGAGAAACAATCTTGAGGGAATGAGTAAAATGACTTCTTGAAAACGCATGTGGATGGTCTCTTGAAATCCCCTTCATTCCTTTCTTAATCCTACTTTCTTTCTAAATCTAAATTCTCTTGGAATCCTTCAGAGTATCTGGACTTGATCTCAGAAGGTGACTTGTCATAAATATTTATAGGAGTCAAGAATTTCAGCAAATATAGGCCAAGCTTTTACCAGCCTCACTTGGAAGCTTGCTTTAGAATTTCTAGGCTTAGGAGATGTAGGGTCATGAAGGAAAATGTTAACATCTATTTAGATGAGAGGAAAGAATGAGAAGTTGACTACATTTTGATCTTCTTCTCATGCTCTTACAACCTGAGAAGGACTGAGACACCAGAGAACAAGGGCCTCCACATAGGGGAAATATGGAGGACATGACTTACAGATTGGGTTTTCCTCTTACACACTCAGTGTGTTAGAAGCCAAAGCATTTGCTTGAGAGTCCAGGGAGAAAAGGCCACGACAAGAGGAAGCATCACATCACGGTAAGAACATTTCTGATCAAGACAAAGACAGTTTGCCGGAAGTCACAGACCTCTTGCCCAAAACTAGGCTGTGACTCCCACCCATAACTCTCACTAACCTCTCCCTTTCCAACTGCAACTTGTGCTGTCTCTGGCTTTGCTCCTGGTAGCCACATATGGGTCATTTTACTGTCCTTATAGACCTGTCCCCACGAGGCCTCTCAAATGCCATTGCTAACCAGTACAGACATGGCACAGACCCTAGATTTCAAGGAAATGACCATGCAATATTGTTTTCTATGATAAAACAAATTTGTTTCTTTCATGGGGTACCTGGGTGGTGCAATGGGTTGTCTGACTCTTGGTTTTTGCTCAGGTCCTGATCTCAGGGTTGTGAGATCAAGCCCTGTGTGGAGCTCTGTGTTCAGCATGGAGTCTGCTTAAGATTCTCTCTCCCCCTCTTCCTCTGCCCATCCCCTACGCTCATGCACGCTCTCTCTCTCTCTCAAATAAATATATAAGTCTTAAAAAATGATTTGTTTCCTTCTGATAAGTGGACAGAGATCTGTCTAATACATAGATTGTGCATGTAGATACTTGATCTGTTGAGACTAGCAGAGCAGTGCTTTCAAGAACTCTGGAGCAATCTCTGAGACAGGAAGTCCTGACAACACAGAGAGCAAAAGGCCTATTAAGTAGGAATAGAAATTGAGTTTTTGATACTTTGTAAGGGAAATACAATGCAAAAACCCATGGAAGTCAAGTCATTTTATATTAGCAAGGAGCCCGACTTCTATCTTCTCATTGATAGAACTACAAGAAAATAGTTGTAGACAAGTTATCATCAACTAGTAGTTATCTACTGCTGTATAACAAAATACTCTAAAATTTTAGAGGTTTTTTTTTTTTTTTTTTTTTTAACCTCTTTATTACCTCTCCACATGCACCGCTCTACGGGCTGTTTACCACACGGCTTCTCTTGGGGTGAGTGATTCAACAGGGAACATGTACCTAATTTTGAAAGTGGCAAGTGTTCACTTGTTCCATATCTTATTGGCCATGTAGACCTGCCTGGTACAGTGTGGGCAAGGACTACACAAGGAAGGCAGAGATCATTGGGGGCCATCTTGGAGGCTGGCTCCCATGACTTGAAGGTGCTATTTCTTGGGACCTCACAATTTCTAGCTTCCCAATTGCTCATTCTTTGGTTTAAACTACCCAAATCTGACAGGGGACACATGAACCTTGTTAAAATGTGGAGCAGTCTAAATGTATGTTATAGATGCCATTGTAGATTATATTACAATAAGTGGGAGCCAATTATTAAGGCTAATTGCTTCAATAAAATCACAAACAGCCAATTGAAGTCCTGAAGATAACAAAATTTTTACCTATATGTTCAATCATAAAAGATCTGAAAGAACTCAGTATAGTGTGACTATGAAGTAAGGTTGAATTTTTATTTCCTCTTAAATACGATGAGGAGAACAGGGACTCAGGGTGAGGTAGAGACACACAGAGCGAGTTTGATGAGGAAGTAAAGTTTCTGGTTATATATTCAATTTGATTCGAATTTTCAGAGTTAAAACATCACTCCTATAGTTTTCTGTTTTTTTTCCATAGATGCTGAGATTATTTTATAAATTATTCAGATTTTGTATTTATAAGGCTTTCCTACTTTTTGAGTAATTCTTTACTCCTTGGGAAAATAAAGCAGCAAGGCTTACCAGTCAACATATTCAGTGTTGTAGCAACCAGGTAAGAGGTGAGAAGGTGCTAGAAGCGGGGAAAGAGTGCTCATGAGGATGGGAAGGTGAAAAAAGGTGGATGTCAAAGAGAGAAATGAATTGGCAATCTATAGCTTCGGTTTCTTTCTAAAAGGGTTGCAGCCTTTTAAGCTGCCTAGCACCTTGGTGGATTTGGGGTGTGCTCATGTAAGGACAGGCACTGGGAAGAAGTGAAAGGCTCCTGAGCCCTTCTGGAAGAGAAGGAATGTTGATGAGCAGATGTGTGAGGGAATGAAGGAGAGAGCACCCATAGGGGGTAGGAGGCCATGAAATCTGCCACGATACACCGGTCTTTGCTTGGTGGGCCACATTTTAGAAGGGTTTGGTGTAAATGGATTTCTTGTGTACACACTGGAAAAGGAACTGAATTCTAGGCTTCTGCCAAGCAGAACAGAGATGGGACTCCTGAGGACAGCTGCCAGGGAAAGGGGGGACCTTGACATAATGAGCCCAGGATATAGTGGACATCATAGGGAGGACTCGGGTTGTCATTTGGTTGTGGAATTGGCGGTGGATCTGAGCCAATTATTCCTAGTTCTCTGAGGTGCAAGGAAGACCAGCTCACCTCTTGGTTTTGGCAATTTGGTGAGATTTTTGACATTCGAAAGCTCATTTTGGTTTGGGTGCAGAGCTAAGATGTCCTCTCCACATGGACAAAACCCACGTGCAAATGCACAAACTCCTGTGCTTGCGCGTGCATGCGCGCGCGCGCGCGCGCGCACACACACACACACACACACACACACACACACACACACATTTCTGCTCCTTCAGCAGTGCCAATCTGTTGTTCTCATTTCAGATGAATGAGTTCAGCCAATTTTGATCTCTCCTTTCACGTCACTGAACAGCGAGTTACCACAGATGTTTCTCCACTCTCTCACAGAGAAGCATCACTTTCTGTTGGTTCTGGGGTGCTTTTGCTTAGGAGGGTCGCCTCTAAGGAGTCCAGTCAGTTCTAGTGGGTATGGCCTGAGGGAAAATCATATTTGGAGTGCACCATCTTGGGACGAGGGTGTGGGCACTCGTCTCTCCCACAGTTTCCTAGTCTTTCCCTGCCACATGAGTGCCTCAGCAGGAATCTCTGAATTCTACATTTTTCAAAGCCCTGGCAAATAGATGAATGGTTAAAGAGAAATTTCGTGAAGCTGCCCATGGCTATGAGGCTCCTCTATGTTCCTTCAAATAAACATGAAGGACCTCGAGAGGCATTGGCCTCCCTGAACTTCAAATGGCTTAAACTGTTGATGGAAACATTGAAAATGCCATTACTCATCCTGATAACTAAAATATGTAGGTACCGATGCTGAGAGACTCTTTGAAAGATAAATTCCACAGCAGAGTTGGCCTGAGTTTCTAAAGACTGCTATCTCAACACTCATATGATGGTAAAGATATCAAGAGATCTAGAGTTAGAGGAGACCAGTAGCTTAATCAGGCCAGAAAGATTTTTAGAATTCCACCCCTGAATAAAGATAACTTGACAGTCTCTCAATAACTTAGCCTATTTTTAAAATATATCCAGATTGTTGCAAATTTCTTTCTAATTTAAACTCACAATTTTCAGATGTGTAAATGCTACATTCCCCACCTTCCCCCCCCCCCCAAAAGAAACCCTTATTTTTTCTTCATAAAGTTTAAGGTCATAAAGTTTAAGATCAAAGTAAAGTTTGAGGTCCCGAATGAGTCTCCTAGTTCTCTCACATCTTTCACGGTGCCTGATACCATGCTGGGTACCTCAAGGAGTACTGTCTGGTTTCTTGTTTGAGCGTATTTTCCCCAGGTCTCTAGCAGCGAGCAAGAAATGTTAGGTGACCTTATGTGAAGGCATGTTCCATATCAAGATTATGTAATGTGTAATTAGATTCTGCTGTCAATCTTCATCTTTTATGTATAGTGACCATAGGTAAGGAGAAGAGGTAATTTGACTCCCTGGTTGAGACTGCGTTCCTGAAGCAACTATGACAAAATATCTTGGGGAGTGTGCATGAGTGTGTGTGTGTGTGTTTGTATGTCTGCATGCACACGAATAATTGTGGTGGACGGAATAGGTTGAATACATGATAGGGCAGAAAGCCATCAGTATCCATTAAAATGGCTGACCCCTTATACAGATATTATTCACTTTTTTTTAAAGATTTTATTTATTTATTTGACAGAGAGCGAGAGATCACAAGTAGGCAGAGAGGCAGGCAGAGAGAGAGAGAGAGGGGGAAGCAGGCTCCCCGCTGAGCAGAAAGCCTGATGTGGGGCTCGATTCCAGGACCCTGGTGTCATCACCTGAGCCGAAGGCAGAGGCTTTAACCCACTGAGCCACATCAGGTGCCCCTGATATTATTCACTTAATATTGATGACAATCCCATTTGCCCAAGAGACGTAGAGAGATTAAGGAATTTGCCTTTCCTTGTAGTGTCCATTGCCTTGGGCAAGGGAATCATCAGCCTCTCTGAGCCTCCCGGTAAGGCTCTGAGGAATGCCTGTGATTGCTTGTGCCAAGTCCCTGCCCACAGAGCCTGGCTCCCACTTAGGCACCCGATATGCATTCGAGATTTCAAGTCATTCACACTGAGGCCCCAGCAGGTGTACAACTTGCTGCAGGAACGCGCACACTTGCTTTAGGACCTGCAGGTTTCAGGAAGTTACAGCTGCCAACTCACTCTCCAGGCACTGAATGACCCGCCACCTACATTGAGTCAGGGAGGTTTTGCTGAGAAAGTCACCCACAAGGGAAGAAAAGTCAGCTTAAGGTGAAATGTAACCATCTAGGGAGATAACGCGAACATCGGGAGGGGGGCATCATCAGAGATCTTTGAAATAGACAATGTGCTGAAAACGGTAGTTGGCATTTGTTACCAGCACCGTTCATGAGTTTAGCTCATCAGGAACCTGGTTCCTGTGTCTTCACTGATAAAGAAAATGGGAGGTTTTTAAAGAAAAAGTGGCTTCTTCTATCTAGCAGCGATCTATTGAACAAATTGCTGTTCAAAGTCAAGCTCTGTTCGTAGAAAGTAGGGGAAGAAAGAGCTCAAGTGCGACTCGCTGCTGGTAAGTCCCCTTGGGTTCTTTAAATACTTTTATCTCAAAGGGAATGAAATTTTAAAGCAGAAATTTAGGTTAAAAAGAATAAATGCTGTCCTTTTTTTTTTTTTTTTTTGTGGTGGTTGTTTAGGGAAAAATTATTACCGGTTGGGAAAA
>CM052811.1:72654225-72682196 GCA_028533885.1 Nasua narica
AAGAACTCAGGAAGCTCCCACTGCTTCTGGGCAGTGGGGCGAGGGAGACACACATGGTGTGGGAGGGGAAGTCAGCCCTCAGGGAGAAGAAAACAGGCTGGAAATGAGTGGAGGATTTATGGAGGAGGGCTGGGGTGAATAAGTGATTTCAGTTCACATTTGGCTTGATGCCTGCTCTGAGGTTCTGCCTGATGGCTCCATCTCTTTCTCACTGAAGGCTGCCCGACCAAGCGTGTCGATCCAAATACAGCAGAGCTGACCCCCAAAGCCTTACCCACTGAGCCTCAGAATTTCCTAAGAATTTCCTCCAGGAGCAGAGACATGAGAGCTATGCTTCCCCATGGCTGCAACGGTTCTCTTACCAGTGCCTGAGGCCAAACTGTCCGTGTATTGGTGCCCCCCACCCCCAAGATTTCAGTAGGAGCATTGCTACCCCATTTCTGCTCTTCTGCATAGAGTATTTGAGACAGAAAACTCTGGGGTTGTGCAGAATTGCATCTAATCCCTGCTCTTCCTCTAATGTGATGCACAACTCTAGGCAATTCATCTAACCGCTTTCGTTTTTGTGTTCCTTACCCACGAAGCCAACATGTTAGCACGAATGCCAAACTCCGAGGGTGGTTTCTTTTTTTTTTTTTTTGAAGTTTTTTTTTTTTTTTTTTTTTAATTTTATTTATTTATTAGAGAGACTGAGAATGAGAGGGGAGAACGTCAGAGGGAGAAGCAGACTTCCCGCAGAGCCGGGAGTCCGATATGGGACTCGATCTCGGGACTCCGGGATCATGACCCAAGCCGAAGGCAGTTGCTTAACCAACTGAGCTACCCAGGCGCCCGACCGAGGGTGGTTTCTAAACATGAAATGAATGCGTAGTACTTAGTTCAGTACCTCACTGACAGTAAATGCTGAGTAATGTCAGCCCTCCTCGTCATTATGTTTTTCCTTTCCTGCTCTGGGAATTCTTATATCTGTGCCCTGCAGACCGACTGTTGGGTTGCTAATTTGGACTTTACAGAATCCCCAGCAAGTCACTGGGTTCTCTCTGTTCTTGAACGGATTGTTTAGATGAGGCGATTGGTCCCCAAAGTATTTTCCTAACCGACGCCTCTACTCTTGGAGACCAATAGCTCAAGCGGATCTGGGTATCTGGTTTTCAGACACCTGTTTCTCCAGGAAGGGAGCTCTTCATCTACATCATCCTGTGATTGGGAGGGTCTACCTTTCTCTGCTCACCCCTCCACGCTTCCCAGTTTTCTGTGACTGCAGAGATGGACAACTCTGAAGGACAGATTCTGCAAAATCTGGGGTGACATTGGGATCCAAGTGCAAACATGCAGTGGGTAGGCACAAAGCCGGAGTCTCCCATCATGGGGGGAGGCTGCAACCGTGTGAGTATAGCACATGTGTGTGCCCGTGTGTGCATGTCATAGGACCGGTCCTTGTTCAGGGTAAAGGGAAAAGTCCCTCTGATCTGGGACAACACTCTGACCACAACCAAGTCCCGTTTCCAGAAACAAGAAGGGAAAAGAGCCAGCCAGGTTGTTTGGATTCTAAACAGGGTCCTTTAATTTTTTTTTTTTTTTAATTTCATTGGGGTAAAAATCCTTAATAGGAGACCTACCATTTTAATAAATTTTGAAGTGTGCCATCCGACATTAACTGAAAGTACAGTGTTGTACAGCAGATCTCTAGAAATTATTCATCTCGTTTAACTGAAACCTTATGCTTGTAGGTTATCAACCCCCACCCCCCTTCTCCCCTCCCCTGAGCTCTCGGAAGCCAGCATTCCACTCTTTGGTTCTATGTATTTGACTTTATATCAGTGGAATCGTGTGATATTTTTGTTCTTTTCTGACTGGTTTATTTCACTTAGCGTAATGTCCTGAAGGTTCAGAATGAATATTATTCCATTGTATGTGTGTACTTTATTTTCCTTACGCGTTCCTCTCCCCCATGGACTTACTCTGTTTCCACACCCTGGCTATTGTGAAGAGTGCTGCAATGAACATGAAGATCTCCTTGAGATCTTGATAAATATCCAGAAGTGGAATTGCTGGGTCACTCGTTCTATTTTCCATTTTTAACTTGTTTGGGAACCTCAGTAAGTTATCCTTAGCAACTATCCCATTTTGCATTCGCATCGGCAGGGTACAAGGGTTCCAATTTCTCCACGTGCTTGCCAATGCTTATCCTTTGTTTCTTTGATAATAGCCATCCTGGCAGGTGGGAGGTGCTATCTCATTGTGGGTTTGAGTTTACACTTCCTGGGTGGTTAGCGATGTTGAGCATCTTTTCATGTACCCATTAGCCGTCTGTATGTCTTCTTGGGATAAATGTCTATTCAAGTCATTAGCCTGTGTTTTAATTGAGTTATTCTTTCTTTGCTATTGAATTGTAAGAGCTGCTTCTATATTTTGGAAATCAATTCCTCGTGAGACATATGGCTTGCAAATATTTCCCTCCTTCCATAGATGGCCATTTCACTCTGTTGATCATTTCTTTTGCCATGCAGAGGTTTTTAGTTCGATGTAGGTTCTCTTTTTTCCCTCTTGATTTTTGTCTATTTTACTCTGCTTTTGGTGTCTTATCCATGAAATCATTGCCAAGACCAATGTCATGAAGCTTTCCCCCTCTATTTTCTTTTAGGAATTTTATTGAATTCTGGGTGCAGACTCAGGAGAGACTGGAGATGTGGGCTGATGAAGGGGACCTGGGTCATGGTCGGGGAGACTCCAGCCTGTGAGACAGAGTTGTCTTTAGCACACTTGTAATAATGTAGCAGAAGCAGCAACAATAATCATATATTGAGGGTCTACTCTGGGCCAGCGCCTGAGCCAAGTGCTATCCATCTACCATATCCTGTTGTCCTTATGATAATTCTGCAAAGTAGGGGAGAACCCCAGCTCTGGCTGATTCAAATTCTGTGCATTCAACTCTTATGCTGTGTCAGTGCTGGGCTCACGGTAGCAAGACTGAACATGAGCACAAAAAGGGTTGGGTTGGGTCTCTTGAATTGGTGTGTGGCTGAGCCCCAGGTGAAAGGGGATAGTACCATGATGGAAAAACAGAATAAAGATGGCGTCCGCAACAGTGTAACTGAGATTTAAACAAGACCTTATAACTTATGCCCTGGGTGGATGGGTAAGTTGGAATTTCAACAACTGCACGACCAAGACCATTTTTGACAATGTCCTTCAAGACCATTTTTGACAATTTCCTTCAACCTGACTGAAGTGTGGATGTTAGGGGCCCATTTGAGCCTACTGTAAGTTGGCAATCGAGACTTCCCCCCGCGTTCCTCTCAGAAGCCTTGTGGTCTGGGTGCTGGCCCCACTCGCCCAGCTGAGGATCCCAGGACAGAGACTTATCCTTGAGGAGAGGAAATGAGTTGACATGAATGGATCTGAGGTCGTTGGTCCCTCTCCCTGCTCCTCACGCTCTCAGCCCACTCCCAGGACCAACCAGCATTTTCTAAAATCTTCTTCACCCCAAATCCTTAGTTGGTCAGAAAACAGCAGCCACTCTCTGCTGGTGGAAGTTTGGCTTCAATTCACCCTCTGAGCGGTAACCGTGAATGCAAAAAAGCATCCGTCTCGACTCCTGCATTCAGGGGGGACAATTTCCCTAGGGTTTTACTACTCTGTAGGAATGATAAGTAGAGAAGTAAAGACACAGCATTCCGTTGTGAATTCCCTCATCTTTTTTCTCTCCTTGTGCGGGGCTCCTATAGATTTCGGGCTGGAATATTCAAAAGTGCCTTACCTTCATTTTGATTTTTTTGGGGGTGGGGGCACTGTTTCTGGGAAAATTAAGCACGTCACACCCAACAAGTTTCTGTTAGATTGCTGCTGACATAATATCAACTTTTAAAGACATCAGGAAGTTATTTTTCAAAAGATAAAATAAAAAATTAAGGCTTTCCATTAAGGAGGGCGCATATTGCATGGACCACTGGGTGTGGTGCATAAATAGTGAATCTTGGAACACTGAAAAAATAAAATTAAGTAAAAAAAATAATAAGGCCTTCCAAAAGTGATCAACATTAAGCCTTATCAAATGAAGATTTTTTTAAAAAAAGATTTTATTTATTTATTTGACAGAGACATCACAAGTAGGCAGAGAGGCAGGCAGAGAGAGAGGGGGAAGCAGGCTCCCCGCTGAGCAGAGAGCCTGATGCGGGGCTCGATCCCAGGACCCTGAGATCATGACCTGAGCCAAAGGCAGAAGCTTTAACCCACTGAGCCACCCAGGCGCCCCTAAAATGAAGATATTTTGAAATAAATCGTGGTGACCAAGCAAATGATTTTAGAATGACTTTGCCTCCTCTGTCTTTATATTTTGAACAAGTCAGAGGTTGAATTCAAACATAAATCCTTTTGGCTTTTCTTTTTTCTCTGTCCTTTTGTATATATGTGTATTCTCACTCTAATTCTCCCTTTGGTCAATCTGTGAGTGATGGTTTGTGCCCCTGGCCTCGGAGCCAAACAGAGAGCTAATCCACCCACCTTCTAGTTCTCCTTCCACCTTTATAACGAAAACATCCTTAAATATGACATCCTTATGAACCAAAAGATTCAATTCGCTAACAATCTATTTAGAGAGGAAATTAACCTCCATGCTTACCCAACAATGTTTGTTCATTTGTTCATTCAAAAGCTATTTGTCGAGGACCTATAATGGGATACCTAGGGGAACAAAACAGAAAAAAAAAAAAAATAGATGCGGTGCGTGAGCCAAGAATTTTGTGTGCTCAAAGGTTATATAAGTCATGGAAAAAAAAAAATAGAGCAGAAGAGGGAGACTGGAAGTGCAAAGTTTGTGGAGGAGGGCGTAGACCTCATTAAGGAGAAGGTGAAGGAGTGAGCTGAACACTTGCCTGGTGGAAGGGAATCGAAGAGAAACCCTCTGGTGCAGATGCTCGGAGGTGATGTGCGGTGTTCCAGGGAGAGGGAGGAAAGAGGTATGCATGGCGTGGAATGAGGGCAGGGTAGGGGGCACGGAAGAACCTGACTCAGAGAGGTGTGAAGGGCAGCAGACCATGGAGGGCCTTTTTGTTCATTACAAAGAATTTGGCTCTTCACTGACTAAAAGGGAACGCTTGCGAAGAGGAGTGATTGACAGGATCACCATGGTTTCTGCTCCAAAAACAGATTATGAGAGGCAAAGACCGAAGAGATGAATTTGGAGGCCACTGCAATCATCCAGGCAAGAGACAGGCGTAGCCTGGACCACCAGTAAGGGCCATAACAAGGGGGGACATGCGTGGGCCCCGAATATACCCGGAAAGTAGATTGAGCGGGACTTGCTGGTGGGTTAGAGGGAATGTGTTGGAGAAAAAGAAGCATAAGGACACTTTCAGGGACTCCTGTCTATGCAGCTGGGAAGATGGAGTTACCATCAACCGGGATGTTAAAGGGGATTGGAAGAGCAGGTTTTGGCGGGAAGAGCTGGAATCCAGTCTTGTCAGGTAGATTTTGAGAGACCTTGGACACGGTGGGGGGGTTAAGTCTGCAGGTGAACACTCGAGTCTAAAGTTCAGGGGAAAAGTCTGCACAGCAGGTTTACCAGTGTGTAATCATTGAACAGGTGATGAACCAAGACTCTTGGGGGAGGTTATCGAGAGGATGTGACTGTCAATCGCCCCTCGAACTGGAAGTCGGAGGCTCCCCCACTCCTCCCCTATCCTTGGAATTGTGGGTCCTGCTTGCTTTCTCCACTCCCAGAGGCTGCTCCAAGGACATACGCTTGAGAGGACAATGTGGTGTTGAGACCATCTGGATGTTCTACACTACCGAACCCAGTTAAGTCCTCTATACAAACATTTAAGATTTGGTGGGCAAGTGCGGAGATCTATTCATCTTGCTGTAACCTCACATGTAAGTTCCCTTGCCCATTAAGACTGCCACCTACCTACCCGAGGTGGCCTGCCTCTTTCTTCAGGCTCTCCCTGCCCCCCACATATGGGGACCAGTTTCAGATAACGCCTGGGAGCACCTGAGGAGGTTGGGAACCCACAGAAACTAGATGACATCACATGAGGGATGAGTGCCGATAGAGAAGAAAAGAGGTCCAATCAGTGGGGAGAGGGGAGGAATAAAGGAGCAGCCAGCAGGGGTCCTGCAGGAAGATGAAGGAGAAGTCTCTCTCCTGTGACCGAGACACCTTCCAGGGAAGGTGAAGGCAGATGACTGACACTGGCTTTAGCCGGGACATGGGGGTGATCAGTGACATTGACAATAGCATAATGCCTTTAGGATCTTACCTATTTATTAACAAATTGCAAGTTAAAGCAACAAGTAATGCAGCGTTCCCAAAGTGGGTTCGGAGTCGATCAAGTTATTCACAAAACAACCAAGCAAACAAACGAAACGAGAAAAAGAGAGAAACGATTCTAAGCTAACAACTTATTTTAACTTATGCTGAATTCTCAACAGTTCTCCAGTATTTTACACAGAGAGATCCAAATTCATCTTTTAGGGAAAGGTGAATACTTTTCTACAGGGAAGTTTTGATGGTGGATATAAGTTGCTCGTTTGCGCCCTGATGGCCTGTCTCCTTTCGCTCTTAGTCTCCTGGGCTTAAATTTCATCTATGTATCCTGACATGGCCCAAGTTTGTTTCCTTAGCCTGAATGTGTTTGCTGAACATCAGGAGCAAGGACTCCCCCCGCCCCTGTCGACTTGCCATCTTCGGTGGTATGTCTAATAGATTGGTCAAACTGAGTATGTCCCCCACCAAGCTAGTCTCCAAAATCTTTTCCACCAGCAGCCTCCGCATCTCAGTGACTAGGAACCCGGTCGTCCAGTTGCTTGGGTCAAACCTTGGAGTTGCCTTTGGCCGCTCTCTTTCTCTCACATTCTTCTCTCACCACCTACGTTGCCATCTCCCTCTCGCCCGGAGGACCACAGAGCCTTCTGATTTGTTCTCCTCCTTCACCCCGCGTCCTCCTTAGGGGCATTTCAGCTCCCATGCCATTCCTTGGCTTGGAGTCCTCCAGCGGTTTCCTTCTCACCGAGTGAGAGTCCAAGTGGTTAAGATGACTCATGGAGCTTGGCAGGCTTGGATTGCCAGACCTCTCCACCCTCCTCTGACTTTTTTGCCCATTTCTTATTCCGCTCAAGCGCACGGCTCCCTGATGCTCCTCCAACCTACCAGGCTCGCTCTGCTGCAGGCCGTCCACACTGCCTGCCTCTTCTGCCTGGGCTCCCCTTCGACTGTGTATCCAAATGTGTATCCTTCCCAGGCCCCTCTCCCGAAGATTCCATTTCTCCCCCCTCTCTTTCCCTCCCTCATCCGCTTTCTCTTTCTAATTGTAACACCATCGAAAATCAGTTATAAATATTTTTTGCTTCTTTCTGTTGTTTATAACCTTTCTTCTCTACCAGGAGGTAAATTCCAGGTGGGTGGGTATTTTTGCCTCTCTTTGTTGTGTTTGATGCACGGCACGGCAGGACCCCCGTATACGAAGCAGTGACGGACATTTAAGAGAGGGCTTCGTGGTGCGTGCGTGTGTGTGTGCGTGTGTGTGTGTGTGTGTTTTCAGCGTTTTGCGCTTCCAAGTCCTGTTGAGGCTGAGTTGGTAGGCAGGACCATGCTAATTATTAAAATACCGAAATACTTCCTTGCTGATGAGTCCGTAACCCCTACCTCAGCCCCCTCCCCCCACAGTACCCTCCACTGTACCCCCCCCCGCCCCTCCCCATAATCCAGAAACCATAGGGTTTGCAGTGGCCAGTGCCCTTGTCGTTGGTCAGCACCCATGTGACATTGCTTCTGTCAGATATTCCAAGCATCGCCTTCGCTCTTTACCCGAGAAATGACCAATTAGCCTAGCTGGTCGCTCTTAATCTTAGGTAGAAAAATTGAGATAAATTCAAAGAGGAAATTTACCTAAAAGTTTTTTTTTTGGGAAAAGGACAGACTACAGAATTTATTCTGGACAGTTTGTTCCTGGAATCATTCCCCACCCCAACTCCTCCCCCCAATAAAAAATGAAGTCTTCTCTACCGATCATTTACTTGGGAAAGTTTGATGACAAAATCCTGGCAAGAACTCTGGCGGAGATTTCTCATGGTATCCCAGAAAGGAACCTGGGTCTCTTGACTTCAGTACATTGTCGCTCCTTTTACATACGTGGGAAAATAAGACTTTATTTATTTTACTGTTTTACTGGGAAATAACTAACAATCAATTGAAACCACAGATCCTAAATGTTGAGTGGGATTTAATGATTATATTCACTCATGTAATCACCATCCCAAACACCATAGAAAGCACTTCTTCCCAGAAAGTTCCTACCCACACTTTCCCCACCAAATTCCCACAATTTCAAACACATGCTTTCTGATTCCCAGCAAAAGTTAATTAGCCTGTCATTGAGCTTCAGAGAAGTGTAATATGTAAAATGTACTCTTCTGTATTTAAGCATAATTTGGGGGGGGGTATGCGCAGCACTTTATTGGTTTTTATCTTGCACCAAACTCAAACTGACTGAATGTGATCTTTTCAAGATTCATCATGGTATTGTGTCAGTACTTCCCTTTTTTTTAAATCCCTTTCTTTATCTGTTCTCCTGCTGATAGATGTTTGAATTGTTTTCTGTTTCTGGTATATGAATACGGCATTCATAAACATTCTTTTGTAAGTGTTTTGTGGACATGTGCTTTTAATTCTCTTGGGGAAATACTGCAAATGGAATTGTGAAGTCACAGAGCAGATGTTCCTTAACTTTTGGTTTCCTTTATCAACTCACTGAGATGTACATGCAGTAAAATGCACACATTTCAGATGTAAAGTTCAGTAAGCTGTGACAAATGTATACCGTATGAAACCATCATCTCAAGTTCCGGTATCATCTCATCAATTTCTCTTACTCTCCTTTACAGTTAATTGACTCCCACAAACCCCCTCCCATTATCTTTGCAGTTTTCAAACATTATAGAAATGGAATCATACGCTGTGTACTCTTTTACACCTGGCTTTTTTCACGCAGCCCAGGGTTTCTGAAATTACTGTGTTCTTCTTTTTGTTTTTTAATTGCTGAACAGCATTCCCTCACAAGTGGGAAATAGTTTATCCATTCACGTGTTGCTGATCACCAAGATTCTGTGAACATTTGGGTATGAGTCTATTTGTGGATGTAAGTTTCGATTTCCTTTGAGTAAATCCTTTGAAGAATTTCTGAGTCACCTGGTGACTGGTGAGCAATTAACCAGAAGCTTCCAAACTGTGTTCTGAAGTCATTTATGATTTTATACTCCCACCTGGGATGTATGAGGATTCTAGTAACACCATAGCCTTTTGTTAACATTTGGGATTGTCAGTCTTTGTGAAGTCATCAAATTGAATTTCATCTCATCAATAGAGTCTCATCAGACTGTGTATGTTTCTCTTAAGACTGGCAATTTTGAACATCTTTTTTATGTGTTTGCTGACCATCGGTATATTTTGTGAAATTGCAGTTTGAGTCTTTCTAATTTTTTTTTAATCATGCTGTTTTGTCTTCTTCATATTGACTTGTATGAGTCATTTATAAATTATAGATACAGGTCTTTCATCAGATGTATAAATTGTATTTTGTCTGCCTGCAGGTTGGCCTATTCAAATTTTAATGATGTCCTACGAAGAACGGAAGTTCTTCATTTTGGTACAGTCTAAGTTATTTAGTTTTCTTTCATGATTACTGATTTTCATATCTAGTCTAAGAAGTATTTGTCCTTGTCCAGTAGAAAAAGTATGAAGATTTTTCACTATGTAATTTTTTACAAATATGATCCATTTTGATTTTTATTTCTGTGTATAATGTGAGCTAAAGATATATCTTTCATCCACATAGATAGCCCGTTTTTCTATCATCATTTGTTGAAAACTATGTTTTCCCCATAGATTTATGTTGGTGCTTTTATAAAAAATCAATTTTCTGCATGTTTCTGGACTCTTTTTTTTTTCTGATCCTTTGATCTGTATGTCCATCTTTATGCCAATACCACACTGTTTCCATTATTCTAGCTTTATCTTAAATCTTAAAGTGAGGTTATGTAAGTCCTCCAACTTTGTTCTTATTTTTGAATGATCTTTTGGCTGTTCTATACACTTGAACTCCCAGGTACATTTTAGAATTTTCACAGAAATTATAGATGCTGATTCTAATGTTGGGAAAATAAAGGCCAGACTGAGCCCCAAAGAAAGGAAGAGATCCATGAAGTAAATGAAGAATGACAGATGCGGGCTGAAGGTTATAAAATCATTGTGCAGAAGTAGTCTTAAGGGAGTCTTGGTTATAATTTAGTCATTGCACATATGCAAACACTTAAGATTGCTGTCTGGTTTTCATATGGCCAGCACCTCTGTTTCTCTCTCCTCTCTGTCCTCAGTCTACAGAGTTCCTTCTGGTTTGCACAACATTCTCTTCTTGGCCTCAGGAGTTATTCCAAGAGTGATATTCCAGGAGTGACTTAGGCCTCACCTTACCATTAGATAGAACAGAAAAGCCACAGTTTCAAGGAAGAGATGGAAAAGCACAGCCCAAAGTACCTTGCTCCTGCTCAGATCCGATACAGACCTTTCCTTTCCAAACCAAACATTTCAACCCCTAGTTGGTTGTACCAGTTCATTCAACAAACATTTCCAACATTTCCAACATTCCATTTCAACATCTACTTTGTGCTGGGCCCTCTGCCAGGCATGTGAGCTATATCCATGGACAAAACTCAAAAAAATTACCTTCCCTTCTGGAGCTCGTGATCTAATGGTGGAAAACAGAATACAAACAAGAAACACAGTTCATAAGTAGAAAATGAAAAGGCAATGGGTGCCCTGGTAAAAAGCCAGAGGTGGGTAAGAAAATAGGGAATCGGGGAGGAAACATTGCCATTGAAATTCGATTGATCAGATACTCAAATGAATGCTTTGATACCATGACTGTGATATTCACAATAGCTGAAGGTAGAAGCAACCCAAGTGTCTGTGAATGAATGGATGGATAAAGAAATTGTGGTATATTCATAGGATGGCATGTTATTCAACCACTAAAAGGAATGAAGTATTGATACATTCTTCCACGTAGATGAAACTTGAATATACTGTGCTAAATGAAAGGGGCCAGAATAAAAGGTACTTACTGGATGGTTCCATGTACATGGAATATTCAGAAAAGGCAAACCCGTAGAGGCAGAAAGCAGACTGGTGGTTGCTAGATGAAGGGGGGGTAGTAATTACTAATGGGAATGGGATTTTATTTGGAAACGTTTGGAAACTAGACAGAGGTGGTGGATTCACAGCATTGTGAGTATACTAAATGCTACTGAATTGTCTATTTCAACTGATTAATTTTATGTTATGTGAATTTAAGCTCAATAAGAAAAAATTACTCAGAGGCAAAAGAAAGAGAGAAAGAGAGGGAGGGGAGAAGGAAAGGAAAGAAGAAGAGAAAGAAAGGAAGAAAGGAAGGTAAAGAAAGAAGAGAGAAAGAAATAAAAAGAAATTTTAGTAGCCAGGGTAAGTCTTTTTGAGAAGGTACCACAGGAGCCCTGACTTTGAGGAGGTGAGAGAGTTAACCTAGTGGGTAACTAGAAGAAACTGTCCAAACAGAAGGAAGAGCAAGTGTACAGCAGGGACTGCCCTCATGTGTTCAGAGTTGGAAAGGAGGAGTCAGGAGAGTGATGGGTAGCCTCCGATTACATGGGCCTTCAGAGCTGCTGTAGGGGGGTTGGCTTTTCCTCTGGGTGATGTGCGAAGACATCGGAGGTCCATATGATCTGACAGGTTTTAATAGGATTTCTGGAGCCTCTTTATTAGGAACAGTCTGAAGAGGGGAAATGGTGGAAGCAGGGATAACTATTATAAGCTACTATTGCAGTCAAGGTGAGAGATAATGGCGGCTAGGGAGAGGGAAGATGGCGGTGGAGGTGGGCGGAAGTGTTTGCAAAAAGTATGTGTTTGAAGGTGAAACCTGTCAGATGTCCTGGTGGATTGCAGGTCAGAGTGTGAGGAAAAGAAGAGCCAATCACAAATGGCAAATTTTGGCTTGAGCAACTGGAGGAATGGAGTTTCCACCACTGAGATTGAAGAAGACGGTGGGAGAAGTTGCTTTTCTTAGGGATGAGGCAGGGAAGGAGCATTGAGAGCTCTTAAAGATTGAAGCGTGGCAAAGAAGAATCAAAAGATAAGCACTCTTCTCAAGGGACACAGTGGGTGGTGCTGTCCCTAGAGACTTCTCCCAAGACCACCTACCACCCCACGGGATCTGCCCCCCATCCTGTGCAGGCTCTACAAATACCCCATCAGGAGAAATGGGAGGAAAGTGACATTCAAAATACTCTCTAACAAGATGGGGAAAAGATTTCCACTTTGCTTATTCTCGTGAGAATGACTGAGAACCTGACCCACTTGGATTCGTAGATGTGTAACATGACAAAAATGTCCTCGCTTTTGACGTGGCTTACAGTAAGACCAGGCTACACATGGCCAGCTCTGGACTATGAGATTACATGTTGATTTAGTTATCATACCAGGCAAGATAAATGGAGAAGTCTTACATGATATCTTATAAGTTATGAAATACTTGAGTGCCACTGTCCAAACAGCAAGTTGCTCGCTGTTACTCTGAAAATAAGGGCTTTTGGTTTTTGCTTATTTTTGGTAGAAATGTCAGCAAATTAGATTATAAATAGGGACATACCAGATTTCAAAACTCTCACCCAAAATCAGAAGGAAATTATGGCAGAATTCAAAAATCAGAACGATGTTAGAGCCAAATTAGTGAGGTTAATTTTTAAAATGAAGAGTAGATCTGAGAAATCTTTAAAAGAGGGTGTATGCTAGAGGAATAAGCAGACATTGAAAGCTTTTGCTTAACTCAAGAAATTCACGAGTACTCAAAATCACGGTTGTATTTATTAGTTAGAGGCCCTTGCCTTTCACATTTTGTCTCAGTTATTATGAACCATTATGTGTTGGATAGTGTCATAGTAGTGAGAAGACAAAGTGGTTTAGTTATTTATAAAAAGAAGCTTTTGGGAAATTAGATTAGCTTATTTTGTTTAATAACCCAGCCCACAATTTTAAGAAAGAAAGCTTGACTGCTCTGTTTGTTTTTTTTTTTCTCCTTTTTAGTTGATAGTCGAGAGAGAGAGAGAAAAAAAAAAGCCTTGGCTTTGAGGTTCAACAAGTTTGGTTTCAACCCTAGCCACAAGTGGATGAGCTTGGTCTGATGATTTAACCAGTCTCATCCATGGGTTTTATTTTAATCTGTAAAAGTTGAGTGGTGGTGATGATAAGTACTTCAGTACTTTGAGTGAAAGGACTTAATTGCTGAATGGATTACTAGATTATCTTACTGTAGTCATTAGATTTTATGAAATGCTTCTGCCAGGTTTCAGGATCATGTTCACATTCTGACTGAAATCTAATTTTTTTTTTTAAGATTTTATTTATTTATTTGACAGAGAGGAGAGAGATCACAAGAGGAGAGAGACCACAAGACGCAAGGCAGAGAGAGAAGGGGAAGCAGACTCCCTGGCGAGCAGAGAGCCAGATGCGGGGCTTGATCCCAGGAACCTGAGATCATGACCTGAGCCGAAGGCAGAGGCTTTAACCCACGGAGCCACCCAGGCGCCCCATCTAATTTTCTTAATTAACATATAATGTATTATTTGCCCCGGACATTCACATGTCTGGGAATCATCAGGCTTACACACTTCACAGCACTTACCATAGCACAGACCCTCCCCTATGTCCGTGACCCAGCCACCCTATCCCTACCCCCCTACCTCCCAGCCACCTTAGTTTGTTTTATGAATTTAGGAGTCTCTTATGGTTTGTCTCCTTCTTGATCCCATCTTGTTTCATTTCCCTCCCCCGCCATGATCCTTCCCACCCTGCCTCTCAAATTCTTGCTATCAGAGAGATTATATGATAATTGTCTTTCTCTGATTGAGTTATTTCGCTTAGCATAATACCCTCTAGTTCCATCCATGTCGTTGCAAATGTCAAGATTTCGTTTCTCTTGATGGCTGCATAGTATTCCATTGTGTATATATACCACATCTCCTTTATCCATTCATCTGTTGATGGACATCCAGGTTCTTTCCATGGTTTGGCTATTGTGGACATTGCTGCTATAAACATTTGGGTGCCCTTTTGGATCACTACATTCGTATCTTTAGGGTAAATACCCAGGAGTGCGATTGCTGGGTTGTAGGGTGGCTCTATTTGAAAACTAATTTTTAACTGACAAATTTTATTTGAAACTAGGAAACCCATGGAAACGTGGTCTAGTCTCATGAAGAAATGCCTACATTTAATCAAACCTTTTGAAAGATAGTTTAGCGTGTAAAATAAAAATTCATATTCAAGTATAAGTACATTCAAGTTCCTATTTTATTTAACAAGATGCTCTCCAAAAAAAAAAACAAGATGCTCTCCAGAGTTCAACCATGCCCTGAGCCCTGTTCCCAGTTCACCTGCTTCTGATTCTGTAGTCGCAGCATGAAACTCATACGCTCTTGATAATAAGAGCTTGAACAACTAAATCGAGACTAGAGATAAGCAGACCCAGTTCCTTGAATTGACACCAAACATCTCATGGCAAATCTCCTAGCCGTGACAGGACTTTGTATTTCTTCCTCCCAGAGTGCATGAATGATGTCTAAACTATGACTGAATCCCCAAGTTGATGGGCATGCCCGCTCAAGAACACTGCCCCCCACAGTGAGGGGAATGAAAATCCTTCTAGAAGAACCCTTTGTTAGCAGCACACTCCTCTCTCCACCCAGTGATCACCCAGTGGCAGTGTGACCCCATGATGAGGCATCTAGCCTTTGGAGCCAGCCTTCTTGGGTTCCATCTCTTAGCAGTATGTGACTTGGCCAAGTTGTTTAACTTTTCTGGGCCTCCCTGTCCTTATCTGTAAAATGGGTATTATAACAAGAGCGCCTGACTCCATGGGTGTTATGACAATGAAGGAGTTAACACATGTAAGTCACTAGAACTGGATCTTGGCATAGAGTGAGTTCTAGATAAAGCTTAACTATCACTGTTATATTATTGCGCCAGTCTGCAATTAGTTTCTGAAACCTTTGAAGATGTGTTTAGTTTTAAAAGTGAATTGAATTTACTCATGATAGAGTTATTCCGGCTCTATATGGCTCAAATCTAATTTTGCAATTAACCTTCATTTCACATGGGGTTTGAGAGTTGAAACTTATGGTCTTCCTATCAGTCCCCTTGAGGTAGCCGCCTTACTCATAGTTTCCCTCTATGCTTCTGAACTCCTTAGAAAAACTGTCCTTTTCCATTAAAACTGATCTGAGTCCTTACAGGGTCTTGTATCTGAGGAGCTGAGATGCTGGGGGAATCTGGTTTTGGAGAGACTGTGTCATATTCTGAATCATGAAGAAGAGCATTTACAAACCTCTGTAAAGCCTGGCTTACTTCTCATTGCTTGTCTCCTCATTCGTTTTTGGAACTCTTTGTACCAAAGCTGCCCAAACTGGATGAACATGCTTAGCTAGAGTTTGCCAAATGAAGTGTCGAAGGATATCTGGAAAGGCAGACTCAAGGCCCCAGGACATCAAGATCATCGAGAACCGAATGAGTAATCATATCAGGGCAATAAATAGTGAGCATTATTTAGTTAAGAAACTGATGCTAAAATAAGGGGAGCTGGTTTGATTACTTCATCTAGAGGGATTACTCAGGGTTGTCCTTATGTTTAAATATTTATGTACCAAGGTCAAGAATTCTCAGTTCATGACACACCCGTATTTTTGAACAAGTCATGAATTGTGACTAAAAATCAAATTTCAGTGTGGGTGGAGTAATGAATTGCAGGAGGTCTTTGAGTGTCTCCTCTTCAAAATAAAAGAGAGAGTGCGTGCACCTGAGGAGACTTTGGGGCAGGACTCACAAGAGCTGGAAGCTCTTCTTGGCTCGGCCATCGACTTGGAGTTCATTCCCTTCCGTCCTTCGGGTTGGGTAAGCATCAGTCACTCATCTAAAGTTCATAAAAACTTTTCCATCCGCATAATAAGAAAAGTACCAACAGTGGATGTTTAGAGGAAATGTGCTTTCTTGAAATCTGTTTAGGGTTGCTGTGACTACTGTTCTGCTTGTTAGTTTCTGTATTAGTTCAATCCCTTCCCTGACTTTTTTAAGAAAAAAAAAAAAAAACCATCTAGTTAAATGATTCTCTTGGTGAAAGGAAACAGAACAGCATGTAAATGTTTTTCATAGACATCTGGCTATTCTTAGGAAAAGTCTGGGGAATTTTGGGGACAAGTTGATGTGGGGACATATTTTTGAGGGTTTGGCGTCATGTCTAGGGCAGTTACTTGATTAACGCTTGACCTGTCCCTTGCCTATATTTTTAGTGGCTTTGTGATGACTCTTTGCACGTAGACCTGCATGTGGGTCACACATGTGTGCACGCAGCCCCCAGCCTGTGTGGATAGCTGTGGTTTTTACCTTGGTATCTAGAACATTGTATTTTCTAGGGTCTGTTGAATTTTTATAGTTTTAATTTGTTTCAAAAATAGAAACTAGTTCTCTTTCCTCCTAATTCAGCTTCTTCCAGTACATTCTCATAATACTATGAAATAGTACGACTATTGTAAAGCCTCTGGGGCCCAAAGTTTCAGTAGGAATAAACGCAGTGTTTCATATCTGAAACTGTGCTGTTAAACATATTTATACCTAATAAATACCTGTTGATTGATTAATTCTCCTGTGGGGGATTGAACAAGTAAAAATCATGACCGTAAGTATTTTGCTTGTGATTTTGTATGATGTATGTTTCAGTAGAGACATTGAAAACTCTATCCTGCTGTAAATCTCAAGGGGTGCCATCAACCTTCTGGAGAGACCTTCGCCATCGTATGTTACGGATTCACCTTGAATAATCTCAACAATCAGTTATCAACACTTGCTCTGGATTGATACGCTGAGAATGAGACTTTGGGTCTTGGCACTTCTAACAATCCTTGTACCTTTCACGGCAGCTAAGTTTAGTAAGTACTGCTTTTCAACTAAAATTGTGAAATTTTTAAATTAAGTAATTCCACAGATGTTTGCCTTGTTTTTATTTCTTAAAGATTTTATTTATTTATTTGAGAGAGATGGCACCATCATAAACTTTTAAAAGTAAGCATTTCCAAAAACATTTGACTTTTTTTTTTTTTTAAGATTTTATTTATTTATTTGAGAGAGTGAGAGAGACAGCATAAGCCTTGAGGAACAGCAGAAGGAGAGGGAGAAGCAGAACCTCTGCTGAGCTGGGAGCCCGATGTAGGGCTCGGTCCCAGGACCCGGAGAGCATGACCTGAGCCCAAGGCAGAAGCTTAATATAACCAACTAAACCACCCAGGTGCCCCGTCATTTGCCCTGTTTTAAACTGCTTGCTTCTGGTTGTTTCTGGAAAATTCATTTATGCTCCACAGTCATTCTTTATCAGTAATCTATCAGGACAAATTCTTCACAACAAATATATCATAATTTTACTTTTACATATTTAAATACATCAAAATTTAACCTGCGGCTCGCACGTAGGAGGCGCTGTCAGCGTTTGTTGCCCCTCAATATACTTCCTTGAGAGATGGGGCTGCTTTCTCACTGGAGCAGTGTAGGAGGGTTAGCTCCAAGTTAATTCACTAATCCGTGGTACCCGTTAGAACATTTCATAGAAGGTCGTCATCATTTCCTATCCTTTCGCGGTGAAAGAGTCACAGAAAATGGTCCATGTCTATATTTAATCCTAGGAGGATACAATATAAGAATATAATGTTCTATGGTCGTTTCAGGATCCTATTTACGTTTTGTTTGTTTGTTTCTTGTATCTGCAGGAAAATCATCCTGGGGCCTGGAAAATGAGGCTTTAATTGTGAGATGTCCTAGACAAGGAAAGTCTCGATACCCTGTGGATTGGTATTACCCGAAAACCAACAAAAGTATAACCACCCAGAAAAGATATCATGTATTGGCCTCCGGGGAACGTCTTAAGTTTCTCCCAGCCAAAGTCAATGATTCTGGAATTTATACTTGCATTATCAGAAGGTATTAACCAGGCAGCCACTGTAATCTTCGGCTTGTTCCCTTTTCTTTGCTAATTGATGGTGTGAGCTGTCTTTCCTTTCCATTGCTTTCTAGACCTTTGTGGGACAGCTGAATTTATAAAGTGGCTTGAATAGAAGAGTATGTCTAGCAACAAGATCTGGTTGGGTTTTGGGTGATTATGAACTATTTAGAGATAGAATTGCAAGAATTAATTTGTAGTCCAATTAGGAAAAGACCTAGCTTTCGTAGTGACCAAGAGAACTCAGAGCAATCACTCACCTTGGCTGAAAGTAAGAACAAACCATCAAAAAGACCCAGTAATCTAGATGTTGGGCATCAAGGAGGCCTATGGTGGGAACAAAAGAGCTGTTACCAGTGACTTAAATCTGAGAAGTAAGCTTAAGAGGGTTGTGTAAGATTGTGTGCCTGCAAATTACTTACTCTACATATACATTGTTAAATGTGTTGATCTTGTGCTTGTATTTGGTACATACAATATGTCAGATAAACTGCATCAGAATGCAGGATGTGATTAGCTAGGCACCTAGGTTCTGAGGTCAGACCAGTCTTAGTTTCAAATTCCTCTTTGGTCACTAGTTGGCTGTGTGACGCCAGCAAGTGCCTTCTCTGTCCCTCTCTTTCCTTATCTGTAAGATACATAAGATAATATAGCTTACTTCAAAGCATCTTTATGAGAATAAAATAATGTAATATTAGCACCATGAATGCTACATAGTAAACTCTCAATAAATACCAATTATCTTTATAAAATCCTGTTCTTGACATGACAGCAGATCTAGTGGATCTAGTGTATAAAGAAATGGTGAGGGACTCATTTTCAGGGCTATCGTAAGGGTTATGTTTTAATCTCAAATGCAACACAAAAAAAATATTTAAAACTCTAGATTTTTACAGATGTTTTTAAATAGGAAAACAACCTCTGTACATCATTTGAACAAAAAAAAAATCATTATTAAAGCTTAGAATTGGATGAAGTCATTTCATAATGCTAAGTTTGTAAATCATTTGATTTATTTTAATAGTCCTACCTCCAACAAGATTGGATATGTAAATGTCACCATCTCTAAAAAACAACCAGATTGCAATATTCCAGATCATCTGATATATTCAACAACATCTGGATCAGAAAAAAATTCCAAAATACATTGTCCTACAATTGACCTCTACAATTGGACAGCACCTGTTGAGTGGTTTAAGGTAAAAGGACATTTGGGGAAAATGGATGAAAATTACACAAAACAGGGGCAAGTAAAGAGTTGCGGAAAATGCAATGGAATTTTTCATTGCAGAATTGTAAAGCTCTTCACGGACCAAGGTATCACATACACAAGACGTATGTGCTGATTGATAATGCAACTAGCAAGGACACAGGTGATTATACATGTAGATTTATGCACAATGAAAATGGAGTCAATTACAGTGTGTCGACAACCAGATCATTCATCGTGAAAGGTAAGCTACTGAATTGAACAAAAATACAATATTTGAAAAAGAAAATAATGTGGAAGAAATTGTGCCCTTTTTGTTGATTTTTCTAGACCCCCTTATCTACATCCCAAAACCCCCAGTGGATGCCTAAAATAGAGGATAGTACTGACCTTATATATACTATGTCCTATATCCATACATACCTATGATAAGGTTTAATTGACACACTGGGCATGGTAAGAGATTAGCAACAATAACTAATAATAAAATAGAATGATTACAACAAAATACTGTAATAGAAGTTACCATATATCTTAGCAAACTCAGCATACGATGTTTTTCTCTTTTCTTATTAAGTCAAGAACTATCACTCTTTCATTTTGAGGAAGTGCTTAATGGCTTCTCTCTGACTTCTCTGCATTGCTAGCATCATTACCCTTGTGCTTTGGGGACACTAATAAGTAAAATAGGGGTTACCTGAACACAAGGAGTGGGACACCAGGACAATCTGCTCATAACCAAAGTAGTTACTAAGTGGCTAATGGACATGCGGCAGATTCGGGGCAGATCTGCTGGGCAAAGTGATGATTCACTTCCTGGATGGGACAGAGTGGGTCACTGTGAGATTTCATCATGCTACTCAGAACAGTGAGCAATTTAAAATTTATGAGTTGTTTATTTCTGGAATTTTCAATGTAATCTTTTCGGACTGAGGTTGACCATGTATCCACGTGAAAAGTAAAACCAGGGATCAAGGGCACTACCATACTGCATGGTCCTCCCTGAGATGTCCTCTAGCATCATCTCATCATGCACATTCCTCAACAGTAGAGCAAAGAGCTTTTTTAAATACACTGTCAAGATTTCAGGAATTTTAGAGGGAGTTTATGCTACTAATCTGAAATCAAATCTGTTCTCTCCTCTATGACTCCAACTTTTCAAAGATGGCATGATCTGAAGGCTAACTTAATAAACTTGTTTTGGGATGGCAATACAAGTGTTTGCAGAGCGAGATAAACTTTCCTTCTCCCAATTCATTGTGAGAAGTTCTGTAAATAGAAAAAAACTCTATTTAATCTCTACTGTAATTAACTGGATTAGAAATTTAGTGAGGAGTTATATAAAGGAATGGATAGATATTGTTGGGTTTTTAATTGTCAACCCAAAGTTATCAGGAGGCAATAAGTAAGCAAGAATGTTTATTTGGGATCAGAGAATTGTAATTTGGGGTACACAAATTTGGGTAGCAACCCGACTAGTGTCCCACTATGGAGGAAAAGTCAGGAGATTTTGAAGCACAGAGGGAATGTGTACAGACATTGTTTACAAGGAATTCTGATGGATATTGTTAGTAGAAAGCTAACCTTTACTCAATACAATTGGTGACTAAGGCTAACACAAGCAAGTCTCCTATTGTTGCATGTTGCAGATGTCTGGGCTCAGTCTTGGAATGTTTGTAGTCTCACTAGTTCAAAAATTCATGGTTCCACCAGTGAGGTCATGGGACCCATCTCCTTAATGGCCTCCTGGCATCATTTCAAAGCCCCTTGACATAAGTTACACCATTCCATTTCACCTTTCACACAATCCTAGTTTGCAATGTTTTCTATGTTATCAATAACCTCAAGTAGATAATTTGATTCTAAAAAGTGTTTTTCAAATGTTAAAGTCTGTCAAAGCTTATTCAGAGGAAATGCCTCACCACCAAGGCTATCAAATCTACAAGGAGATTTCAGGGTTTCTTTAGCATCGTGCTATCCTGAAATAAATGAGAATCCAGGGGTGCAGAAGACCAGTCACTAATGCAGCTCCAAAAGACCCCTAATGCTCCAAAAGACCCCCTTCACTGTCTCTAGGCACCAGTGCCACAGCAATTAGAATTTCCACAATGGTGGAAATCTCTGAGTGGAAGTGTTTATTGTTGTTATAAGGCTTTTTTTTTTTTTCATTCAATAAGCATTTATTAAGTACCTTATATACGCTAGTGTTTCACGGGAATTTTGAAATCTTCTTTCCTGTAGTGCTGTGCTTATCCTGTAGAATTGTGGTTTTCTAGCAATTGCCAGGTCATACAATTTATTTAATGTATTGGACTCACATTTGTTTTAACCCTAATATTTGTAATCTCTTTGTCTTTGATTTAAGAGGAAGAAAGCTTTTCTTGGTTTCCAGTAATTATAGCCCCTCCACAAAATGATACAAAAGAAGTGGAAATTGGTAAGAAAACTTTAAGAATGCTATAAATGTTACCTGGAGAATCTTTCCATATGACTCTTGATCTGAATTCCCCAAGCATGGGTCAGGCAGTTGACCCAGTGTATCTTGGAAATTAAATGAAATGTCATGAGTAGAAATATTCACCTGGGCATTTGCTAATATTAGGAATACCGAGCATTTACATTTGCATTGTACTTGTAACCCATGGTGCTTTCACACGTACTGTTTTACTTCATTCTTACTTCTCTCCAGGAGGTAGACATTGTTCCCAATTTATGCTTGTGAATACTTAGGCTCAGCTACGATCAATGACATGCCCAGGGTTGTGAATAATCAGTGATCGAAGGATAAGAACCCAGGTTTTCCAACTCTGCCCATCTCTGCCTTCTCTGGTTCCCTACCAAAAATGAGATACAGCTCAATGTTCTTGGCCTGTAAGATAAGTCCCTCCGTGAACTGGTTCTCACCGTGTCCCGGCTTATCAGCAGCTGTTAACCCCACGTGCTCCATGTCCCCTCCGCATGACCCCCTCCCAGCTGTGACACTGAAAAGGCAGCATTTCCACATTCTTTCTTGCCTTTGTCCATGTTGTTCCTCCTTCTCCTCTCTCAACAGTGAGCTCAGGGGCGCCTGGGTGGCTCAGAGGGTTAAAGCCTCTGCCTTTAGCTCAGGTCATGATCTCAGGGTCCTGGGATCAAGTCCCACATCAGGCTCTCTACTAAGCAAGGAGCCTGCTTCCCCTTCTCTCTCTGCCTGCCCCTCTGCCTACTTGTGATCTCTCCTTCTCTGTCAAATAAATAAATAAAATCTTTAAAAACAAAACAAAACAGTGAGCTCAACGACCATTCCCCAATGCCATCCTCCTTACCTGCTGGCGGGCGCCACCAGAGCCTCCATCCAATCAGGTCCAAGCAAACCATTTTCACGTACAGCATGGCCGTCCCACTCCCTAGAATGACTTCTCTCTCTGTATTCCCATGTCATTTGTCAGTCCTTCTATAGAAGACTGGAATTCCTTGTCTTTTAATCATTTGGGTATGCTGTTGTCGCCTTCTGAGACACTCCGCATTCCGCATCCCTCTGCATACTTCTTGACCCAGGAACCAAGGGCTCAGTACGGGATGGCTGAATGCATGTCCCCAGATGGGCGGGCAGCCCTCACGCTTTCAGCTCAGGGCAGAGGAAACCTCGAGGAAAAGGAGTAATAATAATGGAGAGTGCTCTTGAAGGATTCAGTACTGGGATTGCAGTTGGGTCCAGCAAAACACAGTTTCACCAACCAAGGGGCTTCCGGAGAGAGGAAGAGAATTCGGTAAAAGGAGAAAGATGTGGAAGAAAGAAGTTACAAAAAAATTCCAATTTAGAGTACAAAGAAGCCCCTCCTTATAAAGTGGGATTGAGGAAGCCAGAGTTATTTAGGTCCTTAGTTTATGCAGCAGGGGAGAGGGGGGAGGGAGCAGAGCTTCCTCCAAACTGTGAATGAAGTGGGTGGAGCCAAGCGAGGGTCCTGGATAGGGAGGAAGGTGCTCATGATAAGGAAGGGAAATGGAATCATTTCCTGGCGCACACCAGGGTTCAATGATTTTTTTTTTTTTTTTTTCCACATTGAACCAATACTATCTGCAGAACTGAATTTTATTGGTGAATTTCTTCGCTTCTCCTCCAGGAAAACCAGCAAACATAATCTGCTCTGCTTGCTTTGGGAAAGGCTCTCAGTTCATGGCAGGTGTCCGATGGAAGGTGAATGGAACCACGGTGCAGAACTTTGGTGAAGCAAGAATGCAAGAGCAACAGGAGCAAAATCAAAGGTATTTTTTTTTTTTTAAGATTTTATTTATTTGACAGAGAAAGAGAGAGAGATCACAAGTAGGCAGAGAGGCAGGCAGAGAGAGAGGGGGGAAAGCAGGCGCCCCGCTGAGCAGAGAGCCCGCTGCGGGGCTCGATCCCGGGACCCTGAGATCATGACCCGAGCCGAAGACAGAGGCTTTAACCCACGGAGCCACCCAGGCGCCCCAAAGGTATTTTTATATTGAGGTTGAAACATCCCTTTTTCCTCCCACACAATTTGCCACAGCAAAGCAAGCACTGAAAGTAACATGTCGCCTTTTCAGTTCTAGCACTGAGCTGACTTGTCAGAACACCATTCTGAGAATAGATGATGTGAGAGAGGAGGATTTACCACTGCAGTATGAATGCCTGGCCCAGAGTTTGCATGGTTGGGTACGGCACACCGTGAGACTGAAGAGGAAAAGGCCAAGTAAGGAGTGTTCCCGAGACTTTGGTCACCCGAGTTAGCTGCGTCAACTGTAAGGTGAAATCATTTTCTTAGAGAACAGTGTGCTGGAGTGTTTTCCAGGGCGAGTCTCTCAAGACAGCGGACGTGGCCCACCTCGCGGCATGTGCTTCTCCTCTAAAGAACATTGACCGTTTGTAGTATGGTTTCCCTAGTTGCTTCTCTACAGCTTCACTTCCCCCTTCCTCTTCCCCTCCTTTTTCTCTTACCCCCTCCTCCTTTCTTTTTTCTTTTTTTTTTTTTTTAAAGATTCTATTTATTTATCTGACACAGAGAGAGACAGATCACGAGTAGGCAGAGAGGCAGGCAGAGAGAGGGGGGAACAGGCTCCCCACTGAGCAGAGAGCCCCATGTGGGGCTCGATCCCAGGACCCCGACATCATGACCCGAGTGGAAGGCATCAGCTTAACCCACTGAGCCACCCAGGCACCCCCTCCTCCTCCTTTCTTTCCCCTTCTCCCCCCCTCCCTCTTCCTATCCTCCTCCTCCTTTGCCTCCACCCCTCCTCTCTCTCCTCCCCTTCCTCTTCCTTCTCTCCCTCCTCCCACCCCTTCCTCCTTTCCTTCCTCCCCCCTCCCCCCCACTTTATCTTCTCATGTTGGTTCCTCTTTAACATGTAACTGCTTCTTTGGCCATCCTTCTGCTTTCATTAGCTCTCTCTGTCTCACTATGTATGAAAGACAACACACTAACAGCAAATGTGAATATGTTTTGTTACCTTTCATGACTTTTATGAGATGTTATAAACATGTTCCCTTCTATAAATTTTTTTTTTGGTCCTAAAGAATGCACATTTTGTTAGTGAGGCCAGCCAAGTGGATGAGAAGGTGAAGTATGTAATTACTGCCCATTCCAGCAAGAAGATCTTAAGACACTACTTTGTAATAAGACATCATGTGCCATCATTGTTAAACTTTATACAATATTAAATTTATTTATTATTATTTTTTTTTCTATTCGCAAAACCTAAAGTATTTACTCTCTGGTCGCTTCCAGAAAAAGTGTGTGACCCCTTGCATCCTGCCTCTTTTAAAAACAATTATTTTTGCTCTAATGCTATACTGTCCCATTTCCTGTAGCCGTATAGTCAACCTTAATTTTGGGTAAGTCTTCCAATTTTATTCTTCATCAAGATTGTCTTGGCTGTTCTTCGACCTTTGTATTGCCACATAAATTCTCTTCAGGTATAATTGGATTATAAACATGCTTTGCTACAAGTTACATGGAAAGTTTTATAGCTTGTTTTATAATTACTTAATGTATAGTAGAAATCTTTCCATGATAGTAAATGTTCTTCTGCACCATGATTTTTAATGGCTTCATAGTATCCTATTATACAGAGAAGCCATCATTTATTTCAACGTATACACTGTTTGGCCACATGTCTTTCTTTTGTTTCTGTCTTTTTAGAGATTCAATGTATTTAAACTAAAAAAAGAAAACACAACCAGTTCACCCATTTCTCCCACCCCCACCCCTACCCCTGGTAACTGCCAATCTAAATGTAGGTGGAACTCACGGGAAGTCTGTTAGCTCAGCTCATTTCTTTACTGTATCTCTTACTCAATAAGCAATTCAGGTACCGTCTTTTATGAGGAGCCTTCCTTGGCCACCAGTTTGGAGTCTCTATTCCTTCCAGGTGTTCCCGTAGGGCCCTGTCTCTGTCTCTACACTGATCACACTTAACAAAAGTCTGCTTGAGAGTCTGCTGAACGTGACTTAAAGCTCCATGAGGGCAAGATGGCGTCTCGCCCATCTTCGTGTCCTCCATCTGTAGTGCAGTGCCTCTGGTACCTAGCATGCACTCTCTAACAGTTTGTTGAATGAATAAATGAATGCATACCAAAGGTATCAAGGAAAATGATTTTTGTACATTTCCACTGCTTTAGCTATAAGGCTTAATCATTCAACAAAGCAACAGCTTACATTTATGTTTGTTAGGGTGGATGACCTTCCCAGGAACTTGGAAAGGCCAAATTGTTTATAACTTCCCTATAGTTTTATCTGAATCTAGCGTGCCTTTAATGACTTCATTATAATTTGATGCAATAAGATATAATTATAACAAAAATAGGAAACTGACTATCCTTCAGTAGGTTCAGACACTATGTGTAATCTTTTAAAATTAAATGGATAGAATGATCTGTCTTGGGTGCAGGTAACAAGAGGACACATTGTCTGTAAAGAATCTGAAAGAGTAATAAGACCATCTAAGAGTCATTGTGCTTTTTGTTTTAAGATTTTATTTATTTATTTGAGAGAGAGAGAGTGAGAGAGAGAGAGCATGAGTGGGGGAAAGGGCAGAGAGAGAGAGGGAGAAGCAGTCTCCCCTGCTGAGCAGGGAGTGTGACAGGGGACTTGATGCAAGGCTCGATCCCAGAGCCCTTGGCTCAACCCCAGGATCCTGGGATCAGGACCTGAGCCTAAGGCAGATGCTTAACTGAATGAGACACCCAGGGAACCCCAGAGTCATTGTGCTTTTTAATCACCACCTTACCCAGACATCACTAACCAGTGTCAGTGATGACACTTCCTCCTCTGGGGGACAGACTGCTTCTTCCTCCCCCTCCCTTGGTATGTTATTGCATGCAGTGATGTCAGCAAAAACAGTTTTACAAACACTTCCTTCCTGAACACCTGTCAACTTTCTCTTTGCATTTCCAGGCAAAGACATCTTGCTTGGTAGATGAAGCATTGAATCCTGTATAAATGGGTGGGGAGAAAAATAAAGTATTTTTACACCTGTCACTCCATGCACAACTACATGGAAATCATTTAATGTGTTTGTTACATAGCCACAGGGAGATTTAAGCCCTTGGTTTATACCCCTAAGTGGGATATAGCCCAGATTAATTTGAATAAACATACAGAGGCACTACCTGATGAAAAAAAATTGAGGATGATAGATAAGGAGACCACCAATTTCATGTGTTTGTAGTTAAGTCTCCATCTGAGGTGGTGCTTGGAATTTTTGCTTTAATTTAGACTCAAACCACCAATTTGTAAAACAAACAAAATCATGACATCGAATGCTATCGAGTTCTGTGGGTCCCCAGGTTTTACCAGTAATAATGGAGTCGCCCCAGGACATATGGACCGGGTCACCCTGTAATATCAGGGCAGTCTGGTGGTGGTAGCCGGCACATTGGACCTCCAAGGAGAGAGGAAGCTGTGCCCTTCCCCCCACCCCAGAACTGCCTTTGCTTCGATATCCCCAATGCCTTGTTGACGTTGTCACTTTATGAATGTTCTTTGACGACCTGTGCATTAGAACTGTCTTCACGTTACATGTACTTGGTGACTTTTTTCCTTCTAGTTTATTCGTATGTGCTACCCTTCCCTGTTTTTCTTCAAATGGACATGCTTACACTCTGTTCCAAACAACTGTGTACATTAAACAAAAACTGTTGCTACGGCAGTTTAATTGTCACAAGGAATTCCTTTATTTCCCATCACAAAATAAATAACAGCATTGTCTCGAATTTCAACAAGAACTTTAAAAGCTATGTTTCCGTCTTACTTAATGTGATTAAATAAATATTTGACACTCCTAATCATAGTAGTACACATTTATTCCTTGTTTCCTTTGGACCTCTCTGATTATTTCCCATTTCATTTATTATTTATTTGATTAATAACCCATGAAGAAAAGACTGTTACTATCACCCAATTTTGCTGAAAAGGCAACAAGAGGAGGTTGAATAACTTGCCAAATTAGAGTTAGAGCCACAACTCAAACTTCGGCAGTGTTTTCCTGTTTACGAACACTTTCAGAAAGCGTCTAGTGTTTAGTCACCACATACGGAGTTATGTACACAGGAATAAAGTCATTAACAGAAAGATATTGAACTTCAACTTTCCTTACTGTCTCAGATTAACTTCTTTCCTCCCAGTGGAAGAGGCCACCCACATGTGCAGTTCCTTCACCATGATCTCCCTAAGAAATGTACATTCCCACAGGGTATC
>CM052811.1:72682296-72720046 GCA_028533885.1 Nasua narica
CGCCCCCGATTTTGAATCTCTTCGCCTTGGCCATTCTTGATTTCACGGTTCTGGATACTCAGGGTGCTAAAGAACAATGGGAGGAATCTGTGAATATGGATAATTGATTTTCTAGGGCAAGACTGGAACCTCATGTTTTAAGACTTCAGACAAAAAAAAAAAAATGCAGGGAGAATGCTTATAAGAGACAAATCTTTGAGATTCTTCTCACCGTCATCTTTGAGTGAGACTACTTGTAAGAGGAGAGTTGATTCTAAAGAGAGAAGTAAACTTAAAACACCCAAGAAAAATACCATTAATGAGTACAATGCTTGTATATAATTTGTACATGTGTGTTGCAAGTCCTTGAAATCGGGAACCGTCTCGCGTATATACTTTGTGCAAGTGAGTACGGGACGCAGTTCAGTGATGAGAAAAGTAAGGGATGTGTTTAGAACTTAGAACCCCGGTAACCTGACTTCCCCATCAGTTATGCTTTAGAGACTTACATGGCCCCTGTCTCTTCCCCACTTTCCTATGCATTAAGACCCCAAGACCTTTTGATTCATTCTCCTTAGTGTCCCAACAGCAAGTGTACCTGTTCCTTTCTCATTATTACACGAATCTGAACCCTCCTTACGTTTCACCATAAGTATTGCAGAAACTTCCCGTCCATTTTCTTCTAAGTAATTATGGTCTCTACCCACAGAGACAAATCTTCCCCTACCTTCAGATTAATCTTGCTTGTCAACCACTTTCATTGTTAACACCCCACTCAACACTCATCAGTGGCTCCTGTGACCTTCCGGAACAAAGGCAAAAAGCCTGAACGGGAGCCCTGAGTCTGGTCAGAACAGAGCCCTGATTCTTATTGTTTCTTCCACTAAATTCCCTACATGGGATTACTCTGGTTCCTCAGAGAACACATCGCATCTCTGCCCCTGGGCTCACAGCGACCCCCCTTGTCAGGAGTACATTTTTCTTATTTCGTGGTTCTCTAAAACTTCCCTCCTCCTACAGGAAGCTTCCACTGCCCCGTCCAGCATGGAGGCAGCACTCTTAAAAAACCTCTGCCAGCTCAAAGTACATGTTCACCTCCTATCTTACCTATCTTAGTTAAGTTTACATTTGCCTCGACACCTTTTAAGCTTTGAGAAGCCCCTACAATGCCTAGCCTGCTGCCTTGCCCAGAGGAGGCACTCAGTAAATGTTTACTTACTGATTCTTTTTTTTTTTTAAAGATTTTATTTATTTATCTGACAGAGAGAGAGAGATCACAAGTAGGCAGAGAGACAGGCAGAGAGAGAGGGAGAGGCAAGCTCCCCACCAAGCGGAGAGCCCGATGTGGACCTCGATCCCAGGACCCGGAGATCATGACCTGAGCCAAAGGCAGAGGCTTTAACCCACTGACCCACCCAGGCGCCCCTACTTACTGATTCTTAAAGCAACCATGAAAATGCCAAGTAGGCATCTCCTGTATGAATTTCTCGTACTCCCAATGGCGGTCTGTTTCTTTTAAATTGTTCTAGAAATAATAGTGATCATTTTTGTCCTCCCCTTATCTTTTGAATAGGTGACAAGCAAAGCACCTACTACATCCTGGCAGGATTTAGCACCTTGTTAATGCTAATCAATATCATGGTGATAATGCTGAAAGTGTTCTGGATTGACATTAATCTGCTCTGGAGAGACCTAGCTAGACCTTACAAAACTAGGAATGGTAAGTGTCAAGTTTCACATTTTTCTGCGAAAAAAAGGGATCCATGATGGCTTTTGGTGACTTGTCTGTTGATCTTTTTTTTTTCTTTTAAGATTTTATTTATTTGACAGATCATAAGAGATCACAAGTAGGCAGAGAGGCAGGCAGAGAGAGAGAGAGGGGGAAGCAGGCTCCCTGCTGAGCAGAGAGCCCAATGTGGGGCTCGATCCCAGGACCCTGAGATCATGACCTGAGCCTAAGGCAGAGGCTTTAACCCACTGAGCCACCCAAGGTGCCCCATCTGTTGATCTCTTAAAAGCTATGCTTGTAATTTAATATTGTAACACTGAAAAAATAAAAGTATTTGGGGGAAAAAAAAAAAGCTATGCTCGTAAACCCAGATTTTGCTGGCCAACATATTGTTAGTAGATTTTTTTTTTCAGTCCACTCAGGCCAGTCTCTATCCTTTTTTTGTTGCTCCTTATGGTTCTGAGATTCATCTCAACAGCTCAAATTTCCTCCCCAATAGGCTTGCTGTTCCTACTAAATCAAGAACGGAATCAGCCCAAGCCCAGAAAAGTTTAAGCATTTTGGAAAATGTATATTGGTAAAACTTCATGGAATTCAAAACATTAACTAAAGTGTTGCTGCTTTCCAGATGTGAACAGCTTAGAAAGAGCCATCAGAATGTAGGTGTGATTTCTTACCAGAAAGCCCACTCCATACAGAGTCCTACGTATGTGCAGAAGTATACACCTGAAAGAATACAGTTATGCCTGCTAAATCGGACAACATTCTTTCCTTTGGAGGCAGATATACTTTACATTTTCCATATGGTCCACTCAACTAGGGCTAATTATTTGATTTGTGGGAAATACAGATCCCTTAAAAAAAATTCTCCTTTCAGGGGCGCCTGGGTGGCTCAGTTGGTTAAGCGACTGCCTTCAGCTCAGGTCATGATCCCGGAGTCCCGGGATTGAGTCCCATATCGGGCTCCCAGCTCCACGGGGAGTCTGCTTCTCCCTCTGACCTTCTCCCCTCTCATGCTCTCTCTCGCTCTCTCTCTCAAATAAATAAATAAAATCTTTAAAAAAAAATTCTCCTTTCATATTTTCACTTCCTAGGTTAGGGGAAAACAGCAGCTAAAATTGAGGTCTACTCTCCAAAAAACAGGAGACTCTTTATCCATGATAGTAAATATTTATCAATAAATTATTAATTAAATTTGACACTATGGTGTGTGCTAAACCGGACTGGCTCTTGCCTAGTCTCTACCATTCAGTCTGAGGCAGAAAAGGGGGGAACTTGGGAATTAAGATTGATTTTCTTTTTCTTTTTTTTTTTAAGATTTTATTTATTTTTTTGACAGAGAGAAAGAGATCACAAGTAGGCAGGGAGGCAGGCAGAGGGAGAGGGGGAAGCAGGCTCCCCGCTGAGCAGAGAGCCCGATGCGGGGCTCTATCCCAGGACCCTGAGATCATGACCTGAGCTGAAGGCAGAGGTTTTAACCCAGTAAGCCACCAAGGCACCCCTAAGATTGATTTTCTGATGACATTTTGTGGTAGTAGATTGTTGTCACCACCTCTGGATTCTAGAATATTTTGGGGGGTGGGATACATGCACCAACAACAATAAAATTCAGTGAAGAATGTCTAGGAAGAGTCAAATGGGAATTTTCAGAGCCAAGGAATAAAGTTGTACTCTTGTTCTCATTTTCAGATGGAAAGATCTACGATGCTTATGTCATCTATCCACGGAGCTATAAAAATAGTCCCGAGAGGGCCAGTGCCATGGGGCACTTTGTTCACCATGTTCTGCCTGAAGTTCTTGAAAATAAATGTGGCTATAACTTATGCATTTATGGGCGAGATCTGCTACCTGGAGAAGGTAAAGCTACCAACACACTTCAGGGAGAGAAAGTCACCTTTATTAGAAGGCCAAGGGACAGGTGGTCTTATCCCTGTGTTGGATAAAGAATTACAATCATGATTCCACGCCTTAAGACCAGTATTTTTAAATATTTCTTCAGAAGAAGGATATACTTATTCTTTGCTTCTCCTTCCCTGATAGCCAACCTGATAATGAGATCATCACAAGAGTATCAGTGATGTGAAGACATTGCTACGTGGGTTTAGCAAGGCATCGTCCCTACTTGACTTCCCATGTCCACCACTAGGATAACTGACATCTTATTTCTCTCTAGAAGAGCTGAAAGAAGACTCAAAAACCAAAGAATTTTGTTCTCGTATCTAGAGGCATTGGATAAAATATTTGCAAGGATTCAGAAAGTCTTTATGATTTCCCCTACATTGGAGAAACATTTGCAAATGTATATTCGCACCACAACCACTATAGCCATCTTCTGTTTCTTAGTCGATTCTATGTACATTTCACAGTTCGTCACAGTTCTGGCCTTTGAGTAGCTGTTCTCCTCCTCTCTCTATATTTATGTCAAGTTCCTGTGAGCCCTCCTTATAGCTCTTTTCGAATTCCTCAGAGACCAGGAAGTGTTTGGAGTATTTCTGAGGCAGGAGCATCATTGAGGGTAAGTCCAATAAAGTTAACACTTAGTAGACTGTGAATTTAAACTGGCATTTCCACCTCAAAGAGGGATTCAAGCATCTATAGATGTAAAGGAACAGCCAGCAGGTGAATGTGCTTCGCCCTGGAATATCTGGGCAATGTTAATGCCCCCACAACGGCATGGGCGACTTGTGAAATGAATGATTCGGGAAAATGGAATCCCAGTGTTCTCTAGAGGCTTTCTTCCTCCTCCAGCTCTCCTGTTGGCTACTCGTTCCAGTAGAAAGAAATGAGTCAAGGTGCTCAAATGCTCTTTTCGTGTTACACACCTATCTGCTCAGGAAGCTGCAGGGACCCCAGCTGTTTGTGACGTCATACCGCCGGCCACATCTGGCTACGAACCCTTCATCGCTTTTGTCTCCGATCCATCCACCTTGTTTCTAGTTCTACCTCTCTCCAGCCCAAAGTGAAGGACAAATCATTGAGGCTCAAACTTGCATGGCCTGCATCGTGCTGTTTTTCACCTGGGAATGTTCCCTCTGCCCCTCCCTCAAGCATGTCCTCTGAACCTTACTTCAACCCAAGTGAGATCAGATATAACAAAACAACACCAAACTTCGCTAGTCACTTCGGAAAAGTTCATGACTCACTGCATCAGTGCTATCTCTTCCCATACTAGTTACCTTCCAGAACTTTGGCCCTTTAAATCTACTCTGGGCCTGCTCCATCCAGTGGCCCTGGAGGGAGCAGGGAAGGGCTGGTCATTATGCAATCTGTCATGCCCCTGCCCTCTGCTCCCTGCTGGATTTGGCCAATGGCTCCTGTTAGCTGCCTTTATACTCATTAGCTTCAGTAATTGCTTCCTCTCCTTCACACCCTGAGGAGGGTAATGCCTCCCTGGTTATTTCCCATGCTGGGGTTCTAGGCATCTCTCGTTGATTTCTCTTGGCTCTGCCCACAACTTTTTTTTTTTTTAATTTTATTTATTTATTTGACAGAGAGAGAGATCACAAGTAGACAGAGAATCAGGCAGAGAGAGAGGGGGAAGCAGGCTCCCTGCTGAGCAGAGAGCCTGACATGGGGCTCGATCCCAGGACCCTGAGATCATGACCTGAGCCAAAGGCAGAGGCTTTAACCCACTGAGCCACCCAGGTGCCCCTCTGCCCACAACTTTTATAAATTCTCCTCTCATTAACCTCCCTTGAGTCAGTCTTTTTTGAGTGTGCCGAGTTTTCTGTTAGGATCCTGACCCACATGAGGTCTCTGCCTGGCACTATTCAACCTTTATTTCCCTGGTTCACGCTACAGGGATTGGCATTTTTGGCTGCCCCGCTCTGAGAATATCTTGAGTGGTTTCATTCGTGGTTGCGTTTCTTTGTTTTCTCTGTTCCCTCCTTGCAGTGAGAGCTGAGTATTCTACATTTCTTTCTAAGTCTTCCCAGAAGTTTCCTGCCATCACCATGGAGTTGATGCACATAAACTCTAACTTGATAAGGGGATCCGCCCTTCCTTAAGATCTTTCTAGTCGGAATCAAGTCAGCTTCTCAAACGGCGACATCGGGGAGTGCCATGAATCCAGGATTCCCTTAGATATTTTAATCGGTTCAGAGGAGCAACAGTCCTGGGTAGAAGTATTAAGTACTAAGTACTTAAAAGTACTTAGTACAAAAAGTACTAAGCCCTGGCATAAAACACAAACGCAAATATTCTAAGAAGATAATACGTAGCTAATGAACTTGAATTCTAATTCTCCCACTAAATACGCCTACCTGCCATTTAACTCCAGAGACTTTGTTTTAGTTAGAACTGACCTACCTGGGAAGGAAGAGGGGGTTGGGACCGATGTGCTCACAGTGAGAGGGGTAAGTCGAACATAACCCGTTGTCCCTTTAAGCACATTTCCCCCTTTCCTGAATAAAGAACTTATCAGTGTCAGAATCTCGTGCCAGATTAAAACCATAATTAAAAAAAAAAAAAATCTGGGACATTCATGATCAAAGCATTAGACTTCAAAATGCAGCAGCAGGAGATGTGATCCAGGTCTTTTATTCCCAGATGCAGCCACTGCCGTGGAAAACAACATACGAAAGAGCCGGCGGCAGATTTTTATCCTGACTCCCGAGGTGTTCCACAGCAGGGAGTTTGCCTACGAGCAGGAGATCGCCTTGCACAGCGCCCTCATCCAGAATGACTCCAAGGTGATTCTGATAGAACTGGAGGCTCTCAGCGAGCCCGGGGGACTGCAGTTTGGGGAGCTCCAGGAGTCCCTCCAGCACCTCGTGGAAGTGCAAGGTACCATCAAGTGGAGGCAAGACCACATGGCCAACAAAGGGTCACTGAATTCCAAGTTCTGGAAGCACGTGAGGTACCGCATGCCTGTGCCCAGCAAACCGCTTCGGAAGACACCCAGTGTGGCTTCTCTGAGTGCCCAGGAGCAGTAGTGCTGGCTTTGATGCGCTAATAAGGCACCCGGTTTTCATTGACCTGAACTCCTCCTCGCTGGATGACCACACTGGACCAGATACTGGAGCCAGGGCACGAGGAGAGGTGATGTTTAGAGGGTTCTGGTCTCCAGTTTCATCTACCAACTTTATTCCCATTTTCCCGATTCTGGGGGGATGCAAAACACCCAGAAATTTCTATCCTCGATCCCCCTCTCTTCAGTCCACTTTTCCTTCTTTTTCTCCCTTTGCTGGCCTTTCTCCATGTGACCTAGGATCTTTTCATTATGCTTTTTTTCCTTTCTCTCTCTTTCCTGTTCTCCTGCTCCTTATTCCCTGTCAGTATTCTACGTGTTGGACTTTGAGCTGGAAGTGTTAGAGGTAATTTGCATGCAACCCTGAAGAACACTCAGATTCCCTAAAGCAGAACATTTACAGTGCTTCTCAATCCCAATAGACCAGAATTTATTATATTTTATTGGACTGGATGCTGGGTTTTATCATCTCGATGTTGTCGATGTTATGTTGGAGAGGTTGCCATTATAATCAAGTTTTTGTGGTTCTGAAATTTCTTTCAGAGATTTTCATTCTCTTTAGAATTTTTTTTTTTTTCCGGGTGCCTGGGTGACTCAGTTGATGGAGCATCTGCCTTTGGCTCAGATCATGATCCCAGGGTCCTGGGATCGAGCCCCGCATCGGACTCTCTACTCAGCCGGGAGTCTGCTTCTCCCTCTCCTTCTGTGATCTCTCTCACTTTTGCTCTCTCTTAAGTAAGTAAATAAAATCCTTTTTTTTTTTAAAGAGAGATATTTTTTTCTCCCTCTAAAAATTACAGAAGAACAGAAAATATGAAAGAAGAAAATAGCAAAAATTATCCATAAATCCATCATCCTAAGATAAGGACTTTTAAACGTTGCAGTAAATTTGTATTTGAAGAAAAACTGAATTTGTGCTGAAACATACCATTTATGTAGCTGAGCTCATACAGTGTGTAGATTTTATATTTTTTTCTATTTCACATCATGATAAAAACATTTGATGTGTCACTTAAATTTTAATATTTTAAATATTCATAGAATTCTATTTCACGATTTTGTCACCGCTGATGTACCTCATCAGTTACTGTTGTATATTTGAGTTGCGTTGTATTTAAACGGCCATCCTTATAAGTAATTCTGCAATGACCATTTCAGTATATTTCCCAATTACAATTTTTTTTTTTAATTTGAGAAATTGGTTTGTTGTAACATTTCTACGAAATCAGTAGGGCATTTTGGCAGAACAGTTTGGCAAAAGTGAAGGTAAGGTTCACAGTTAATACCATTGCCATTAATTCCCTAAAGGAGTTCACATGCTCTTAGGGGCCACAAAGCCCAGCTGTGGACCTGGAACTCAGCAGTGTCTTCTTGGTCTGGGAGTCCTGTCAGAGCTCAGAGCTCAGATTTTATAAGTGGTTGGAGATCCTACCCTCAGCAGAGCTGCTTTAAAAAGTGTATGATTTGGGATTATTTTTTAAAAGATTTTTTTATTTATTTGACAGAGAAAGAGAGCGAGAGAGAGAAAGGGCGCACAAGCAGGGGGAGTGGCAGAGGGAGAGGGAAAAGCAGGCTCCCTGCTAGTCAGGGAGCCTGAAGGACTCCATCCCAGAACCCTGGGATCATGACCTGAGCTGAAGGCAGACACTTAACCAACTGAGCCACCCTTGCCCCTATGATTTGGGGCTTAACTGCAAAAGAAAACTACACTCCAGACCCTCAACAGGGAGTGTAATTTTGAACTGTTGTTCAATGCCTGAAAAGAAATTGTATTTCTGAAAGATTGCCTAAAGGATCTGTCGTTACCCAACCCTCTGTATACTGTTATAATATAAATCTATACTCCCTGGATTAAGGTTGCCAGATAAAATATAAGGCATCAGTTGAATTCAAAGAATGAAATTTCATCTGAAATTGATCTGAAATTAAAATTTAGCTGGGACTCTTGTATTTTTATTTGCTAAATCTGGTTCTCTTACTCTGGTTAGTATTGTGCTTTTATATGGTTATATTTGATTTTATTGAACTACTAAAACAGCCTGGGGGAAGGATGTCATCTTGTTGATTGGTTAACATCACATAATTTGGAATCAATGAGCCATCCTCTGCTATCAGCCAGCTGTGTGGCTATGAGTAATCCATCAGGAAGAGATGTGCCTTTAATCCTGCTTCCCCACCGACCAAGACTTACAGATATGTTTTTGATCTGCGGACCTAGAGAATTTTACAACAGATTTTATTTTCCTCTTTACACTAGCTACTTGAATGCACAGAGCCAAATTTGGGCTCTATCTACAGCAAGTAGGTAGGATATAACAAGGAAGTTATAATAATCTCTTCCGTGTTTTTTATATATTTTATTTTTAAATGTATTTCCACTGTCTATATTGTAAGCTGCTTTGCAAGTATTCAACGCTTACATTTTTCTGAACATGGGCTGACTATCTCTTTGACAGGGGCAGGGAGAGGAAGGGCTGTGGAGGGGTACACAGGGGAATCAGCCACACTCCTTATTAACCTTATGGGTTCTGAAGCCACTGAGGAAACCCAGAGGGATGAGGGAAACACTTCACAGAACCCAGAGAGGGTTGGCCCCAAGGCAAACCCTGATGTTGCTGAGCTGTCTTTTCCCAAACCTACACACCACCTCCCAAGTCCCCTGAGTTTCAGTTTCTGCAACCAAAACATGGGAGGATGGAGGAGAAGAGCTCTGAGGACTTTCTTAGTTCCAAGAGGCTGATTCCAAGCACATGCTCACAGAGCGGCTGCAGAACCTTCAGGAGTCTGGCTTCTCCAGGCAGCACCACCAGCACCACTGACCTCTCCGGGTTTCTTCATCTGTGCAGCAACAGTAACAGATGCATCGCCTACCACATGAGGTAACGTGAATAGAATGAATTCAACCAAAACCAGTGGGGTGTCTACCATAGGATCCTGGTAAAAATTCTGGTGAATTATAAAAACACAAGGAATTGCCCTTACTCAAGTCAAATTTGCATATGATAAAATGCAGATTGTAATTTTACACAGACCTATGTAGTTGCCATCCCAAACAAGGTAGAAATATTTCTGTCGGGGCACCTCGGTGGCTCAGTCAGTTAAGAATCTGAGTCTTGATTTTGGCTCAGGTCATGATCTCCTGGGTCCTGAGATTGAGCCCCAATGTGGGCTCCTCAGTCAGTGGGGAGTCTGCTTGAGATTTTCCCCCTCTACCCCTGCCCCCAACTTGTGGCCTCTCTTTCTCTCTCTCTCTCTCTTTCAAATAGAGGGATAAATAATAAATCTTAAAAAAAAAAAGTATTTCCATCACCTCCCAGGGAAGTTCCATCCTGCCATTTTGCAGTCAATCCCTCTCCTTCCTCAGAGGCAAACAATGTTCTGATTTCTATCTCCATAGATTAGTCTTGTCAGATCTTGAAATTTCTATCAATAAAGTCAGACGGAGAGCCCTGGGACTCCCTACTTCCACATAACTTAAAGTTTTGGAGATGTATCCATGGTTTGCATGTGTCCATACTTTGTTCCTCTGTGTTACTGAGTTGTAGTCCATTGTGTGCCTGTATGCAGTTTAACCCCTCCCTGGTTGTTTCACGTGGTACCAGTCGTGAATATGGAGACTGTGAACATTCTTGGGGACATGTGTTCTTATTTCTCTTGGCTCAAAACCTAGGAGTGGTCCCTTTTAGGAAACTGTCACATGGACAAACTAATTGTACCATTTTACTTTTCCTCCAGTTAGGTACGAGACCGTTCTTGTTCTGCCTCCCCACTGATGACTGGTATTCAGATTTCTTTGAATTTTAGTTATTTCAGTGGATGTTAACAGAATCTCATTGTGGTTTTAATATACAGTTGTCTTATGATTAATGATGTTGAACTTTTTCATGCTCTTATTCACCAGGAAGATTCATGTATCACTCAGTGAAAGTAGAACCTTCTACACATTTTAAGATTGTGTTGTTTCTCTTCATGGTGTTGATATGTGGAAATTTTTTATATATTCTGGATACAAATTCCTTTTCAGATAGATGTAAGGTGACAATTTTTCCAGGCTTACCTTCTTATCTCTTCACTTTTTTTATGGTATCATTGATTAGTAGACCTTTTTAATTTGGTAACATTTTATTGGTCAATTTTTCTTATATGGGTAGTTTTTTTCTGTGTCTTATCTACTTTTTTTTTTTTAATCTCAAGGTCTGGAGATATTTCTTCATGTATCTTTATGAAACATTCCTGGTTCCAGCTTTTATATTTAAGTCTGTGGTCCACTGTGAGTTGATATTTGCATATAGAATGAGGTAAGGGTCAACTTTTTTTTTTTCCCTATAGAGATGCCCAATTGTTTCACAACACTTGTGGAAGACTTCTCTTTCTCTCTTGAATTGACATGGTGCCCTGGTCAAAAATCAGGCTATTTTTGTGTTACTCTACTATCTATTATTTTTCATTTATATGCTCATGCAAATATCACACCGTCAAGATTAGTCTTTCCTTATTGTAAGCCTTCAAGTCAGGGTAAGTCCTCTAATTTTGTTCTTTATGCCCAAGATTGTTCTGACTATTCCACATCATTTGCATTTTCGTGTAAATTTTAGAACCAGTTTCTCAATCCCTTTGAAAATTCCTCCTGGGATTTGGATTACATGAAATATACAGACTCTATAACCTATAGAGTCTAAAAATGTATAGACACTGTAAACTCCACAGTTTGTGCAGAATAGATATCTTAACAATGAATCATCCAATCCATACACATGGTACATCCCTCCATTTTTATGTCGTTCATGTCTCTTGGCAGTATTTTGTTGACATTTTGTAGACATTTTGTAGACATTTTATACACATTTTACGGGATTTATACTTTGGTATTTGATTTTTTTATGATATTGTAAATGGTATTTTTAACAAATTTCAGTTTTCAAATTTCCATTACTAGCATATAGAATTACAATTTATTTTTGTGTATTGAATTTTTATTCCATGATCTTGCTAAACTCACTTATGACTTCCAGCAGCTCTTTTGTAAATTTTGAAGGGCAAGCTATATAAAATTATATCAGAAGTTATATCAGAAAGAGTAGTTTTATCTTTTCCTTTAATCTGTATGCCTTCTATTTTTATTTCTTTACTTTTCACAAAAGGATTGTCCCAGGTGAGAGACAACATCCTTATCTCATTCCCCTCTTTATCAGATTATGAATGTTCCTTTTGGTTTTCAGTATTCCAAGTTTCATTAATGAAGAAAGTCTGTTGAATTTTGTTAAATGTTTGTTCTTATTGCATTCATGGAGATAATTGTATGATCTTTCTCTTTTATTATATGATGAACTATTTCGACTGAAGAAAAAGGATGAAAATCACTGTCTCATTAAACCCTCTCCCTGTCAGCCATAGGTTTCATTCTTCACTTTCGTTGGAAAGACCCTACTACAGACCAATCTAAAAACTTTGAAACACATGTTCTCCTTTGGCTTCTTTTTCTTCTAAACAATTTAAAATCTCAATTCAACGTTTCTGCCCCCTCTCTATTAACTTCCCAAGAGAGAACCGCTCCCAGCTTAAACGGAAGTCCTCAGCACAGATCTGAGACTTGAGTGCCTCAGGGAATGGCCTCCTCCTCACTCCGGATGACCCCAGGGAGCCATCCTGTATTTTGGGAGCTCTTCTTTGGCCTCCTTCCTGCCTGCGGCCCTTCCCAGCTCCTTCCCCTAAAGCTCAGATGGTGCCCCTCTGCCGGGTGCAGGCTGATGCCCTCCCCACCTGACTCTGGTGCAAATATCTCAGCGGCCTGTAGGGTGCGCAAGGAGCAGCACCGAGCGCCCCGGGCCCCATGGGACCCTCGGACTCCGCCCACCGCCCGGGAGCTCCAGAAACTCGCGGCGCGCGGCTGGGACCACAGCTGAGCTCGGCGCGAGGGCAACGCGCGGGATTTTCCGGCTGCGTGCCGTCGCGCCCGCGATCAAGGGGCTCCCGGAACTCAGAGGCGGGGCGCCCAGGTGGAGGAGTCCATATACCCGGCACGCTGCGAGGGGCGCCACAGACTACGAGCACCCCGAGCCGAAGCGTTCGGAACCGGGCGTAACCCCCACCTAGGAACACCACGAACTGGGAGGATCCCCGCCCCTCAGCCCCTCACTGGGAGAAAACACCGATGAGGATCATCTCTGTTTGGAGCATCCCAGGCCCAGGACACTCCGCAGGACCGAGGAGAGCCCCACCTAGCACTGCAGACACAACCTACGTCCCACGCCTTTTCTTTCTTCTTACGCTCTGTTCTTTTTTTCTTTACTTTTCTTTTCCTTTTTTTTTTTCTTTCTTTCCCCAACCTTCTCTAGTTGTCTTACATCTTTAATCACACTTGCGGCTCCTTTCGTTTCTTTCGTGTTTCCCAGTGCTTAGTGCTAGGGAGGCAGCGCAGTGCAGTTTCTCACCTGCTTTTGGAACAACTGCCTCCGCCGTGCGACCAGAGTGGAGGAGATACCGCCGGGCCCCCCCCCCCCCCGCCCGCCGCCGCATCCTCGGGGAACCCCACCCTGAAGGTAAGGAGCGAGCCCCGATGCCAGCCGCATCTCCTTCCCACTGCCATCAGCCGCCCGCCAGCTGGGCAGGGGGCGCCCCAGCCTAGGTGCAGGGGTTCTGGAAACAAGATCCGGTTAAGAACTTGTGCCTTTATGTGTACAGATCTTCCTCCACTTATGATGTGGAAACTCCGCCTACATGCAATTAATATAACTAACCTCCTGAACATCACAGTTTAGCGCAGCCTACTTTGAAAGCACTCAGACACTTCCATTAGCCTACAGCTGGGCAAAAGCCTCTAGCACGACGCCTAATTTGTAATAAGCTGTTGAATATCTCGTTTAATTGATGGAATATACTGAAAGGGAGAAACAGAATGGTTGCCTGGGTACAGAATGGTTTTAAGTGTATCTCTTGTTCACCCTCATGATCCCCAGTCGAACTGGGGAGTTGTAGCTAGTGGGGATCATTGGGCTTATGAGTAGCCTGGCAAAAGGTCCAAATTCAAAATCCAAAGTATGGTTTCCACTGAATGTGTATCTCTTTTGCACCATCACACAATCAAAAAAACAAGTGGAGCCATCATAAGTAGGGACTGTGTATATATATGTATACAGACAGGTATGTATATATATCTGTGTGTGTGTATATATATATAGCTTTAAATATTGAGTGTGTATATATATATATATATATATATATGTTCGTGTGTCTGCATATATACACACATATATGTGCACACATACACACCCATGAATAATTGGTGGGCCAGCATCATCAACTTTCCCTGATAGTGTAATTTCAGAGGCTAAAACTTGCCAGTATTTCTTTTTTGCTGAAAAAGTGACAGAAGCTAAAATAATTGGAAGTTTTTGTTAATTAAGCACTTGTCTACCATGGTGTAGAAAACTTTTAGATGCATTATTTTCACTTAATCCTCCTGTAGGTGGAATGAAGTAGGCACTATCATTATGCTTAATAAAGGGAGGAGAACCAAAGCATAGAGATGTTTAGGAATTTATCCAAGGGTGTGCAGGCTACTAAGTAATACTAAGTCATAGATCACAGAGTCACACCACAATTTCTCCGATTCCAAAACGTTTGCCTTTAATTCGGGGTGCTTCCAGGAGTTGGAACCCTGAGCAAGTCGCATTGCAGTTACGAGACAAATGACTGAGTGATCCCAGTTAGGTCTAGACACCTGAGGTTCTGGTACTAATTTCACTCTCTTCCCTTGTTCTGTTCTTGGGAACCTCAGCAAACATTCATTTGGTGCTCTGCAGTGCTGGGATCTGGGGCACACTTCTCAACCCCTGAAGGCCTTAAGAGGGTGTACATTTGGAAGAAACTGGGTTTATGCAGGTTCTGGGACAAGGTAACCACTCCCCCTTCACCAGCATAAAAACACATACAAAGGCTATGAACAAGTGGTCTGGGAACATGGGAAGACAGGAGCCCTGCCCTCAGGGAGCTCCCAGGGAGTGGGGAGGGATCCAGGAATAATGGGAATGCAGAGTAGCGCAGGTGTGGAGAAAATCTGGGGCACTAGAAGTCGGAGAGCTTCCCTGAGAAGGCAGCCCTTGAGCCAGGGTATAAGGACTGCAGGGACGCTGCAGTAGAAGCAAGAAGGGTTTGGGGAGTAGGACCAGCACATACACAGGAGGTGGGGGGGAGGCATCAGGACACCATCTGTGGGACAGGACTCTGGAGTCGGAATGCTGCTCCTGGCCTTGCAGATGAGAAGCCTAATTCAGCATATATTCTGCTTTCCTTAGAGCGGAAGCATGTGTGTGTTTAATGTCCAAGATCATTTTTTCCTCTTTGTATTGGTGGTTTTATCATCTCGGTTGGTGGGTGAGCAAAACACTTAGCCATCGGACATCGTAGAGAGGGAATTATTTTAAAAATCACTGGTGTTAAGATGTTCATCAAGGCAGTGTATCTTAGGAGGTGCTCAATCATGTTTTGCTGGTTAGAGTGATTTACACTGAGGCAATCTACATCGATTCATGTGTGAGTCGGGATCACTCTCTAGAATCTGGACCGCTTCACCTGGTCCGGTCCCAGCTGCCTTAGTTAAAAGAATTCTGAAGTAGCCTCACAATTGTGGGTTTCTGTGAATTACTTTTTTTTTTTAGAGGATGGTCACTTTGCCCAGGGTGGAGTCTATAAACAGGGATCTTGGGCAGAACCCAGGGCTCAGGAGGTGAATATTGAGGCGCTCTGCAGGGGCCTGGACTGTACAAGCTCGGGGGTCCGAAAGAACAATTGACTTGTACCTGACTCTCACCCTAGGTCACACGATTTTTTTTCCAAGAGAACCTTTTCCATTTAGAGAAAACTTCATGCCACCCGGTGATTTAGGGAAAGTTCCTGAGTGTTCTTTGTATGTGTATGTGTGTGCACAGACATACCTACATATAAATATACATGCATATGTATGTACATATACTCAATATGTCTTAAATAGTAACTAATTGTTAAAAATACATACTTATGATATATTAAATTTACCTTTATGTATACAAATAAATCCCCTAGATTAGTGTCTTCCTACCATGGTTGCGTATTAGAATGACCTGGAGGATTTTTAGCAGTCAGGATGCCTAGGCTGTACCTCAGCTGTCTGGCTGGGGGCCAAGATGTTGTTGTTGTTATTGTTGTTGTTGTTATTTAAGCTTCAGGGGGGAATGAGTGCCCCAGATCTCATATCAGTTGTTAAAACATATTTTCCGAGATGTCATGATTTAAGAAGCATTTCAAAGGTAAGATGGGGTGGATGTCCCAGGGGATGAGAGGATCACCTAAGACACCAAACTGTTTATATTTAATGAATTGAATGCACTCATCAATTTAGCAAATAATAAACATAAAATAAAGTATGTCAGTCAGGGATAAGTGCTATCAATGGAAAAACAAAGCGCAGAGGAAGAGGAGAGAGTGGCGTGTGCGCGCACATGCGTGTGCACGCACACGTGCTTGCATACACACACATGCGCAGTGCACGTATTTGCTTCCAAGCGGCCATGGTGTTAGATTCCCGTAGAGTGCTTGCAGAGAGCCCATAGGTGATAACTATGCAGTCAGCACACTGTAAAGGAATGGCGGGACTCTAATTATAGAGAAGTAATTAGTAGCTCTTTGAGAAAAACAAGTTGAGTTAGACCTAGCTTCAGAAAATGAATTGTTAATGGATAAAACAATTTAAATGTAAAAAAAAAAATCCCACTAATCCATAAAAATGTAGAGAGTATACTTCGAGTATGCATCTGACCACTGAGGGGAAAGGAATGTTCAACCACGGAAAAGTAATGGAAAAGTCACAAAGGAAAACATGGTCGGCTTGACTGCATCAATATAAAGTCTCCCATATGTGAAAACAGCAAAAGAGGAATTTGAAAGTAAACTCAACAAATTAAAACAAAACAAAACACTAAAACATCCAAGAACTGGACCAAAGGCATAAAAAGTTCATACACACACAGGAATAAAATAGCTAAAAACTATATGCTTAATATTCTGCCTTATTTATATCAGTAGAAATGCAGGTTTAAGAAAACCATGAGACATCATTACCAATTTGAAGAGCGAATTACATTTAAAGAATGAGAACACCTGGGTGGCTCAGTGGGTTAAAGCCTCTGCCTTCAGCCCAGGTCATGAACTCAGGGTCCTGGGATCGAGCCCCGCATCGGGCTCTCTGCTCAGCAGGGAGCCTGCTTCCCCCTCTCTCTCTGTCTGCCTCTCTGCCTGCTTGTGATTGCCCACTTTCTATCAAATAACTAAATAAAATCTTAAAAAAAAAATGAGAGCACCCAATGCTTCTGTGAGTGTGGTAGATGGATATTATCTTCCACAACCGAGGAGTAGGAATTATTACATTTCTGGAATGCAGTTTGGTATATATGTTGATCACATTTAAAGGTATTCTTTGACCTTTAATTGTATTGCCATTGTCTTAACACCAAGAAAATAATGAAAAAGGTAGATAACTAACTAATGTTGAAGTGATATTTATTATGCACAGATACTTTGCAATAGTAACTCATGAAACCTTCACATCACTTCCGGGACGTAGTATTGTTAACCTCTTTCCTGGATAAGGAAACGGAAGAGCTGGGAGGGTAAGTGACTTGTCCAAAGTTACTCAGCTGGGAAAGAGTAGGATGAGGATTCAAATCCAGCCAGTCTGGTGCCAGAGACCGTGCTCCCAAAACTCATCTATACCGCCTTACACATAAAAGATAGTCATGGGAGTTATTTTGTAATAAAATATATCTTATAAATTATAATAGACACATACCGAGGGATCTATGTAGCAATTAAGAATGATGTTAACGAAGAGATTTTTGTGACACAGGAAAGTGATCATTGATTAAGTGGAAAATGCAAGATACGAACATTTTGGAACATCTTAATTACTTGAAAATCATGCAGAAAAAGTACAAGGAAACATGTTACGCATATTGAGATCATTTTCTTCTTTTCTTTTTTTTAAATTTATTTTTTTCAGTGTTCCAAGATTCATTGTTCAGGTACCACACGCAGTGCTCCATGCAATACATGCCCTCCTCAACACCCACCACTTCTTCTTTTCAATCTTCATTTTATAATGTCCTATATTGGACATTATATAATACTTTAGAAATCAAAAACAATTTTTTAGAGAGAGAGAGAGAGAAAGAAAGAGAAAGAAAGAAAGAAAGAAAGAAAAGAAAGAAAGAAAGAAAGAAAGATTTAAAAATTGTGGAACGGCAAAAAATATATATATATAACACTAAAAAAAACCCTGAATTCCTTCATGCAAGAAATTTAATATTTATATTCCCCTATGTAGGCGCCTGGGTGGCTCAGTCATTGAGCGTCTGCCTTTGACTCGAGTCATGATCCCAGGGTCCTGGGATTGAGCCCCACGTCTGGCTCCCTGCTCAATGGGAAGCCTGCTTCTCCCTCTCCCACTCCCCCTGCTTGTGTTCCCTCTCTCGCTGTCTCTCTTTGTCAAATGAATATGATCTTAAAAAGAAAGTCTTATCATCCCCTATGTATATCTTATTAATACTTACTAGTGTATCTGCGACACATCCCAGAATAGCTTTTCTTTTGGAAATGAGTTCCATTATTTAATATCTTAATCTTTTTTTAAAGATTTTATTTATTTATTTGACAGAGAGAGAGATCACAAGTAGGCAGAGAGGCAGGCAGAGAGAGGGGGAAGCAGGCTCCCTGCTGAACAGAGAGCCCTATGTGGGGCTCAATCCCAGGACCCTGAGATCATGACCTGAGCTGAAGGCAGAGGCTTTAACCCACTGGGCCACCTAGGCACCCCAGTATCTTAATCTTTTAAAACTGCACTAAGTACATTAAAATTTATATCTACACACACAGAACAGTGCCAGTGCCAGCTAATTTGGGATCTTACCATGTTTCATATTGAAACTCAGAGGTGACTCATCAGAATGCTGGATTATTTCATAGAAATTTTATCTCTCAGTAGGCCTTGAAAATTAACAAAAACCCAAACCAAGAAAAAAACAGCAGTGCCCTTTACAAGGCTGTGTCAACCTTAACTGGAGGAAATAATACTTTTCTTTCTATCTGAGGTAAGAGAATAGAGAGTTAATATATGTGTGTATGTGTGTGTGGGTGGGGGGTTGATTTCAAACCATAGACCCATAGAAATATTCTAATTTTGTTTGAACAGTTGGTATTTTCCATATGTAGTTTACTCTTTGTCTTTATTGTTATCTCTTGGAAATTACAGCAGATGTTTTGTTATTCATAAAATTGATGTAAATAGTTTGACCCCTTAGCCACTAAACTTTATCCAGGATTTAGGCATTAACAGTCTTCTTCTTCTCCCTCCTTCTCCCTCTCCCTCCTTCTCCTGCCTTCTCCCTCCTTCAAGCTCCTTCTTCTTCCTTCTCCCTCCTTCTCCTCCTTCCTCCTTTTTGCTCCTCCCTCTCCTCCCTCTCCCCCTCTTTCTTAATATGGGAGATGAGTGGCAGTTGGTAACAGAATTAATTGGGACTGAGAGGCTACCATGCACCCAGAAAGCCTTCGTTTCTTAGCTCATCTAATGACTCAATCATTTCGATGATAGACCTTCTTACTCATCTCCATTTTGGTATTGAGCAGATAGGATCTAAGACTTTCAAGTAACTTGCCTAAGGTTGCTCCAATAGTCAAGGCTCTAGCTGGAATGCCAACCCAGGATTGTGTGTCCCAGAAAGCAAGCTATTCTGTGCCCCCTCCACCCGGTGGAGCTCAGAACACGGGATTGGTTATGCAGTATTCACACTAGAGGTCAGAGACCCACCACACCCTTCCCCCATTCTACTCTCTAAATCTGTAATTCATAGGATAAAATATGGATAGAATAGGATTGAAATTCAGCACAGATTTGAGTCCACAGAGATTAGGCATTTGGAGTGGAGGAAACTCCTGTTTTGTCTCTCCATTTCCCTAAAATAAGCACATGTCGGCGTGTGTGTACACACATACAAACACACACACACACCATACACCTATTCCTCTGTAGCAAGTATTAGTGCTTACTCTGTGCTAGGCATTGTTCTGGACTCTCATGATACAGTAATGAACAAAACAGACTCACTTCCCTAACTTAAGAAGAACTTAGTTCTGAAGAAGATAGATGGATATTTAAAAATTCAAGCCACGAATGAAGATCATGACGAGCATTTTGGTACGATGAGAGAAAAAAGGACACACACCCCCCCCCCTACACCCCTACATGGGCAGACCTGCCATACATATCTCAGTATATCACAGACCGTCTATTCATAGAACAGTAGATTTTCTGGAAATATTTTTGTCCTCACCTTTGACCTCTGAGGTAAGGTTTAGTAGACCAGGCTTGAAATACAGAAGACTCACTTGTATTAGAGAATTGCGCACCTAGGAATTTTTTCTGGCTGCTGAAATTTATTACCTTGAAATTTTATGAATTCTATGTGGCTGATAGTTCTAAGAGTACTTGGTGAGTATATAAAGGGATATGAAAACTTACTGCATTGATTTTTAAGAAGTCTGTGTGCCAGATTTTTAAAAATCTCCTTCATGAGACAGGTGTACAAACGTTTGTTTGCAAATTTTGGCTGAACCAGTCTTATTCTGTTTTCCACAGAAATCACTGGAAGCAGAATCCTCAAGATGCATCGTATAGAACTACTCTTGACATTTTTGGTGCTTATGTTTACAAGCACCTCAGGTAAGTAAGCATAATCATTCACGAGCATACTGAATGGGTAGTCTAGAGGGAATATCAAGGTTTCACTTCTGTATGTGGAGGTGGCTGTTGAAGATGCTGAATTTATTAAATTTAGTGGTTTTAGATTTTACTGTGAAAGTTACCAACCCTTTGGTGTCCCTGGCATAGAGAATAAAAGGTTCCTAGAAATGAAATCAAGTCAAGAATCCTACGGGATGAATGAAAAGGAAAAGATTTAGTTCTCTGAGTTTATGTAGAGAGAGCGGGATTGTATCTGGAAACAAATTACATTGGTCTGAGATGGAAATCTGCTTAATGTTATTTAAAACCGAAGATTTCACATCCATTTTTATTATTGATTTTTAGAAAATTTTATACACATTCTTCTTCTCCCAACATGAAGGCCAAGATTCATCTCATCATATATGTAGTGAAGATAGTGAGTGGGAATGCCTTATAGGTCTTGAGAGAAATATTCCCTTTAGAAGGACTACATAAGAAAGACTGCATAGACTGGGAAAAGCAAGTAGACTTTATATCAGGTGGCAAGTTCCAGTTAAAACTGATCAGCAGTGATGGCTTGGAGACTTGTATTGAGAAGGATTCTGTGGCTTCGTCAGGATCCTTTGGAGAAGAGATTCATAACTGATTAGCAAGGCTCTCCTTATGCTTTGGAGGAGAAGGTGGGAACAGAAACACTGATTTGCATTGATCTATTATTAGGAGAGGGTAACACATGAGCCCATATCCCCTGCTTTGAGAATTACTGCTGAAGAGATAGGGAATTTAAGTTATTGGTACTTTCAAATAATTCCAGTCCAATATTTACGCTTCAAGTGGGTCCATTTTTGTCGAGATCCAGACAATGCAATGCTACCCAGATGTTAAAGGAAGGAGGTAGATCTGCTCCTCTTGATGCCAGGTAACTAATCTGTTACAAGCCGCAGAGTGAAAAAGCAAGGTGCAAAAAAGCGTGCATTGTGGGTACCTTGCCCCATAGACACAGACTAATAACCTTGCTCCCAAATTCCAATAAAACATGTATCAGGCTCAAAAATAGTCACGCAGCCCATTCTATAAGTTTGCTAAAGTCCCAGCTCTTTATCCTTTTAGGTAGCTAATGAGCACTTTCCATAAAGGGTTCTCTCTGAACAAATATGACGATATTCTAAGGATTAAACTAACCTGGTAGAAGTTGAATGACAGTATCCCATGTATTGTCCAGACTCAAGACACTTCCAAACACAGACATCGTTCCAAAGGGTCTAGCTTGTTGACCCTATTGGATTCTTACCCTCTGTTCATGTAGGAATGGGAAGACCTGCTCTGGATGGTCCATACACCTTGAACTCCACTCATTTTTTTTTTTAATCGGAAACCATATAATATGAAGCATAAGATTAGATAGCTGAAGCCATTAGCTGCCAGTGGAGCGTGAACTTCCAACTCCTGCCAGTGGAGCGTGAACTTCCAACTCCAACCATCTACCCCTGGAGAGTCTGTAAGCAGGTTAGGCTTCTACAAATGATAAGTCCTCCCCCAAAGAAATGGTGAATGTGTCTATCACAATACAGGCACAGGTATCTATAGGGTTTGTGTCCTCTGTTTGATGTATATTACATCCCTGAAACAGGAAAAGAAATGAAATTGTTTTTGATATGCCATCCTTTCGGATGTCAATTAAAACGAACACCAACACTTACACTTGTATCACACCTTCTCTGTTGAAATGTAAGATGGAGTTTGTGGAACCACCACCACACACAAGGTTGGTATTCATTAACACTTGTACTTTGAGGTAGATTTGACATCCATGTTTTCAAAGAATACTTCTACCATTTGAGCCACTTCCTCTCTACATTGTGGTTAACAACATTGAATTAAAACCAGATAGTTGCTTTGAGAGATAGACCCTAACTAGAGAGAAGGCATTTTCTCCATGCCTTCAGAGAAATATGCTACTTAATTTAAGGATTCTTGTTCTCCAAATTCAGCTAAAGGGCGCTGTTGGTGGGAAGGTAAATTGATGCAGCCACTGCAGAAAACAGTATGGAAGTTCCTCCAAAAGTTACAAATAGAAAGACCATGCAATTGAGCAATTTCACTTCTGAGTATTTATCCAAAGAAAACAAAAACCCTAATTTGAAAAGATAACGTGCATCCCTATGTCGATTGCAGCATTATTTACAATGGCCAAGATACAGAAGCAACCCAAGTGTCCCTTGATAGATGAATGGATAAAGATGATGTGGTGGATGTATATACACACAATAAAATATTACTCAACCACAAAAAAGAATAAGATCTTGCCATTTGGGACAACATGGATGGACCTAAAGGGTGCTATGCTAAGTAAAATAAGTCAGAAAGAGAAAAACAAATACCATTTAATTTTGCCTATTATGTGGAATCTAAAAAATAAACCAAATGCATAAACAAACAAACAAATACAGACTCTTTAAAATACAGAGAACAAACTGGTGGTTGCTAGTAGGGAGGTAGGGGAAATATGTAAAGGGGATTAAGAAATAAAAACTTCAGGTTAATTATAAACCAAATAAATGACGAGGATAAAAATTATAGCATAGGAAATATGGTCAATAATATTGTAATAACCCTGTATAGTGATTCATGGTGACAACACTTATGGTTAGCACTGAGTAATGTATAGAATTGTTGAATCAGTATGTTGTACACCTGAAACTAATATAACACTGTATGTTCTTTATATTTATACTTGAATAAAATAAAAGGGCACGCTGGAGCCACTGGAGAACAGGATATGGAAAGGGTCTGTGAGGGCTGACTTTGAACTATCAGAAGTTCAAAAGGAGGGGAATGATAACCCTCTTAGCTGAAAGGATGGGATAACTTGCCAAAGTCAGAGTATCTGGGTTGATTGAGAAAGAGAGAGGGAAGGAGGGAGAGAGCAAGCTTGCAAGAGCGCTCAAGGAGGGACGTAACAGATACCCAGATTTGGAGTGAAATCTTATTAATTCTTGATGAACCACGTGGTAACTCGGAGAGATAATGGACTCGCACACACTCTAAGCTACACGGGAGCGCCTTAACCATCCCCCGGCCTGCCCAGGGAATGGTCAGGTAAACTGATTGAAAGCACACCTCTGGTGAGTAAGGTGAGGAACTCTGAGGCCTCGAGATTTCTTGTTTTCATTTCCATGGAGACGCCCCAGCTAGCGATGTTTTTGGGGCGGGTGTGGCAACACTGTGACCCCTGTGGCTTTCCATAGGAGGAAGCTGCCATGTATAACATTTTCTTTGAAAAGCTTTCACTGCATTCATCTGTCTTCTAGCTCTAGTAGGTTAGGTTTTGGTGCTGTCCTGTTTGGAAATTTTGCCTTCATTTATGCCCTAAGAGTGTCCTACTGTTGGAAAGATTGCCCTTCTGTCTCTCGATGTTGGAAAAATTGACCCTAAAATGAGAACTGGCAAGACTAAGACATTGGGGTTGCTCAGGACTTCCTTACTCACTTGACTTATTCGTCTCATGCATTAGGAAACAAAACGTTCACCTTTGCCATTTGGTTTTGTTTTTCTTTTCCTTTGCTAATCTTACGAAGAAACCTGTACTTCACGTTTTAACATCACCGCAGTCAGAGGGGAGCCTTTCTATCTGAAATACTGCTCAACCACATCTGAGCCCAAGAATGAAACAGCCGCCATAAGATGGTACAAGAGTAGTGGATCCCATGGGCTCATTGAACTAAACTCAAGCAGTTCACCCAGAATTTCTCTGCATGACTATGTTTTGGAGTTTTGGCCAGCTGAGTTGGAGGACAGTGGATCTTACTTTTTCCAAATGGGGTGAGTACAGCTTCTCTCTGTGTTGCATAGTTCATCGCACTCTTGGACTTAGTTCAGCAAATCAGATATACAACAACCCGCGAGGATAATCCATGCATTTACTTTCCCCTTCCCTTCCTAGAACATGCAATAAATACTTCGTTATGGAAAAATTAAGTTAAACATTTGCCCTTGTGTTAATTGGCTTAGGGATCTTAACGAAAGAGTACCTTAATATTTCTTTTGGGGATCCTTAGCAAAGATAAGTGGGTACCAAATGAAATTCATTTTAAAATCCAGCTGCTCCTGTGGCGTAGAGTTGCTGATCGAATGGGATAAGTGAACACTCCATAATGACTATGCGGCGAAGGAGGGCAACGTCAGCTTCCTGGGTGGTGTCCTCAGGCTGGTCGAGGGTCTGGAATTGGTGTAGACTCATCCCAGGGCGGTTTTCCGGGGTTTGCTGAGCATCAGGTGGTAGTGTGAGTGAAGGATGTGTGGGCCCTGCAGCCCCTCACAGACCTATGGTCAGGGGCAGGGAGAGAGAAGAGCACAGAAAAGGCTTTGCATGACCTTCGCGGGACAGACGCCTATAGTCTTTGCCAGGAGCTCATAATCAAGAGTCCAGGAGTCATCAGTTCTATGAAATCAGAAAAACCAACTGAGTGTTTCGGTGACTTATCACTGAACTAGGTTCTCCTTATACTTCGGTGCGCTGGGAAGGAGCAACTGGGACAAGCGATGTTCTGTGTGATGGATTGTGGGTCTTGATTATGTGTCTTTTTATAGAGATCTGAGGCTGACCTGTGGAAGAGAGCTCAAGGCCAGGTGAGGGAGCAGTGGTGGTGTGCTCGCAGATGTAGTAGATTTCTGGGGTGTGTCCTGATCGTTATCAACAGAGTGAGGCATCATGGTGAAATCTTGTTATCACTCGTATGGTTTTGCACAAAATTAGGTCATTTTGGTTTGTTTCTATACATAGGAACCCTCAGGAGTCAGAAAGAAATTCAAGAACTCTTTTCCTGTTGTTTGTTTTGACCTGTTGTGAATTTTATGTGTTCCCTGAAGAGAGACGATTCTAGAAGCAGGTCACAACTGGGGGTTTTTGCACTAAGGTAGAATAAATACTCATGAATGGAGTAAAAAAAAAAAATCTCCGTAATGCTGATCGAATAAAGGCATGATTTAGATGCAAGAAGTACCCTGGACGGGGCAGGAAGAGCACATTGAGGGGAAGAAGAACCAGTTATCCAGAAACGATGCTTGGAGCCAGATAGGGACAGAAGGCATTAACTGTCTCTCGGATACGGATGGTGGAGAACACAGCCTGCATTAGTAAGGGAGAGTGGAAGCATCAAATCGAGATAGGCTGTCGGAGAAGTGTGGAGAACAAGGAAGACAATCCGACAGGGCAGGACAAGTAAGGTGGCTCAGTGGCTGTGGTGAGGAACTTTGAAAGGTGTCGGAGGCTGATCGAGAACATGAGACTAAAGCGATGGCATGAGGAGCGGCCTTGACAGTGGTTTTGAAAATCGCTGGGGTGGTGTTGGGGGGCGGCACGTGGGTGACTGCGTCCGTGGAGCTGAGGATCTGCCTTTGGCTCCAGTCATGATCTGGGGGTCCTGGGATCGAGCCCTGCATCAGGCTCCCTGCAGCTGGGAGTCGGCTTCTCCCTCTCCCCCAGCTTGTGGTCACTCTCTCTCTCTCTCTCTCTCTTATTCTCTCAAATACGTAAAAGCTTTTAAAAAAAGGAAAAAAAGAAAATCAATAGAAACCTACACAAGTTGTTTTGGACACCCAGGGGCATTGAAGATGGGGATTTCTTCAAATTTGGGGCACTGGTGAGCAGTATCCTGTGTGTGTGTGTGTGTGTACACAAGTATGAGTGTGTGCACAGATTTAGGTGAGGGAGCCTCTGTAATTCCCTGTGGAATCCGTCGAAGACCAGATTCCATCCTTAGAATCCCTCCATGAGAGCCATAATCCTTTCATTTTTCAGGAATCCTCTGCTAATAATCAAAGGCATCTGGAGACTGATACTTGCTTGAATCGTGAAGTCAGATCAAATTTAAGGAGGAAATCCACCAAGAAGGGAGGGGATGCAGGAAAGAGGGGGGTTTTGATGCTAGAGGGAAGGGCACGAAGATAGAGAGAAAAGCACATGCAGAAGTCTCACAGTCATGTTCTAGATTGACTTGGTAAGGGACCTCCCAAGAATGGCTGGAGCTTTTCAAATGCCCTCTTGTGCGGCAGGAGTGGCTCCTGCGACCAGGAATGGATGGCCTTGTAAGACAACAGGGATGGTTACAGCTTTGGGGCACTTGGCCTCAGCTTCACGCTGGCCTTCAAGCTCCCCGAGCAAGGATGGTGTCCCCTTGTTTCCGCATTCCCAGTGCAGTGTCTGGGACATGAAGGCATTCTGCCAGTCAGTACTTATTGAGTGTTAGGAATCAGGGATTGCAGAGGTGGAGAACAGTATGGCCCCCCAAGATGGAAATATGCATGTACCCTCTTCCTCATAAGCGACAGGACAGAAAGATTTGGAAATACATCTCTGTCCAGCTCAGTGGGGCTGAAGGTGCGGAAACATTAGACACTCTTGAGAAGAGAATGATGTCAGTGGGATCCTGAATCCCTTCCAAGGGCCAGGTAGCTCTAGTATGTTCCATAGCCATTGACCTGCCACATTTAACCTTTAGGACAGCTTGTCAGCACACTCACCCAAGGCTGGGTGGGGAGCCCTGACCAGTCTTGTATGAATGCATACCCAAGGGAAGGGCCAGTCTCACCTTGACTGTGAGAGCATAGTATTGGGCCCTGCAGGCCTGGCCTTTAGCGCCAAACTGAAGTGTGTTTGCATCCTGACCCTGCCGCTGACCGGGTGCAGGAACTTGGGCCAGGTACTCAGCAGGTGAAGTTTAGCTTTCTTATCACCATCCCCCTTGCACATGCGCAGCGCAGTGCCCGGAGCGCGGTGAGTGCTGGTCTTCCTTCCATGCTCCTGTAGATCTAGAGGGGGGCAAGAGCCTGTGGTGGGTCCAGAAGGCACACAGGACAACTTAACACACGTGTGTTGTATTTAGTATGGTGATCTATATATCGCATGTGCAATTTAAACAAACATCAGGTTACAAACATTTCCTTGTTTAGAAGCTCCTTTTTAAAAACTGTGTTAAAGTTGTTTCCTCTTCCAGATTACTAATTTCTAATCAGAAGGAAAACATCAATAAAATATGCTCAAACTAACGTTTGCTTAGTAAAGTGCTAATATAGCTATGCAGCCACTCCAGACTTGACTTTACTCAACAGTAAGAGAAGAGGATTGGAAGAAACTGCCCAGAGAAATATAAAACCTAGTGCATTTACACAGACTTCCAGAAAACAAGTTCAAGAGTGTGTTCGTGGACTCATCAACCCACTGCTACTGTCCCATTCCGAGTTAAGAATCTTTGGACTTGTCCATCTCCAAAGATCATTGAAGTTTTAGACATTTCTTTCCAGAAATCCATAATATGTTGTCTGCAGTAGGGTGTGTGTATGTGTGTGTGTGTGTGTGTGTGTGTGTGTGTGTGTAGAATTGCTCAGGTTTTTCTCTTTCACTGCCCCTTACCCTTGTCCCATGACAATTGTTAAATTTCTCATGGCACTGAACCAAAATGGGACACAACAGAGTCTGGGCATCAGTGAATGAGTCTCTTTATATGAAAATAAGGAAAGATTTTCACTGGGTGGATTGGTTACTAAAAGGCGGTATTTGCAAAGTCTCTGTACTAACCGTAAAATATCTTTAACCCTTTATTTCATAGAAATGATACGCACGAATGGAAATTAAATGTCATTGGAAAAAGTAAACACAGCTGTTTTGCTGAAAAACTGCTAAATAGTAAAACTGTGGAAGTTCAGAAATCTTTGCAAGTCGACTGTATGAATACTATCATACTAACATACTATCAAAAACTGGTCAACGGAACATCACTGTATAAGGTAGCACTTTTTAAATATTCTAACTTAAGGGGCACGTTGATGGCTCAGTGGTTTAAGCTCAAGTCATGATCTCGGGGTCCTGAGATTGAGCCCAGAGTCTGCCTGAGATTCTCCTTCTCCCTTTGCCCCTCCCCCACACGATCTCCCTCTTTCTCTCTCTAAAATAAATAAATCTTTAAAAAAATGTTTTAACTTAAGACTTGAGGAAAAAAAGACAAAAATCCAAAGTGAGGATCTGCTGGCTGTGGGGCATCCTTTTCTTGTCACGTACGAGCTGCTTGACCCCTCGACAGCTCAGCTGCCCCGTCTGAGCAAGGTGTCCCTGGCAGAGTTGCTCAGATGAGCTGCGCCATGTTAAGTGTTCAATAAATGGTAACAGCTTCCGCTTCCCTGCCCCTCCTTCATTTTCCTTCTCTTTTGATAAATTAATTTCAGGAATTTCTTTTAAGGATTTTCATTTTCTTCTGCCACGTATATTTAAAATTTTCAATTCTATTGTATACCTATTTTTTCTTTTTTTTTTTTTACCTATTTTTTTCCTAAACATACGAGTTCCTTTTATAAAAATGGAAGATGGAAAAATGCACAATGAAGATAACAGAGCTCACTCAGAATTCCACCAGCCAGAGACTTTGGGATTTGTGTGTGTGTGTGTGTGTGTGTGTGTGTATGTGTGTGTGTATGTGTGTGTGTGTGTAAACATTTACGTTTAAAAAGTGGTAATTATAAAAACTTTTTTAAATAAAAATGGTATTTTTAATGACTTGTATTTTTCCTTTATTCACTAAAAATTATATGGTGATTATTCCCCCGTGTCTTTAAACATCCTTCCAAATGTGGGATTCCGTTGTTTATTACCCTTGTGTCTAAACTAATCCCCTGGTATTGGGCATTTGTTAGTTTCCTACTTTCCACTATTATTTACAAGGCTAAAATAAATGTCATTCTCATAAGTCTTAGGGTGTATGTATGATTTTATTCTTCAATCACATCCCTAAAGTAGAATTATTGGATTAAAGGCCGTGGGTACATTTATGGCTTTTGCTCCACATTATTAAACAACTTTCTGGGGAGTTATGCTAGTTCAAAACCCTCTTTTCAACCATCACCACACTGAAGTCATGCCATTAGAATGTTTAAAAACCTGACATGCAAAATTTCTGTAATTTTTAGTAGTTTTTTCCCCATTTCTTTTCTTAATAATAAATTGAATGTTTTTATATATTTATTCCACCTTAGTGTTACTTCTTGTGTGGATTGTCTATTTACTTCAGCTGGTGTACCTTTTACTTGAATTGTAAGAGCTATTTTAGACAATACTATGAAGATTATGTATTCATTCACAAATGCATCATATATAAACTTATAGTTTACACATATACAATACACATACACACATACATACATACATGCAGACATCCAACACAAATTATAATTTCTATTGAAGAACAAACCTGAAAAACTTGACTCCATTATGGAAATTTTGAAGTACTGTATGGGAGAATGAGCCAGATAAATGCCCTTCAGAGAGTTGAAGCTACAGATGATTTCCTAGAAATCTTTATTTGCATATTTTGCTTCACCACTGTTTACTTGTGATTTTTCAAGGAGAGCTCTTATCGAAATGTTTTCCAAATGTCTGAGTCAGTTCTGAGTTGACGACTCTGTTTCCTGTCAAAAGGCAAGTGTTTGACAGTACATATAAATTTGTGAGGTTTATTGTACCAGGTTTCAAGAAATCTCAACATGTGGATATTTAAATTTAGAAAATAGATCTATGAAGGATGTTTCTAGCTAGATGGTTAAACACAGGGTTCTGTATTCTCAGCCTATTTACAGACATGGCCTACCTGAGGGGAGGAGAGCAAGGAAGCTAAATCAGAAAACAAATGATTGGAAATAAAAATGAAGAGTCTTTGATATTTTAATGTGCTTTGGAAAAAAACAGGTTGGGGTCATAAAAGTTTGACATATATAGAAACAGTTTACTGAAGTGAGAAAACATGTGAATGCTTCACAAACCCATCCTAAGCACCCTGTGGGCCTAGCCCCAGTTGCTGCCAGCTTTGACACCTTCAAGGGAGGTTGTGGGCAGTATATTTTGCTCGTTTGCTGTTTGCAGGAATGGTATAGCATAGTCAAGTTAGCAGTTTAGTTCCCATTTTCCATATCTGGATCTTAGATCGCTTCAGAACCTCTTCTGTGGGTGACTGATGGCTGAATTGAAGAAGGTGGCTTTTTAAATTATTCCTTCTTGTGACCTATATGGAAATTTGTGATGGGGAGACATGTTTGTGTGTGCCTTTGGATTTGAATATTCTGGATAAATTTCTGGTCAGTCCACTGACTTCTGGTGGAAGATGTCAAGGGGGTAGGTGGTCTGCTAGGTACTCAGGTATGTGAGTAGTTCTGCTCCCACCCCTAGGGTGGGTAGTCCTGAGTATATCGACTTAGCCTAAAAGTGTTACAAAATGGAGTTGTGCAAAAAGTTTACATCCAAGTAGGGACTTTTTTATTGTAATGCTCGCTGTCTGTCCTTCTCTCCTTTACCTCGTTCCTTCCCTCCCCTTCTTCCCATCTCCCTCTCCCTGTCTCTTTATCCCTCCCTCCCTTTGTGTGTAAAAGAGAAAGATTAAAAGAAAATGACAGGAGCAGCTACGGCACCCTCTATATTCTATTTCTCAGCATGTATTAATACCAACAATAATAACAGTAATGGGAATACCTTTCATTGTTGCCACAGAGGCAGTGCCAAATCACTGGGACATCGACTCAGAAATTGCCAGTTTTCATTCTGCTTCCCCTTTTTTAACAAAAACCTTTTAAAAATTTGAATCAGTGTTATATGATACTGCTTTTACTTCAACTATTTTAAACTTGCTTTCTCATCTTCTTTTTTATAAAACAGAACTGCAAAGAGATGAAGAACAATAAAAACGCAGTTTTACAGAAGAATGCAGAGTTTGAAGATCAGGGATATTACACTTGTGTGTATTTCATTCATCATAATGGAAAACTATTTAATGTCACCAAAACCCTCAATATAACAGTAGTTGGAGGTAAGAGAAACTGGAGAATCGGAAAGAAACAAATGTATCGTTGTAAAACTGAGTTTTCTTTGTCACGCAGCCCAGGAATCTAGAGGCAACTTACTTGGAGTTGTGACCACATCACTAGCTCAAATATAAGGGTCAAATCACTGGGGCATCATTCACCGCACTGGAAAGACTTTTTTCAGGGGGTGTGTGTGTAGTAAATGACCTTTATATATGTGCGCCTCCCATGAGCCAGCACTCTTATTTCACGTTGGAGTAATTTGTGCAATCTCTTGTTTAGCATATGCTTTCACCCAACAGATTTTCATCAAAGTGTCTAGATTCAATAAACCATACTGAGCATCAGGGTAAAGGAGGCAGGAAATAGGAAACGAAGAGGAATTTGATTACAGGCGGGAGAGGTGGCAATGCACATAGGAGCACCCTCGTATATAAAACCGGATTCATCTGTGAGGTGTTAAGGATACAGAGAGAGTCCAGAGGAAGATCAGAGTCAGGGGATTCTGAGCTGAGTTTAGACGTTGACTATGACAGATGGGCAGGAGGGCATGCCAAGGACAGTGTGCTCTGGGTTTCAGTGATATACTCCCAAGTTTTAGTGGATGGCGTACTGTCTTAAAGATACCCTTTTATACCACCTCTCCCCCCGGGCTCCCACCGACATTCCTGGGTGGGGGGGGGGAGAACAAGAGACAGATCCAGAAAAAGATAAGCAATAGCAATTTTCCACGAAACCACCCCTTAGTCCTTGAATCAACTCCTGTCCCTCAGTATTCTCAAGACTCGAGAGTTCCTTCTTTCTTGGGAGGCATCCCAGGTCCTCTTGTCTGCCTGTAGGCATTCCAGGCTTGCCCCGAGAGTCTGAATCCCAAAAGAACCAAATCTCACTCGCCTGGGGTTTCGCTTTGTGAGTTTCATTCTCCAGATTTACCCACGCACTCACGGTTCCATTCTCTACCCTTCACTCTGTAGCATCACGCTTCCTGAGCGGGCTTAGGTAGGTCAGGGTGCTGGTGCAAGAGAGCTCCCCAGTCTCTCGTCACTCCTTGTGCACAGGCATTGTGTTTGCTGAGCACTGGTAAGCCCCAGGAGTTTGCTGAGCACCAGTAATGATTGCTTTGCACATTATTTGGTAAATGCCCTGGAAGCACCAGCTGTCCCAAAAAGGAGAGTCTAAGTCATGAAAAGAGTTGCCAGTGCTGATCATTGGACTAACAAGAACTTGACAACATAGTTCAACAAGTTCAATGTATGCCGTCAGTGTTCAGCAGTTATTAGCTGCCCTTGGTTGTTTGACAGCATTCAGAGGGAGACTGAGGCAGAGAGTATTAGGTGCCTCTAGTCAGAGTCAGAAGTCATTCAGGAGCAGAAGCAGAGCTGAGCCCGCAGGTGTGGACACCCCTGAAGGGCCAGCCGAGACTAAGGTGAGGCAAGGGAGGCATCTAGAGCACAAAACTGAAGGGATGTTCCCTTCAGCGCCTGCGCAGGAAGGGCCGACACCTGACAACGAGTGCCTTGCCTACCGCAGGGAGTAGAGACCCTGTCCCCGGTAAGTCTGTCTTTGAGGAGTTGAGAAGGGCAGACCGAAGGAATAAAGGCAGAGCAGAATGGCAGTTCCTTGAGACTTTGCACCTAAGTCCGAACATCTTCCTCTGGCTTTTAGCGGCAGAAACTACAGATCTGAGCTGAGGGAAACCCAATTCAGGGTGTTTTCTCCCCTTACGTTAGCTTTGAGTTGATGGAAAGCCAAACCACAAACACTACCAGCTGCAACCATTAGTTACTGAAAATATGGCAGAAGTAAGTGTAAAGTGATGATTATTAGAATCTTTGTTACGTGGTATAAGCGTGTTACTGCAAATACTTGTCTTAGAGAAGCTCAATTTTGACACATTCCTCTTTTCTTCTTTCACTTCTAGATCGCAGCAAAATAACTCCCATTCTTCTTGGACCAAAGCTTAATTATGTGAAGGTGGAATTAGGTATGTTTCAACATACATATATATTCTACATTTAGGAATGGGGTAAACTGAGTCTTCTAAGGCCAAGTCTGACTCATGATCGACCCATATTTTATGTGCCTCACACAGGTCAGGTTTAGTGAGGAACATTACAAAGAGGGGCGCCTGGGTGGCTCAGTGGGTTAAAGCCTATGCTTTCGGCTCTGGTCATGATCTCAGGGTCCTGGGATCAAGCCCCCATCGGGCTCTCTGCTGAGCAGAGAGCCTGCTTCCCCCCCCTCTCTCTGCCTGCCTCTCTGCCTGCTTGTGATCTCTCTCTCTCTGTCAAATAAATAAATAAAATCTTTTTCTTAAAAAAAAAGAATGTTACAAAGGGAAGAAAAGCCTGTCATTGTTTGAATGTTGCCATTTTTAGGCTGATGAAAACTAATAGTCTGTTGAAAACATTATAGAACCTCTTGTGGTTTATATATAGGGTTTTGGTCGCCCTGCTGTGGCTTTGCTCTAATAGTCTTTATGGCTACTTTTAAATATGAAACTCTGAGAGGAATGATTCAGACTTATTCTGTGGTCTGAATATTTGATTGATGAATCAATGGGCTTTGAATCATTGGACTTAGTTCATGGTACATTTAAGACCTGTCTTAAGACAGCGCTTGATGAAATCAATGTGTCTAGTTGCATAATTCCTTTCCAAAAAGGAAAGAAGGAAGGAAAAGAAGAAATCCATATATGATGCTAAACCATGTTTTGTATTAGGTGATTGAAATATATTCTTGAATTATATCCTCCAAACAACTCTAAGGATATTATTCCCATCTTGTAGATTAAATGACCAAAGCCCAGAAGGGTTTAGTAATTTGTCTAAAATTAAACCAGTAAAAATGGCAAAGCTGGGGTTCACGTTGCCGTTAACTATTTCCTGAGCTCACATTTTAGGACCAACACCTGTCACAATCATTTGTAGGATGGGATCTGCCCAACAGACACTTTGGATACTTGGATATTTACCATTTGCAACTGTGGTTTGCCTGCTTTTTATTGATTTCTGAACTTAGCTCTAGTATTTCTTTCTTCTCATTTTGGGCTTAATTTGCACCTCATTTTTGAAGACATAGAGAATTAATTTCAGTTATTCTCTCTCGTAGCACATGCATTTTAAGCTCCAAAGTTCCCTCTAATCACGACTTGAGCTGTTTCCAACAAATACACGTATGCCATACTTCCGTTACGAATCAGTTCAAACATTAAAAAACAAAAACAAAAACTTCCCTTGTGGTTTCTTCTTTATTCTATGGATTATTTGTAGTTCTTACTTAACAGGTCTGTGAAGGATTTTCTAGTTGTTTTATTGTTGTTGTTGCTGATACTGATATCCAGTTAAGTTCCATTCCCTTCCAAGATTATACACTGTATCATTTCAGTCTTAGGAAATCTGTAGTAACTTGCTTCAGGACCAAAATGTGGTGTGTCTTGATGAGTGTTACAAGTGCATTTGAAACAAATATGCATTCTGCCGGTTTTGGTTTTATCATTCCGTAAATATCATTTATGTGAAGTTAGTTAGCTAATGGTATTGTTCAGATCATCTATATTTTAACCAGGCTTTCGTGTGTTTTCTTTATCTGTTACCAAGAGTTGTTAACATCTCCTACTACGATGGTCAATTTATCTCTGAATCCTTTCCATCAACCTTTGTTTTGTATATGCTGAGGTTATCTTATGGGCACATATGAATTGATGCCTGTTGAATTGATACTTTATCATTACAAATTTCTCTCTTTCTCATACTTCTTTCCTGAGTGCCTACTATCTCTGATAATAGACATATCAGTTTTCTTTTGTTTGAGGTTGGCAGGCTCTATCTTTTTTACATCCTTTTACTTTTAACATTTCTTTGTAAATCAAATACACATAAAATGTGTTTCACATAAACAGCGTATATTTGGATCTTTTTTGAAACCCAGTGTGTAGAGTGTGTAATCCATTTGTTTCATGAGTTACCGATGGAGGTGGTGTGAAACCTCTCCCCTAACTACCTGTGTTTTAGTTGGCTTATGTGTTCTTCTTTCCTTTCGTCCTTCACTTCCTTTCAGATTCATAAAGTATTTTTCTTTATTTAATCTGCTTTGTTTTCTTTTTAGTTGTACCTTTTGTATCCTTCATTAGTAGGTCTAGAGATTATAATATGTATCCTTCTCTGATTGCAATAAGACACACGTACATCTCAGCACATTTACGACTTCACAGCACGTGAGGACCTTGCAATGGTTAATTTCATATGTCCCTCACATTGTGCTGTAATGTATTTCTCTCCAGCAATTGTGCTGAAACTCACAATAGATTGGCCTTAATATTGCTTTAAGTAACCCACAGTCTTTTATACTTATGCAGATATTTTTTTTTAAAGATTTTATTTATTTATTTGACAGAAAGAGAGAGATCACAAGTAGGCAGAGAGGCCGGCAGAGAGAAGGAGGGGAAGCAGGCTCTCTGCTGAGCAGAGAGCCCGATGCGGGGCTCGATCCCAGGACCCTGAGATCATGACCTGAGCCGAAAGCAGAGGCTTTAACCCACGGAGCCACCCAGGCGCCCCTTATGCAGATATTGTATTTTCTTTTGCTCTTCATTTGTTCCTGTAGTTCCTTGCTTTCATCTGGGATAATTTTTCACAAATCTGAAAACTTTCCTTTGGGATTTCTCTCAGTGTGGTTATGTGGGAGTGGGGGAGGGACGCGGGGACTTCAGTCCCGTGTTTGTTGTACATCATTTCCTCTGTTTCCTCTATGGGGGGGCTTTCTCTCCCAAGTCCTATGAGACTGTAGGAGAAACCGTTCAACCTTCGCAGCCTCCCGAGCAGACATCCTGCAAGCCCGTGTGGCTGTCAGAATTTCCACTGGGCTCTCTTTTCTCTACGAGATTCCCTCTACACTGTGCAAACCAAAATAAATTTCTCCCAAGAATAAGATGGCTGGCTATCTCAGCCCCCCTCCCTCCCCGCCCCCGAAGGGCTTTTTCCTGACTGCCTTTCCAGCTGTGCTGTTTCTCTTTGTTTTCTCTGCACTCAGAGGTCTTTAATTTTTAGCTAATTTCATTTTGTGTGTGTGATTTATCCATTTTGTTTTTCTGGAAGTTGCCATGGGACCCTTAGTCTGACGCCCTCTACTAAATTGTATGTTGAAAAGAAAGTCCACTGACCACTCTAAGTTTTAATAATTGACTTAAACATAAACATTTAAAGAGAAACCAATTCAAATTTCGGTGGTGACTTGTAATTCCTAATTCCTACCTAATTCCTCTGCTTCATACATTTTTTTTAACATTTAAAAACAAGACATATCTGTTTTGTTTCTGGAATGTGACACTGTACTACCTTTATCTATTAGGTTAACATATATTGATTATATTCATTTTAAACCTTTGGGAAATCTGAGTTTCAAAGATCAGAACATTGACTGTCAACTTTTATGTAGGAAAAGATGTAGAACTCAACTGCTCTGCTTTGGCAAATGAAAAGGATGCGCTTTATTGGAATGTGTGGGAAGAACATGGAAAGGAACCTAATGTACACGAAGAGAACATAATAAGAATTAGGTATGTACATGTGACATATTATATATAACTATATATACAAATCACATTGTGTTGTAGATACATGATATAAGAGACACCAGGGTCCTGGACATCTGGGCTCTTTCCATAGTTTGTCTATTGTGGACATTGGTGCTATAAACATTGGGGTGCATGTGCCCCTTTAAATCAGTACGTTTGTATCCTGTGGGTAAATAGCTGTAGTGCGATTGCAAAAACAAAAAGCAAACGCAAAACCCAGAATGCTGAATGGCTGACTGGATGTTTGAGATAAGTTGAAATTTTAATTATGATTTATATATATTATAGTTTTACCATGCTCTAGGTTGATGGATTCTGCAGAAATCTATTGCCACATCTAAGCCAGAGAAAGAAGGTCAGTGAGGCTTTTTCCCATCACCTTGCAAAAGTAGCTCTTGGTCAGTCCGGATCTGTTGGGGATGGGGATTTTACTTAAGCATCTGATAAGATTAGTAGTCATATGAGAGTCTCTAAACCTGTAAGTTTTGTCTCAAGGAAACACTAATGTCCCCGTCACCTACGCTATGACGTTCATTGTTGGCGGATGGACATCGAACATAGTTATTACTGCAGCATTTTGCTGTCAAGAGTCCACTAATGGAAATTCGAAACACAATAAGAACAAGTAAAAGAAATTAAAAAAAAAAAAAGACAAAAAACAAGGAGGGCATTGTTGATTTAGATGTATTTAGGGCATTGTTAGATATAAATGTCTAGGAGGCAGCTTTGGTTCAAACAGTTTCAGATTGCCTGTGTATTAATACTTCCATAGCCTATGTTCTTCCAGGAAGGGTCGGTCACGCTTATTCAAATAAGACGTGCTCAACTTGCAGTCATTTAAGTGTTTCTGAATGACTTCAGGTCATTACTCTACTTGATAATGGACTGATACACTCAGGTTTTAGTGAG
>CM052811.1:72720546-72753456 GCA_028533885.1 Nasua narica
AACTCCTTTAAAGTTTTGCACTGCCTGACTGATGGAGCATTCCAGAGCTATCCCCCTCCGTCCTCTGTTGATACAGTACAACCCAGGGCCATTGGCCCCGTAGCTGCTCAGAAGTGGCTTCATGCTATGGATGAAGACACTGAGAGTTAAGGGCATCAGGGACTTTCCCTAGGACACAGACTAAGTGATAGAGCCAGGTGGGGAAGCCAGATGACCTCAGTTCAGCACTTGCTCTCAAAACTATGCAGTTCCATTCAGGTTCGCAATATACTAGCTGAGACGTAGGTTTGGGCCCCTCTGCCTGTCACTCTGGTATCTCACCATCCCAGAGACTCTCCTTCCCCCGGTAGGGATAGCCTATATCACTATGATTTCAGTTCAGGTCTGTGAATGTCCTTGGACACATTTTTATTCTTTAAAAAATTGGAGTAGAAAGATGAGTTCTCTGAACCAAAGGCCGGAATGTGGACTAAGTCGATGGGATGTAGTAGGGTAGACAACTGGATTCGTGTTCAGGGTAAAAACCGACAACTGTGGTGTGATGTTGGAAGACACTGGTACACTGTCTTTCACTTATTATTCCTGTTTTCTTTTTCCTTCTAGAAGAGATGGTTGATATCCCAGGCTACGTCTTCACCAGAGGAATGATCATAGCTGTTCTGATCTCAGTGGTCGTGGTGTGCCTGGTAATGATGGGTATCATTTATAGAGTTGACTTGGCCCTATTTTACAGACATTTCGCGGGAAAAGATGAAACATTAACAGGTAATGAATATCATAATACTGGGATTTCTTATCTTATGGCTTCATGAAGAGACCAAATAAAGAAACATTAATCATCATTTCATTTTGATTATATTGTCGTCTTACTGTGGGGTAGAGGTTTTCCATAGGAAAGGCTGATTTGAACATATCATCCATCATGAACATTGTCTAGTAGCTTTTTTTGTGCTGACTTTGTTGGTAACGTACTTTGTATGTTGCCCAAAGTTGTTTGCCAAACAGTTGTTAATTGTTTGACATATGAATGTCATGTCCTCCTAAATGTCCCGTGAGATGCTTGTGCCCAGGGACTGTCATTAATAATACACAGTATCTGGGCACCTTATATAATGTGCACATTCCATAAACTTCGTTTAAATAGAATTGAATTGTATTATAGTTCATTATTTTAACCTGGCAAAGGAGGCAGCCTTATGTATCTATAAGAACCCTGAACTAAAAGCCAAATGACCTCGGTTCTAGCTTCCTAGGTCTGTGTTTTTCTCTACGGCTGTTTCTATCTGGGGACTCTATTTTTCTATCTGGAAATTCAAGATAATTACGGAATTGTGTCAATTATACTTTAATTTTAAAAAAAAGATAATTCCTGAATTAAAAAAAAATTAGTCTAATCCATTGCACTTGCTGTGTGTGTGTGTGTGTGTGTGTGTAGGACCATATATTACTTTTAAATATCATAGCACGTGTGGCAATAGCCCAGTGTTTAAATCACCTTTATTGCTTCTTTTGCTTGCCAGTGTAAACTCTCAGCTTTGTTTCTGTCTTTGCTTTCCAGTGGGTCATTTTGAAGGTAGACATATTAAGATGCTGGTAGAATTAGATGATAAGAGAGAGCCAACGTGAGATCTGCTTTCGACTCCTGGAACAAGGACATAGCTGGGCTCCTTGGCTTTTTGTTGCCTTTAAATTCCTTTAGTTCCTGGATCTATATCTTGTATTTATCTCCATCCCTCTATGGTGTCAAACAGTGAGAGTCTTAATCTACATGCTTAAAAAACAATTTGTTAATTGGTTGCTTGATGAGCATTTGAGGTTCATGGAGGCTATTTTTTTTGTTTGTCTTTAAAATTAATTGAGTTTATTTCTTGTTTTTGACAACTTAAAAATCAGAGATAGCAAATAATGCCTAAAAAGAATCATAGAACCAAAAAATATTTGATGGATCTTACGAGTTATCTAGGTTAAACATGCTTGTTCTGTTTTTTAATTGGTTTTCTAGCAAAAATATTTTCTGTATTCTTTTTTTTGAGTGTCTTCATTGAGCTCTAATTGATATACAAGGAACTTTACATATTTAATGGGTACAATTTGATGAGTTTGGACACAAGAATGCTCTATTTAATTTTTTCCTTTACAATGGTTCCGCTTCCATTTTTCGCAACTTTTACTCAAATTTTATTTGCACTGTAATTAAAAGAGTAAACCTTATTTCCTAGATGGAAAAACATACGATGCTTTTGTGTCTTACCTAAAAGAATGTGGACCTGAGAATGGAGAGGAGCACACCTTTGCTGTGGAGATTCTGCCCGAGGTGTTGGAGAAACACTTTGGGTATAAATTATGCATATTTGAAAGGGATGTAGTACCTGGAGGAGGTAAGAAAGGGAATACCAGAGAGAAAACCAGTGGGAAGATTTTCTTTTTAAAAGCTGAAGAGTGTAGCCTTACAAAAGGCAATCCTGTTTTGCTTAAAAACAAATGAGTAAAAAAAAAAAAAAAACACACACAAAAAGTAAACATGATTCTTCTCCAAACCAGAAATAATCAGCTAAATCAATATACTTGATAGTGAGAAAACAAGCCAACTACACTGCTTCTGAGAGTGGCCCCTCTGGGGCCTGGGTTCTTCCCTGCACTTCCTGGTTCTCTGAACCTTTGGGGAAAGGGCACTCCACCTTCAGAACCAGACTGAGAACCGGCATTGCCCTGGGGCATTTATCTAGAAATGCCCCACAGTAAGAATACCCCTCTTGGTAATATTTTGTACAGCAGGACCTAATTTAATACATGATCCTCCGAACTATAAACACAGTTCATTCTTATCAGAAAATACTCATTCTTTATTGGGTTGACACTGGTGTGAAAATTACAGTAGAGGATAGGAGAGTTGGAAAAGGATAAATAAAGGGAGATTGGTGATTCATGTTGGATTTTAGTTATGCAATTCAGTTTTGTTTTATTAGTATCTGAATACAAATAACAAATTGGAGCAATTCCAGTTCAAAACCAAGAAATTTAGTAATAAATCCATACTTTCTCTGGGATCTTCCAGAGCAAATATTTGAAATCTGGTGTCAGCATATTTTGGGTGCTGATGCAACCCCAAGGATGCAGTATAAGTTTCTTTCGCCACCTTCATTCTCTCAGCCAACATATACTCGTGGCGAATTCTGAGCTGGGCATTGAAGACAGAGCAGTAAAGAAGATATAGCTGTGTTTTTTTCACCTCCTAGACTACAAATAAGAAAGGGAAAATACTACCAGTTAGAATAAGAAAACATACTACTTTTTTTTTTTTAATTTTACCTATTTATTTGAGAAAGAGAAAGCAGGAGAGGGGAGAAGGTCAGAGGGAGAAGCGGACTCCCCACGGAGCTGGGAGCCCGACATGGGACTTGATCCCGGGACTCCGGGATCATGACCTGAGCTGAAGGCAGTCGCCCAGCCAACTGAGCCACCCAGGCGCCCGATACTACTTTTTAATAAACAAACAAACAAACAAACAAACAAATAAAATAGGTTTCTTCTTAATTCTCAAAGGAAAATAAAGACTATACGTATATTTAATTATAAAGAGCTTGGATCAAAACCTCTATTGGAGAAGGGGTAGAGGTCTAGCCCAGAAGTTGACAATCCAACTTCTAGGTCCAGAAATTGATAATCGATCACCCATGGGTCAAATCCAGGCTATCAGCCTTGTGAAAACACAGCCAAAGCGCTGTTTGTGTGTGGTCTGCAGGCTGCCTTTGAGCTAGATAACAGGGATGGGTAACACAACACCAGAAATAGTCACTCTGTGGCCCTTTACAGAAAGTTTATCAACTCCTGGTCTGGAATCATGGTAGGATAGATATATTTTTTTTACCTTTAAATTTGGATTTCACTGTGTTCTTCCCTGCCTGCCGAGAGGCAAGATAGCATCCCAGGACTCCAGAAGCAGACCGCCTAGGTCCTGATTGTGATTCTAGAATTTACTGGCTGTGTGACTCTGGGCTAGTTAATGAACCACTCTGTACTTCAGCTTCCTCATTGGTAAAATGGTGGTGATAATGACACTTTTTCTTCGTAGGGTCATTGTGATGCTTTTGTGAGTTGATATACGTAAAACATCTAGAAGAGGGTTTGGCACAGAGTTTGCGCCAAGTGTTCATTATTGCTGTTACCTAGATGATTGTTGTTGTTGTTGTTTTTTAAGATTTTATTTAGTTATTTGACAGAGAGAAATCACAAGTAGGCAGAGAGGCAGGCAGAGAGAGGGGGCAAACGGGCTCCCCGCTGAGCAGAGAGCCCATTGCAGGGCTTGATCCCAGGACCCTGAGATCATGACCTGAGCTGAAGGCAGAGGCCTTAACTCACTGAGCCACCCAGGTGCCCCTAGGTGATTGTTTTTAACAGGCGTGTAAAGTTGAGACTAAGTGCTTTGTCTTGAAAAGCTTATTAGTGAAGTGGAGTTAAATAATACAAAATTAGACCTTCATCTTGTGTCTACCTTCTTAGTTCTCTCTGATTACCATGCCACATCTTGCATTTCAGCTATTGTTGATGAAATCCACTCATTGATAGAAAAAAGCCGAAGACTGATCATTGTCCTAAGTAAAAGCTACATGTCAAATGAAGTCAGGTACGAACTTGAAAGTGGACTCCATGAAGCGCTGGTAGAAAGGAAAATTAAAATCATCTTAATTGAATTTACACCTGTCAGAGACTTCACATTCTTCCCCCAATCGCTACAGCTTTTGAAATCTCACAGAGTTCTGAAGTGGAATGCTGATAAGCCTCCATCATATAACTCAAGGTTCTGGAAGAATCTTCTTTATCTGATGCCTGCAAAAATGGCCACGCCATATGGAGCCGAATCTGAAGACTTACCTGTTCTTTCGCGGTCCTGACCTTTAGGAAAGCTGAATGTAAGAAAGGACTGTTGACACTCTGGGCCCGGAGTGGATGAGCCTGTTTTTAACAAACGGCACCATTAAAAATATTCACTTCTCTGAAAATCCTACTTACAGTTTGAAAACAACAGTCGTCATTAGGTTGCCGGGGATAAGACTGAACACAACGCCCATGTGCTCCCAGAGGAACCTGGAATTCCAAAGCAATGCATCTCCTCATTCCCTCTCCTCGATAACTGGTTACAGGTGCTCATTCTCAATTCATGTTCAGCGACGGTGAAGCTGGGCATAAATCAGAATACCTTGTGCCTTATAAAAAGGGCAATATTTATGTTTTTAATGCTAATGATTGAATTCAAGGATTGTAAGCATTTTTTATGATCTAGTAGGTGACGTAACAGCGGGAATGGTGCCTTCACTCTCCCACAGTGCAGCCCACGGCTAAGCACCATGGACAGTGCCTGGGATGTGGTAGAGAGCAGGTGGGACTCTGTGCCTCAGGGACCCAGGTGTGACAGGACCTCAACCTCAGGACACCTTTAAGGTGTCCCGGCCACAGCGCAGACCCACTGTATCGGAACCACCCTGAAGCACTGCCCAGGGCTTGCTTATTTGGGCCTGTTCGGAGGGAACGTCCCCAAACTGTTTTATCTTTCATGAAAGACACACATCTGAATTAAGATAATTCTCTGGGGTTTTCAGAAATGGTCTAAAATATTTGTTGATTTAACAAGAATGTTTATATAGACTGGATGGGTGTCAGATCATATCATCCATTTTAGCCAATAGTCATTATTTTCCATTAGCCACAGCAAAATATGATAGTTGCTGACTTGATTTGTAATTAAAAAAAAAGGACATATTTAAAATACCTTTAAGGTGGAGGCAGCATGGCATGGGCTTGAGCACGAGCTGTGCAGTCAAGACACTTGAGCTCGAATCCTGGGCTTGCTACTCTGGGGACCCCCGGAGCCTTTGGAACCATTCTGAGCCTCCGTTTCCTCATCTGTAAAGTTAGAATTTAAAGTAACAGTACCTACTTCACAGGGGAACTGAATGAATAAATATAAATAAAGTACTCACAACAGTTTCTGGCACAGACTAAATAATCTACATGTGGCTACGACTACTATTATTTTAATTGTTAGTATTAATTGTTATTATTAATTGTTAGATGAGTTATTTAGTGGTAAACTAAAATGGAAGGCAGAGAGCAGGAAAGGGAAAGAGATCTAGAAGGAAGACAGTTTTGACTTGAGGACATTTGTATATGGAGAGAAGCATATGAGAGAAGCATATCAATAGGGCAAAAGATATTTCTCCATTAGATGCGTGAAATTTTTGACATTGGCCGACCTGTGTCTATCACCCTAAGGTGAGTCCAGCACTGTAGGCTTTCTTGGTGGGTTCAGCAGTCATGACAGTCCATGGAAATCACCGAGTGAGTGACAAATATCCACCTTACACAGAAAGGAAAGATGTGGGTAAATCTGGAAGCCTGGATAGAATGTACGGGTGCAGAATGAATGATCCAGAAAGGTTTAAAGCAGAGATGGTTAAAAACAGCTGTAGTAGGTACTGCTAAAAATTAAAACATTGAGATTTTATTAGATTTTTGGTGTGAGAAAGTGATTTATTTTTGTAGAGCTTAAAATTTTGCGTGCTTCTTAGGTGGCTGAAAAAGTAAAAGAATTTGATTACTAACTTAATGTTTTAGTGTGAAAACGTATAGTGTAGAGAAATTTTACTGCTATCATCAGAGTCTATAATATATAGACTGATTTTGCCTTTCTCTTATTTTGTGTGCTATAAAATACATTAAGTTTATTTTGTGTTGTGTATTAAATACATATATTAAATATGTAGTTTAAAAGACAAATAAACCCTTGGTCTAGTGCTCTTAATTTTGGAATGCCTCTTGACACCTTTTTCACTCACATGAAGATTCCACTTCCTCATTCTATATATTCTCTATATGTTCTCTATATTATATAAAACACCTGTTTTAATAAGATATGGTCATTCAAAATGGACTCCCACATCTACTGCTTTTTTTTTTTTTTAAAGATTTTATTTATTTATTTGACAGAGAGAGAGAGATCACAAGGAGGCAGAGGGGCAGGCAGAGAGAGAGGGGGAAGCAGGCTCCCTGCTGAGCAGAGAGCTTGATTCGGGGAGAGAGCGAGAGAGAGATCATGACCTGAGCCAAAGGCAGAGGCTTTAACCCACTGAGCCACCCAGGCGCCCCATCTTATGCTTTTTTTAATGTCAAATTACTTTGTACCTGCCTTCTTTGTTGTGCCTTCCTTCCAGAGCAAAAGAATTCCCTTCTACAAAGCTACAAAGCCACTCAAAACACAGCATGAGTATTAGCTCTGCACATGCCAGTTAATTCATATGCATATTTTTAAGTGCAAACACTTTCAACTAGAACCAATAAATAACTGTTATTGATAGAATAATGGCATTCCCTTCCGGGGATCCAGGTGTCCTTAAACTGTGGGGGCCATTTCAGAGAATCTGTCAACAGCCGGCCAGTACATCTCTATTATGTACTCAAAACATTTATTGAAGTTATAGGGGCGCCTGGGTGGCTCAGTGGGTTAAAGCCTCTGCCTTTGGCTCAGGTCATGATCTCAGGGTCTTGGGATTGAGACCCATATCAGGCTCTCTGCTCAGCAGGGAGCCTGCTTCCCCCTCTCCCTCTGCCTGCCTCTCTGCCTCTTGTGATCTCTCTCTGTCAAATAAATAAATAAAATCTTTAAAAAAAATAAAGTTATATTCCCTTAAAGCAAAGAGACAGCTTATTAGCTACATAGTCCAAACTCAGGAGGCTGAAATGTGTTAAGTCCAAGGACTTGGGACTTGGCCCATCTCACACAACTAGCTGGCATGGCAGCTAGGAGCAGAGAGGTGTGTCATCTGTTCTCTTTGGAGTTGCCTGTCAGACAGTGAGTCTTGGTTTTGTTTTTTTTTTTTAATAACATATAATTTATTATTTGCTTCAGGGGTACAGGTCTTTGAATCATCAGTCCTACACATTTCATAGCACTCACCATAGCCCATACCCTCCCCAATGTCCATCACCCAGCCATGCTATCCTTCCCCCTCCAACCCCCAGCCACCCTCAGTTTTGAGATTAAGAGTCTTTTATGGTTTGTCTCCCCCAGCCCATCTTGTTTCATTTTTCCCCTCTGTTCCCCCCATGACCTTCGCCCTGCATCTCAAATTCCTCATATCAGAGAGAGCATATGATATTTTTCTTTCTCTGATAGACTTATTTTGTTTAGTATAATATCCTCTAGTTCCATCCATGTCATTGCAAATGGCAAGATTTTGGTTTTTGATGGCTGCATAGTATGCCATTGTGTATATATAAAACTTATTTATCCATTCTAGTGTCTTCCATGCTTTCTTTGAACCCAGCTAGCACCTTAATTCTGAACTCTCGATCTGACATCTTATTAATGTCTGTATTGATTAGGTCTCTAGCCATTGGTACTGCCTTTTGTTCTTTTTTTTGAGGTGAGTTTTTTTGCCTTGTCATTTTATCCAGGTAAAAAGAAATGAATGAGAGAACGAAATACTAAAAGCGTAGCAGTGACCCCAGAAAAATATATACTAGCCAAATTGGAAGAGACCTGGAACTGAGGGGAAAAGAAAGGAGAAAAAGGAAAAAATATATATTAGATTGGTGAATAGAACAGAGCCACACACTTGATTCTGGATATATTTTGTTCTGTTAGAATAAACTGCCTCCCAAAATTTTAAAGAAAGAAAAACTTATATATATACAAAAATAAGGGTAAACACAATGGACTGATGGAATATGATTGTAAAAATGAAAATTAAAAGAGATTCTAAAAAGGAATTGATAAGAAGTTGATTGAAAAAAAAAAAGTGAGAATATGATCAGGCTAGAGACTAGAACAAAGCTATGTGTTAGATTTAGGGTATATTTTGATCTGTTCAAAGAAACCGTATCCCAAAACTTTTTTTTCCCTCAGTTGAATACTTTTTTTTATTTTTGTATTTTTTCCCCAAATACTTTATTATTTCAATGCTACAATATTAATTCTTCATGCACCACACTGGGTGCTCCATGCAATACGTGCCCTCCTCAATACCCACCACCAGGCTTACCCAACCCCCCCAACCCCTCCCCTCCAAAACCCTCAGTTTGTTGCTCAGAGTCCACAGTCTCTCATGGTTCAAAACTTTAAAGAAAGAAAAACCTATATGTATACAAAAAATAAGGCTAAATACGATGAAGGAATAGGACTATAAAATGAAAAAAAGATTTTTTAAAAAGGTACTGATAAGGTAAAATAGTTTAAAAAAAGGTTAAAATAAGAAAGAGAAAATTTTAAAAAATAGAGTAAGAAAATAATAAAGTTTAAAAAATTTAAAGACTAAAAGATCATGGGAAAAGAGCCATGAATTCTATGTGTTGCTTTCCCCTAGCATTGGAATTCCGCCATTCTCATTGATCAGTGAACTTGGTCTTGGTGGATGTTCTTGCTGATCTTCTGGGGGAGGGGCCTCTTGTCATGATTCTCAAATGTCTTTGCCAGAGGCAGAATTGCACTGCCCTTGCCAGGGACCGGCCCAAGAAATCTGCTCATGTTTGCTCTCGGGAGCTTTTGTTCCCCAAACGCTTTCCGTACAGCTTTGGCGCCGGGAATAAAGATGGCGGCCTCCAAGTCTCCGCCCGGAGGAGCTGAGAGCCCAGGGTCCCACTCCTCAGTGCGCCCTCCCATCTCCCTGGTCTCTGGCTTCGCTCTGAGCTCACCCGGCCCGTTGCGGAGCATTTCTGTCTCTGGCACACGGCCTCATTTGGAGTCTCCAAACATGGCAGATTCCTGCCGCGCACTCCCGTGCAGCTCCTCCCAGAGCAGGAAGGAGGGGTTCTCCCTGGATCTGCCACTTGTGGGGTCCCTGCTTGCAGCGTAGTGGCCTGTGTCTGGGATCATGGTTTAAGGTAAGCCGGAGCTGGGAGCCCGCTTCTCAGCTCCGTCTCTAAAGCTGGCTTCCCTGCTCTGATACCCGGGAGCTCTGCTGTACTCAGGTACTCCTGGTCTTTCTGTGACCCCACGGGTCCTGAGACCACACTGTCCCCACAAGGGCTCTACCCCCGCTTAGCCTCTGTAGCGATGTCTCTCAGAGGAGCAAACTTGTAAAAGTTATGATTTTGTGCTCCGCTGTTCTACTGCTTCCCGGGAGCCGGCCCCTCCCCCCACCATCTCCCCGTATATCGCCTCGGATTCACGTCTCCGCGCGTCCTACCTTCTAGAAAGCGGTCGCTTTTTGTCTTTCTCTGATAGACTTATTTTGCTGAATTGCTGCTCTTCCTCTCTTCAGTCTCCTGTTGAGTTTGTAGGTGTTCAGAATGGTTTGATAACTATCTAGCTGAACTCCTGGGACCCACGGATATTTAGGTCTCTGACTCCTCCGCCATCTTGCTCCTCCATTTGTTGAAAGCCTCTGGATAGTGAGTCTTAAGACAAGTTTTTGGAGGGTGGAGGCAGTTTCCTGGGGGGCACCTTATAGGAGAGAGGTCTAGGGCAGAGTCTGCAGAGAGGAAGCATGTCTACTTAGGACTAGCTCAGAGGAGGATGAAAGAGTATGAAGATCTTCAGCCTTTCTTTTAGGCTACTAGGGCAAGGATAAAAGGGGGAAATAGCGCTCAAGTCCTGCATAGGATGAAAGTGTACACTTGACTAGAGCCTGTCCGCAGTGTCATCTGCCAAGATACACAGAGTTAGACCTCTGAGGACTACTAGGACCTCATGCTCTGTTGTTGCTGATGGTTGGCCAGGACAGTCAGCAAGACTCAGAGAGGAGGAGTTTCCCTGCAGCTGTCAACATACTTATCTAAAGCATGGACAATGGCAAAATCAGTGCCCAAGGCCAAGTTGAATCATAGCTTTAAATTCTAGGAGGAAAAAACTGAAGTGCAGCTCTGTGGGAGGAGACCCCAGCATCTGGGGGAAGCCATCTTTCTGAGCAGAAGCTACTCTGAGAGGTGGGCTTAAGAGTAATGGAGGGCTCTTCAAAAGGTGAGCAAGCCACAGATCTAACAGGAAATGGTGTGTGTGTGTGTGTGTGTGTGTGCGTGCTGTGGACAGGGTACATAGTCCTTCCTGCATGCTACAGCAGTAATGACTGCCGTCCAGTCTAGGCTGAGGGCTCTGAGATCAACATCTATAGTTCTGTGTGAGGCTTGTGATGACAAGGTTTTATCTCTACAGCCTATTTTGTGGTTTCTCATACACACCCCGGGAATGTGATTTGTGTTATCCCCATTTGTACATCAAGATATACAACTTGATGGTCGTGCTTAATATTTAATGGCGAGCATGTTAAGAATAGACGTCCAGATTGTGTTTTGGGAGTCCTAGGGCTCCTCATGGTGCCTTAGGGACCATCCTTTGCAGTGGGGTAGCGTGAGGGGAAACATGGGAACTGGGTCCGGTCTTCTTCGCAGTGCCCATTCCTTCCAGATACCTCCACTAGAGCAACACTGCTTTTATCTGTTTTTATGTTGAGGTTCCACATAGTCATTTTATTTAACAAATAAAATACCTCTGAGTAGGTCATGGTTTAGATATAATGAACATAATCCACTCTAGCTAGTTTAAACAGAAACAGTTCTCAAATTATTCAGAGAGGGAAAGAAACAGGCCCTAAACTAATCTTCCAAGAGTATCTTCCAAAGTCACACAAAAAACCGCATTGCCAAAGGAGTTGCTGATCCTGCCATAAACGAGAAGAAATCTGTTGAATCAGGGTGCTCCTGCCGTAGTTACCAGCTCCTGAACTAGTCTGGAGTCGAAGTAGAGGGAAAACCCCATACTGTGGAATTGTCCAGGGCTGAAAAAGCCAATTGCTTCTGGGTACCTGGGGCCACCAGGATCTACATAATTATTAATTTGCTTTATCCCACAATAAAAATGATAACCTCAGAAAAATTTGTACTACTAACACAACCATCCATATTTTGCTTATTAAAAAAAAATTCAGGACTTGGGAGGAGGTACTATTTTATACCTTGAGAATATCCCATTAGGATATAATAAAGTAAAGTCAAGCTCTTATGTTTTGGAGTCATTGGAAATTATTCTTCTTTAGTTTTTTCAACTCAATGAATAGTTTGATTTCTTTGATTTTGATTTTTTAGGGGTCACTTCTTAAAATTTTGTTTGGTTTTATAATAATGCAAGATAGTTACAGCCTTCTGGCACAAATCTATAAAATAAGGTATATGCAGAAAAATGCAGCTTCTGTTCCTCTCCCTGCTGCTTGTTTGCTCCTTCCCATATAGGCAAACCTTTCTAAAAATGATGTCAATATATCCTTCCATTTTTAATATAGATGAAGGTACATACATACATACATAGGTAGGTACATACATAAATCCCTTCACCTCTTACAGATAAAGGGTAGCATAATATATACAAGTTTCCACCTTGTTTCCCCATTTCATAATATATTCCAGAGATCATTGCCTGTTTGCGTTTGGCGCTATTTTTCCTTCTTTCTTAGAGATACATGTGAGATTATACCACAGTTTATTCAAGCGGTCTCAGATATTTCCAGTCTTTCACAATCTTAGATTATGTTGTAAAGAATAGTCTTATGCATACATCTTCTCCCATTTTTGATAGAATATTTTGGGACTAGATTGCTAGAAGTAAGATCTCTGCATCAGAGGATAATGTGTATGGACTTTGGCTTAATATTGCCTTTTCACAGGGATTGTCCTTTTGAATTCCCATGAACAATGTAAGGAGTACTTACATTAGCTTTTGCCAACTTTTCTGAGATAATCATCTTTTTCATCTCTGTCATTGGAAGATCTTTACATATAAGCTATTAAGACCCTGCAATGTAAGTTGCAAATATTTTGTGTTCCCAATCCATCATATTTCTACTTTATTATTGATATTTACCCATTTCCTGATTATAGAGGAATTTACCCATTCTTCCAATATTTGTATATATCCACTTTTTAAAATTTAGATCTTAAATTCATTTGGAATTTATTCTGGTGTGCAGTGCAAGGAATGGATATACTGCAACATTTTCTACATGGCAGTCCAGCTAGCACAACACTACTTTTTAAAAATATCATCTTTTACCCACTGATGTAACTTCCATTAAATTTTCTTTTTTTTTTTAAGATCTTATTTATTTATTTGATAGAGAGAGAGACAGCTAGAGAGGGAAGACAAGCAGAGGGATCAGGAAAGGAAGAAGCAGGCTTCACATTGAGTGGGGGACCTGATGTGGGGCTCTATCCCAGAATCTTGGGATCATGACCTGAGCCGAAAGGAGACACTTAACTGACTGAGCCATCCAGGCACCCCACTTTCATTAAATCTTCATATCCCATCAGATATATTCCTAGACCATCTAGTCTTTTCTATTGTGATAATATGTGATAATACCACACTGTTAATTTATTATAGAGATTTAAAATTATGGAGATTTAAAAATGTATTTCAATATCTTGTAATGGCTTGCTATACCCCCAAAGCTCCTATTTTTTTCAGTGATTTTCTGATATTTTTCACATTTTTTTCTTCCTAATGAACTTTCCAATTGGCATGCTTAACTTCAAAGAAAAATCTGATGGCATTTTATTGACCTCAATAGGTCAATAGGTTGACCTCAAAAATTAGAATTTTTAAGTCAACATAGGGAAGATTGATTTTTTCTTTTTTTGAGATTGTATCTACCTAACCAAGAACACAGAATGCCTTTCTCCTTGTTTAAATCTGTATTTGATTCTTTCTGGAGCATTTGATAGTTTTTCTCTTAAGGATTTTGGATCTTTCATGCTAAGTTTGTGCTATTTTGCTATTAAAATGGTATCTTTCTTACATCTTCTAAATTGTTTTTGTTTTTATCATCTACTATACTTTATTAAATTCTTAGTGCATGTAGTGATTATTGGTTCTTTTTTTCTCTCTATATAATCATATTTGCAAAAAGAGATATGCAATTATACATAATTAATTAGAGATAAGTAATTAGAGGCACTGGAACTGGAAGGGAATTCCAATGCGTCTACTTGCTTTTTCTTGTTTAATTGCATTGGAAATTTATCCCTAGTGAAATAGAATTCATTCATCCAATGGTAATATATGTTTCAGTTATTTATTGCTGTCTAACAAACTACCCTAAAACTTAGTTGCTTAACCATAAGATTTTGTTATTACTTTATTATTATTTCTCACAATTCTGCAGTCTGGCTCACCTGGACCATTTTCCTGCTCCATGTGGTGTCTGCTGGGACTGGAACATTCTCTCTGTTCTTCACTTGCATGTATGAAGCTGGGATGGTTGGAACAACTGGAGTCGGACCAGACTTCTCTCTCTCTCTGTCTCTGTCTCTCTCTCCATCCTTATGTTTTTACAACCTGGCCAGCTTGGGCTCCCTTATAGCAAATGATTTTAGGGTATTTGGAATTCTTATATTGTGCCTGGCTTCTAAAAGAGAGGAAGTAGAAACTGAAGATCTTTCAAAGACTGGGTTCAGAGCTGGCACATTGTCACTTCCACTGCATTCTATTGGTCAAAGCAAGTCACAAAGTCAACCTAGATTCAAGGACAGGGAAAATACCTATGGACATGTAAGCAGAATGCACATGATGGGGCAGAGGAATTGATGGCAGCCATTTTGGGAGGCTATCTCCACTCTGCCTATACCAGGATAGCCCATCTCCTGCAAACCTGTTCAAATCCTATTAAAGTGATCAAATTCATTATCAAGGTCTGCATTAGGATCTCTGAAACTTCAGAAAGACTGCTTCCACATTCTGATTCACTCGAATCCAATTCAACAGTTATTGTATACTTATCATAAACAATACCTTATGTTTAAACTTCTCCTTCCATCCAACCCATATCTCTCCCCGACCCCCAGGTCTGCTGCTGCCTTTCTTCTTGTCACTGTGCTGCTCCCACAGGGCACTGTGAGCTAGAGCTTCATATGCTCGGAATATCCTTTGAGCTGCTTCCTATGACCTCTCTTGGAATGGATCTGAAAAAAGTAGTCATAGCCTCTTGGAATCCAGATTTATGATCAGTGGCAGATACCTGTGGGGGTCCATTTCTGGCTATGATTGCTAATTCCCTCTTCTACCCTCACCTCAGGTAAACACTTCTTTTGCTTTCATCTCAAGTGAACTTGGTCTTCACCTGTGTTTTATGTTCTCCTCTAGTTATGTGTAGAGATAGTCATGGAGCTCTGATGTGCTCAGGTAAATCAGCCTTATCTTTGCCAGAATATGAGCCTCTTGAGGGAAGGTGATACCAAGGCTTACCCAGTATGCTTTCTGGGCAGTGCTCTTTTGGACTAGTGTGGTCTCAGTGTCCTTATGAAGTGATTTCAGTAGTTCTATCAAAGGAACAGTGGTGCTCTTAATTATACGTTTATATTTTGAAGCTTTCTCTATTAATGAATAGGTACCAAAAAACCTTGGTGATTTTAGACTTTAAATTTTATTTCCCTCTCTGTCAATAAATTATTGGTGTATATAGACACTGTGGGAGAGAGATTGTTTTCCTCTTCCAGAATTAAAGTTAGTCATAAGAAAGGCTTAAGGCTATATCTTAAGGGTTACACTTTCAGAGGTTAGTTTTACAAGACAAAAAAGAAAAAAAAAACGAAGTTGAGAAATCGAGTGTTAATATTCTTTACAGGAAATTCCTGTAAAGGAAACAGTCTTACTCATTCTTTCAACTAAACCTAACCACAAACCTTATCTAGTCGAGGTGGTTGGTCAGAGAAGAATTTTAGATGCTTCATCTTCACGATGTTTCCTTCTATTGATAATAGTTCATTTGATTTTTCTCTGTATGCCAAAGGTTTGGCAAAGACAATGGTCATTTGAAAATTAACAAATGTTTTCTTTTTTTCTCCAGGTAGAACTCATTATTTCCAAACATGTGTGAGTTAAATGGCTGTTGTGTCTTCTCCAGGTATTTCATATATAGTAGAACTCTGAAAATGGATATTCTCACATGTTCTTCAGATAGAAAAGCTGGCAGTTACTGAAATAAGACTCAAAGTTCCTTCCTCTTTTTTTATGTCTTAAGAACAGGAAATAAATGTAAGAATTATTTTCACTAGATTTCCTAACTAGAAAATATAAGTTGAGAAAAGAGCTTAAAAAATTTTCAAAGTGAATTTCTAACACAATTCCTTTTCATGAACTTTTTTAAAGAAGTTTAAAGCTTTTCATAAAAAACTTTTTTAAAGATTTCATAAAGTTTTTTTAAAAAAGATTTAATTTACTTACTTGACAGAGAGAGAGAAACTACAAGCAGAGGGAGTGGCAGGCAGAGGGAGAGTGAGACTCTACCCCAGGACCCTGGGATCCTGACCTGAGCCAAAGGCAGACACTTAACCAACTGAACCACCTAGGCACCCCTCATGAAATTTTTAAATAACAGATATGTTAAAAAAAAATAACAGATATGTTGTCTAAGAAAATTATATCTCATTTTCTATACAGTTTTCACTTTATAAAAACATGATACTTATCAAAAAACCGAGGTATAGAGATTTGAACATTTTGTGGGGATTGGCTAAGTGTAGAGGGGCTCTAGATGTTTGCCAAATTCTAATGTTCATCTCAGTGTGACCATAAGATCAAGTGAATGAGAGCAGGCACTACACAGTGAATTTTCTGTATTTCCCAGACGATGAAATATAAAGCTAACATGGACCATGTGAAAATCATAACAATATTAGTTGAATTAAACAGTCACTATTATACCAGACCAAATTTCTATGTGCACCTGCGTTCTATGTGTGTAGTCTCCCTTGATCCTGTGGTCAATTATAGTTTTGTTTTGTTTTTAAGAGTTTATTTATTTGAGGGAGAGAGAGAGAGAGAGAGAGCGAGCATGAGTGGGGTGAAGGAAAGAGGCAGAGGGAGAAACAGAGTCCCCAGTGAGCTGGAAGCTCAACTCTGGGCTCGATCCCAGGACCTGGGATCATGACCTTAGCTGAAGGTAGATGCTTAACCGACTGAGTCACCCAGGTGCCCCTAAAGTGCCCCTCAATCTTAACAGTAAGATTTCTATTCTTAAATCTCTGTTGACACCTGCCTTTTCCAGCATTTTCTTCTCTTTTGCCTTATCCCATCAAAAACTTTGGTCAGTTCACTGTTAACCAAAGATAGTTGAAGGTGTAGTTTTGACCAGTGGAAGTGGGGAATCATCAACCTTTGACAAAAGAACTGTGGCTCTCAAAACGCAGGTATGAAAATGTTTTGGAGAGACCCTTCAGGTACTTGAAGTTGCCCTGTTGAGCTCTCACCTCCTGTGAGGGGGTCGCATGTTGTGATAGGAAAATCAGAGGCTTTGAGACCCTCTAAATCTGGACATGAATTCTTCTTTTTACACTTACCAGATGTGTGATTATCATTAATAGTGGGGTCCACTATTTCAAACAATGTGAGATTTGGTCGGCGATTACTAAAATAAGAAAGACGATTCTCTTCCCATGTGTGACCAGAAAATAAATGAAAGCAGTGTACTGTGTTCAGTGACACCTGCCCATAGTTTTAACTCCCCTCAAGAGAGACTCTACAGACTTGTTGAGTTGCCCTTGCTCAATAAACCATATACTCTGCATCTTGTGTGATTCCTTATGATTCTGAAAGCATTTTGGTGGAATGAGAGTCATCACCTAGACATTAAATAGTCCTAAATAGGTAGATGTTGACAAACAAGTCACATAGTATGTTATCCTACATAAGTAGGGTTTCCAGAATAGGCTTGTCCTTGTGTTGTTCAGTTGCCAACAGTGCTAACAACAGTTGTTATAACTCACCATGGACACACCTCTCTAGGCTCTATCCTTGTCTCTGAGTGGGGCTTCCCAAGGATGCTTGCTGGATCATAGTCATTACCTGACCCTTGTTTATAACATAGATTCCATTGTTCTCCTCAAGAATCTGATTTAATATGATTTGGAGAGCCCAGAAATCTGCATTTTTAAATCAGTGTTCCAGGTGACTACTGTAATCTAGAAAATTTGAGAAACAATGTCCCAGAGACAGAGCTATAGTCTGGAAACAGCTCCAGGCAGCCTGACATCCTAGGCCAACAGATGAATGCATCATGAGAAAACTCCTGTTGGCTCAATGTTGGGATAGAAACTCCTCGGGTCTTGAGGCTACTGGGTATGGTAACAATTTGTTATAGGCTCGGACATTCAAACATGGAATCACAGAACGTTAGAGCTGAGATAGTCTTAGCAATCATGTTCTCACGGTTCCCAAGCCAAGGAAAATTTTTTTAAAAATACACATTTCCAGGAGAGACTGTAGACTCTGAGCAACAAACTGAGGGTTTTGGAGGGGAGGGGGTGGGGGGGGTTAGCCTGGTGGTGGGTATCGAGAGGGGCACGTACTGCATGGAGCACTGGGTGTGGTGCATGAACAATCAATCTTGTAACACTGAAAAATTAAAATAAATTTGGGGAAAAAAAATAAAAGGAGTAGGAAGAGAAACAATGACATATTCTAAGGCTGTAAGAAATACACTTTTGCTAGGGATTAATAAAATAATGCATTATAAATTAAAAAAAAAAAATACACATTTCCTAGTTTAAACCCCAGAAGTTCAGATTCCCTAGCTCTGAGGTGAAGGAACTACTGATACAGCCCAAATAATTCATTTTGCGGATGAGAAAACTGAAGTACAGAGAGAGGTTAAGTGTCTTAACTGGAGTCACACAGCAATGTAATGGTCAAACCTAGATTAACGTGCATTCGTTCTGACTCCTCCTGAAGGGTTTTGCATTTATCTGGATAACAAAATTGATTGTGGCTCATACATAAAGCTTCGTCCTAGGATCTGGCGCTAAGATTTCTGAAACAAGACCCCTGCTCTTACAGAGCTCCCAGTCTATTGAGAGAACACAGCGTACGAGATGACAATGATACTGTGGTGAGGGTAAACTATGAACAAGGAGTTACTGAGGCCCTGTTGTTAGCCAGGCACTATTCCTGGAGAGAGCATGCTGGCTGGAAAAGACAGACCCAGTTCCTACTGGCATGGAGTTTCGATTCTTGTTGGGGCGGAAGTTTTTAAAACAACGTATTTTGAGACCATAATGTGAGTTAACACACAGTCACATAAGATGAGTAACAAGAGGGTTGCTGGCTGGCTGGTGCAGTGGTGAGAAGGGAGAGATGGGCTTCATTATTCCAATGGCCAGACAAGGTCTCTGTGGAGAAGAAATGCAGTATAAGACACGAGAGAGCCGAATCAAGTCCTATGGTGTTTTGCAAATGGTAGCTGGAATGGATTTTTTAAAAGATTTATTTATTTATTTTAGAGGGAGGGAGAGAGAGAGGGAGAGAGGATTCACAAATGAGCAAGGGGAGAAGCAGAGGAAGATGGAGACACAGAATCCTCAAACAGACTCTCACTGAACGTGGAGTCCAATGTGGTGCTTGATCCCAGTACCCTGAGATCATGACCTGAGCTGAAGTCAGATGCTTAATGGACTGAGCCAGCCAGGTGCCCCTGGAATGGATTCTTTATCTCATGTGCGGTGCCGCTGATGAAGTCTGCAGCATGGAAATGGCGTGCTCATGTTTGCTCTTTGGGAAGATGCCTCTAGAGGTTGGAGATGGGGGGATGATTCTTTGAGGCCAAGGAAAGAAAGGTGAAGGGGAGACCACATCTTGAAAGGCAGTTGCTGATCCTGCCTTATTCCTTAACCATAGTCCTTGTAAGAAGAGCCACTGTCACCAGTGGGGATAAATAATGCAGTGATGCTAGTCCCTGTGCCTGGTTCTCTTCAAGGTGCTCCAGAGTCTCATGAAGCCGCTCCTCCCCTGAGCACCTTCTCCTCTCAACTGGTCAGCCACCAGTACTCTGGTCCCCACCGGAGGAGTAGACTGGTCAAGATAGACCTTCCCAGCCTGCATGGCCCTGCAGCCTCCTGTCCAGGCCTGATCTCTTCATGGTTTTAGGGATTCTACCTCTTCCTACTTCCTCACTCTCACTTGTACTTGACCTGCCAATCTGTTCGCTCATTCCTCTCACAGCTGAATGGTGTCTAAGCTCTGCCCCTGTCAGCAAATGCTCACATTCCACCTCCGGCTTCCCTGCACAGTGTAGCCTGTGGACGACGGGGCCTGTCCCCACCCCTCACGCTACTTCCTTTTCTTGCACTGCTCTCTGTCAGCTCAGCCCCGGCCCCCACGCAAGTAGATCTGATCTATCGGAGCCAAACCTAGAGGACACTTCTCAGTCTTTCTTATGCCAGCTCTATAGCTCCTGACAATGACATCCCGTTTTGCCTCCCGACTCTCTCTGTGCTTAGTATCAGGATGGTCTCCATATTCTGTTTCTTTTTCTTCCTTTTGGGTTTATTCTTCTCCATTTCAGCCTTGGCCCTGACCCACCCTCTCCAGGCTTGTGTTCTTCAGGGAAATCTGCCTTCCCTCTCCTTGCAGCTTATAGGTGCTCCTGGCTTGAACTCTTTCCCATGTCACCGACCCCCAGAAGCACTTCTGAGTCACCTGGTTGCCTTTTGCAGTGCTCCCAACTGGGTCCCCAAAGACACCTGAAGTTCAGTGTTTCTATTAGAGAACCATTACTTGGGGTGCCTGGGTTGGTTAAGCGTCTGCCTTTGGCTCCGGTCACGATCCCGGGGTCCTGGAATGGAGTCCCGTATCAGGGTCCTTGCTCAGGGTCCCGCTTCTCCCTCTGCTTGCCACTCTCCTTGCTTGTGCACTCCCTTGCTCTCTCACTCAGGCAAATAAAGAAATAAAATCTTTAAAAAATTAAATTAAGAGAAACATTATGTATTAATAAAAAATAATAGATATTAAAATTTCTCTTTCTTGCATCTGAAGATGTTAGAGATATGGTGTGTGTGTGTTGAAAACTGGTCAGAAATGAAGAATTTTATAAGATAAGGAAAGCCCAGTATGCATTTATGAGAAAAAAATGGAGATACCTGGAAAGAAATGTTCTGGGAAGGTTGGGGGTGGAGGCAGTGACCACAGGAAGGGCCAGGGAAGGCAGGGAGGGGTGAGAAGAGGAACTTGCTTGGATGGGTAGATGTGCAAAGACAGGGAGATTGATTTTGTCAGCTTCCTAAAGAACGTGGGTATTGTGGAAAGGTTTCTAAAGGGCCAAATGACATTTCACGTACCTTTTCTTCCTTTTTTTCACTATCCTTTCTTTCCTTCTCTTTTTCTCCCTTACTTCTCTCCTTCCTTCCCACTTTTTCTTTTCTGTCATCACTGTATTTATTTCTGTCCTACAGACTCCTGTAATTGCTTATTTACATGTTTTTGTTGACAAAGGCTCTCTTCCTGACCAAATTTTAGCCAGGCTCCTCTGAGACCTCTTCTCCACTAGACCTCGAACCCCGCCCCAGTCGTATATCTGGTCTTACCAGCCTAGTCTTAGCAAAGCATCCTGCTAAGTCATCCTCCTGCCCTCAATATCTAAGCCCTTGACTCACCTTGAGCAAGAACTCTGTTAGGGTAGTTTAGTAAGAATCCTTCTTACTAGGAAGATTTCTTGATGTTTTCTTAATAACTTTTCAGCTCCTGACCCCCTCACCTTGCTCCTTGGCTATATCCTCCCCTGTTCTTACTGTCTTCTGAGTTGAGCTTGATTCCTCTCTCTTATTGTAATAGCCTTGAATAATAGTCTTTCTTATTATTTCAGTAAGTGTCAGAACATTTTTTTATTTAACAACATTCTTCACATTGTGACAGATCTCAAAGATGCTTGAGGACTGTTTATCTTGTCTCACACTACCCCCACTTGAAAGAGCCTGAGACAGCGTGGGAGTGTTTCAGGGGGAATTTTTAGGCAAAGCTCAGGGCTAAGTCTTCTTATTCCCATAACCCCAAGAGTAACACACAGAGTAATACAGAGTACTTTTTATGTTAGTGATAATAGTTCAGGACTCTTAAAAGGACAGATGAACAGTTGTATAGCAAAATTACTTTTATTTTCTACTCAAGACAACATTAAACAATAACCAACGACTATACACTACCCTGGATTTTCCAAATTCATATGTTGAAATTCTAACCTTTAAAGATGATAGCACTAATGATGGTATTAGGAGGTGGGATCTTTGGAAGTTGCTTAGGTCAAAAGGGTAGAGCCTTCATGAATAGGATTAGTGATTTTATAAAACAGACTCTACAGAGATCTCTAGAGACTTCTACCACATGAGGACACGATGAAAAGGCACCATGCACTGGATAGAGAGCCTTCAGCAGAATACAGTCATGCTGGTGACTTGAACTTGGACTTCTCAGCCTCCAGAACTATGAGCAATAAATTTCTGCTGTGCATAAACCACCCACCATGTGCTATTCTGGTCTAGCAGCCCAAATGCACTAAGACACCCACCCAGTATCCCTGTCTCTCCTCTCTTATAAATGGTTTGAAAATTCCAATGGCCACCGTATCGATAAGGGAGACAACAGTGCCATGAACAGGCCAGGTTCTCATTCTCTCTCTTCAAGTGATCTTGCTCCCTCACCTTTTCTATTTCAGAGGATTGTTTTGCCCCCCATGCCCAGCCTCCCTTTCACTTTAAAAAGCCTAGGTCAGCATGGGAGTGTTTCAGGGCAAATGTTTAGATAAAGTCCCTTATTCCTACAACCAACACCAAGAGTGATACACACAGCAATATAGTAATATTGCTATCCAGTGACAACTTTTCCTGTCTTATTTGGGGAACAGAGAGTCTACTCTCTAACTGTTAATACAAATAGTAAAGTAAATAAAACAGACATGCGGACATTCTCAAATATTATACATATGAGCTAGAGCATAGGCTTCCACAACTGTGGAGATTCCAACATTTTTAATCAACGTGGGTCACCTTTTCAGGAAAAGTTTCATTTAACTTTTTCCAAATCATTCGAGGAAATAAACATGCTAGGTGATCATATTAAGAAAAAAAGAAGAAGAGTTCCTTGAAGAAATGGCACCAAAAGAACACATGGGGTCCAAGTGTTTCCCATGAGCTTGAGATGCTCTCCCTCCTTTAGACGTATAAGAAATGACACACGCAGAGACTGCCACACATCATTGTGGGCATGGGAAGGCGCATTTGGCTAGGACCCGCCCCTTTCGAGGCTTCCTGTGTGACTTGCATTTTGATCACCGGCTCTAATTTCTTCATTTCTCATTTCTTGACTTCCAGAAATGAAGAGGATTCTCAGGGAGAAGCTCTGAAACACAACAGACCACAGCCTGGCAACCAAGCAAATTCACCGAAGTGATGACAGGACCCGGGGAGAACGATGCTTTATCTGGGCTGGATATTTCTTTGTCTTGTCACAGGAGAGAGAATTAAAGGAATGACTATTTCAGGTAGGGTTTTCACTTTTCATGTTAACACTGTGAGTCTTGTGGTCAAAGTTTGAAGTGTCAGGCAATCTGATATATCAGCAGCGTGACGTGTTAATACAGAGCATTTCCTTCCTACTGTTGAGATGGGCGCAGGAAGAGAGAAATGATGGGGAGAGCAGGTTTCAGCTGATACCACGCATCAGTGAGGAAGGAGCCCAGTTACGGTAGCGGGATGTTCAGTGGAAGTAGCTGAAGAGGAATGAGGGACGGTTTGGTCATCTTTTTTTTTTTTGGTCATCTTTAAAAGGCAAGTGCTGTGGGGCGCCTGGGTGGCGCAGTTCGTTGAGCGACTGCCTTCGGCTCAGGTCATGATCCCGGAGTCCCGAGATCGCGTCCCACGTCGGGCTCCCAGCTCCATGGGAAGTCCGCTTCTCACTCTGACCTTCTCCCTTCTCATGCTCTCTCTCACTCTCTCTCTCTCCTAATAAATAAATAAATAAATAAATAATCTTTTAAAAAGGCAAGTGCTGTGGCTACTGGCCAGCTCAAGTCCACTGGGAGGGAGTCAGAGCATGACCTTCTAAATGGAAGCAGGGAAGAAGACAGACAAAGGAGCCTAATTCTTCATTAAATCATGGACTCTTTCTAAATGTCAGTTAGAGTTTGATTATTTTTTCCTCCAGTACTGTTGGGATATAAGTGACAGCACGGCACAAATTTAAGATACACGGCAACATGATTTGACTTACTTGTAGAGTGAAAGGATTACCACAATAAGTTTAGTTAATATCCTTTATGTCACATAGCTACCAAAAATGAAAAAAGAAAAGAAGCTTCCTTGCTTTTTAGTCATGATGAGAACCCTTAGAACCCTCTTTCTTAACAACCTTCAGATCTATCAGACAGTAGTGTTAACTAGAATCTTGTGTTCTCCAGTGCCTTCCCATTACTTCTGTATCTTATAACTGTAAGTTCGTGTCTTTTGACCACCTCATTCAATTTCCCCACTCACCAACCAGCTTCAGGCAACCGAAAATCTGATCTCTCTCTCTTTTTTTCCTACTATTATATTTGTTGTTTTTTTTTTTCATGGTTAGACGCTGAAAATAATATTAGATAATTTTATTCGGTTTCTTTTTTTATTTTTTAAATGTTACCAATTTCACTTTATTTTTATGTATTTATTTTTATTATAAGTTTTGTTTTGTTTTATTTTGTTTTTGTTTTGAGACTCCACATGTAAGTGACATCACATGATATCTGTCTCTCTGTCTGACTTATTTCACTTAGCATAATGCCCTCAAGGTTCATCCATGTTGTTGCAAAAGGCAGAATTTCCTGCTTTTTTGTGGCTGAATAGTGAGTGTGAGTGTGTGTATGTGTGTATCCAACTTCTTTATTCATTCACCTGTTGATAAACACTTAGGCTATTTCCATATCTTGATTATTGTGACTAACACTGCTATGAACATAGGGGTACAGAATATCTCTTCAACATAGCGTTTTCATTTCCTTTAGATACACTCCCAGAAATGAAATTTCTGCATCATATGGTAGTTCTATTTTTAATTTTTTTGAGGAGCCTCCATATTGTTTTCCATAGTGGATATACCAATATATAATCCCAGCAGTGACGAAGGGTTCCCTTCTCCCCACCCCCCCTTGCCAGCATTTCTTATTTCTTGTCTTTTGTTGATAAGCCATCCTGCCAGGTACGAGGTGATATTTCAGTGTGGTTTTGATTTGCAATTCCTGAATGATTAGTGATGTTGCACACTTTTCACGTACCTGTTGGTCAATTATATATGATCTTTGGAAAAATGCTTATTCAGGTTCATTGCCCATTTTTAAGTGTCTTATTTGGGGGGTTTTGTTTGTTCGTTCTTATTTGTTGTGTTTGCTTTTGAGTTGTATGTGTTCCTTATGTGTTTTAGAGTTAATTGGATTTATTTTATTAGATACATGGTTTGAAAATATTTTTTTCCCATTCTGTAGGTCATCTTTACATTTCGTTGATCATTTCTTTTGCAGTGCAGAAGCTTTTCAGTTTGATGTGGTTCTACTTGTTAATTTTTTAAAAGATTTTATTTATTTATTTGAGAGAGATTTATTTGAGAGATTTATTTGAGAGAGATAGATCATGAACATGGGGGAAGATAGAGGGCCAGACTCCCTGCTGAGCAGGAAACCCGATGTGGGGTTCGATCCTGGGTCCCTGAGATCATGACCTGAGCTGAAAGCAGACTCTTAATGGACTGAGCCACCCAGGCACCCGATACTTTATTTTTTATCTGGTTGTTTGTGCTTTAGATGTCATGTCCAAAAACTCATCGCCAAGGGAGAGTTTCATCATCTTTTTTTTTTTTTATTTTAAGATTTTATTTATTTACCTAACAGAGAGAGAGAGAGAGAGAGAGAGGGAGGGAGGGAGATCACAAGCAGGCAGAGAGGCAGGCAGAGAGAGGGGGAAGCAGGCTCCCCACTGAGCAGAGAGCCCGATGCGGGGCTCGATCTCAGGACCCTGAGATCAGGGCCGGAGCCCAAGACAGAGGCTTTAACCCACTGAGCCACCCAGGCGCCCTGAGAGTTTCATCTTCTAATGCATCTCTCTGTTGCTTTGTTTCTTGTGGTTTTCAGATTGCTTCACCAAGAACCTGCTTTGGGAATATTCTTCAACAAGGGAGCAGTTTGTCTTATTTTGTAACTTAACAGAGTCACAGACATGCCACTTGTCCCATAGAAGTCAACTCTCACCAACCCAAGGCTCTAAAAACTTGCCCTTCAGTGGTTTTAAGGACCTATCTGATGTCCAGTGGTACCTACAACCTCAAAATGGAGATACGTTATGCGAAATAACTAACGACTCTGCTCACATTATCCAAAAGAGCATCCTACACTTTTTGACCATGGAAATACATAATGCTGGATCATATATCTGTAGGCCCAGGATTAGGTATGTCCCAAATGCATTCTTATATGAAAACATTCCCAAATCCTGCATTATCTGGATATAACATCTATATTCACAGGACCTTGTTAACTCTCCTAGGAGCCCTTGGGATGAGGCCTGTTGCATCAAGACCATCTTAGAAGTTAAGCATAAGACAAAACTACCCTGTATACCAAATAACTCTGTATCACATGAGCAATACCTTCTTCTTGGTAGCACTGCCCGTATTCACTGCCCTAGCCTCAACTGCCAAGGTGACGCACAAAGTCCAGAGGTGACCTGGTACCAGGTAAGGATGACTTCTCCAAAGCTGATGTGAGAGTACGGTTTTTATGATAACATCCCCATAGGTGCTTTATAGAAGCGTGGGCTTGTGAATCTGAGGAGGCCTAGCGCTTTGCGAATACTGACCTTGTGCCTACTGAGAAGACCTGACCTGCTAAAGTGGTCTTTCTCCTAGGGAGCCACAGAGTGTGACAGTGCAAGTAGGAGACCCACCTTTTTGCTCAGTGCCAGCAAAATTTCTAAAAGTTGAGTGCAGCATGCATGGGGTAAGACATAAACTTACGAACCTCCGCTTATGCAGAAGACCAGCTGAGTTCATTTCTAGTGTCTTTGGAAAACAATGGGCACTATTAGGGGAAAGGGAGACACCAGTAAGTGAGGCCTGGAGGGCTTCTGAACAAAATAGGAGACTGGAGTACTTTCCAAAGAGAGCACATCTGGGAGGACAGTTATGGCAAACATAGGTGGGCCCAGGTGACAAGTGTCTTGCCCAGGTGAGGGGGGGGTGGGGAGGGCAGGAAGGCAGTATAAAGAGGAAGGGGGGTGGGGGCAAGGAAGAGGCAGACTTCCTAATGATTTTGAGTTAGGAACCACATGTGAGTAAGCTTTATAACAAAGAACACTTCACGTTGCCATGGTGTCTTCTAGTTTTTCGACGTGCTAACAGATACATAAATGCAGCATAAGCACCTCCTTCAACATAGCCCCATGGTAGTTGACTCCTGGGCGGTGGAAACAAAGAACAGAATTTAAATTGCCTCCTACACTTGCAATCATATTTGGAAGTCCAATACTCTGCTGTAAAAACTAATGTAAAATGTCAAATTTGACTTCAAAACATGTTCGTTAGTATAAAAATATCATTTTAAATTGCCACTGATGGGGGCGCCTGGGTGGCTCAGTTGGTTGAGCGCCTGCCTTCGGCTCGGGTCATGGTCCCGGAGTCTCGGGATCGAGTCCCATATCGGACTCCCGGCTCTGCGGGAAGTCTGCTTCTCCCTCTGACCTTCTCTCCTCTCATTCTCAGTCTCTCTCTCTAAGAAATAAGTAAATAAAAAATCTTAAATTGCCACTGATGGGTCATGCAAGGGGCCCACATTTAACTGGTGGCTCTACACACTCCAAGACTCAGCAATCAAAGAGTTGTGTAAGTACAAGCACCGTGGTGTGAGAAGCCATTTCCTCCCTCAATTCCCCTGACACTTGGTGACAATTGGTAGATAGGCGGTATCATGTCTGCTATAGAAATAAGTATACAGGCACGCCTGGGTGGCTCAGTCAGTCAAGCCTCTGCCTTCAGCTCAGGTCACAATCCCAGGGGCCTGGGACTGGGCCCCGCATTGGGCTCCCTGCTCAGCAGGGAGCCTGATTCTCCCTCTCCCTCTGCTGCCTCCCCTGACTGTGCTCTCTCTCTCTGTCAAATAAATAAAATCTTAAAAAAAAAAAAAAAAGAAAAGTATATAGAGAGAACAAGTGATGCGAAGTGTTGTCGGTCTTACATTTGTATTTTAAAATGACACTGAAAAAATGCTGGGCTCACTAAAATCCTAACTTAAGAAATACATTAATTTCATAACCTCTAAAATGAGGTTAGCCAGAAGAGTCCATGATTCCGTTCATTATTTTCAGTTCCCTCTTTTTTTAATTAAAGATTTCACTTATTTATTTGACAGAGAGAGCCACAGAGAAAGAGAGAGACAATCAGGGAGGAGTGGCAGGGAGAGGGAGAGGGAGAAGCAGGCTCTCTGCTGAGCAGAGAATCCAACTTAGGGCTCGATCCCAAGACCCTGAGATCATGACCCTAGCCAAAGGCACCTGCTTAACCCACTGAGCCACCCAGGCGCCCCTATTTTCAGTTCTCTTAAGAAAAAAACTCCCTTGGGTTCAAAAGTATTTGTGGTCCAGGATGACAGATATCTTGCTACGTCAAGGTAGGCAGTTCCTAGGCCAGTAAAGCAGGCTTGCCCCCAGTCGTTGCAGATCAAAAAGCATTTACATTTTCAAGGACTGTATCCCTGAGGTGAAGGCTGTTTTCACTCTCAGGTAAACAGAAGCCACACAACAGTCGTCAGCTTTCTGCATGTATCGCTCTGATAAGCGAAACCCTAACAGTGTATGACATTCACAGAAGGAGGCTTTATGTCACATCTCTGAGATCTTGTCAGGATGTGTTTAGTGGTAAATAGGCATCTGTCCTAGGGGCGCCTGGTTGGCTCAGTGGGTTAAAGCCTCTGCCTTCGGCTCAGGTCATGATCTCAGAGTCCTGGGATCGAGTCCCCCATCGGTCTCTCTGCTCAGCCGGGAGCCTGCTTTCCCCTCTCCCTCTGCCTGCCTCTCTGCTTACTTGTGATCTCTCTCTGTCAAATAAATAAATAAAATCTTTTTTAAAAAATAGGCATCTGTCCTAAGAGTGAGCAAACGATGGCTCTTGCTCATTGTGCATTCTGATGCAGATTTAGATAGGTTGTCATTCCGTTAGGTTTCCCAATTGCACGTATGTGTGCGTGTGCCTACATGCACCTGTGCACACACATACACACGCACGCGTACGTGCATGCAGTAACCTGAAAAGTCCCAGACCCCTCAGAAGGAGTGTATCACTAGACGTTGTGACATTAGGCAGCAAATAATACACAATGTGTCTTTGCTTCACGCTGAACCCCTAGTGCTCGGGTGGTGGGTAGGTCACACCTAAGCCGTCTCAGAAGAGATTGCGGATGCTAACACTGGCTGGGCAGATGAAAACATGGCATTACTGAATTCAGATGAAACTTCTGACCGGGGATGCCTCTGCCGGATGTATAGAATATCCCACTGAAATAAATGCATGGGCTCGAGGCTCTGGGGGCTTTCAGGAGATTTTTAATAGATGCATCAAAAAAATTTAGGCTTGGCAATTCTTTTTTTTAAATTTTTTTTTAAAGATTGTATTTATTTGACAGACAGAGACAGTGAGAGAGGGAATACAAGCAGGGGGAGCGGGAGAGGGAGAAGCAGGCCTTCCACTGAGCAGGGAGCCCGATGCAGGGCTCGATCCCAGGACCCGGGGATCATGACCTGAGCCGAAGGCAGACGCTTAACGACTGAGGCCCCCAGGAACCCCTAGGCTTGGAGATTTTTAACTGAAATATTAAATGACCAAGAAGTCAGACTTAAAGTGAATTATCTGTTCTTTACTCAAAGAACATTTTCTCTATATTTTGCTAATTTCTAAAACTATAATAAAAAATAGCCAACACAGACTTCATCTTAAATAAATGAAAATTACATTTAATGAGAGGGCATTTTATGTTCTTTAAGCAAATCTATGACATGGGCAAAATCGTAACAGGGCAGCAGTAGAAGTCCTTCCACAATGGCATTGAGACACAATTGTCGGCAACCTTGCTGTGGCCTCCTGTCAGTTAGATTTGTGGCCCAAGCAACCTTTCCGTTGGTGGTTTAACACAATGTCACACATATGGCACACTCACTTGCCACAATGCTGGTGTGGCCACTGTATCACCTCTGAGCCTTGCATTCCGTGGAATGTATGCGTTCAGACTTGTCACTTCTCCTTCTCATTTCTTTTTGGCCTACTTTTCTCAGAGCCACTAGTACTGCCTGGCATTCTGTGAGCCTAGGGACCCAGGGAACTGGTGAGTTGCTAAGACTGGCTAGACCGAGGATCAGTGTGCTTCCAAGTAGGGAAGAAGTAGCGATCATTTCAATTTGATTACTGAAAAGTCTTTTCAAGGTCGGTACATTGGCCCATTCAGTTGTTCTCACTGAGCAATTTCAAAGTGCTCATAATCCTGCACAACTTCCTGACATCTGTTCAGTGCTATAACCCACATGCTGCCTAACCAATAGTGAAAACAGAGAAACTATTTTCTTCCTTGCTCTGAGCAGCATATCAATGCGGTCTAAGATTGCTTTGGGAGATGATGAGGTCTAAGCTGTGAAGGTCTTAGATGCGGTCTAAGATGAGCTTTGAGATAGCTCCATTATGTGGTCGGTTTATTCTTAGTTGGCAGGTAGGGATTTTTGTTTTATTTGTTTTTCACAAGAACTGTGATCAAGCCGATTCAGTTTTGTGCTAACAGAGTAGAATTTGTAACCCACGTTCACGAGTTTACATTTATTCTAGTTAAATTCTGATTTGTTGATTTTAGCTCACCACTCTACATAGCCATTGGAATTGATTTTGAAACCCATGATACTACAGTCCCAGACATGTGACTTGAGGATGAGAGGCAGGCATGATAGGTCTTAGCAAAAATACTGAATGGCCAGCCAACTCAGCTGTTGACTCTAGCATGATCCCATGGCCCCTTAATCCACAACTTGGGAAGTATTACTGTTCAGGTAACTTAAAAAGGGCACCCAAATGTTGACTCATTCAGCCTATGTGTATCTATTTTTATTTAACAAAGACCTCATGAATGTATTTTCCAAATGACTCCCTACAGTAAAGACAGAACATCTCCTCTATTCCTGTATTCCTCTGAGGCTCTGGTCAATTCATTTATCATACCGAAAAGTGACAAGACTGGCATAAATATTGGTAATGAGGACAAGCTGGCTGAGATCACCAGCTTTCCTTGTTTGAGAATGCATAAGCCATCGTCCAATAATCCATTCAAGACTTTGGCTAGAGAAGAACATCTACCTTGTTGGTCTGTACTTTTCATAATGTACCCTTTTCCACTTAGAAAATAAATATGAGTATAAAATTTACATGTAGGATATGGTCAGTTAATGATTAGAGCAAGAGACTGAACCTGCAGGAAAAGGCAGATGGGTGACAGAAAACAGAAGCATAAGGGGCACATTCCATGAATGGTGAGTGGCTCAACATGGTGGGAGTGGAGAGTTCCTGAGGGGTGTACTTAGGGTTAGGGCTGAAAACAAAGGCTGTAGGTTGGTTACATTGTATGGTTATTGGGGGTCACTGTTGCTGTGACTGAACTTTAAGATTGTGAATCCTGATCCAGGGAACTAGCTGTGGGGACAGAAAGGAGTTGGTGGATGCTAATGATATCTTCGAGGAATAAAATATAAGATGAAATACTTTGGGGAACATAAAAGGGATGACTCATGTTTTGGGTCTTTCTGGCTCAAATATGCATAACATTTAGCAAGTTGAGAAAGAAGAAGTGAATTCAGTGAAGGATAAAAGAGCTCATATACACAGATCTGGACATAGTGTGTCATCAAAATAGTCATGGGAATGTCAAGTCCATCAGGGAGGGTAGGGCTGAAGAGGTCCATGCTGGGAGTCCTCCCAGAGTAGATAGAAAAGTCCCTAGTAGGAGCTCCACTGTGTTGTCCAATGGTGGGGAGCACCACTCCCATAGAATAACACCATGTGAATTGTACTTCCTAGGACGGCTGCACGGCCTGGGAGTATTAGAGCTTGATGACAGTGGGGGTGACATTTCAATAGCTGCTCCACCTAGAATACATTTTCTTTGTTCTTCTTGCTTCACACATTCCTTTAAAGTCCCGGTTTAGTGTCTTCCTCTTTTCTGCATGCCTCTGTCCTAAGACTTACTGACACTATTCATAGTGTCACATTGAGATGTTCCTCCTTCCATATTTTAAGACTCTTCCATAGCTGAGCAAAACAGCCCCATTCGCATCTCTCTTTCCTACTGGAATTATTTGCGATTGTCTTACCAGAATAGGGTCCCCATCATTCTTGACACAAATGGCCTCTCCCTTAACTATTTTCTTTGATGTTTCCTTTTAGTTCCATCTCATTAAGACTTAGGAATACATATGAAGTCATGTATTTATTTATTTTATTTTATTTTTTTATAAACTTCTATTTTTTCAGTGTTCCAAGATTCATTGTTCATGCACCACACCCAGTGCTCCATGCAATATGTGCCCTCCTCAATACCCACCACCAGGCTCACCCAACCTCCCAATCCCCTACCCCTCAAAAACCTCAGATTGCTTATCAGAGTCCACAGTCTCTCATGTTTCATCTCCCCCTCCAATTTCTCCCAATTCATCCTTCCTTTCCTTCTCTCAATGTCCTCCATCTTTCCTTATGCTCCACATGTAAGTGAAACCATATGATAATTGACTCTCTCTGCTTGACTTATTTCACTCAACATAATCTCTTCCAGTCCTGTCCATGTTGATATAAAAGTTGGGTATTCATCCTTTCTGATGGAGGTATAATATTCCATTGTATGTATAAACTGTATCTTCTTTATCCATTCGTCTGTTGAAGGACATCTTGGCTCTTTTCAGTTTGACTATTGTGGACATTGCTGCTATGAACATTGGGGTACATGTGGCCCTTCTTTGCACTACATCAGTATCTTTGGGGTAAATACCCAGTAGTGCAATTGCAGGTTCATAGAGTAGCTCTATTTTTAATTTATTTTTATTTTTTAAGATTTTATTTATTTATTT
>CM052811.1:72753556-72844005 GCA_028533885.1 Nasua narica
CAAGGTCCCCCCACACTTATGTTTCTATGAAAAAAAAAATCAGGTCCACTTTATTTTGACCCATCCCCACTGTGGCTCAGCTGAGGTCTCAGTCACAAATCTGCCTCCTCTCCATATTACTTTCATGGGTGATTCATGACACACCTCTGCTCCAATTTCCGCTCTTTGTATGTGATTACTGTATTCTCTACAGTTTTATCTCTGAATTTTACCCCCTGCTCTGACTCTTCTTTTGAAGGGGTCCCTAATCCTTGACATCAGCTGATCGATATTTAACACTGTCTGCCCCCCCTTTTTTGTTTTCTTTTACTTCCCGCCTGCGGCTGCCCCTCTCTAACCAATTCTGACCCTTCCCTCAGGCTCTTTGCCACCTTACTGGAAGGCCCTTCTTGGGCCACAGAAACCACACTAGAGACTTAGGGTAGGGGAATCCCTGTTCCTATGAGTTAGCATGAGAAGTGGAAGGGAAATTCCTCGATGAGAACATGAACCTCAAGAGTCAGAAAAATTTACATTGACCCTCGGTCCTCTCAATTGCTAGCTCTGGGATACAGAGCCACACACGAACTCCAAAACCTCAGTTTCCTTCTAGACTCTGTGCAGTCCAATTCAGAGAATCCTCTGAGTGAATCACGTGGGAAAGAATTTTATGATCTGTATAGGTAAGAGATACTGACTATTTTGTTATTTGTGTTGCTTATCTTTTTGCTTTGGATTGCTGTGCTGAGAGGTATAGTCTGGGGGCTATTTGTTGGAGATTGGAAGGCCATGTGCTACATGGAAGTTAGGGGCTACAGAATTATTGGTACAGTGAAACTCAACCATTCAACAGATATTTATCAAGCCCTTTCTATGTCTTAGCCCCTAGTGATACAAAGATACATGACTTATGCTTCAAAACCTTTCAATTATACATACTTTATTTGCTCAGCATTTACAAAGGGCTTACTCTTGCTGGCCTGCTTGCCGTATACTAGAGACACAAAGACTAAATCCATCTACATACATCAGTCCCTTCACCGTGGCCTTATTTCCTAATGCCATGCTCCATTTCAAATGTTTCCAGGATGGCACTTACCTTCAATGGAGTGATTCCTACATATTCCTAAAGGCTCTGATTAGCCTGGAGGGGGGATCCCTGCTTCCTGTGAACTGAGCCAACGCTGCCCAAGTGCGCTATATTCTGGCCTACTGCTCGGGGTCTGCCTTCTTAGACCGAGCACTCTCCCAGTCTCAGAAGGCAGTCATGACTCCGTATCCCCTGATGGGAGGGATTTAGGTTTATTCCTGCCAGTGTGTCCAGGAGCAGCCATGTGTCTTGGCACAAAGGCGGTCTCAACACTGACCTAGAAAGAGGTGACTATACACATAAATTACAATCAGAGGGCTATGAGCAATTGTGGAGGTCTGGGAGCATATAGGGACTGGTTCTACTGGGAGAGTGCCTGGCCACTCCCTTCACGAGAGTTACATCTTGAGTTAGAGTTAAAGACTGAGCTGCAGCCTACCCAATGGTGGGGAAAGTGGTGGGAGAGGTGTACGGACACATGGATGGAGAAAGAACATGGTTAATTAGGGAATGGCAAATGGGTGGAGAGGCAGTAGCAGGAAATGAGAGCAGAAAGGCATGGTAAGTTCAGTCAGGGGAGGACTTTAGACCTTAGAAGAGCATCCCTGATGGATATGCTAAATAAGGGAGAGAAATGTTCATAATTGCATTATAGTTTCCACTCAAGTTTGGGTTCACCATGAGTTCTTTGTTTCTCATTCATCCGTCATTCTTTATCATATCTATGTATACCTGTTTAGTTATTTACTTAATATTTTTAATTTAAATTTCACCTTTTTGAGTTACATCTATTCAGAGAAGAAACTTTATATTATCCCCATACACAGAAAAAAAGAAAACTATGTCAGTTTCCATAAATATAAATAAATGCGGTTTAAAAAAAATCATTAAGGTATCAAGTCCTTAAAGCACTGTGACTTTTCTAGAATATTCTCAGAGGCCTACGTCATGCTTTGGGAAATACTAGGCTAAATGAACTCTTTGTGGATCAGTCAGATTTGGTGCCTCGATCTCAGTGGATAAGGTAATTGTATTTAAAAATGCCTCTCGTGAACAAATGAGAATCTTACAAATACGTTTTCTGAACAGAAGCTCTTCATAGCTTGGTTGATACTCTCATTTGTGAAGTTTTTCTATTGTTGTGACTAATATTAATAACAATTCTCTGGTTAAAGAAGGTCATTTATTTTTCTTATCCCTTGGATCAGAATGGAAAGCTACTCCCTGAAGAAAGGAGCAACTCAATCCTAGTGGATGAAGTTTATGAAGAACAGGACGGCACATACGTATGTGATTACAAGGAGTCAGATAACACAAGTTCACGGACAGTCAGAGCTGTTGTTCAAGTGACAACCATCGGTAAGTGAGATTTTCATTTCCAGCTCTGGGATTTGAAGCCCCATTACCCAGTTAAAGTTACCTTCCTTTGGCTTAGTCATGGTTTCCTTTTTGGAAAAAAAAATTATAATCATATACTGGTAGTCATGGGAAGCCTTAAATGCATGAAAATATTAATTTTCCCATTAACCTAGATTCCATCCCCCAGGGAAGGCCTAGTTCTGGATCACATTCAGATTGTTGCAAGTTGGGTTTTCCTTGCAGTAATCAATCCCTGGTTTGTTTTTGTAATAAGTTTAAAAATTATATTAAGTATTTTACGCACAGCAATAAGTAATACCGTGAACCTATCGCCAGCTTTAATACATGTTAATGTTTCTCCACATGCTTAAAATCTTGCTTTACCTTTTTTTAAAAATTTTTTTATTAACATATAATGTATTATTTACCCCAGGGTACATGTCTGTGAATCATCAGGCTTACACATTTCACAGCATTTGCCATAGCACATACCCTCCCCAATGTTCATATCCCCATGCCCCCCCCCCCAACCTCCCAGCAACCCTTAGTTTGTTTCGTGAGTTTAGGAGTCTCTTATGGTTTGTCTCCTTCCCCATCCCATCTTGTTTCATTTCTCTTCCCCACCCCCCCATAACCCCCTGACCTGCCTCTCAAATTCTTCATATCAGAGCGATCATGTGATAATTGTCTTTCTCTGACTGACTTATTTCGCTTAAATCTTGCTTTACCTTTAAAGAAGCAAAACATTGCAGGGACAGCTTGAGGTCTATGCTCTTATCTCTTCCTGCCTCTTCCCTTCCCAGCTGTAGTCCAATCTTGTAGCTTATCTTCTTTCATTTATGTCCTTATGCTTTTCTACAAATGTATGTAGACATTAAAAAAACAGAACATCGTTTTATGTTATAAAATGTGTTTTGTGTTAAAAACCCATGGTATTATTCTAAGGTATCATTTTGTCAATTTACACCCCTCTCAGCAAGGAACAGATTCCCTTTATTCCCAAATAATGTTTGGTGTTATCAGACTTTCTGATTGGTGTCAAGTGAGATCTCTCTCTCTCGCTCTCTTTTAGAAGTCCCAGTTTACATTTCTATGAGTACCAATGAAGTTTAATATCTTGTTATATGTTTATTGGTCTGTTGGGTTTATTGTTCTGTGAACTATTTTTGGCCCTGTCTTTTCATTGGGTCATTCTTACTGGATTTACAAGTATATTGTATGCTGCAACTAATTTAAGCATGGCTTTTGTCAAAACACAACAGGGTCAGTCATTCACGGTTTGTGTTAAAGAGCTACAGAAGGGTTGACTTAGCTCTTAGTAAATACATTGACTATTTTTATGTCCTCTTCTTTTACTGTAAGATACAAATTACATTAAACACCCTGAGACCAAGCTAACCACTTCTGCCTTCTTTCTAGATCTCAGCAGTTTACATTTATATTAGATTGTTCCTTGGAGGAGAAGTTATAATGCAAATATCCCACTTGTGCCCCTTGCCTCCTCAACGGAATATGTGATTGGTCCTCACTCAGGCATGATTAACTCAGCCCATCAAATTTTCAGGGGCAGAATCTACTTTTCTCTTTCTCCCAAGGGATGCCCTACAAAATCTGTTGCCACTCTGTCAACCAAGCATTCCTGTCTTCCTCACTCACTCATTCATTCTTTCACATATTCATTTTTACACAGATATTTGTTGCACATCTAATACGTATCGGGCACTGGGCTTGGTGCTACCCTATAAGAATGAGCACCTGGACACTTTCTGTGGCCACCCAGAACTTCCCACTTTGTGGGGCACACAGGCCATCACAATACATTTCCATGAGTGGTGAGAAAGGGAAGCAGTGGCACATACGGAAGGCCCACCAAACCGTAACCTGGACACACCATGTCCAAGTGAGAACTGAGGGATGAGCCCAAACCCAAGCAATGAAGGTGGTCAAGATGTCATTACAGGCAGAGGGAGCAGCACAGTCAATGTCTGGGAGATGAGAGAGCACATGCACAGTTCAGGAAGAAAAAGAAATTCCATTGAGAGTGAATGTCTGGTAACAGGACTGGCATCACACTGTTTTAGCGCCTTTGCACTTTATGTAAGGAAGAATGGGGAGCTATTGAGGGCTCTAAGCAGGAGAGTGTCATGAATAGATTTGTATTTGATATAGGTCACTCCATCTACTGTTTAGAAAATGGATTTGGAGGGGGAGCGAGAATGGAGAGAGCCATTGGTGATGGTGGCCTGAACTAGGAGCTGCAGTGGGGATGGACAGAAGTGGACAGACTCAGGAAATGTGGAGGGGAATTGGAGTGGAATCCAAAAGGATTTGGAATTGGTGATGAGAAAGAGGGAAGAGGAAGGATCCAGGATGAGAGAGTTGGGTTTTAGGTTGGGCAGCTAGGTGGACTTTCTCTTAGATACTGAGAGAGGATAGCCTTGCATGGCGTAGATAGGAGCTGGCATAAGGCACAAATGGGGGAGCAGCAGGTTTGACGCATATTCTTAAAAGATGCCCCTGGTCGCTCACTGCACAGACTTAGCAAAGGTGATGAGAAATGGCTTTATTTGTGCATCAACAGAACATGATGATGGATTTAATGTGTGAAGAGGGAAACGAAGGATTTTTTTTTTTTCTGGCCTGGATAAGTTGATCAATGGTGACACCATTTCATCAAACAAGCAAGAAAAGGCTGAAAAAGTAGAGGGTCTAAGGAAGAAAGGAAGGATTGAGTCTGAAAGGACTTTCAGTGATCCAAATCACAGTGACAAGGAAGAATTTGGATAAACCAGTCCAGCGATGTTAGGGCTGGAGATGAAATGGGAGGGTGGTCAACGTGATCCCTAAACCAAAGGGGCTGCATGAGGTCACAGGAGTGAGTATAGAGAGAAGAGGGCCTAGAACTGAGGCCTGGAGCACTGCAGTACTTGGAGAGGTTGGGAGGAAGGGGAGGATCCCTAGAGGAGCTACAGCAGGGGTGTGGGAACAGAGGGAAACTGTCCCAGGGCAAGTGACGAAAGTATCTCCGGGCAGAGGGAGACTCTGCCTCAGTGGTGACGTTTGAGAACTCATCATTGGATCTGGGAAGATGGCAGTCATTATTTACATAAGTGAGTGGGTACTGGTGGGAGGGCGGGGAGGAGACCTGTAAAGGAAGTGAAATTGATGACGTGGGAAAGAGATCATTTGGAGGTTCAAGACCTTTTGTAGGGAAGAGGCCTAGAGACTGAACAGCACAGCAGAGAACAAGGAAGAAAACTGATATTCACAAGAAGCACAGAGAAAGCAGAGCCCCCAAGCACACTGGGAAGTGAGCAGAGAGGCGAAAGGCGAATGGGAGAGTAAGGAAGCATTTCAAGAAATGGTGCCCAGCGGTGTCCAATGGTGCTGTGAAATAAAACTGAAGAAAAACTCAGTTGTGCCCCTGGGATTAGGTGCCAGGAGGTCACTGGGGTCTTTAGCCAAGGCAGTCTCTGTGGAGTGATGGGGGCAGGCATTGAACTCCACAGGAAGCGAGAGAATGGGGATGAGCATATAGAACATTTCAAGAATTTGGCTGGGATAAAAGGAGAATGAGTGCAGCAGGGAAATGAGGTGCAGGGATTTTTCTCTGTTTTAAGATTGAGAGACTGAGCACGGATAAATGCCAATGGGGAGGAGTGGTGGGGGAGGAACAGAGAGGGGAGAGAGAGAGAGGCAAATATATAGGGGAGAGAGTTGGAAACTTGGAGGGAGGGAGGTCCCTGAGAACTAAGAGGACAACGTCTAGAGCAATGTCCTAGACAATGTCTAGGACAATGAATTTTCCTCTATCAGGAGATGGGACATAGTCAAGAGGACGTTTGACCATGACTATTCAACAGTTTGGGGCAGGAAGTTGAGGGATACATGAGTAATAGGGGGTCGGACTCACCTTTGTTTTGAAATAAACCACTAACTCAGTAATGGAGGGGGTGGATTCCAGTCTGGCTGATGTGGGTATTTTCTCGGGTGTGTCCTTCTTCTGGATTACTCAGCCAGATGGTGCAAAAAAGCAATCTTGTAGGAGAACACAGGAGTAGGGGCTCAGGTCTGCAATGGCTGAGCAGGGTTGGTGTGGAAGAAAATGCACCCAGGTGGATAAGTTTTGTGGGTTTTCTTTAAGATTTTATTTATTTATTTGAGAGAGAGAGAGAGAGGAGAGAGAGAGAGAGAGAGATCACAAGTAGGCAGAGAGGCAGGCAGAGAGAGAGGGAAGCAGGCTCCCTGCTGAGAAGAGAGCCTGATTCGGGGAGAGAGAGAGAGAGATCATGACCTGAGCCCAAGGCAGAGGCTTTAACCCACTGAGCCACCCAGGCACCCCAGTAGATAAGGTTTTGTCAGGGACTAATGTTTTACTAGCACCTGCGACCTGATGTCATGGTCATTTTTGGAGGTTTGTTTTTCACATGGAAACCTAAGTTCCTAGCCTTATAGAATATGACTCAAAATTGAAGAGGGAGCTCCAAAGCATTGAGATCAAAGTACCCCTTTGTATGTACATCTTCAGCGAGCAGGCTTTCAGATTTCCCAGTGCACATAATAATTTCTATTTTCCTCTTTCAGTGAAAGACACTAATCACAAACCAGATATTCTGGATCCCATCAAGGACACGCTGGAAGTAGAACTTGGTAAGGTGGGTTGTGTTATCACCACTGAATGATGCTGTGCTTCCGGGAGCAGGTCTAAGTGTGATATGAGGAAAAGGGTCTCGGGATTTTTTTACAAGATTTTATTTATTTGTCAGAGAGAGAGAAAGAGAACACAAGCTGGGAGGAGTGTCAGGCAAAGAGGGAGAGGGAGAAGCAGGCTCCCCACTGAGCAAGGAGCCCACTGCAGGATTTGATCCCAGAACCCTGGGATTATGACCTGAGCTGAAGGCAGACGTTTAACTGACGGAGCCACCCAGGCATCCCAAGGCTTGGGATTTTAAGTCAAACAGAATTGAGTGTGAATCTCGGCTTGGCCACCGGCTACTTTTGTGGCCTTACAGAGTAACTTATTCTCTCTAAGCTTCAGGTTTTATATCTGTAAACAGAAGAAAACTGACTTCATCTGGATGGATTGAGAAATGTAGGCCAATGTATGTTAGGTGACTGGTGTAGCGGACATGATCAATAGATTTTTAGATTCTTCCTTCCTCATCCAGAAACAGGTGCTTACATATATTATTAGGTCCATCGGTGAAGTCTGTAAATTTAACCGGTTTACTAACTTGAATAGTATGAATCTTTGCAAACATGGTGTTTGGTGTGGCCTTTAAGATAATTATAGAGGAACACTACATCCCCTGCTCAAGTAACTCATATTCCCAAGTAGTGTCTTCTTTTGGGCAGAGTTGCTGAGTGACTTTCCTTTTGGTCTCCTTGTATTCTATCAACTTCAATAACATCCACATTTTCCCACACAGTAAAATAAGAGCTGCTCTATTTAAAACCAAGTACTGGTTATTCCAATAAAATAAGCGCTCTTTTAAATGCTAAAATATTTATAATTATAGAAATGGCAAAATAGGTACTATGGTAAAAGACCGCTAGATGGCAGTATCAGTGTGTCCTGATTATGGAAATGAAATTTGCGAAACCAGCAGCATCACAAAAATGCAAGGAAGGAGGAAAGAAAGAAAAAAATTAATAATTCAAAAATAGCCAAGCTACATATGGTTTCAGTTAATTTTGAAGAATTACAGGGCAGGGGGACATTATTAAGATGCAAAGATGATTTTTTTTAAAGGTGAAAATGTGGGTTTGAGGCAGAATGTATCTGGATACCCCTTATGGGAAAAATGGGTAGAAAGAGGATAATGTAATAATATGCATCCCCACCTCAGTGCATTGTTCAAGAAACTGCTGAATATCTAAATAATTTCTTCTTTAAACTACATTAGCACAACCTCACAATTTTAATTTAATATGCAAATATTGATTAGCAGTAAAATGTTCTTTATTGACACACCTTGTACTCAACAGCAGCGTTGGAAGAGCAGGCTGTCACTGAGGGGATTCCTCATTTTCCCCCGTGTCTATTCTTAAACCACATCAGAATTCTTAGTGCTATGACCATATAGTCCAAGTCTGAGATATAAGTCTTGCCCATTCTTATTTGTTTCCAAATGAGAGACAGCTAGGTTTGGTTATTCCTGGCATACCTGTTTTTTTGCCTACAAATGTGATTGCAGTCATGAACGGTCTTCCGGTGGAGTCTTTCTCCTGAGGACAAAGTGTTCTCATGGACTTCCTATTTTCTGCGTCGTCTTCACTTTCAGGAAAGCCTTTAACTCTTAACTGCACGGCACGATTTGGCTACCAAAAGGACTTTAGGCCTGTAATAAAATGGTACATTAAAGATTCCGACCGGGAGTGGGAAGTCCCAACAGCTGAGGAGATCGGGTAAGAAGGAAATTGGCAGACAATATTCTTTGCAACCTACACTAAATGCTTTCACCTTTGGAAACTTTAAAAATGCTGGAGGGGACGAAGGTGGGAGGCATAGGGTGGCTGAGTGATGGACATTGGGGAGAGTATGTGCTATGGCGAGTGCTGTGAATTGTGTAAGACTGATGATTCACAGACCTGTACCCCTGAAACAAATAATACGTTATATGTTTAAAAAAAAAAAAAGTACACCCCGAGGTAAGCCAACAGGAGCAGTTGACAGTGTGGCCACTAGCGCCAACTAGTGGTGAATAGAAAAGCACGGAAATGCAAAGTTCAGGTTCATTTTAAACAGCAGTTTCTGACAGGCCATAAGATATTTAAGTAGTTGTGAAGCTCAGTTTGTAGCAACAGTTTGATGCAGCTGCTTTTAACATCAAGCTGACAAGCAGAGAGGCATACCGACCCAGGCTGCCTCAATGGAAGTAGCACGCCCAACCAATGGGAGAGAATGCTGTCTTCCCCCACCCCATTTTCCCCAGTGCCATCCATTTAGAGTAGTGGTGAGTCCAGGGATCTAAATCTTCAGTCATTAATGGTCTGGAATGTGTCCAGAGGAAAATGCACAATAATGGGTCCGACCAAAAATATGTGAAGTGAGGAACAGTTGAAGCTACCCAACTGGAAAGAAGATGAAGAGATGGGATATCTGTCTTGAAGTCCTTGGAAGCCATTATGTTTTATGAAAACTTGACTTAGTTTGTAGCTCTCTGGAGCACAGAACCCTGATTAGAGGACTGAATTTACTGGGAAGACAGTTTGGCTTAATAGAAAGGAAAACTCTAACTATTCGGAGCTATCCAACACCTCATGAACCTGGACTCTGGTCCCCGGAAGGATTAAGTGCTTGGATCTAATTGCTCAGGGCTGTCACTAAAAAATAGAGTCCCTTGTTTTTCCAAAATCTGTTCCCAAGGAACAGTCTTTGTATTAAGCACTTCATTCTGATTCTTAAAACATTTTAATGAACAAATGTAATATTTTGAAAAGTACACACTACTACAAAAAGTAAAGAACAAATTTTGATGACAGTAACTTAGCAAGAACTTCTAAGACAAGGGAAGTCACACAAACCCTTGGGTTTGAATCTGTTTTCCACATATTGGCAAGGTGACTCTTGACCCCTGCAAAACTACATCCCACCACCTATAATCTATGGACACTTATGTCCACTTTCCAAGGTCCCTGTAGGGAGCTGATATAGTAGAGGTGACATGCTCGTCACGGTCCCTGACCAGTAGGAAGCATTCAGTGAATATGAGTTGGTATTGTAGTCCCCAAGCAACACAGCCTAAAACACCACCCACATAAATAATATTCCTGTGGACAAGACAAAGACAGACTGTAGATCGGCAACTTTAGAGAACCCAAACTACAAATAAATACTGAGGCTTACAACTTGCTGGATGGGGAAGAATGACATAGGTCCAGGACTCAGCCTGCCACTTCCAAGCAGAGTGACCTTGGACCACCTTCTGTTCCCTGTCTGCGCTGCTGCCCAAGTCAGGGTGCTCCTACTCTTATCTCATGGGGGCTCCTGTGAGGTAAGGCATGCCCGAGACTCAGTAGTCCACATTTGCGTTCAGAAGAGTGGTACATGATAGACCCTGGGTGCAAGTGAGTCAATAGTCAATATCATTCTTAAATTATTGTTATTGTCTGTTTTCAAGGGGAATGCTTAGAGTAGTGAAGGTCAGATGAGGCCCACAGTAAATGAAATCCTGGTGTAAATGCATAAAATAATGCTTAGCAGAGTCAGTAATCAAAAAATGATCCCCCAGGATAAGATGATCAATCTCATGTTCTTCGGGCCTCTCCCCTTACTCTGTGATCCCCTAGCTCTTCTGAAAGCCAAACCGCTGGCTGCTAATATGAATGCTAAATATTGCAAAAGGTGGTCAGTTTGTGCAATTGAATGAATAGGGTATTCATTCTTCTCTTCTAGTGTAAAATCTACCAAAAAGGATAAAGTCATTGCACGCGTTATCCACTTGAAAGAAGTTACTCAGAGGGAGCTTCGCAGGAAGTTTATTTGCTTCGCCCAGAACTCCATCGGGAACACTACCCAGTCCCTCCAACTGAAAGAAAAGCAAGCAGGTAAGCCTGGAAGCTTGCCACACCATGCACACAACTGCTTTTATCTGAGGGGAGAGGAATTTTCCTAAAGAATTGTAATGATGATGACAGCAATTAATACTTGCTAGTTGCCGGACACTCTGCACTTCGTTTGTATTAAACCATTTGATACTTTGACCAAGGACACATCATTAGTAAGTTTCATATCAGTGATCCAGAACTGGTCCTCTTAACTAATTCTCTATGTATGGGGGCCGTGTTGGAAAAGCCTGTCATTCATTCATTCACTTATTTATTCATTGATTCACTTACTTATTCAGTCTACAAATACCTAAAGGGAATGTCCTGTAAGAGGTACCTAGGACCTAGCTCCCTTTTAGGGTTTTCTTTTCCTGCCTTCTCAATTCAGAGAACATGGTGATTGGGTATTGGGGAATGGAGAGAAGAGTCGTCTTGCTTACTGCTCAGGGTGGTATGTGTAATATCACAGATCACAGCCTTTTAAAGGGGGAGTGGAAATTCCTGGTTGAGCATAGTTTTGAAGTTTCTTTAAGAAGACAATCATAAGCTTGATGAAATGCATTCAATTAATAAATGATTACAAGAACGAGCAAGTTTTAAATGCTACTGAAGCTTACGTGAGACAAAATTTGTGCTTGGCCGTAGCGGATGCTTTGTAATGGCTCTCCTGCCAGGAGAGGGGTGTGGAAGGTCTCACGTGTTAGGTATGGTGGTGGGTACAAAATGAAACCAAGCCACGCATAGCCCCTGGCCTCAGGAAGTTTAGACTTTAGTGGTAATGATAGTGCATGAAAATAATGTATAATATGCAATGAGAGGGATGCAAATGGGTTGTGTGGAGGTTTATGGGGACTAAATAACAAAAAGTGGCCGTGATCAGTTTCCCCAGCCACCCCAATCAGGAATGGCACATTCCCATGAATTGTCTCCAATTCATTGCAAGACGGTCCCTTCAAGATGTAATTGTATGTGTTTCCAGCTTCAAGAGAATGCTTCCAAGAGAAGTGATTTTGATAAAATAATAGCACCAGAAAAGGTGCTGGGTGGGTCCAGAGCGTTGCTTGGAATGTGGTCTTGTCCCAGGAAAGCTGTCTCTGCATTTGCTCATGGCTGCCGTGTTTCCCCCAGTGGTGTTCCTGTACATCCTGCTCGGCACCATCATGACCCTGGCAGGCATGCTGACGGCAGCTGCTCTGCTCTACATGTACTGGATTGAAATTGTCCTGCTGTACCGAACCTACCAGAGCAAGGATGAGACCCTCGGGGGTAAGGCAACCCCCAACTTGCCTCTGAATTTTCCTCTCTGAACGGACTTAGAGGGAGAAACCAAGAAATGGGTGTTCCCTGGTGGAGAAGGTCCTGCCCCTCAGCCTTTGAGACCTTCTTCCAGGTCTGGTGGCTTCACCCCTGAGAGAGCTGGGAGCAGGTGGAGGCACTTCTTTTCAGTCTATTTACCAGGACCCTTGCTCACCGGCGATGCTATTGTAGATGGAGCCTGTTGGGCTCGAAAATAATCTCTCTGCTCACCAAGTTAATGCAATATGACAAATGACCCAACATCTCTGTGCCTTAGTTTCCTCTCCTGTAAAATGGGATTGGAATCAGCATCACAATGAATGCTTGAGGACTCATTGAGTTAAGACATATTAATCGTTTAGGAGAGCATCTAGCACATAGTAAACACTTACTAGCACATGGTAAACACTTACTAGGAGCCAACTGTTAGTATCTCTTGAGTACTGAGGGCACACCAGTCGGATGTATCGGCGGCTTCAACTGTCACCGTGATCCTGCGCGCCCAGCACCAGGACATGAAGTCACAGGCCCAAAACTGAACTGTATGGATGGTGCTAGAACTGAAGATTTGGACCCTGGAGATTTGGCTTAGAGCTCCCATTAGCTATTACCTCGATTAGCCTCATCTATAAAACGAGGGGCTGTGAAGATGCTGGCGATATTCAAAAAGTATCAAAGTCCAGAAAATCCAAGGACTGTTATAATGAATGAAGTTATCTGTACACTTCCCCAGGAGACAGGATCATCATGCTTATTAGTGTTTGCTTTAGAATAGAAGAGCTTCCTTGAGTGTTTTTCTAGCCCTGGAGGTCCCTAAGATCAAAAGGTTTGCAGTTTTAGTGAATGATTCCCTTGCTTGGAAAGGGCAGGATGCCTTCTGCTGGATTCTCAGGCTAATTACTTCCCATGCCCGTGCTTGACCCACACTGGGAACGCAGTAAGGAGCTGTCAGATCTACAGGAAAAGGACAAGTAAAGCGATGCATCAATCGTACCTTTCTTTAGACTGATTATTGAGAATTCACGCAAGAAATCCTTAAGGCAAAGTGTTTTTTGAGATTTATTTCTTTAAATTAGCTTTTTAGCTTTTACAAGTTGAACAAGTTATTTAACCAATGTCTTAGTCATTCTCCTAGATGACTTATGCGTTTTTTTTTTTACTAAAATGATATTTATCTTAAGATTCTAGAGCTTGTACAGAAGAGCCAATCAACTGTGAACCTTTTAAATCTGTCCTTTCTCTTTTCAGTTTGTGTAGACAGTAACCTGATGAGCCCGGTTTTAAAGCACGGTGACTCATTGCCCTTCTGTAGCCAATCTAATGTTTTACGGTAAAATGGCTGTTTCCTTTGAAGTTAATGCTGAATACCCAAAGTTTAGAGAGACATGGACGGGCGGAGTTGCAGAGGACTTAGGAGAGATCTAACACTCCCATTCGCTAATTTCATTTCCAAAGAAATTTAATGTCCAGATTATAGAAAAATCCAAGCTCACTGGAGTTTCACGTAGAGGGAACAGAGGTGACTAGAGTGTGTCACATGTTTAAATGACACAGCCCCTCCCTGCTGGCCATGCCCCAGGAGCCTCCTCCTTTCCACCGGGGCAGTGAGGAGCTTTGTAGATGAGCCTCCTGGGCCTCCGTTCTTCAGCATCCCCCTTCTCTTGTCTCCTGGACCACCCCCTGCTCCCTCTTCTTTTTCTACTGCTGGCATTTCCATCCACTCGGGGCTCTCCTTATGTCCATGTTCAGCAAGTGTAGCGCCAATTGCATCGGCCTCCTGGGCTATCGTTTGCTATTGGAACATTGCTATTTGCCAGCCATTGTGCAAAGGACTAGAACATGAACCAGGTATGTCCGGATGCCCATGCCCATGAGTTAACTTTGGAGATTTTCTCCCTCTCTTGGTTGGTCAGTTACATAGACCATCCCAGTACCCAACGTGCATTTGTCATAACCTGCCCAACAGAAGCACGTGAGACTTTACAAATATCCTGAAATGAGTCTCATAAATATGATTTCCCATCTAGAAAGCAGGGGAAAAGGATATTTATTCTGCGAGGCTACTTTGAGCCAGACACCAAGCAGTTTATGTACATGATGTCATTCAAGTCTGAAAACCGTCCACCAGGGCGTTAAATTACAGCCTTTCACACATGGGGATTCTAATATAGGTACAGGTGCTGTCGGCTCCGTCTTCTGCAAGGTGCTGGGTCTTGGTGGTGCTTTGCTGGCTGGATGTTACCTCACATTGATGGAACGGACCCTTCTTTGATGTGTAACTCATGAGACGGCAACAGCGCAGTGCAAAGAAAACTCAGAGGAACCCATGAGTACGTGTGATTTAATCACAGAAGCCACAGCTGTTTGATCTGATCTCAGTGAAAAGGCAGGAGTGCATCACAAATTAGAATTCGAAACTGGTTAGATAATCGACAGCACTCAGCAGTGTGATTCTGAAACAGACACAGCTGCTGCTTTTTATTGGGAAATCAGTTCAGTAAGGTCCCTGACACTTCATTTGTGCCCATATATCATAGGATACAAAGCCCATATGGCTATACCACCATAGTGAGGCGTATGTAAATGGTTGACTTTTTTTTTTTAATCGTTTCTCTTCCTCAGATAAAAAGGTATTTGATGCTTTTGTATCCTATGCGAAATGGAGCTCTTTTGGGAGTGAGGCCACTTCATCTCTGAGTGAGGAACACCTGGCTCTGAACCTATTCCCTGAAGTTTTGGAAAACAAATACGGATACAATTTGTGTTTGCTTGAAAGAGACGTGGCCCCAGGAGGAGGTAGGTCCTGCGTGCCTAGAGAAGATTTAGAACAAAAATGACAGTGGAATACGAGTGCTCTATGGGCTTCTCCATCATTCCTTTTGTTGGGATATACCTCTTCCGGAAAGTTCCATGAGCTTAGAATATGTTGGGCCACAGCACAGGAGAACATGTGTTGCAGAGACATGTTTCATTTCAGAAGTTTCAGGTCATAAACAGGTGGTCCCCCGGCTTTATAAGACTCTACTTGCCACAACTCTCAGCATTGGGTAAGGCACTGGCAACCCATCAGATATGCAGATCTCATTCCGTGCCCCCCCTTCCTCTGCCTCAGGCACCCCCAGGGAGTCTGGGGCATCCCATGCCCCCTGTCATCCCAGCCTGCCTTGTGCCAACAAGCTCTGCTCCTAAAGGAATTGAGAGTTTGAGGACACGGAACACAAAGAGAGGGATGTAAATTTGGGAGTCATTGGACACCAGAGCATATCTTCAACTGTCAGTAGAGTTAATACAGAAAAAAGTGGCATCGGAAACCATCCTCCTTTCCTCCTTCCCCAAGAACCCTCTGGGTAGATCTGGGAGATTCAGAGATTCGGGGTTAGTGAGACTCCACGTTAGCAATAACAGTTCCTTAAATTCTTTATTTCCAGTGTATGCAGAAGACATTGTGAACGTGATTAAGAAAAGTCGAAGAGGAATATTCATCTTGAGTCCCAACTATGTCAACGGACCCAGTATCTTTGAACTACAAGCTGCAGTGAATCTGGCCTTGGATGATCAAACACTGAAACTAATTTTAATTAAGTTCTGCTCCTTCCAAGAGCCAGAGTCTCTACCTCATCTTGTGAAAAGAGCTCTCCGGGTTTTGCCCACCGTCCCGTGGAGAAACTTAAAATCAGTCCCTCCCAATTCCAGGTTCTGGACTCAGATACGCTACCATATGCCAGTGAAAAACTCGAAAGGATTCAGGTGGAACCATCTCAGAAGTATCCCTGAATTTTTTCACTGGAAATGACTCAGTAAAACAGAAACCACCGGGAGGAGCTCCCAGCCTAGGGAACGGTGAAGCGGACCTTCAACCGTCTCCTCCCTGTCTCTGCGGAGCAGAGATGTGGGTGGACAGAACACACGGCACGGTTTAGTCAATACAAGATGGGAAGTATTTTATCGACTCTGAGCAAGGCTGGCAGGCCCTGGAATGACCCCGAGGCTCCAGGTAGCCTCTGGACAGAGGGAGAGTACATTCTGCAAATGCTCGCACACATTCAGCACACAGTGCCCCCCAGACTTTCCAAGCGGTCTGAGCTGAATTTGCAGATACAGTCACTTTGGCTTTGTGACTATCGGCTACCATGTCTGCTATTTATTAAACGTATACACTTATATATATTTGCAATAAAATAAATATCATTGTATTCAAAATGACTGGTTTAAACTGCCTAAAGCTTCTCTGTAAAAAAAAAAATGGGGGCGCCTGGGTGGCTCAGTGGGTTAAAGCCTCTGCCTTCGGCTCAGGTCACGATCTCAGGGTCCTGGGATAGAGTCCATTGGGCTCTCTGCTCAGCGGAGAGCCTGCTTCCCCCTCTCTCTCTCTGCCTGCCTCTCTGCCTACTTGTGATCTATGTCAAATAAATAAATAACATCTAAAAAAAAAATTCTTACTCCACGTTCACCCATTGACTCTGGAGTACAGAAAGTAAGTGGGAAAGGCAGAAACCAGAGGGGGACAAGAGGCAAATGGGGCCACCATCAGTCTCTACTCTGTCCTTGAGGGAAGTGCCCCCTCTGAGCAGATGAAATAGAGGAAGGAGCCCTTCCTGTGCTGGACGCAAGGCTAGGGGAGCAGAGTAGGGCTAACTTCAGCTCCTCCTTGTCCCCTTGGCCATTGGGCAGGGCATGAAGTACACAACCTTACCCCGGTCCACTGGAAATAGAGACCACGCAGGTCACCATGATCAGGCCAATGAGGAGACAAGGAACAGCTTAGCACTTACGAAGTAGAAAGGCAGAGGCAAGAGTTAGCAGCCAAGGGACAAGTCTGGGAAGTAAATGTATACATTGGTTACAAGAGAACAAGGATGGAGCTCGAACAGAGCTTTGGTCTGAGCCATTTGCTCATTGAGGCCGCACTCCCTGCGTGTGCTTCCTGACCTACTGCTCTCTGCTGGGTCCTGAGTAACAGGGCGATATGCTAGAGCACCCAGTAGTTCTCCTGATAGCCAAGCGGGTCTCGTTCTTGTAAATTCGTTTTCCTTCGGAGAGTTCAAACTCTAGTCACAATGGTGTTCTGGTCCCAAAGGACTATAAAATCTTCGCTCTCTGCCATCCCTGTCTGAATGGAATGATTTGGCTGAGCAATGAAGACAAGCAACTTCTGGCCTCGTTCAAATGTAATGTGTCACATTCACTGGTACGAATGCGATCCAAGTTAGAACGGCGAAAAGGCATCGTTGTCCTGGCTACCGCTTGGAGCCTGTATGAAACGCTCTTGAGTGGTTTTTCCACAGAGGCTCCCACATCAGAAAAACCGCTGTGGCTTTGGCACCAAGCGACATCCTTGTTGGGAATCTCAGTGATGAAGTTAAAGATGAGTTAAAAGGTATAAATTATTCCTGGAGGAAGTTTCTTGTGGGAAGGCTCATTGTAGGGTCTCAGTGGGGGAAGTATCCACACTGTCATTGTGTCCTTGTGCTATGGTGATGGCCAGAATCCCTGCTTCTCCTGCCAGCTGCTCATTGAGCTCTAAGACTCAGAAACCTCTTTGGGCCAGTTGACCCAGGTTTATTTTATTCTAAAATAAATTTTGCTAAAACTGATCCATCCAGTGGTCCAGAGTTTTGTTCTTAGCGTAACAGAAGCTCACACTGAGCCTCAGGTTGGTATATACTCAGAGAAGGCCACGGGAGGGACTACCTAAGCCAACATTAACAGAATATTCTCTTTCCAGGTTGGTGGAGACACTGGAAATGACAAATCAGCATTAGGGACCAAGGTTGACCCTATAAGAGACAAGTCAAGGAAAATAACGTGGGCAACTGAGACAAATACTCTATGTGTAGGAGATAAATGGTCACTCAACAGTTGAACTCAGGGGAATACAATGAAAAGAGCATAATTTCCCCACTCCACTTTCTAGACAAGGTAACCTTATGTTCTAGTTTCTGGTTTACACCTGTTGTCCAACTATAATATCTCACCCTGAAAAGGTGCCCTAGTTTGGATGATGGTCATTCTGCCTCCAATACATGCCGGAGAGTGCTCCTTACTAACCCTGGATGTTACCTTAGGCAAATCTCACAGCCATCCTGGGGTCTTCTGGGGTTTAATACCTACATTTTCTCTCTCTGTTATTCCCAGACTGCAGTTCCAGGGAAGATGGAGTAAGTACACACCGCCCTCTCTCTCCCACTCACTGCAGCTATGAAATCCGAATCAAATGCTTAGAAAATCAGTTTGAGGATTTTGAAAGGTAAATCAAAGAAGAATGATTGGAGAGGACAAGAATTCAAAGTTTCATGATTTTATTTCCCTCCGATATCCCTTGGCTTGGACTCAACACAGTCTGAAACCCAGAAGTGGATATTGGTAATGACAGAGGGTTCCAGAAGAAGCCCCCTCATTTCACCCTGAAGACAGGGAGTTTCCTAACACTCTCGTATATTTTTCCTTTCTATGTTCTTTTACTTCCTGGCCATATGCAATTCTGCAAAAGCAGAGGCAAGAGATCTTTCAAGAGCCTACATCTCTGTGGAAGGGGAATTGTCCACTTCAATACAAGAAGCTGTGGACCCTTAGAGAGTGTGGCAAACTTCTTTTGCATATTTTATTTTATTTTATAATTTTTTTGGTCTCTCTGTCTTCTTACCATTTAGGTGTGGAGATAGAAGCAGCTGAAAAAATGCATTGGTGCACTGTAGGGTATATAAATACCAACACTCTAGCCAGAGAACTGAAAAAAAGAGGTTAAGAGGCCTCTAGAATCAGAAAGTACCAAGAAGATTGCAGACAGAAAGAAGCCCAGAAAAACCAAACATGAAGTTGCTTGCACACTCCTGGGCTCATCCTTAAGCTACGTATGCATGAATCTGGCCCAAAGTAGAATACTATAAATACTGAAAATTGAACTTTAGGACAGACCACTTCCAGGGTTCCAGACTGACCTTGAAAGGTGTATATATGGAATAAGTCTAAGTAGAACTGAACGAGGGTGAAATAGAACTGATAGTGAAACCACAATGCTGGTTAGAATTTGGGGTGTGAATCCAACTAGGTCAAAGGCTTGCTAAACAAAAATAACATTCTACATACTATTTCAACAAGATCCAAATTTGCATAACATAATATTTAAAATGCTCAGGACACAATCCAATGAAAGCAAAAAAATTACATCTTCTGATAGGGTTTTTAACTTAGGTAGATGTAAGTTAACTAAAACATAAAGGAAGAGGGTAGGAGAACTTATATGGTGGTAAGGCATCTACTTGTCACTTGAAGTGGTAAAATATTGATTCTAAATAGAAAGTGAAAACATAAGTATGTTACAACATAAGTATGTTATATTTAATGCCTTGGGCAATCACTAAAACAAAGAAAAAACAAACAAATGAAAATAGAATAATGAAATTATTTAAATAACCCAAAAGAGGGAAGGAAAGGGAAAAGAAAGGGATAAAAAACTGAGAAAGCAAACAGAAACCAAGCAATAAAATTGTAGGGGTGCCTGAATGGCTCAGTCAGTTAAGTGACTTCCTTCGGCTCAGGTCATGATCCCAGGGTCCTGGGATGGAGGCCCACATCAGGCTCCCTGCTCAGCAGGGGAGTCTGCTTCTCCCCTTCTCCCAGCTCATGCTGTCTCTCACTCACCCTCCCTCTTTCAAATAGATAAATAAAATCTTTTTAAAAATTCAAGAAATAAAAGTAATAAAATGGTAGACATTAATCTAAACATATAATTATATTAAATGTAAAATGTATAAACATAGCCAGTGAAAGGCCAACATTATTAGAACACATTCTTTAAAAAATGGCCCAACTCTATTCCCTCTACAATAAACACATCTCAGATATAATGATATAGGTAGGCTGAAAGTAAAAGTTAGATATAAATATATTATATGATCATTAATTAAAGGAAAGTTGGAGTGCCTATATTAACATCAGCTTAAGTAGACTTCAGAGCAAAGAAAATTACTGGGATAAAGACAATATCATATCAGGATTAAAAGGATAAATTTGCTAAAGAGATATAACAATCTTAAATGTGTATGCACCTAACAACTGAGATTCAAAATAAAACAAAGTAAAAACTGATAACCAAAAGGAGAAATAGATAAATCCACACTTATACCTGGAGACTTTAATGTTCTCATCTCAGGTATTGATAAAACTAATAAACAGAACTTAAGCAAGGACCAAGAACTGAACAATTACCATTTCATTGGTAATTTCTGGATCTAGTTGATGATTGTAGCAGAACCCCAACAACAGCAGAATACATATTATTTTGATGTACACATAGGACATTTTCCATAACTGACCATATCCTAAGTCATAAAGCAAAAATTACCAAAAATTAAAGAATTATACAAAATATGTTCTCTGTAATGGATTTAAACTAGAAATCAATAACAAAGTGACAGAAGAAAATCTCAAAACACTTGGAAATTAAACAACACATTTCTAAATAATTCCTAGCTAAAACAGGATGTCTCAAGGGAAATTAAATAGTATTTTGAATAGAAGGAAAGTGCAACATATCAAAATTTGCAGGATGAGGCCAAAGTGCTTATGGGAAAATTCAAAGTGTTAAGTGCTTACATTAGAAAAGGAAAACAGTGGGAGGAGCAAGATGGCGGAGAAGTAGGAGACCTAAATATCCTCAGGTCCCAGGAGTTCAGCTAGATAGTTACCAAACCATTCTGAACACCTACAAACTCAACAGGAGGTTGAAGAGAAGAAGAGCAAGAATTCTAGGAACAGAAAAGCGACCACTTTCTGGAAGGTAGGACATGTGGAGACGTGAATCCGAGGGACACACGGGAAGAGAGATGGCGGGGGGAGGGGCCGGCTCCCGGCAAGCGGCAGAGCAGCGGAGCTTAAAATCGGAACTTTTACAAGTCCACTCCACTGGGGGACGTTGCTCCAGAGGCTAAGCGGGATGGGAAGGGGAGCCCTTGTGGGGACAGTGTGTTCTCAGGACCCGTGGGGTCACAGAAAGACCGGGGGTAACTGAGTATGGCAGAGCTCCCAGGTATCAGAACAGGGAAGCCAGCTGTAGAGACAGAGCTGAGAAGCGGGCTCCCAGCTCCAGCTTACCTTAAACCATGATCCCAGACACAGTCAGGCCACTACGCTGCAAGCAGGGACCCCACAAGTGCAGATCTGGGGAGACTCACCTTCCTCCCCGGGGAGGAGCTGCACGGGAGCGCGTGGCAGGATTCGGCTGGGTTTGGAGACTCCAAACGGGGCCGTGCGCCAGAGACAGAAACACTCCGTCACAGGCCGGGTGAACTCGGAGCATGACCAGACACGAGGGAGACGGGAGGGATTGACTGCTTTTTTCTGAGGGCGCACTGAGGAGCAGGGCCCTGGGCTCTCAGCTCCTACAGGCAGGAAGCTGGGAGACCGCCATCTTTATTCCCGCCTCCAAAGCTGTACGGAAAGCGTTCAGGGAACAAAAGCTACAAAAGCGAACCCGAGCGGATTGCTCAGCCGGGTCCCTGGCGAGGGCGGTGCAATTCCGTCTTCAGCAAAGACATTTGAGAATCATGACAACAGTGCCCTTCCCCAGAAGATAAGTAAGAACATCACCAAGTCCACTGATCAATGAGAACTGGGGAACTCCAGGGCTAGGGGAAAACAACACATAGAATTCATGGCTCTTTTCCCATGATTCTTTAATCTTTTAAAGTTAAATTTTTTAACTTTATTTTTTTCTTATTTTGTTTTTACAATTTTTCCTCTTTCCTATTTTAACCTTTTTAAACTATTTTATCAATACCTTTAAAAAATTCTTTTTAATTTTTCATTGTTATAGTCATATTCTATCCTTTCATTGTATTTATCCTTATTTTTCATATACATGTAGATTTTTCTTTCTTTAAATTTTGGGATACAGTTTCTTCTAACAGATCAAAATATACTAAATCTAAATCTAGCATATGGCTTTGTTCTAGTCTCCAGCCTGATCACATTCTTCCCTCTTTTTTTTTTCTTTTTCAACCAACTTCTTATCTTATCAATTCCTTTTTTAGAATCTTTTTTAATTTTCATCTTTATAGTCATATTCCATCTCTTCATCAGGTTTACCCTTATTTTTGTATATATATAAGTTTTCTTTCTTTAAAATTTTGGGAGGCAGTTCTTCTAATAGACCAAAATACACCCAAAATCAAGTGTGTAGCTCTGTTCTATTCACCAATCTAATATATATACTTTTTTCTCTTTTTTTCTCCTTTCTTCTATCCCCAATTTTGTATCTCTTCCAATTCAGTTAGTGTATGTTTTTCTGGGGTCGTAGCAACATAGCAACCCTTTTAGTACTTTGTTCTTCCATTCATTAATTCTTATCTGGATAAAATGACAAGGCAGAAAAATTCACCTCAAAAAAAAAGAACAAAAGGCAGTACCCACAGCTAAGGACCTAATCAATACAGACATTAGTAAGTGTCAGATCTAGAGTTCAGAATGATGATTATCAAGGTGCTAACTGGGCTTGAAAAAGGCATGGAAGATCTAGAGAATCCCTTTCTGGAGAAATAAAATTCCTTTCTGGAGAAATAAAAGAACTAAAGTCTAACCAAATTGAAATAAAAAAAGCTATTAATGAGGTACAATAAAAAATGGAGGATCTTATTGCTAGGGGCACATGCACTCAAATGTTTATAACAGCAATGTCCACAATAGCCAAACTAGATGTCCATCAACAGATGAATAGATAAAGAAGAAGTTGTGTATATACACACACGCGCGCGCGCACACACACACACACGCACACACGCACACACACACAATGGAATACTATGCAGCCATAAAAACCCCAAATCTTAACATTTGCAATGATGTGGATGGAACTAGAGGGTATTATGCTAAGTGAAATAAGTCAATCAGAGAAAGACAAATATCATATGCTCTCTCTGGTATGAGGAATTTGAGAGGCAGTGTAGGGGTCTTGGGGGTAAGGGAGGGAAAAAATGAAACAAGATGAGACCGGGGAGGGAGACTAACCTTAAGAGACTCTTAATCTCAGGCAACAAACTGAGGGCCTTGCTGGGGGGTGTGGGCGGGAGGGATAGGGTGGCTGAGTTATGGACATTGGGGAGGTTATGTGCTATGGTGAGTGCTGTGAATTGTGTAATATTGATGATTCACAGACATGTACTCCTGAAGCAAATAATACATTGTATGTTTATAAAATAAAAAAAAGAAAGGGAAACATCTCAAATTAATAATCTAAATTTCCACTTTGGCAAGAAGAAGAAGGAATTAATAAAGATAAGACAAAATGATTATATTCATTATACTGAACTTAGGAAAATAATAGAGAAAATTAAGAACACCAAAAGCTGGATCTTTGAATAGATAAGAAAAATTGATAAATCCCTAGCAGCACTAATAAGAAAAAAAGAGAGAAGACACAAATTACCAATATCAGGAATTAAATAAATGGTAACATAACAGCCCTTATAAAACATCTTAAGGAGATAAGAAGAGAATACTATGGATAACTATATGGACATGTATAGGGCAACCTAAATGAAATGAACAAATCCTAAAAAAAAACCCAAAACCTGTAAGCTATCAAAATATATCCAAGACGAAATGAAAAATTGAGTTGAACATAACTACTAAATAAATTGAATTTGGAGTTTAAAATTTCCAAAAGCAAAATCTCCTGAACCAGATGTTTTCACTGCCTAATTCTACCAAACAGTTAAAGAGGAAAAAACCCTCCACCAATTTTACACAATTTCTTCCAGAAAATAGAAGATAAGGGAACATTTCCAAAGTCATTTTTTTATGGTCAGAATCTTCTTAATACCAAAACCAAACAAAGCATTAGAAAATTATCAACCAAAATTCTTTATAAACACTGACACAAAAATATTCAAGACATATTAGCAAATTGAAAGCAGCAATACATAACTACAATAAACCATAGCCAAGGTATTCTAGGTTTATCCTAGATATGCAAAACTGGTTTAATATTAAAAAATCTTTCAATATAACCCTCCATATTAACAGTCTGAAGAAGAAAATCCACATAATCATATCACCCAATTCCCAAAGAGCATCTGGCAAAATCTACCACCCATTCATCATAAAAATCTCAACAAACTTTCTCACGATAGTTAAAAAACAAAAACAAAAACAAAACTATAGTTAAAACCATCCTTGATCATAACACACTGTTTGCTTTCTCCATAAAACTGGGGGGAAAGCAAGGATGTTTGCTCTCACAACCTATTCAAGTTTCTACTGAAAGTCCTCAACGTAATGCGAGAAACAGAAATGCATGCAGTTTGGAAGGGAAGAGATAAAATTGTCCGAATTCACGACACATAATTTTCTGTGTAGAAAGAAAGCTCCAAAAACAAGGAAACAAACAAACAAACAAACAAAAAAACCCACAAAAAACAACAAAAACAAAACAAAACAAAAAACAAAAAACAAAAAAACCCTGGGACTAGTAAGTGAGTTTAAGAAGATGTCAGGATACAAGATTAACATGCAAAAATCAAATATATTTCTACCTCTAGCAATAAACAATTCAAAAACAAAAATTAAAAATCATTGTCATTTACAAGAGTTCCCCCCAGAAAAGAATTACTTAGAGATAAATCAAAAGAACATGCAGATGTTCCATACACAGAAAATTATAAAATACTTTTGAAATAAATCAAAGAATAATTAAGTAAATGGAGAGGCATAACATGTTCATTGACATAAAAATTTAACATATTCTCAAATCAGCAATTCTCCTTAAATTGATTTAGAAGTTTAACACAATTTCAATCAATATCTGAGCAAGAATTTTTATAGATACAGGCAAACTGATTATAAAATTATATGGAAGGGCAAATGATCTAGAAAAACCAAAGCAATTTGAAAAAGAAAGTTGGGGGAGTTAGATTACTTAATTTTATGAATCGATATAAAGTTACAGCAATGAACACATGATATTGGCAAAGTGATAAATCAATGGAACAGAGCCAAAATTGCAAAAATACACTCACACAAATATGGCCTATTGATTCTTGATAAAGTTTCATAGGTAATTCAGTGATGAAAAATAGAGTTTTAAACAAATGGTGTTGGCAATTGGACATACATATGCAATAAGATGAACTTTATACCTTATGCAAACATTAAATCAAGATGGACCATCTATCTAAATTTAAAACCTAAACCTCTAAAATATTTAGAAGAAAACATGACCTAAGATTAGGCAGAGTTCTTAGGGATGACACCAAAAGATGGTCTATAAGAAAAAGATTGATAAATTGGATTTTGACAAAATTAAGAACTTTTGTTTTGAGAAAAATGCCATTAAAAGAATGAGAACACAAGCTTTAAACTGGTAGAATATATTTGAAAAATCACATATCCACCAAAGAACTTGGATCTAGAATATATAAAGATCTCTCTAAATTCAATACTAAAAATGTGAACTACTCAATTAAAAAAGAAGAAAAAAACTTAGACAATTCAGTGAAAAGGATGTACAGATGGCAAATAAGCACATGACAAGGTATGCAATGCAATTTATTAGAAAAATGCAAAATAAAATGACAAACTAAAATGGCCAAAAAAAAAAAAAAAACCCCAAAAAAACAAGAAAAGGAGAAAGGACAAAAGAAAGGATAAATAAATCTGACAAAACCAAATGCAGGTGATGAGGTGGAGCAACCAGAACTCTCATGCACTTCTGTGGGAATGAAAAATGGTGGCCACCCTGCAAAAAGCGTAACAATTCCTTATAAAGTGAAATATCTACTTAACTATATACCCCAGAAATGCCATTCCTAGGAAATCTATCCCAGAGAAATAAGAACTTATGGCTCACACACACGCAAAATCCTGTGCATGAATCTTTATAGCAGTTCTATTCATCATCATCAATAACTGGAAAAAACCCCGTGACCTTCAAGTACTTTATTAGTTTGAGTCCAATCGGAAGACAGAAACCACACGGCAATTTTAAAAGGGAAATTTTTCCCCCAAATACGTTTATTTTATTTTTTCAGTGTTATAAGATTAATTGTTCATGCACCACACCCAGTGCTCCATGCAATACGTGCCCGCCTCAATACCCACCACCAGGCTCGCCCAACCCCCCACCCACTCCCCTCCAAAACCCTCAGTTTGTTGCTCAGAGTCCACAGTCTCTCATGGTTCAACACCCCCTCCGATTTCCCCTCATTCAGCCTTCCTTCCTTTCTCACAATGCCCTCCATATTTTTCCTTTTGTTCCACAGGTGAGACCATAAGATAATTGACTCTCTCCGCTTGACTTATTTCACTCAGCATAATCTCTTCCAGTCCCGCCCGTGTTGATACAAAAGTTGGGTATTCATCCTTTCTGATGGAGGCATAATATTCCATTGTATCTATGGACCATATCTTCTTTATCCATTATTTGGCTGTAAGAGAGTATCTTTAAAGCCGTGAATAGAACTCCAGGGTATCTTAGGGCCAAAACTTGTGGGAAGACAAACTTGGAAGGGGGCCCTCCTCCAGTCTGGGGTTGAGATGTTGTTAGAGAAGGTGTGCTACTGCGCAGGGAATGACGAAGTTCTCTTGGTTGCCTGTGTCAGGACTCCCCACGGTTGCTGGAAGACAGCAAGCAGCCCTCTGGGATCAGGACAGGGCTGGGGGAAATGAGGTCTGGAACACAAGGTGTCCCTATTGAGGGAGCTTCAGGGAACAAAGCTTTGGTATGCAGGAGAGTTGCAGCTGATGTGGGGGTGCACAGGGGTAGGTGGACATGGGCATGAGGCTTGGAGCGCTGTGTTCATGGCAGGAGGCTGTGGGGAGGTGGTCACGTGACGCAGGCCAGGCTACTGAGAGACTGCTTACTCGGGGTGCACGGCTGGCTTGCGTGGGGCAGGACAGACGTCTCACACACCCATATTGCTGAATGGTTTTGCAGCATGAGCAAGAAAAGCAACATGCCAGGCTGGAACCAGAAAGACCCTCCTGCAATGCCCCTCCAGCTCCCTCTACTGACGGAGCTTAACATTGCGCTCACTGTAAAGGATAAGTGCTCTGAAATTCTTGCCTCATCCGCTAGGCAGCGCGGGTACTGAATGGTAAACTCGGGACTGGCAGGTAATAAAGCGATAACCTGACACGGGTCAATCAATAAGTAAATAGTTGTACATGCAAAAAACTTAAATACTTCTCAGCCATAATGAAGAGTTCACTAGTGAGACACATACCTTGGATGAATCTCAAAGCATGAGTGGGGGTGGGGGGGGAAAGACCTAATCTCAGAAGATTACATTTTTTCATTGTTAATGACATGTTTAAAAAGGCAAAACTGTGGCCCAGGCGAGATCGGTGGTTTCCAGGGGTTAGAGGTGAAGGAGGGAATGACAAAGGGACATACGAAGAGGGAGAGCCAGGTTTTCTTGGCGACTATGTGAACCTATGTGTGCGTTACCCCTCACATGGCTGTATTTTCTCGTATTTTATTTTTATTTCATTTTATTCTGCCTTAATTTTATTAGACTTAACTTTAAAACAAAATGTGTAAGTCTAGTCCCATCTAATATCAAAACCTTAATTTCAAATCCTGCTCAAACTTCTCCCCTTACCTTAGTTTAGACCCAACCTGTGTGTCCATGAACCAGCAATGGGACAGGGGAATGAGGTCTTCTTTTTCCTCCTTGGTCTGTGTCCTTCTGTCTGCTTCTCCCTTTTTCCTCATTGGATTTAGAGGGAGTGGGAGTAGAAGAGGAGGACAGATCTTAACTCAGATGGTATTGTTTGAAATTCTCTGCCAAAGGAGTGCTCTTTCTTCTACCTAATGCCAAAGCACTAGCTCATCTGGGTAAGGCATTCTGGTAAATTTGGGGACAACTTCCCCTCCCCTGTGGCCCAACCGGGACTCCCACTGCCTGGGAATCACCTGCTACAGGTGATCCCTTCTCTAGGTCTCCTCATCTCCTGCCCCATGCAGAGAAGCCTCTAGTGGCCAGTTCTTTCAGTGTGGTTCCCCTGGCTCCCGAGAAGTCAGATGCCCCCTTTCTCCACCCTTGCAATCGTCCCAGCTGACCTCCCACTGCCAATGGTATCCTGCTGAGGCGCAGGCACCAGTCTGATCTTTGAATTCCGGCGGAGAAATGTCACATTCTCCCAAGATTTTTTTTTAACCCTTGTACATCAAACCCCAAGGATGCTGTGGGAATGGTAATTCTTCAGCTCCGCCCACTTTCAGCCAGGGGTGGGCCGGAAGATGTCAAATATCTGTCCTGCAGCTGGCAAACAAGCCCCAGCTCTGGGTTGTTCTCTTAGAACTCTCTCCCTGGTGGTGGAGGTGAAGTGCTTCTTCTCTTGGTTGCTAGGGGTTGCGATGTGGCAATTTGGCTGCTCTCAGCACATCCCGCAGGGGTGTTGTCTAAAACCTGTAGACCGACCAGGAAAACACTTATCACTCACAGTCCTTGCATGTGTGATGTCTACCAAAATGCAAAGTCACCCGGAAAAGCCCCATGGAACATCTCGTTGCACCCACGCTGGGGGAAGTTTTGGGGCCCTCTTCAAAACCAGTTACACAAAGGCAAGTTTCTGACCATAATTTTGCACATTTAAATACCACGTACCAGCTCTTCTTAGCTTTCTAATCTGGCTCTTTTCATGTCTAGAAGTTTTTACCAGCCTCTCCAGCTCTAAGTGGGTTTTTGAACAGGTTAAATTTACTGAGATACCCGCAGAAAATGGCTTTATTCTTCTCCCACCCCTGCCTTACCGCCTCCCACAGAGCATCCTTCACATCCCTTGTTCCAACCCCACAGGAAGATATTCACAAATCGCCAGGCAGCTGCGGATAGACGATCACTTACAGAATTGCCTCTTAAGTCTAATTAGAGCTAACTGCAGAGTGTGGTAGACATTGCTATGTTCTCTAAGATCATTTCATCTTTTCCAACATACAGGATGGCCACTTTGTCCAGCTTCCTTTGTTGGATGATGACCCGTGACCATATTATTCTAGGAGATAAATGGAAATGATATGTGATTTCTAGACAGAGGCAGTTTAAGTATAGGAATAATGTTCCCACACTCTCTCGCATGCGCCATTGTGACCTTGGAGTCCACATGCCTGGGATGGCATTGCTGTGTGGTTAAGAAGGACTTTCCAACCCACACTGAGCCGTAATGTGAGTGGGACATAAACTTGTTATGTTGAGCCACTGAAGTTCCAGGGTTATTGACTATGGCGGTTGGCTAATATAAGGCAAAAACTTTTCTGTTCTCCTTCTTAATACCTCAGAGTCCTCACCTTAGGGTTTGCCATTTGAAACAGTCATGGTTTTCAGAGTTAAAGAAAATAATACCAAACAGTTCTTTTTTGGTGGGCAGAGTTGTGATTTCCTTCCATTTTCCTTCATATCATTTCTCCTCTGTGATCTCTCTCTTTTGCCTTCTTGCTCTGGACAACGCCCCTGGGGTAGAGTAGTTCAGTCAGTAGCTGTTGAATCGAACTGAGCTCTGGGGTTCTACTTTAGGAACAGCTGATGAAGAAATCCATCATCCATCCCACTTACCCCCAGAGCTATTGACAACTGCCTTTGACAGGAGCTTTTTTTTTTTTTTTAAGATTTTATTTATTTGAGAGAAAGAATGCACAAGCAGAGGGGAGGAGGAGAGTGAGAGGGAGAAGCAGACTGCCCGCTGAGCAGGGAGCCCGACGCAGGACTCGATCCTAGGTCCCTGAGATCATGACTTGAGCTGAAAGCAGATACTCAACCAATTGGGCCATCTGGGTGCCCCTGAAGGTAGCTCTTTTTAATTTTCCCAAGCCTGTCTCTTTTCCTCCTCTTAAAATTAAATGACTCTTCTCTTTTGTTGGGTGAGCAGAATAGAGACGTTTCTCAAAGGGACTCACACTCTTCCAGAATCACATCATTTAGCATATTTCTCAGTAAAATAGGATCCAGTCTGAGTGTGGACAAGTGGGCTTAATTAGTGTGGAAAGATCACATCCCCGGTCCTTTTCTTTTGCAATACACGCACACACATAGGAATACATTATTCAGTCATAGAAAAAGAAGTAAATTTTGCTATTTGTGACAATATGGATGGACGTTGAGGACGTTATGTCAAGTGAAATAGCAGACAGAGAAAGATAAATATCATATAAGCTCACTTGTATATATAAAATCTAAAACGAAAACATGAACTCATGGGCACGGAGAATAGATTGTGGTTGCCAGAGGTAGGCGGTAGGGGACGGGTAAAATGTGGGCAGGTGATTAAAAGGTATAAACTTCTAGTTATAAAATAAGTAAGTCTTGCAGTTGCCATGTACAGCATGGTGCCTATTGTTAACACTATATTGTAATTCAAAAGTTGCTACGAGAGTAAACTTTAAAAATTATCATCACAAGAAAAAATCTGTAGTTATGTGTGCTTGTGGATACTAACTAGACTTATTGTGGTGGTCATTTTGCCATATATACAAATATCAATCCCTACATTGTACACCTGAAAATAGTGTAACGCTAGACATTGATTATATCTCAATAAAACAAAGCAAATTTTAAAAAGACATAATCCCACCCAAGTTGCTTCCATTATCAAAAAGCTCTTCCCCGTAAGAGCCTTTCTCTTATCCCTGAGCTGAGCATTAGGTAAATAGCCTCAGAACAGGTCTGGTCTCATAGCTCTCCAGAGGGAATCGTGTTTGGGAATCTCCCAGGGTTGATTAAACAAGTGAGCAGCCCTTTCTGTTTCTCTGAGCCTTAGAAGGTTGACTTTGGGGAGCAGGAAGAGAGCTCAGCTCTCCTGTCCTGAAAGCAGGGTCAAATCTCTTGACTTCTCTCCAGTGTGGGAGGCAGCCTTTCAATTTAGGGGTATGATATGCCAGAGCTCCATCCAAGGCCATCCAGCTTAATTGCTAGCTATGGGCTTGGAAAGCAAATCATGTTTCTGGACAGCACTGACCAGTTCTCTATCACTGCTTTCTTCTTCTTCTTCTTCCTCTTCTTCCTGAAAAAAAAAAAAACAACACAAACACACAAACAAACAAACAAACAAAAAACGAAGTCTAACCATGAGAAAGTAACAAGAGTTCAGGGGCAAGCAGCCTATCCGTTGAGTCCCAGAGGTGCTGCTCGAGTACTTTCTGGTAAAGTCAATTACCGCCAGGCACTCTGGGCAGGAAGAAAAGAGGTGCTGGCCGTTTTGTTTAAAACTGTTCTTGGAGAGCAAGGACTTCCTAATTCCCCACATGTAGGCAGAAAGCATGGTGAGTTTGACCCTTGTTTATTTTGGAGCTTCTCTTAAGACGAAAGTTGCCTTTGGGAAACAAAACTGAGGGTAAAAAGGAAAGAAGACCAAACCCCCAAAACTCTGCTTCCAGCCATGCACAGCTGGAGCCCTGGGGGAATGGGTGAGCCCTCTGCTGGGTGCACCACCCTTAATTAGTCCCATGAGGGTGGACCGGGTATGGCCACTTAAATTATAAGGGATCCACTGGGGAGAGGACAGCAGGTCATTCCTTCTCCACCGCTGGACTGCATGAGTAGATGGATTTCCAAGAGCAGATGACAAGGATCACAAGGATTCTTGGGATCTGGCACCAAAGGTCAGAGCAGGCCAGGTTTCTACTACCAATACAATTATTTGGGTAATCAGACCAAAAGCATCACATCATTCAGTAGCTTGCTGCTGACCTAAAATTCCAGAAGAAGTCCTTTAATTCTCTGTCTTGCAAGTGAGAGCTGGTCCTTTTCCTAAATCTCTTTCTATGGAGGGGCACCTGGGTGGGTGTGTTGGTTAAGCATCTGACTCTTGATTTCTGCTCAGGTCATGATCTCAGGGTCATGAGATTGAGCCCTGTATGGGCTCCATGCTATGCGTGGAGCCTGCTTAGGATTCTCTTTTCCTCTCTGTCCACCCCTGCTTGTTTTTTTTTCTCTCTCTCTCTCAGAAAAATCTCTTTCTATGCACAACAGTGGGTGGGTAACCAGCTTCCCCCCCCCCACAGTGCCCCCAAAACCTTCTCAACTGATCTCTCTCTAGGAGTCAGATAAACTGATAATTATCATTTGGATCTTGTTACAACTTAGATACATAAGGAGGGATTTGTTTCAACTGAACAATGAGGATGTAACTAAAAGGCTCCTTCTTGTCAGTTGCTGGGACCCTTCCTAAGAGGGCTGCATGGCACAAAATGTGTTATCACATTCTCTTCCTGAGACAGTATCTTTTCCTTCCTGTTATGGTCAGGACATATAACAGCAAATTCATGGTGTTTGTTGAATGAAGAAATGCCTTCCTCCTCCCCAATCCCTCCCCTCCCCCTTTCCTTAAGTAAGACTTACTTAATGCTTTCTTATGTGCCAGGCACTTTGCTAAGCACTTCATCAATATCAGCTCACCTAACTCTCAGACACTTGTATCTTTATTGTTCTTTTTACATTACAAAAGGGGAAACCTAGGCATAAAAAGTTTAAGTTATTTTTCAAGGTCACTTTTCCAAGCCAGTACGTAGGAGAGCGGGGATTTGAAAGCAAATCATCTAGCTCTAGAACCTGTGGTCTTAACCACCCCATAGTCCGGCTTCACTTAAGAACTTTTCTCAACATGCAGCTTTTCCAGCAAGACTTCTTAGCATTGTCTTCTTTAGTTTTGACTTTCAGAAGGCCGTGAGTTTGCTCCGGAACTTCCAAGGAAGAGTTTAGTTTTTCCTTACGGAGAAAATCAGACCGTGGAATAACAGGTTAGTGGGAAATGCTTTTCATTTCAACATGGTTTGCAACATCTGTCCATCAAGCACAGCCCCTTGGTGCCAAACAAGGCGCCAGGAACCAAAAACTCAGAGGGAAACGTGGCAGTGCTTGTTCGGATGGGCTCCTCATCTGGTGGGAGGAGACAGGTTAACCTAAGTCCCAAGAGAAACCCTCTTGGAGAGTAGAAGGGAGTGAGATGCTCCTGGCTTGAATCCTAAAGGGCCAGAAGGCATCATTCAGATGAAGGGTAGCGATGGGATGCAGAGATGGATTATTCCAGTCAAAGGGCATTTACAATGATGCAGGTTTGAAAGGAGAGTGTCAGGCTTTGTCTCCAAGGAACTGCTAGCAACTTGGGTAAATGGAGCTGGAGATGTGATCAGGGGTTAGAAACTGCAAGTCACTTACATTATGCTAAGGAATAAACTGACCAGAGGCTTTTTTTTTTTTTTTTTTCACTAGAGCCCAGTTTAAGTCCCACTGCCTCCGCCCCCTCCCTCCTATCCTTTCATCCCCTCTCCCCCACCTCATTCAGGATTTCCTTGGCTCCATAGGCATGGGTCTCTACCACCTGCTCTGGCTCCCGTAACCTTGTTTGTTCAACTGGTCCCACATCAGATTGGTCCTCTCAGACAGATGCCCCTGAGTGAGGGCATGCGCACCTATCGTTGGAACAGCAGCTTCTCATCCAGTAGACGGATTATAGTCTTAGAATGTTTAAAACTTGTCTTCGTGCTTGGAGGTCAGCTTTCACAACCAGGGATGAGCAGCCCTTATCATCTCATGTGAGGACCCGTAGTTCACCCTCCAGTTCTTACCCCATGGGCTGCAGCGTGATAGGCGGGCTTCCAAACTGAAGCCATCCGTTTCCCCAGCTCCCGGGCTCTGGCACAGGGGTGGGGGTGGAAATACTAAGATATTTGGCAGCTTTCTACAGTCTTCGGCTGCAACAGCATCAGTGGCTTCTGTAGGCTTAAGCCTTCTAAAGTCTCAGCTTGTCTGGACCTAAGGAGGCTATATGGCTCCTCTTCTTACTTCCCAGCGTATGGACTGCCTTTCCCACAGGTACTCTGTAAATACATCCCGAAGTAGAAGGAGTTAATACCCAATGGGGCAACTGTGGGCCAGTGGGAGATCAGAGACAAAAAGGACCCTCCAGCTAAATCCTTTCTTATTGCACCCATCTCTCACAGACTTTTCCAAAGCACGGTGATTCCTCACACTTTCTGGAAGATACCTTATGAGACCAAGCAACAGACTGTGTTTTCTTATGAAGCTTTAGCTGCTGAGTGGTAACAAATGAACTCCCTTCCCTGTCTCATTTCCTAGATTTTTAAACAGCTTTTTTGAGATGTAATTCACATTTTCTACAATTCACCCATTTGACGGTGTTGAAGATTTACAGACCTGCGAAACTATCACTGTGAACTTAGATTTTGTTAACCCAAAGAAAACCTCATTACCATGAGAAGTCACTCTGGATCCCACCTGTGTCCATTTCCCTCTCATCTCAGCCCAAGGGACAGCTAATCTCCTTTGCATCGCACAGACTTGCCTGTTTGGGGCACATCATTTAAGAGTCTTGTGATATGTGATCTTTGGTGACTGGCTTCTTAAACTTCACATAATTTTTTAGAGATCGTTCATGTTGGAGCACACGTCAGGACTTCATTCCATCGTATAGATATTCTATATTTTATTTATCCATTCAACTGTTGATAGGCATGTGGGCTGTTTCCTCTTGTTGGCTATTATGAGTAATGCTGCTAAAAATATTCATGGACCAGTTTTTGAGTGGATATGTGTTTTCGTTTCTCTTGGGTATATATCTAAGAGTGGAATTGCTGAGTCATGTGGTAACGCTGTGTTTACCCAAACTGACCCATTTTCGATTTCCACTAGCGTTTTACATTCCTACCACATCCTTGCCAGCTTTGGCAGCATTGGTTATTACAAATCAACATCATCCCCCTCCTCCTCCTCCTCTTCTTCCCATTATTATTTCTTTTTTCCCCATTATTATTATTATTATATTACTATTTAGCCATTCTAGCATTCTAGTGAGTATGAAATGATATCTCATTGTGGTTTTGATTCATATCTCCCTTTTGACTAATGGTATTGGGCCTCTTTTCATGTGCTTATTGGCCATTTACATGTCTTTTTAAAAAAATATCTTATTTATTTGACAGAGAAAGAGATCACGAGTAGGCAGAGAGAGGGGAGAAGCAGGCTCTCCGCTGAGCAGAGAGCCGGATGCCGGGCTCGATCCCAGGACCCTGAGATCATGACCTGAGCTGAAGGCAGAGGCTTTAACCCACCGAGCCACCCAGGCACCCCTATTTATGTGTCTTTTCTGGAGAAATGTCTTTTCAGATCCTTTGTCCATTTTTTAATTGGGTTATTTAACTTTTTATTATTGAGTTGTAAGAGTTCTTTATATATTAAGGATACAAGTCCCTTATCATACATGTGAGTGACTAGTATTTTTTTCCCATTCTGTGAATTATCTTTCTCACTTCCTTGATAGTATAATTTGGAGCACAGGGTTTTTATTTTGATGAAATCCAATTTATCTGTTTTTTCTTTTGTTCGTTGTGGCTTTGAGGTGTGTATATAAGAAAGTTTTGCCTAACTCAGGATCATCAAAACTTATTCCTGATTTGTTTTGGTAAGTTTTAGGATTTAGCTCTTATATTTAGTCCATACTTCATTTTGAATTCACTTTTATATAAAAGTGAATTAACTTTTATATTATATTATTATATATAATAATATAATATAATGTATATAACTATATACATTATATTATATTAAAAGTTTATATTAACTTTTTTCCCCAAATATGTTTATTTTATTTTTTTAGTGTTATAAGATTGATTGTTCATGCACCACACCCAGTGCTCCATGCAATACGTGCTCTCCTCAATACCCACCACCAGGCTCGCCCAACCCCCCCATCCTCTCCCCTCCAAAACCCTCAGTTTGTTGCTCAGAGTCCACAGTCTCTCATGGTTCATCGCCCCCTCCGATTTCCCTCCATTCACCCTTCCCTTCCTTCTCACAATGCCCTCCATGATTTTCTTTATAGTCCACACATGAGACCATAAGATAATTGACTCTCTCCGCTTGACTTATTTCACTCCGCATAATCTCTTCTAGTCCCGTCCATGTTGATACAAAAGTTGGATATTCATCCTTTCTGATGAAGGCATAATATTCCATTGTATAGATGTACCACATCTTCCTTATCCACTCATCTGTTGAAGGGCATTTTGGTTCTTTCCACAGTTTGGCGATTGTGGCCATTGCTGCTATGAACAATGGGGTACATGTGGCCCTTCTTTGTATTAACTTTTATATAAAACTTTTATATATTTGTATAAGCATGGAGTATGTATGTCTTCATTCTTCTGTATGTGGCTCTTCAGATTTTCTAGCAGTATATGTTGAAAAAGTTATCTTTTACCTATTGAATTTATTGTGTTGGAACACTTGTCAGGAATCAATTGACAATAAATGGAAAGACCAAATTCTCTTTTCTCAATTCTGCTCCACTTATCTGTATGTCCATTTTGATGCCAATATCACATTATCTTGATTATTGTAGCTTTGTAGTAAGGTTTTTTTGTTTGTTTGTTTAGGATTTATTTATTTGAGAGAGAAAGAGAGTGAGCAGGGGGAGAGGCAGAGGGAGAGATCCTTAAGCAGACTCCCCACTAAGCATGGAGCCCAAGCAGGGTCTCGATCTCACCACCCTGAGGTCATGACCTAAGCTGAGATCAAGAGTTGGGCACTTAGCCGACTTAGCCACCCAGCCACCTAAGCTTTGAAGTAAGTTTTGAAATGGGAAGTATAAGTTTTCCAGCTTTGTTTTTGTTTCAAGATTTATTTATTTGTTTGTTTGTTTATTTTGGAACAGGACTTTTCTGGACACATTCCATATAAATCTCAGCTTGTCAATTTCTGAAAAGAAAGAAAGACACTTGGGATTTTGATAGAGATTGTGTTGAATCTGTAGATCATTTTGGGGGAATATTCCCATCTTAACAATTTTAAGTCTTTTGATCCACGAACAAGGATATCTTTCTTTCCATTTATTTAAGGCTTCTTTAACTACTTTCAACTTTGTGTTTTTTTGGAATACCAGATTTACACTGATTTTCTTAATTTATTCCTAAGAAATGTAGCTTTTGATGCTATTAATTTCACTTTGTTTTATTCATTGTTACCATACAGTGCAATTTGTTATTGTATATTGATGTCATATCCTGCAAATTCGCGGAAGTTGCTTATTCGATTTAGATCTAGGAGTATTTTATTCAATTCTTTAGGATTTTCTCTATATAAAAGGACCTGTTATGTGTAAATAGAGAGGGTTTTCCTTTTCCCTTCCACTCTGTATAACTTTTATCTATTTTTCTTGCCCATTGCCCTTGCTAGAACCTCCAGTAGAATGTTGAATGTGAGTGGCAAGAGCGAGCACCCTTGTCTTATTTATGATCTTAGGGGAACACATTTAATCTTCATTATGGATGATAGTGGCTGTGGATTTTTTTATAGTTGGCATTTATCATGTTGAGGAAGTTCCTTTTTAATTCCTACTCTGTTGAGTGTTCTTAAAATGAAGGGGTATTAAATTTTGTTAAATGCCTCTACTCAGTGTACTGAAATGCTCATGTGGTTTTGTCCTTTATTCTTTTGGTATGATGTTATACTAACTGACATTTGGATGGTTAGCTGGCCTTGTAGTCCTGGGACAAATCTCATTTGGTATAGAGAAGTTTATAATTGCCATGTCTTCTTGATAAATTGGTCCTTTTATTTTTATAAAATGCCCCTCTTTATCTCCAGTAAAATTGTCTCAACATCTATTTTGTCTGTGGTTTGCATAGCCACTCCAGCTTTCTTACCTTGCTGCCTTATGGCATATTTTTTCCATCCTTTTATTTTCAATCTGCTTGTATTTTTGAATCTAAGGGTATATCGTCGGGGCGCCTGGGTGGCATAGTTGGTTGAGTGGCCGACTCTTGATTTCAGCTCAGGTCATGATCTCAGGGTCATGAGATTGAGCCACACGTCAGGCTTCATGCTGCTTGGAGAGTCTGCTTAGATTCTCTCGCCCTCTCCCTCTGCCCTTCCCCTCGCTTGCTCTCTCTCTCTCTAAAATAAATAAATAAATCTTTTTTGAAAAGCTGTATCTTCCAGAGGTAGCATATAGTCTTACATTTTGGTCGTTGTTAAAAACTAGACCTTCTACTATCTTGGAGCAATTCTTGTTCCTGATTCTCCCCCTCCCCCAGCTCCAGCTGTTACTGTGGTTTGGTTGATTATTTGTTTAGTGACTTGGAGGGAATCTTTCAGTAAAGTCCATTTCCCAATGCAGACTTTAATATTGCCCTTCAGCCCCTTCGGTCTTGGGCACACTCATAATCTCCCTGACCTCTTCCTCTCTCAGCCAGGAGGACAGTGCCATGAATAGGATTCCCTATGACTCTTTCCCTGGTCTCTCTGTTAAGGTTTAGCTGGTCTGTTGTCTCTATGGACATTACTCCTAGCTCTTAGCCTCCGCTAATTTCTAGCTGAATGATCTGTTGTGTTCAACAGGCCTTAAATTGCTCCACGGTCTGATCCAAATAAAGTCAGGCCCTTTTCGGGGAAATCTTGAGGCCAGTCTTTGACACTTCTCTGACCCCATGATGACTCTTCTTATCTGTTTCTTTCCCTAGTTCTTCTGTGATACTTCCAAGTAATCTACCTTTCACATGTTAGCATCATGGAGCTACTACCTCTTCTTACTTGAGCTCTACCTAAATTTCCATTGTCTTTGACAGTGTCCTTCGGCTTGAACTTCCCTACTTTTCCTCCAAGTAAAGTCAGTTCCCTTAGAGATACTTATGGACTTTTCTTCCCCTTTAACAGAACCTCTGTTCCAACACTCTGGAAAGGGATACAGGGATAGCAACCTGCTTCTCTTGGAGTAAAACTCCTGCTTTTATGAATGAGGGGCTGGACAAGGACAGCAGCTCTCTGTCTTATTGGCTTGTCTTCCCTGGGGTGGAAACACAGCCCTATGAGTAAGTGGCAGTGAAAGTGACTGGGGCCCCGTATTCTTGGCCAGCCATGCTTGGGGTAGAATTTCAAGCCTGTAAGTGAGTGGGGCTCTATAGAAGAGATCTCACGGTCACACTTGCCTGCAATACAGTTTGTATAACACATTGCTTGGGGGTGGGGGGGTGGGGGGGTGGTACTGATGGCAGATCTGACTGTCTGGCTTTCTGAGTAGAATTTGTAGCCCGAGACTAGGAGCTAGGGTTTGAGGGAGCCCCATCCTCTTGCCTGTGCCCATCCAGAGTAGAGGTTTCCTCACACTGAGTGGGAAGGTGGGGGCAGAAACAGGCCATGCCACAGAGTCTCATGGGTTTTACCAATATTTAGAAGATTGTCTTTAATTGCTGTGTGCCCATAAGACAATTTCCACAGACTGAGGGGGCTGTTCTCTTTATTGTCAATAGCCCTTCCCGATTATGGTTGTCTCCCTAACACCAGGGAGAGGGTCTATAGAGCTCCCCACACTACCATTCTAGAAGCATTTCTCCCTTGCTTCCTTTTTTTCCTCTCACTTTGCTACCTTTGGTTTGCACCACCCATGTAAGCTTTGTCTCACACTGTTTTCTAGAGAACCAGGACTAAGGAGGCAATTTTATTTTTATTTTTTTCCCCAAATAATTTTATTTTTTCAGTGCTACAAGATTGCTTGTTCATGCACCACACCCAGTGCTCCATGCAATACATGCCCTCTTCAATACCCACCACCAGGCTCGCCCAATCCCCCACCCCCTCCCCTCCAAAACCCTCAGTTTGTTGCTCAGAGTCCACAGTCTCTCATGGTTCATCGCCCCCTCCTATTTCCCCCCATTTACCCTTTCTTTCCTTCTCACAATGCCTTCCATGTTTTTCTTTATGCTCCACATGGGTGGTTCAACATTCACAAAGAAGGTAATTTTAGAAAGAATATTTCAGGTGGCTGTGTGAAAGCGCTATTGCATGGGTGGAAGTGGTACCAATGGTTGACCCTGCAGGCGGGGGTGGGGGGGTGGGGGGGTGGGAGGAGACAGCAAACCTCAACCTGGCAGACAAGGTGGCTGGTTGCTGTAGAATTCAAGTTTTCCTCTCACCATCCCCTGACCTTGGCATCACTTCTCCGATAGTGATTGTACTCTCAGCTACCAGACGATTGTGTGGCAAAACATGTTGTAATATATTTACAAAGATTTGAAATTTTAGAGCAGCAAAAGACACCTGGAGTGGACTGCATATTCAGTTTATAGATGACAAAAGGTAAAATGTCTTTCCCAGAATGAAGCAGGTAATTAATGCCAGAGAACAGAGGTTTTCTGATTCTTAGTTTTGGTCTTGTCATGGAGCACCATGGGAAATTCTCTCCCATTTCTTTTTAGTAAACATCTATTCTATTCTAAAACATCTATCTAATCTAAAGAAGTTTTCCACTACAAGTTTATGCATCTTTCCTGATCTTTCCTGAAAAAAATATTGACCCAATATAGTGGCCGGCATGTGGTCAACCTCTAACTTTAGTGACTAAATCAGATCTATTTTTAGAGCCAAATTGCAAAGGAAAGAGAAAAAAATCCATATGTGAACTCTTAATCCTTGTCTTACTAAGAAGTTGCATCTAGATGCTAGGCTTCGTCAACAGAGGTAGCTCTGTTTGCCAGTGATCTTTGGTGAGCATGGGGTTGAGGGTCAGAGGGATCCACATTCACTAACATGAACCAAAAAATATATATATAAATTGTCCTGCAATATGATCTGGAAGAGGCATTGAGACTGTTCATGAAGAAAATTCGCATTTTCCCTCGAGCGCTATTCTGCATTGCAACAGAGTTCCTATTTTCATATAGCATAAGAAATGTGAGGCCAAATAATAACAAAAAAACAATATTTATTAAGTGCCACTTATATGCCAGAGACTTTACTTGCTTTATCTCATTTAATGCTTCTAGCCAGTTGATGAGGTAGATATTATTATCCTCCCCCTTTTCAGAAAATGATGCTTTGAAAGGTAACTAATTTGGTTAAGGTCACCTGGCCAGCTGTAGAAGAAGCAGAAGCAGATCCATGGAATCCATTTCAAATTCTTCCATAAACCCTCTGTGGTACTGCTCTTTTTGAACAAATAGACTGTAATAACAAAATTCTTTAAAATGAAAAATTTGGGTGTGCCACGGAGGTTTTTATTTAACTAAGTTTTAAATGCATTTCATAAAACTTGTTCTTTTGCTCTTTTTTTTTTTTTTCCTGCGTTAAATTCATGGAAACCTAGTTCTTTGAATTACCGCTTATGAATTCGGTAATGTGTTATGCTGCCTCCTCTTCCTTCCTAATTTACAGAGACGTTATGATTCCAGGATATAACCCTGGCTGACACCCATAATCTGGCATAATTATCAATCGCTCTTCTCTACTCTCAAAAAATGCCCTTGTGTGGATAATTACAAGACCACCTTAATCATTCATCATTAAACAGGCCGGGGTGTCATATTGCGGCTGCCCACTAGGTGTCAGCAGTGTAACCCCCGGAAAAACCCTCAAGGAGAGCATTTCATTACAAAAGTCCTATCAGAGCAAATAATTAAGTGTAGGAGCTACCTGCAGCCTTGCCCATTCAAAACAAGTGAGAGAGCAGGGGGAGGAGAGAAGAAGCAGGTGCAAGCCAGGTAGCTCCTTACCGAGACCTGGTGGAAAGGGAAGGATTCCCTTCCTAGTCAGAAGGACTCCCGTGATACCTGCAGCGCACACCGTGGTGTCTTTTTAAATTTTCACTCACAAGATGAAACCAGTGTGCCGTGAAGTGAGGAGACAGCTTTGAATGAAGACATGTTTTTCCCCTTCCCAAACTGTTCTTCAAATCATGATCGGATGAAGGTCACACAGGTGACTTGGGCTTTAACGGGTCTCCTGAATGACTGACGCCTTGGAGCCAGAGGCCGAGTTGTCTGGACACAAATCCTTTAAAGGTGATTTGAAAACATCGACACTCAGAATTCCATGGCACGCTAGGACTCTTCCTGGAATGACCCGCAGACTGTATGTATATTACCTTTGACCCAGGTAGACGCCTCTGCTCTCTAGAAACCCTCCTCACTGCAGATGTGTGGCACACGGCTGCACACGGGGTAGGAGAAACCCACAACATGGGTTTTCCGATGCTTGTGCCTTTCAGTCCTTGGAGCTGGTTGCTACTGCTGGTGGCCCTTAAGGGTTCTGAAGCATCTTCAGATTTGAACGAATCTGCAAATTCTACCGCCCAGCATGAACCTAATATTCGGTTTGCTGCTGCCAGCTCAGAGGCAGATGAGAAGATATCTGTTTTTGCCCTGGATTATGACTACGTGCAAATTCCTTATGAGGTCACCCTCTGGATACTTCTAGCATCCCTTGCAAAAATAGGTAAGTCCCCCCAACCCCTGGTTGTGGGAGTCATTCTCCATGTGTGATAATGTATGTGGAAGTGCCTAATAGGTGGTAAACTACAGGGATTTTAACTGTTACTGCTATTACATAAAAAAAAAAAATCTGTTCCTTAGAGTCAAGGGAAAGTTGTAACTGCTTTTTATAAAGCCATGTAACACCTCAGGATTGTACTTTGAAATTTGAGCTGACTTCTGGGTTCTGGGTTGTTTTGCTATCTTCTTATTTCAGGGTGACAACTATGGGACATTATTTGGCATGTAAAAATCTCAAGTTCTATGCATTAAAAACTAGAGAATAAGGCATTAGACCTCAGAATGATACCCACTGGAAATTTCGGGAGCACATAATGATTCTTCTGTAAAATATTCTTCCTTCATTCTTGGCCATGTAACTGTGGGCTTCATCAATGCCTCCCATTGTTTATTCTTTAAAAGTGACATGTGTTCCTTGCAGAATGACAGAAAGCAAGGAACAAGACAATCACAGGCCACTCTTACATCACTCAATGGTGGGATATGGGGGCATAAGGGAGGATATGTCAGTAAGGTACTGATTTACACCTGAGCCCAAAGGCACCAGTGGGGCACCTCTGGTTTTCTTTGTGAGATAAAGGGAATTTCAAGTTCATAGATAAAATTCTAATCAGGGTTATTCATGCCCAATCCCAAAATAATGGTTTACACCCCGTGATCATTTAATCCCTAGCTCCACCCCCTTTTCTCCCTAAAGCCAGCTTATTCCAAAGTGAAAAACTGATACAGTTATCTCAATCATTAAGCATGACATCTCCTTTGCCTCTGCTAGGAACTTTATTACTTGGTAGATAAGTTGTCCTATTCAGATAGAATCTATGATTCATTTGGATGCTTATTTATAATTTTCCCCTAGCATGGGTGTGAAATAAGGGTCGAGCCGTGGGATCTGGCAGATAACTCCTGGGGATCAGGTCTTCGGGTTCCGTCTACTCATCTAACTCCCTCCCCGGGGATGACGGGGGTACTGGTGTAATCTCTAGATGCCCCTTCACAATTGCTACTCATTTTGAGCTAGTAAAGTTGCGAAGAGTGAATGGAAATTGTTAATTAGAAGAACTCCTGTGTGATTTGTCCAAGCATTAAATTACACAAAGGGTCTCATGTTATTTCTAAAAAGTGCTCAAGTGAAAATGGCTTTCTGATGGGAAAACATTGTCAGTTCAGAGCTAGGGTTCTACCACCTTTCATGCAACCACATGGGCGCTGAGATCGTTCAAAGTGATCTTATGTGGATCTTGGGTTCTCCTTTGTGAACAATACTGTCCCCACCCCCTCCTTCCCTCTACACAGTAATGCAGGAAGTTGGGCTGGGAATCAAGGAACTAGAGCTGTCACTGACCAGCTAGTCACCTTGTCTTTCTAAGCCTTTGCTGAGAAATTATTTCTAAGACCTCCTTTTGGTGCAAATAAGGATTTTCTAATGGCAAAAAGGTTTACATTTTATGTCAGTAAATGGCTCAATGCGGAAAGGATGTATATTTATCTTGGTTTTATATTAGCATAAAACTCCGATTTTTTTTTTTTTTTTTAGAGTATTGCATGTATCCAGACCCACTATGTCTAGAAGCTCAAAATGATTTTCATTTTGGTGAAATTCAACATACTTTAGAAACAGAAAATAACTTCAGTAAGTTATCAGTTGGATCATGCTTATTCAAATACAATTTCAAACTTGCTACTCTTTAAGAACTCAGATCTTAAATTTCTATATTGTACATGAAAAGAAGGCTACGGTTTAGTGATTATTATTTCTTACATGTCAAGTACTGGGCTCATAGTTTTATATATGGTGGCTCATTTGCTTGGGGCAAAAAAATATAAAGCTTTCACACATAAGGAATCTATATAGATTTTCTTTGTGAGATTCTATATTGTAAAACTTGAATAAAAATATGATTAATAATCATTATATTTAACATTCATTCCTTCACTTGGTCATTCTGTTGAGACACATTTGTTGAATGCCCCTACCATATGGGGGAATGACCATGGTTCCTGGCCTCAAGGGACTTAACGTAATGGGGAAAACAGATGAATCTAGCACTGCCTGGTGGGCACTTGGGCACAAGAACATCACAACTCTCCCCCAATCCTTTTTAAAACAGCCAACTCGGGGTGCCTGGGTGGCTCAGTTGGTTGGGCGACTGCCTTCGGCTCAGGTCATGATCCCGGAGTCCCGGGATCGAGTCCCATATCGGACTCCCGGCTCTGCGGGAGGTCTGCTTCTCCCTCTGACGTTCTCCCCTCTCATTCTCCATCTCTCTCTCTCTAATAAATAAATAAAATCTTTAAAACAGCCAACTCTGTGTGTTACAGAACAATATTAGAGAACAAAAATAATACAGAGTCACCTCAGATTTTGTTGTTTATCTTTTATTTTAATTCTGCTTCTTGGCACATTACAGAAAGGTGTTCCTTGAGTCATTGGGCAGAATGGAATTGTAGGACCATCTTTGACTTTCAGGCAGAACGTTGTTGTTGGTGGCCTTTTAAATTTCAGGCTCTGGAGCTGAAAACTCTCCAAGTGACTCACTCTGTGGTCCATCATGAAAGAGAAGGAGAATTGTAGAGTGTGATGCACGTGGTGTTTCTCCTTACAATGCCCTACTTTACGGTGCACCGTGCCTCTTCCTGCTACCACTGTGTAGGTGTAACTTGGCTTTAGACAGGTACATGTTGGATCCATTTCAGGAAACTTGATTCCTGGAAGAAGGACCAAACTGGGAAGACACATGGCCTGAGAAAATCACACTATAGGCTCTTCCACCTCTTTTACATTTAAAAAATTCAGTGTAGTTAAAATAAGCACTAATTGAAAAAGAGGAAGAAGGAAGAGGAGGGCGGAGAGGAGAAAGAGAAAGTCGTCCTTAGGAAATGGAGAGAGCAGGACTCTCAGACTCTTGAAGGAGGCCTTAAACTGATTTAAAGCCAATGGGTAGGCTTGTGGTTTGGAACAGTCCCTTGATACTGATTATATTCTATCATGATAACCTGCCTGCTGATAACAAATGAAATTCAAAGTCGTGATCAGGGAAACCTACATGCTCTTTGGAAGGCTGTATTTAAAAGTCCATTTTTTATTTTAATTTTTTTATTTTAGGTTTTACTAAAATTTTTAGTTAGTTAACATATATGGTAAAATTGGTTTCTCATGGAGAATTTAGTGATTTTTTCACTTACATATAACACCCAGTGCTCATCACAACAAGTGCCCATTACCCTTTAGCCTATCTCCCCACCCACCTCCCTTCATCAACCCCCAGTTTGTTCTCTATAGTTAAGAGTCTCTTATGGTTTGCTTCTCTCTCTCTCTCTTTTTCTTCCCTTATGTTCATCTGTTTTTGTTTCTTAAATTCCATATATGAGTGAAATCATGTGGTATTTATCTTTCTCTGAGTTATTTCACTTTTTATAATATACTCTAGCTCTATCCACATTGTTGCAAATGGCAAGATTTCATTCTTTTTGATGGCTGAGTAATATTCCAGTGTGTGTGTGTGTGTGTGTGTGTGTGTGTATACACACCACATTTTCTTTATCCATTCATAAGTTGATGGACACTTGGGGTCTTTCCATAGTTTGGCTATTGTTGATAATGCTTCTATAAACATTGGGGAGCATGTACCCCTTTGAATCTCTGTTTTTGTAGCCTTTGGGTAAATACCTAGGAGTGCAATTGCTGGGCCATATTTTTATTTTTAGCTTTTGGAGGAACCATCATACTGTTTTCCATTGTGGCTGCAACAGTTTGTATTCTCAACACCCCAAAATATATAACCCAGTTAAGAAATGGGCAAAAGACATGAACAGACATTTTTCCAAAGAAGATATCCAGATGGCCAACAGACACATGAGAATATGCTCAACATCACTCATCATCAAGGAAATAAAAATCAAAGCCACAATGAGATACCACCTCGTACCTGTCAGAATGGCTAAAATTGAAATAAAATTAAAATTCCTAAGGAGATATTCAATGGCTCACTGTGGCCTGTAGAGAAATCTACATTCCTTAGCGTTGAACTCAAGACCTTCTCTTATTTGGCTCAGTCATCCTTTGACTCTTCTTCCAATATTCTTCCCAAGTCATAAAAAATTTGCTGCAACAAGGTGGATCTCCTCAGTGAATGCCAGACATATCTGTCTGGGTCATTCCTGTTTCTCTTCTTTTTCTCTTGGAGTTCTCCCCACCTAAAATATCTTCCATTCTGCTGTCCAACTATGTAAGTCCTAGTCACTCCCCAGCAACCTGTTTAGTTTCTACTTCCCATATAAAAGCTTCTCTGCTGAACATTTAACTGGATCAATCATTCATGTACATACTTATAGATTCTTCCAGCAAATAGAACAATTGTGGGAAAGACACCTAGCTAAGCCCTTTGGGGTGATATAGAGTTGTATGTCATTCTGTCTGAGTTGGAAGAATTTGGAGGTTAGTAGCAGAGATAAGTCATGCACAGAAAATGATAGGAAGAGAACATTGTTGTTAGAGAGATACTGATAAAATATTACAGTAATTCAGAGGGAGACATATGATTTCCTTGGGAAGTGGTTGGGAAAAGTTTAACTTTGAAGATCAAGCAGGACCTAAACAGGTTGAAAAAAAGAACAATTCAGGCAGCAATAAATGAATACAGGAAAGGGGAACCACAGGGAAAAGGTGTGTGGTTGACTGTAACATAGGATGCATAAGGAGGATAGTGTTGGAAGGGAGGGATATTGACTTGGGGAGAACCCCAGAGTAGCCTGCTGTGCTCTGATCTCTTCTCCTGTTGATTGATATAGTCAATATATACTTCACTGCATTCTTATGCCTTAGAGGCAGCTACTGAGAGACATAGATGATGAAACAGGGAGCTGGTTGCACGAAGGGCAAAGTGATGGGGGTTAGGGGAATGCAACTTGATTTCCTTCCCTTTTTTTAAGATTTATTTATTTATTTTAGAAAGAGAGAGAGGGGGCATTAGTAGGGGTGGGGGTGGAGGGAGAGAATCCTCAAGTAGACTCCCCACTATGTGCAGAGGCTGACGTGAGCTCCATCCCACGACCCATAAGATCCTGACCTGAGCCCAAACCAAGAGTCAGATGCCCAACTGACTGAACCACCCAGGCACCCCCTTCATTTCCTTTTTACGTGGCTGACCAGATGGCAGTGTCATTGGTTAAATGAGGAGAATATAATAAAAGACGAAACTTTCATTTATTGGATTGGTGGGAGGGGAGTTTGGAGGAAGCTGACTGTGACTGACTCTGAATGAGCCTTAAGGGTGGGCCTTGCAAGAACGCAAAGGGGCTTCACCCTCCTCGCTCTTCTTCCCTCACTCCCCTCTCACACCCTGTAAGGTGCGGGGAAGCAGGGCAGAGGAGGGGGAGGCGATGGCGGGCTGAGGGCTCCTCTGAGACCTGCACTGGGCCTGGCCTGTTAAGTAGTTGACCTGATTGAAAGCCCTGGCAACACTTCCAGTCCCTGCTGCAGATGGGGTGCTGAGGCTCAGGGAGGCGCACCGGCCTACCCAAGGTCCCCTCGGCTTGGTTCCAGAAGGCCTCTTCTTCACCAGTCTCCTGGATTCTTCGTGGCCAGAGCCATTTTATTAGCAAACATCTAAATGTGGTTCTCTATTCTTCCCTAGGCTTCCATCTGTACCACAGACTACCAGGCCTCATGCCAGAAAGCTGCCTCCTCATCATCGTTGGGGCTCTGGTGGGCGCCATCATCTTTGGCACTGACCATAAGTCTCCTCCTGTCATGGATTCAAGCATCTACTTCCTGTACCTCCTTCCACCCATCGTCCTGGAAGGTGGTTACTTCATGCCCACCCGGCCCTTCTTTGAGAACATTGGGTCCATCCTGTGGTGGGCAGGCCTGGGGGCCCTGATCAATGCCTTTGGCATTGGCCTCTCCCTCTACCTCATCTGCCAGATCAAAGCCTTTGGCCTCAGTGACGTCAACCTGCTTCAGAATCTGCTGTTCGGCAGCCTGATCTCGGCCGTGGACCCTGTGGCCGTGCTGGCTGTGTTCGAGGAGGCGCGTGTGAACGAGCCACTCTACATGATGATCTTCGGGGAGGCCCTTCTCAATGATGGCATTAGTGTGGTAAGATGTCAAAGCGCGTCCCCAGGGAGAGCAGGGATCAGGGTGGAGCTGGAGCCAGGAGTCTGTCCTCAGGGCAATTGGAGAAGGCTGAGCGGGACTGGGCCTTGGCTGGGCAGGGATAGGCTTTGGTCCAGGGAATGTGACCCAAGTTCTGGTGACCTCCCTTAGGATCAAGTACGTAATTACTCACTAACGGTGCTTGCCATTCAGTAGCCAAATGACCTCTTTAAAGAGAGAAAAAGGAGAAGACGCATCTATCATCGTTTAGTTAAATTCAAGTTTTCACTTTGCAAGAGGAAACTGTTGCCAAGGGCTCATCTGGTTTTCACACTGGGATAAACAGTACTTTAACCATCTTTCTTTTCTCTCATTCACTGGACCCCATCCTCCTTCTCTTTATATACTTTTTGTTTGTTCGTTTTTAACATGTTGCGTGAATCGATGAAGTCAAATGAAAGATGGGGTAGGAAGGGAATTGAAAAGGATTTGCAAAAATACAGTTGCTGGCATATCCGTCTTGATTGCCTGACACCTCTCACGTGATACTAGAATGTATTTTCAGTGTAGAAGACTCAAACGGTGCAAAATTACACAGCATAAAAACAAAAAAGCCTCCCCTTGTCCCTCTCCTCACTGTCTAAGCAACCTCTTTGATCATTTTGGCTTTTCCTTCCCTGTCTATATTATATGTATATATGTGAATATGCACACACACATATATGTAGGTGTATATTATTTTGCATAAATTGGGTGCAAGTATATGTATTGCTTAAATACAACAAGTCTTGGAATTCATTCTATATCATTTTAATTGTTAGGTAGTATTTCACAGATTACACCGATGATAATGTATTTAACCATTTCTTGATGGATGGATATTCAGGTTGCTACCAATTTTTCACTTTTATCTTGTTTTCTTTTTCTTTTATTTCTCTTTTTAAAAAATAGAATGTTGTATTGAATATTCTTGTTTCTGCATGCACCTCTTTTTGTTTGTGTGTTTTTATAGGCTATATTGTCGGAAGTGAAATTTCAAAAGTGAGTACCTTCAAAAATTTGAAAGATGCTGCTGTTTTAATCACCTCCTCTTCATGGGGTTGACGAGGGAAGGATTCCTGCCCCAGCGATAAGGAGAGACAGCCGACAATAGATAATAAGGAGATGACGCCAATTAGATGCATATACTCACAGCCCAGGGGAGGAGGACACCACTCACGACACAGGGCCACGTGGGTGCTGCGTGTGGGAACAGAGGGAACCATCAGGAGTTCAGGGAGTAAGGGTTTGTTGTAGCAAGACGAGAGGTGCCTCCTGGTTCTCACAGGATGATGTGATGGGCTTGCTCTGCATAATTCCACAGGCTGTTGGGAGACTGATACCTAATACTCAGGGATGAGCAGATGTTGAGCCCAGTCCCAGTGGAAAGGAGGGCTATTTGGCCAGCAGGCAATCAGACCGGGGAGCAGAGCAGTTATGTCATTCAGGACCCTCCCAGCTTTACCAAATGTCAAGATAGCACATAACATTGGACCTTAGTTTTAGGTCTTATACCATAGCTGCTAGAATTTTCTGGAAACTCCTCATGGTCTTACATTTCCCAAAGGCAGTGCATTAATTATTAATATATAATCTTACATTTCCCAAAGGCACTGCATTAATTATTAATATATATTAAGTATTTTCTTTATCAAGGCCCACAAGTGACATTGCTTCTTAATGTTTTTCAATCAAATGAGCAAAAACGGGTTTAGGCATGTTTATTTTAATTTGTATACATCTCTTCAATGATCTTGGATCATTAGCGTTCTTCATTCTGTAAATTGGAAGTTCATATCCTCTTAGGGTTGCCAGACTTTAAAAAAAAAAAACAACTTAGGACTCCCAGTTAAATTGAAATTTCATATAAACAATGAATTTTGTATAAGTGTGTCCCACTTATTATATGCAAGTATCATATCCTATCCATTTTTCTTTGCTGTTTTTTGATTTTTTTAAATGATTTATAGAAACTCATTAAATCACCTAAATTTTAAGCCTTTGAGTATTACATGCAAATCAAATACCTTCTCTCATTCTGTCACTTAACATTTTTTAGACTACGGTATTTTTTTATCCTATAAAAGTTTTAAATTTTAATGAGCTCAAACCTAATGTACTCTTTTATTGCCTCTGGGTTTCATATTTTGTTTGCAGAGACTGTATCTAAGCAAAGGACATGCAAACATTATTTTTTTTCATATTTTATTTATTTATTTTAGAGGGAGAGAGAGACAGAGAGAGTGAGTGTCAGTCAGGGGTGGGGAAGAGGGAGAGACAGAATCTCAAGCAGACTCCCTGCTGAGTGAGAGCCTGGCACAGTGCTCGATCTCATGACCCTGAGATCATGACCTGAGCTGAAATCAAGAGTTGGCCACTTATCTGACTGAACCATGCAGGCACCCCACAAACATTATGTTTTTTTTCTTTTTCTCCTTTTACAATTAGCTATTTAATTCATCTGGTACACAATACTTTATAGTGAGGACTTCGTGCAAAAATAGATAGTACAGGGACAAAAGGCTCCTAAAAAGTAATCCAAGATATCTAGGGTGGATTCACCAAGTGAAGGAGACCTGTACATGAAATTGGAAGTCAATTTATTGATTCATAATGCGAATCCCTAACTGTTCGGCAAGATGCTAAACTCATCAGGGCTCCACAGTCTTTCCTTCTAGGGAAGTTCCACAGGCAGCCAAGTTGTCAGAAAATGGGAGGGGAGGCTGGGAGTCCAGACTCCAGACTTCCGCCATATGCCTCAGAATCACCTCGGTGGGACTCATGAATATTTGAATGTCCAAACCCTATCCCAGACTCTCCGAGGATGGAAACTGGCAATCTGTATTTTAACAGTTACCTCCGATGATGGCTGATGTTTGAGAACTCTTGGTTTCTTGCCTTTAAATTGAGAGTAACTGATGTCTCTTGATGTAAAACAATGCTATGTTTGGAACAAGGGCTGCTTTCTCCTCACACTGGGCCGGATTGACTCTGAGATCCCCTTTCCTCACCCCATTCTGTCTCTAGATATTTTCATCCTTTCAGTGTTGTTACAATGGAGGAAGTGGCCTCAGCTGGGAGCCTATCCACTCCCAAGATGGCCCCTCTGAGCCATGATGTGTTCATTTCACGGTTCACCGTCTAAAGATTTCACTCATATCCAAGTTATTTGGTGTTACTTGCTTACTGTAACTCCCACTCCCGGCAGCGTCACTGAGGAGGTTTATCTGTGATAACATCAAAGGCAGCCCATTCTGAGGTAATTAATTCTTCAACCTTTCCTTCACCAGTGACTTTCCAAATACCACCCCTTGTCATTTTCCCAGAATGTGCTATTTATAACACTGGACTCTGCTACCTCTTTGGTGTTGCCTCTGAACTTGAGAATCTGACGTCCCCCTGAATTTTTTCTAGATTTTACATCTAGAACCAATCACAGCTTGGTTTCTGGTTGGGGTTTCTTGGCCAGCGACATTTGTTTGGCTTTCCCAAAGTTTAATTGTTTCCACTTGGACTTTTTTTTTTTTAAATGATCATTTCAAAATAAAATTATAATTTTCAACCGACCACAGTATCTGCTGAGGGCACTGCTGTGACCTCCAATGGGCCAAGCTGTCATTGCGTTGGCTGGAGGGGGGTCGCCCACACGTCCCTCCCGGGTCACTCTGTGGTCACCCATAGCACAGTGAGTATTAAGTGTGTGCTCGGGCACTTCTGTGACCCAATGTGAAACCAGAGAAGCTCCAGGGCCAGATTTAGAAGGCAGTTTGAAAGCAACTGGTATTTAATGCAGTCCAGTTGTATTTTGAGCTAAGGGCCTTGAACTCACCCTTTCATTGAGGAAGGGGCCTTCCCGAGGGCAATAGTCACAAGCACGCTCTTTCAGCAGAAAGTCCGAGTCATCTGGAAAGCGATCTGTGATTTGTGGGTTACTTGTGACAACCCCACAGATCTTTATCCACTGAAGGAGTGCTTTCTCAGTAAAGAGGAACTGCTCCCGAACTGTCGAAATACTACTGAATCGGACCCTCCAGGTCTCTTGTCCCATGTAGTTCTTCCTCTTGCTGGACATTTCACCAGAACACACTCTTAATGGGGGGCAGAGGGAGCAGAGACAACACCCAAATAGCTCTAATATGATAACTAGTATCTCCGGTTGAATGTCATGGCCAAAGTCATAGCAGGGGACTATATCCAGCTAGTATATCCAGGCCCTGTGTGGGGTCACTTTGACCCTTATTTTATTAAGTTCTTGCCTTTTACTATGACACAGGACTTAGCAACCACATTTCACAGATGAAGAAAACAAGGCAAAGGAAGTTAAAATAAATTGAACAAGGGCATTGCTGTCTGACATAGGACAGTCTGGTCAGGACACACAGCTCCGTCCTATTCTAATCTCTTGTATTCTTACCTCTCGCCTTTTTTCCATTTCTTTCTCTTTCTTCGCTTCTTTCCTTCCTTCCCTCCTTCCCTTTCTTCTCTTTTTCTCTAAAGATTTTATTTTTAAGTAATCTCTACACCCAACATGGGGCTTGAACTCACAACCCCGAGAGCAAGAGTTGCATGCTCTACCCACTGAGCCAGCCAGGCACCCCATCCTTTTGAGTTTTCCACTCATGGAGCCCCGAGGGTTACGAGAAAGCCCATGTGTTACCTCCGAGTGCACTGGGCTCATGTCCACTCAGCAGGGAAGGCAGCGCTCTTTCTCAGAACTGGCTCACTGGGCAGAGTCCAACATGTGGCTCCGGGAAAGATTCTGATCATCTCTATGCCTCATTTCTGTAAAAATTGTGTTGATGAGATTCCTTGGCTCCTAGGGTCACTGGAAAATTCCTGCTACACATGCATGAGTACTCAGCATGCAGTGAGCACTCAGTGAGTGTTGGCTACTACTGTATCAAAGAAGCTCCTGGACACAGCATGGCAGTCGTCTTGCTCTTAGTGGGCGGTTGGTTTGAAATAGGGCACTACTTATTTCTGGAGGCAGATGGTTCTTCCTGCAGGTGCATTGTTTCTCCCTGGTTTTCCTGAATCACTTTACTAAATAAGAAATATGGCCGTGCTACCAAGGTCTCTTTTGTGTCCCATCTCTCCCCATCTTCCCCCTCCTCCATCTCATCTGAGAGGTCCAAGAGGCCAGCATGGGCCAGGACTGAGACTTGAGCCAAGGCGGAGGGTTCCAGAACATATCTGCTCCTGACTGGTACTCCATCCCATCCCTCCTCTCTCCTTCTTCCCCTGTGCTTTCTTTCCCTCTGATTTTCTTTCCTTTCCCTAGTGATGTATTCATCTGACCTCTTGCTGCAGTGGAGTCCACCCTCCAGGACAACAGTGAATGAGAGAGTAGTAGAGGGAGGCAAATGAAAAGATCGACTGAGCGCGGACCTCGGGCCCCTCATATGGATGGTGCTTCATGGGGATTTTCTTCTTCAAGATTCACAGCAACCTAACGTGGCCGGGGTTGTCGTCGCCATGGCATGAAGAGACAGTATGTAGGAGTTAGGAGGAGAGACACCCCCATCCCCACCCCTGCCCAAGACCCCACCCTCCAGGGTCACATCTCCTCTGGTTCTAATTGCTTCTTTGAGCCTCTGAGTCCCCAGGTCCCGAGGTGCTTATGGTTCTTCATTGTTATTTTTATTATAAAGACACAGACTGTCTGGAAGTTGTTTGTTGGATACAATTTATTCTACGTGGCTTAGGATCCAAAAGATAGAATGAAAAGTTGCCCTCCCCCTGCTTTTCCAGGCTGCTTTTTTTTTTTAAAAAGATTTTATTTATTTATTTGAGAGACAGAGAACGTGAGAGAGAGCATGAGAGGAGAGAAGGTCAGAGGAAGAAGCAGACTCCCCGTGGAGCTGGGAGCCCGATGCGGGACTCGATCCCAGAACTCAAGGATCATGACCTGAGCCGAAGGCAGTCGTTCAACCAACTGAGCCACCCAGGCGCCCTCCAGGCTGCTTTTTTAAGCCAGGAATCCATAGCACTGGTTTCTTCACAGAAAACTTTTACCTTTCATTCAATTTACCCCTCTGTTTATTATGCATGCTTATTGCTGGCCTTAGATCCTAAATTGCTGGACCCCTTATGCTAGAATGCGCTGCCCTCTTATCGTACCATCTTGCCATTCCTTTGCCAGCCTAACTTGGAGAACTAGGTTCCAGGTGAACCCCGTGATTTCTCTCCCAGCAGCTCCTGCCATCATTCCTAGGACCTTCGGCTCAGGTCATGATCCCAGGATCCTGGAATCAAGCCCCACATTGGGCTCCTTTCTCCTCTCAGCAGGGAGCCTGCTTCTCCCTCTCCCTCTGCCTACTGTTCCCCCTGCTTGTGATCTCTCTCTGTCAAATAAATAATAAATAAAATCTTAAACAACAACAAGAGCAACGAAAGGACCAGCTTCTGAGCATTTTGGGGTTGGTGAATGTGGAGATTCAGGGACAGTGGTGTGTCTTAAGAGAGCATGGAAGGGGCACCTGGGTGGCTCAGTGGGTTAAAGCCTCTGTCTTTGACTCAGGTCATGATCTCTGCATCCTGGGATCGAGCCCCGCATCGGGCTCTCTGCTCAGCGGGGAGCCTGCTTCCCTCTCTCTCTCTCTCTCTCTCTCTCTCTCTCTCTCTCTCTCTCTGCCTGCCTCTGTCTATTTGTGATCTCTGTCAAGTAAATAAATAAAATCTTTAAAAAAAAAAAAAAGAGCATGGAAGCTCCACACACTGTCCCTATGCCTCACCGTATGCACCCCTCCATCAGACAGTTCCCGAGTTATATCTTTCTATAACAAATAGGTAATCTGGTCAGTAAAATGCTTCTCTGAGTTCTGTGAGCCATTGGCACACTAATCGAATCTGGGGAGGGCGTCGTTGGAACTTCCTTTCTACATCGAGTTCCCATCGAGTTGATGGGAGGCACAGGTGACAACCTGGACTTGTGATTGCCATCTGGGGTGTGGGTGGGGAGGACATTCCTGTGGGACTGAGTCCGTCACCTGTGGGGTCTGACGCTATCACCAATTGAGTTAATTGCTCAGAGTTGTGGGATTAATCACACACATTGCTCTTGGTGTCAGAATCGGGTGTTAGTAATAACACAAGCCCACCTATGTGAGTGCTTCTGAGTCAGAGATCTCCTCACATCCAAAGTGATGCCACGTCACCTGGTGCATCAGGCTGTCTCTGCTTTTCCTAGAGAAGTGCTGTGCACAAACTTGACTCTTTAGTGGACACAACAGGCAACATTTTCTTGTCCTCTTTTTTACGTCCTTATTTCCTTTCATCTTATTCAGGCTCCTAGGATAGGAGGTGAGAGGCTCCACATTCAAGTAGACAGTTTCCTCTGGCCAAGAATGTAGGGAGCTCAGGGTATAAGGTGGAGGTGAACCTTACAAGTTGTACAATCTTGGGCAGGTGACTCAACCCATTTGTGCCTCTATTTTCCTATGCGTACAATGGGCCAATTGATCTCACCTCAGAGAGTGGTTTCGAGGACATAAAAAAATACCCAGAGATGTCTGGCACATAGTAGGTGATGACTAAATGTCCCTTTGCCCTTCCCATATTCAAGGGGGAGGTTCCACACAAGAAAGGCAATCTGGTTGACATCTGTTGGCGTAGAAATGGGGATAAGGCCTAAACCCAGATAAACTGGGCGGTGGAGCCTTGGCTGGTTGGGTTTAGTTGTCTGGGGAGTGAACTTCACCCCCCCACCCCTGCAAGGGCTCAGCAAGTGCACCCAAGCCGTGAAATACCTTCCCCATGGCTGCTTCTGACCCACCGTGGTGGGGAGGACAGGTGACTGGTGCTCACCCAACCAGGGACGCAAGCAATTTCCTTCAGACATGCGCTCTCAACAAAACATCTGGAAGTTAGCCCACAGCTGCCACTGGTAGTGAAATGCGGTCCTGCGGGGTGCAGGTGTAGGCACGTGCCAGCACACGCTGACGCAACTGCAGAAAGAGCTTGGGATAATGCTCGGAGCAGGCGGGAGAGATGTAAAGAGCTGGAAAAACAGAAGGGCGGAGGACATTCCCAAGCAAACAGGATGTTGGAGAGGTCAGAGATTCACCAACCTGGAGGAGGCAAATCTGACTCCTAAATGTCCCCAAATGGGTGACCCCTTTACCTCCCAAATATGCTCTAGACTCTTGCTCACCAGAGCCTGAAAGATCTGTCCCCTAGATGCAGGTCCCAATTCAGGAGCTTAAGCAGTGCAGGGCCAGAGAGGGACATTTATTGATATTTATTTATTAATAACCAATATTAATGAATAAACATTAACTAACATTAATTAATATGAATGAATTTATTAATGATATAAATTTATCATTATTTCATCGGAATCCCTCAAAGTTGAGTCACACACACTTGTTTGGTTCATTTTCCCTGGGTTGAAAAAACAATGATTGAAATGGGAATTGTATAAATCGATTTTCAACCAGCCTACACCGTGAGCCCTTTAGGGTGGTTAGAACACCCTCCAGCTCACACGTGCGGGAAGAAAGAACAAAGCCTCACTGGTTGTCAAGTTGTCCTTCCTTTGTCAGGAGGGAGGGTTGAGCAGCTGTGGAAACGGATTCGGACAAGAAACGCGTGGGGAGAAAAGCAAACTCTGTAAGCCTTTAGAGAGCAATCAGAATGATCACAGAAAATCGTATGGAAGCAGTTCTTTCAAAACCGTAACGACCACGCACTGCACACCGACTGCGCTAAGTGCCCGGATGCAGGAGCAAAGGCGCATCGTCCCGGCTTCTGATGAAGCCAGCTACCAACATTTGCCTCATTTCTTTCAGCTCTAAATTCTTTTTCTTACCCTACAACCAGGAACCTGCCTATTCTTCTGTATTTTCTTTTTGTTTGTTTGTAGATTTATTGATTTATTTTAGAGAGGAGAGAGAGCGCCTGTGCAAGTGGGGGAGGAGCAGAGGGAGAGGCTCTCAAACAGACTCCCTGCTCACAGAGCGAGCCCCACCCGGCGCTCCATTGCCCAACCCTGAGATCATGACCCGAGCTGGCCCTGAGATCATGAAACCGAGAAACTGGAGAGCCGAAACCAAGAGTCGTTCGCTCAACCGAGTGAGCCACCCAGGTGCCCCTTTCTGTATTTTCTTATTGCCCTTTGGAGCCATAGAGATTTCTTAGAAGATTACATAATTCATTAATGAAAGTCATTGCCTTGGGAGAAAAGCCTAGAACTACAAAGAACCAAGAGAGTTTCCTAGTTCAGTGGTTTTCAAAAGAGCCCACCCTTCTGCCTTCTCAAGGGTGAGTTGGGTGTGTCGGGCTGCGGTTCAGAAAAAATATGTTCAGCGTCAGGTGAAAAGCCCCACGAGTTGGCTGACAAATAGTTTTCCTATAGCTTCCTAAATGGTTAGGTAAAGTGAACAGTAGGCCCAGCAGAACCTGTTGTGCAAGGCCACTCTGTGACGTTCTATCTAGGCCATGGGTGGGAGAGGCAAAGCCAAGAGTACCTTCTGGGCTGTGGTTCTCCAGATTTCACCCCTCGCCACCTAGGACTGGCTGTGGTCCTTAGTGAGTACGATACTCACAGCCTGGGAGAAGAGGGAGAGATCTTGAAATCCAGCGCCTTAATTTTAAAGGTGAAAGTTCAGTCCCATTTGATTGAGCCAGAGTGCCCCTGAATTTGAATCATCCCTTCACTCGTCGTTCATTTATTCACAAAAAACTATTACCAAGCAGCCCCGTTCCGGTTCTGAAAGTTCAGTTTCTCCAAAGAAGCAAATCACCGAGCTAGTCTTCGGTCAATTTAGGTCTACTGGTCACAACTGATGTTTGCTTTTATAGTTAATAAAATTTCCGAGGTTAATAGCCTTTAAGTGACTTTTCCTGCCACGTTGGTATACTAACACCAGATGGTGAAAGATAGCCCTGTGGGCATTTGCTCTAAGCTGATGAGAGAGTGAGGGAGGCCAAGATGACGTAGACTCAGGAGTGCTAGGCTGCAACCTTCCTTGGATGGTATTATGGGCAAGGAACAGGGGCCACGTGATGACTATTAAGTGACTTTTGACCTGCGGAGTTTGAGAGACCTAGAATCCATTGAAAAGAATTTTTTCCCAGTTTTAGATATAGGAGTCTGGAAGATGGGGGCAGGACCTCATGGACGTGCACACTTGGAAGCCATTGGCAGATAGGTGGTAATTGTAGCTTTGAAACCTGGGAGCCCTCCTTCCTACCATTCTTTGAGCTGAGAAGAATTTCCAGGCTTTTTGTATGGAAAATGATTTTCTCAAAAGAAGCTTCTTTGCTGTGCCCTACAGCAAAAAGCCCTGCCGCTCACACTTCTCTTTATTAAATTTTCTGACATCTCTTCAGGTCACGTTCCTGGGCTCTGTTCTCTGAGGTTCTAAGCAACACATCTTCAGGGATGTCCAGCTGAGGAGAGCTGGTAAATCCCATGTTAATTGTCCTGTCCAGGGTTGCTGGTCATCTCTTTCTTTTCTTTAGGAGTGAGGCTAAAGCTTCCTCCATTCTCTTTTCTTTCATATCATTATCCAGTGCCCGTAGGTCATTGCTGGGTTCCTTAGTTGATTTCCTTTACCCGCCAGAGCCAGTGGTTGTCAAGGAAATGCTCTATGACCGAGTCTAATATGTCCGTGACCCTTCAAACAAAAAGAAAATTAGCTGGATTTATTGTTTAATTTCCTGTAAGGTCGGTGGGTACAGCTCCCTCTGACAGTCTCTGTACCTTTCCAATATCTGACATACAGTAAGGATCGTCTTTACTGTGATTCTGAAATTTCAATGCTTTTCACGTGTGTGTAGAGTCAGGCATTAGGCTTTTTGTTTTTAAGGAGTTGAGTTTATGGCAAACTTAAGTTTTGAGGATTAATTAAAAAGACACACACAAAGCAATCAGGAAGATGGAGATCCCGTAGTAGTCTGTTAGGGGCACCATAATAAATAGCACAGACTGGGGGGCTCATACCACAGAAATGTATTTTCTCATACTTCGGTAGAAGTCCAAGACCAAGGTGTAGGCAGGATTGGTTTCTGGTGAGACCTCTCCTCCAGGCTGGCAGCTGGCTGCCTTCTTGCTGTGACTTCATGTGGCCTTTCCTCTGTTGTGCCTTCTTGGTACCTCTTCCTTGCCCTATAACAACGCTAGTCCTACTGGATTAGGACCTCACCCTTATGACCTCATCTTAACTTAATTACCTCTCAATATACCCTATCTCCTATCTAGTCACATTCTGCAGTACTGGACATTAAGACTTCACATATATTTGAGGGGGACACAATTCAACTTAGAGAAGACCCGTCAGGAACCCCTCAGGAAGTGCTTTACCACCACCAGGCCTCATAAAAGCCATACCTGGAACCAAGCTGATTTCAAGAATTTCAGAAGTACCTAAAGTTCAGGGGGAAAAAAAAAAACAAACCCAGAAAAGTAAAACCAATGAATCACTGAAGTAGTCATTAGTGTAAGTTTATTGTGTATAGACCCCAAAAAAAGTTTGCAAACCGGGAGCACTCAGACCAAAATATGGAATGAGGATCAAAGATAGATTGTGAGCAAGCAGTTTATTTAGGGTGAAGGCAGAGACTGTTCTTACAGTGATTGGTTACAATATTACAATTTTCTTAAATGAAAGGGAGTTGGTTAGTGGTCACTTCATATCAATTTTAAGGAATTATTTAAGTTTTGCTAGGGGTGCCTGGGTGGCTCAGTAGGTTAAGCATCTGACTCTTGGTTTCGGCTCAGGTCATGATCTCAGGGTTGTGAGATTGAGTCCCATAATCAGGCTCCATGTTCAGCAGGGAGTCTGATTGAGATTCTCTCTCTCTCTCTCTCTCTCTCTCTCTCTCTCATCTGCTTGAGATTCTTTCCCTCTCCCTCTGATTCTCCCTTTGCTTGCTTACTCTCTCTTTCTAAAATAAATAAATAAAATCTTTTAAGTTTTACTAATGATTTTCAGAGGTGTATGCAAAGAGAGACCCAGGTGGTGCTAGCTTGGCTTGTCTAACAAAATAATGTAAATTAAGTGTTGCTGACTAAACTGGTTTTTTCTGCTTAGGAAAGTTTCCAGTCTGGTTTCCATTTGTGTTTGGCTTTAACAGAAGCGAAAGTTCATAATCCTCTATAGTCAGGAAAGGCCAGGTTATGCTGCAGTAATAAACATCCTTCTAAACCTCTGTTGGCCGTAAACAACAGAGGCATATTTCTTGTTTACACTACTGGTTTCTTATGGGCCAGCCGAATGCTGTGTTCATTGTGGTTACTCAGGACCCTGGGCTTATAGAGCAAGCACCATATTGAGCATTGTTGGGCACTGCTCCAGAGGGCAAAAGTTTTATGGAAACTCATTTCAGCAAGCAAGTGTCCCATCTCATAAATGATATACATCACTCCTCAAAACTCAAAACTTGGCCAGGCCTAGTCCCATGGTGGAGCTGAAAGTGCAATCCTGCCTGGTGCCTAGAAGGAAAAGAACTATGGGCTAAACTGTGCTAATGAGTATCACATGAGATTACTCCAGAGCACCCCCCCCCCATGGATGCAACATAGGTCAGTTGCTCAGAATCTGCTGCTTTGTATAGCTTTTTCCAATTTCACTCCAACTAGAGTCAACATAATCTACTCAATTACCTTTTCCCCTAATCCTTGGTCCTCATAATCCTTACTTCTTTGTGGCTCTTTATTATTTCTTACTTGGTCTCAAGGTCTTTATTTCTTTATACCTAGTCAAGACTCCCTGTTCTCAGAAAATACAGTTGCTGTAGATCATAACTAGGCAAAGAGTATCTCTGTCAGTCCCCAGTCTATGGACAGGCTTCTCAAGAGTCTGTCTACTCCCGTTCTTGAATGGGAAGTCTCATGTTGAAAGCCATATGAGGCTACCCCTTCCTTAGAGTCAATGTCATAGCAGTTACCCTTACAAGGAGCCATAGAATGGTGGGGAGTATGACTTTGATGTCCAGGTGGGTTTGTGTATTGAAAGCGTTTTGCAAACTTTTGCAAACTTTTGCAGTGGTTTCTGTTTTTTTGTTTTTGTTTGGTTGATTTTGCTTTTAAGATCTTATTATTTATTTGGGAGACAGTGAGCATGAAAAATCATGAGCAGGGGGAGAGGCAGAGGGAGAGGGAAAAGCAGGCTTCCCGCTGAGCAGAGAGCCAGATACGGGGCTTGATCCCACGACCCTGGGATCATAACCTGAGCCAAAGGCTGATGCTTAACCGACTGAGCCACCCAGGTGCCCCTCAGTGTTTCTGTTAGAAGGTTGATGTTATTACTATCTTGGGAGGTTTCGGGAACTTCTCCAAGGAAACACAATAGGACCATTTCCTGAGCCCTCTTCTCTGAACTGTTTTGTTTTACACCATTTGTGACACACCAAATGCATAGCTGTATTTCTCTATACCAGCCAGTTTTCCAACTCTCCAGACACCGACTTGGTGTTCTACAGTTTAATTCAATTCTGACACTAATTCTGAGTTCACACAGACCCCACAGATGAAGGACTCAGTCCCATAAAATGGCCCCCACTTCAGACATCCATTGCAAGTCTGGGCCACCCATACTGACAGGCTGTGAAATTGAGGGTTCCCCAAACCCTCTCCTCAGGTTTGATAATTTGCTATAATAACTCACAGAGCTCAGGAAGGCACTTTACCTTGGTTACCAGCTAATTATAATGGATGCAACTCAGGAAGAGCCAAATGATAAAGAGGCATAGGGTAAGGTATGGAAGGAAGGGTGCATATTCCATGTTCTCTCCAGGCGTGCCACTCTCCTGGCATCAACCTGAAGGCTTTCTGACCCTGGTAGTTTTGGATTTTTCTGGAGGTTCCATTGCATAGGCATAGTTGATTAAATCATTGGACATTGGTTATTGAACTTAATCTCTAGCCCCTTTCCTCCCCTTGCTGATCATGGGGTGGGGATGAAACTTAAAACCCTCTAATCCCTTAGTTGGTTCCTCTGGCAACGAGTCCACCTCCAGAAGCTCTCTGGAACCCCAGCAAGAGCAAGAGTAACCTCCTGTAGAAACTCAGCTGTGGTGGAAAATGGTCCATTACGAATAACAAAGGATGCTCCTCTCACTCAGGAAATGGCAAGGTTTTTAGGAACTCTGCAAGGTACTGGGGACAAAGGTAATAAATACAGATTTTTTTGTTGTGGTTGTTTTATCACAATACTGCACCTCCCTCCACCCTGAGTGAAGAGGGCAAATCTAACCTTGTTTCCATGAATGCCATGGACATGTTTGAGATTTAGCACTGGCTGAGATTTCCCCTCCAAGATGTGAAAAATATCCACAAGATTGTGATTGAAATGAGTCCAAAGAAAACCTTTTACAACTCTAATGACATCCAGAGCCATGTAATTTGAAAGATAAGAATTGTTTTTCATGTAGTCATATGGACTGTATCTGTAAGTGTAGTCTTCTTAAATTATATGTGCTACTTTAGCTTCTCAAACTAGCATGCATCTTTCTGGCAGTGTGTACTGGTGTCCAGGGACAGGGCTGGCCCAAATGACTCTCCCAGGCCCTGGGAACAGACTGGGTAGCTCCTTGGAACCTGGAGAGCTATGCAGAGTTTTCGCTTGCGGCAACAACATGCAAATCTTTGAGTCTTAAATATATCCTCTGTGTTTCCTCCGGATTTGAGAGTCAAATAAACTCCCAGGTCCCACTAACACTCATTCAAATCTGCCTTTTTTGGGGCCTTGTGGAATGTCTGGCTCCTTATCTTAGCTTCACTCCTTGGAGTATGAGCACATCTGCAAAGGTGATCTGTATGTGGTTGGACCAACGTCAGGCAGAAGGTACAATGGGACCAAAAAAACTCATTGAGTTGGGATTCAACCACTATGCTTCTTTGGTGTCCATTTTGAAACCTTACATCACAGTTTGCTTTCAAACACTCAGCCAAGATTTTTCTCAAAACCTAGCCTTACTTTGCTTAAACCAAAGAGACTGATATTATAACAGTTTTGTAAAATATGCTGGGTACATCAATAGATATCGTCCAGGTCAGCCACGTGCCAGACATTTAAAGGGCATTTAGATGCACAAAAGATCTATAGGGGAAGCTCCTGTGAGAGAAGATGGGGAGGAGTTTGGAGAGCAGAGTGACCCCAGGTGAGGGAGGGGGGCTTAAGGGAAGCTGGAGGGGACTATCTGACGCCATTTCTGAGAGGGCTTATCAAGCCCAGTGGGAATCTTCGGGCTAAGAACACCCATCAGAGGATCCTGCACCTTCCAAGATTGGGCTTGCCTTAGGGCCCTGCCACACCAGGTCTTTGGCTGAGGACAGTGATGGAAATCAAGGTACAGCCCCTGGCTGCTCAGTTTCATTCCCTGTCATTGGACCCCTTGAGGGGTCCTGACTGCCACAGAGGGAGAGGTAGATGATAGATGCCAGGCAGATAAACCGATGATAGATGGATGGTGGATGGATGGATAGACAGATGATAGACTGACAAGACTGATTAGGAAGGGTATACATATGTGTGCGTGTGTTTATAGAATATTTACATATGTATTTATAAATATATATAATATATAGTATCTATATATAATATTTAGAGTGGCTTTCTCTGGGAGGGACTGGGAGACAATTGTGGGGATTTTCCTCTGTACTTTTATGTTTTCTAAAATTTCTGTGAGTCAGCATGTGCAATCTTAAGCAAATCTGGTGTGAAATTTCAGCAAGTCTCTCCCTCTCTCTTTTTAAGGCAATCCCTTTCCTAATTGCACCAATGTACAGAGCTCATGATGTGAGAGTATGTGTGTCCTTGCTTGAGCCAATTTGTGCTAAGTTTCCCCCCCTCCTCCTCTTCTACTTTTCTTCCTCTTCTTTAAAGATTTATTTTTTTAAGTGAGAGAGAACGAGCAGGGTTGAAGGGTAGGTGTCAGAGGGGGAGAGAGAAGATCCTCCACTGAGCGAGGAGCTGCTGCAGGACTTGATCCCCGGATCCTGAGATCATGACCTGAGTTGAAATCAAGACTTGGCTGCTTAACCAACCAAACCAGCCATGAACCCCTTTTTTCTTCTTATACACCTTTCCCAGCTTCTTCTCCTTCTCCCAGAAGTTGCACTAGAAACATTTCTTTAGGGGAAGAAGGGAGCCTGTTTACAATTTTCTGTCCATATCCCCCTATCTAACCAAGCTTGTTGGTTACTGGCTACTAATCACATTAAAAAGCAGGAACTAACCCAGACACTGAAAACATGTGTCCTAGGTTCCCTAAAGAAATAAAATGGAGCCATTTGGAGGAAAGCCACAGATTAGGACTTTTTGAAATTCAAAATCAAGATGTGGCCTGGGGGATTGACAATGAAAATCTGCTAGTCTGTAATACAAGTCGATTCATTGTAAGGTCATTTTGGTTATATAGGCTGTACTGGATTGAACAGTATCCCCCCCCCCAAAAAAAACTGTCATGTCCACCCATAACCTTTGGATGTGATCTTATTTGGAAATAGTTCTTTGCAGATGCAATTAGTTAAGATGAACTCACATTGGATTGAGGTAGGTTCTAGTCCAATGACTAGTGTCCTTGTAAGAAGGCAATTTGAAGACACAGAGGAGGGGATACACAGGGAAGGCCATATGTAGACAACGGCAGAGAATGCAATGGTATGTCCGCAAGTCAAGGAACACCAAGGCCTGCCAACAACCACCAGAAATGAAGAAGCAAAGAACTATCCTCTCCTAGAGCCTTCAATGGAGTGTGGCCCTCTCAGCACCTTGATTGTGGACTTCTAGCCTCCAGGACTGTGAGAGAGAATAAAATTTCTGTTGATTTAAGCCATCCAAGTTTGGAGTATGTTGTTACAGCTGCTCTAGGAAATTCATACAGAAGGTAATGTGACAGAGCTGCACTGGGGAGGGGAGGTGCATTGGACACCATCCTCGTGTCTCCCCTCCCCATTCAACAAAGTCCATTAGTGAAACAGCATCCTACGTGAGGAGTGGTGACAACCGAGTGACTTTGAGGACTGACCGAGCGACTTTGAGGACTGACCTTTCTGCCAACTCATATTCCAAAGCCAAAAGCGTTCTGTACTGGATAGGATTTTTTTTTTTTTCTTAAAATTCTCTTTACTAAAGGTATTATCATTCCCAAGGCTAGAGGACGTAGAGACTGAAGTTTCCATTTAAAGGGAAGTGCTCACAGCTGTGAGGGCCATGCAGGAATAGGAAACCACACAACACGTTGTCATTTCCGTAACATCATGGCAATATAAAAGAGTCAAAAAAAGGTCCAAAAGGATCTTTAAGGGAAAATTAGATGGAACAAAATTGGAGGCTATAAAATGGCATACTGTGAATGCATGAGAATCCCTTATACGCGGAGGTAGCATCATAGTTTAAGACCCATTATTAGGGAAACCCAAACACAACAAATGACTTTCGGCTTTTAACTAACAAATTCCCAGGAAAGCAGAAACATTTGTGGCATTTCCCCCTCATTTATTGTTTTCATTGGAATTGAATTTTTTATGTTTAACTTTACTTCTTTGTAGGTTAGTATACAGAGAAAAAAAAGTTAGTATACAGAGACTAAATGTGAAAAGTCACTACTCTTGCAATATCTTGTAGCAAAACCCTAATATCTTTTTTCTTTCTTTCACGTTTCTTTCTTTCGCGTTTCTTTCTTTCTTTCTTTCTTTCTTTCTTTCTTTCTTTCTTTCTTTCTTTCTTTCTTTCTTTCTGAGAGAGAGAGCCCGTGTGTACAGTGGGAGGGAGGGGCCAAGGGAGCAAGACAGGGGAATCTTAAGCTCAGTGCTGGGTGTGAAGCCTGATCTTGCAGGATCTTGCGACCCTGAGATCATGACCTGAGCCTAAATCGAGAGTTGGATGCTTAACTGACTGAGGCCCCCAGGTGCCCCTCAACTGTATCTTAAAGAAAGTGATATACAAGTCTGTGATTCAGAAAGGAAACTCAAGTCCAGTGGTTCTGTAGGGAGAAGTAGGGCCAGACAAGAGCATTTTCCCAATGAACAGCTATATTTGGCACCCAAGAATCCAAACCAGATTAAGAAAGAATAGAATGGATTTCCAAGAGAGGACGGCAGGGAGAAAGATCTGAAGTATCATTGTAAGAAAGAAGTTCTCTACCCTTGGCCAGATTAGGTGCACCCTGGTGGGTGTGGGAGGGCCGTGGAAGGGGGGCCAGCACCGAGAACAGTATTTAAGCATTGGTTACAGTATAAGCAAATTGTGTATGTTTTGTGGAGTGCCCATAGTTGTAATAGTAACCAGCTAAATATGTAAAACTTGAAAGAATGGAATATTTAAATTCTTCTTAAGAAAAAAGAACACAAATTCACCCTTCAGATATGTGGTACAAAGGTGCTTTTCATAGACTCCCAGGTAAGGACATATGGGCCTAACGACCCATCTTGCTCCAGGTGTCTCTGGCTTCTGCCCCAGTCCCTACCTCCCAACTCCAGAAATAGACTTAAGTATAAAAGTAGGAGAAATTAACATGTTAACAACTGGACTCTGGGGAATTCTGTCTACATGCCACAAACTTTTAAACAATTCGGCTGAAAACATTTTCCAATATATCAGTTGAAATTTAAAACCTGTTGCAAATCCCATATTGCCTGACTTTTTTCATTCTCATTCCAGCTTTATTGAGATATAATTGACATATACCCTTGTGTAGAGCTGGATAGGATTTTTTTTTATGTATTTTCTTTTCTTTCCTTTCCTTTTTTAAAGATTTTATTTATTTATTTGTCAGAGAATGAGAGAGTGAAAGAGCACAAGCAGGGGGAGCAGCAGGCAGAGGGAGGAGCAGGCTCCCTGCTTAGCTGGGTTTCATCCCAGGACCCTGGGATCATGACCTGAGCCAAAGGCAGACCCTTAATCGCCATGCAGGTGTCCCTGGATAAAATTTTTGCTCTCCACACAGAAATGGATAGCAAAGTGTGTTACTAGTTTCTACAGTGACTCTAGGGCACTCGGGAACAGAGACACACATTGCCATAGACCAGCTGCTTGCGCTGTTTCTGCTACGGGAGAACAACCTCACTCAAACAAATGAGGCACTCCTTAGAAAAAAATTCAAATAAGATGAAGTGGGCCTTTGTTTTAAATGAACCTTGATGGTTTATGATTGTGAATCTAACAAGAAGCCAGCCTAGGCTCCTTCATTGACCATTTCTGTCAGAAAACAACAAACTTTAGGGTGGCTGGGTGGCTCAGTGGGTTAAAGGCTCTGCCTTTGGCTCAGGTCGTGATCTCAGGGTCCTGGGAGAGCCCCCAATCGGGCTCTCTGTTCAGCAGGGAGCCTGCTTCCCCCTCTCCCTCAGCCTGCCTCTCTGCCTACTTGTGATCTCTCTCTCTGTCAAATAAAAAAACAAAATCTTAAAAAAAACAAAAAGAAAACTACAAACTTTAATCATAAAGGTGATGCCGTGGGGGGGGGGTCAGCAGAGGCCCTTCACAGAGCAGATCTGGAGGGGGTAGGACTGGGACAATGGCTGGGGAAGGAATGGCAGATTGAAGACCACCGTCAAGGGGTCAGTGTGTACACGAAGTCGCTAGTAGTTCTGGTAAGCACCATGGATGAAGCCAAGGCCAGTATCCAAATGGTGTCAGGGCACTCTGAAGAACAGAGGTGACACCCAGTGTCTCAGTAAGAAAAGACAAATTGGGGGTGGAAAAGTCAGAGTCACACAGGAGGCTCAGGCCTGGGCAAGTCTGGCAGGTCACGGAGTGGGGGATCATTCCAGAAGTAAGATGAGAGCAGAGTATGAGCCAGGGAAATGAATGGGATAGAGACCTAACTATACTGGAGGGTCTGTCCACTTCTGTGGTTCCACATATGGCAGGTAATCATTGACCTTATTTCCTTGAGGGTTAGCTTCTGCTCCTGCTCTGATTTTTTCCCCCATTTTTCCTAGTATAGGCAAACAAAGGCCAATAGGTGTATGATGTAGTTTATCAAGACTCTTCAGGGCCTGATCTCCTTGAAGGTCTTCAATTTCCTCAGAGATCTTACTTTGTATGTCTCATTAACTATGTGGCAGCTGCCACTTTTCAGAAGTTCAGTCTAAATTCTGGGTTGCTAAGCACATGAAGTGTGACTCCCTAGATCACTATAATTTCTCTTTCTTTCTTTCTTTCTTTCTTTCTTTCTTTCTTTCTTTCTTTCCTCCTTTCTCTCTCTCTCTCTCTTTCTTTCTTTCTTTCTTTCTTTCTTTCTTTCTTTCTTTCTTTCTTTCTTCTTTCTAGATTTTTATTTATTGGGGGTGGGAGAGAGCATAAGCAGGAGAAGAAGCAGAGGGAGAGAGACAAGCAGACTCCCTGATGAGCAGGGCTCCATCCCAGGACCCTGAGATCATGACCTGAGCCAAAATCAAGACTCAGATGCTTAACTGAGCCACCCAGGTACCCCCACTGTAATTTCTTATACATGTTGAAATGAGTAGAGAAATAGCAGGAAAATTGGGAATGTGTATCCCGTGGGCTCCAGTGGTTTGGAGGATTCAATGAGATGACATATATGCAAAGTATAGCAGGTGGGGTCCAATTGAGAGTGAGAAACCACACAGTAGGTCAAACAGAGAAATTTTAATAGCAAAATAGTTAACCATAACAAAGGACTAGATGTAAGATATGAGAACTCTTCCTGGTACCCTTAGGATGGGGTACCCGGTTTACCAAAGGATTAAACTTGAAAGGGGTTCAGATGTCCCTGAAGGTGTGGATGGACCGCTGGTCAGGAGAGAAACTGGCCTCAAGCTGCTGGGCAAAGAACAGGCCACCTTCAGGAAGGCAGGCAGGGAGAGGGTATCAGCAGTTGGTGGCACCCGGTGTGCAGTGGGAGGCTGGGCTCAGGAGGGGGCACAATGCCTTCCAAGAGCAGGCTGTGTGGACAGGGGAGAGGGTAGACACACAGCAGGCTATTCAGGGGGACCACTAATGACAGGCGTGCAGTGTGAAGGTTATGCAAGGGCTTCTTTTTTCCATGTCAGAAGGTCCACAGACAAGTTATCTCCTGTGGAAGCCGTAACTTACAGACTAATTTCTTCCAAGGCCTGTAGCCCGCCCCTCCAAGGACCTACCGGAAGTCCTCCCAGTCACCTGACTCTTGCTCCTTCCACCGGAAGTTGCTGGGAAACCCCTTTCTCTTGCAATGTCCCTTCAGCGCCCTCTGTTCAGAGAGCTGTAACGTGTGGTGTGGCTCCCTCGAAGGAGAAAAATTCTGCTGAAGGAATTCCGTTGTTTATTATAGAGCCCGTATTGAAAGGTGCATTTGGAGCTGGGAGGAAATTAAGTCGATAACTGAAACAGAGAGCTTCGCAAAGAGTCTGGCACAGAGTGGGTGCTCAGTGACCGAAAAGCTGTATTAAACTCTTACCCAGTGTAAATGAATAAGAATAAATTATTTCGAATAATTTTAAAGTTAGATGTTAACCATATTAATATTTATGGTCGTGTAATTTACATGTGTATTACTCTACTGGACACAAAGTTAAGAATCTGTGTGTCAAATATTTCTCATTTCTAATTCATGTTTCTTTCATTTTCTTTTCATCTAGGTCTTATACAATATATTAATTGCCTTCACAAAGATGCATAAATTTGAAGACATAGAACCTGTCGACATTTTGGCTGGATGTGCCCGATTCATTATTGTGGGCGTTGGAGGAGTATTTTTCGGCATCATTTTTGGGTTTATTTCTGCATTTATCACACGTTTCACTCAGAATATCTCTGCCATCGAACCACTCATCGTCTTCATGTTCAGCTACCTGTCTTACTTAGCTGCGGAGACACTCTACCTCTCTGGCATCCTGGCGTGAGTACAAACCAAGGGCCAACTCCCATAGCAATAAAAGAGAATGCAGGACCACGCAGTGCGGACTAGCATTTGCAAAAGGCAGAACTTCTGACACTAATCTGCAAAGGTGTTGCTGGATTCAGGTTTTTTAAACTTCTGTAAAATCTGATTCGGGGTCTTTGCCAAACAATTGTTCTTTCTCCCCAGCCTTTGTCTTTGCTCTTCTCCTGAATGGCCTTAGCCGAGTAGAGCAATTATAAGGTCAATTTAAAAGGCTCAGAAGAGCTGATGCAGAGAAGAACTAGAAGTTCAAGCTTAAAGTTTCATTTCAATAGCTTTTTTTTTTCTCCTTGAAAAATTCATTATTTTAAAGGTAAAGAGCAGCATGCCATGAAGGACTGACATTCCTGAACTCTGCCTTCTGCTATGTCCCTTAAATCACATCACACCAGGCTGGGATGAGACTAGGTAGAGGGGATAAGACCAGAAGTCCAGATTTCTTTTTCTTAATGAAACTATTTGTAAATGTTTATCCTTCCATAGATCTTGGAATGAGGCTTCTTAACTTGGCTTGCTATATCCGGTCATGTTTTTTTTTTTTTCCTATGCCATTATCCTCAAACCCAGCTACTCAGGCAGAAATATTTTATTGTATAGAAATACCTATTTTAATTAAATATAATAGTATAAAATCTAGATACTCATTATTGTCCCACCTTAAAGGTGATCTAAATTACTTAGACAAGGCAAAGTTTTTTCTCTTCCCCCGCCCTCAGGTGACCACCCTCCTCCCACACCCCCCCCCGGGACTTGCTAGTGACCTTAGAGTAAAAACATTTTAAATGAAAAATTTCTCATTAAATTGTTGTAAGAAACATTGCTCAGGTGGAGGAAATGAGAGCCTCGCTGGATCATTCTTTCCAGAAACTCTTCTGCTTTGGGTTTGTGCACCCAATGCACAAATGGTTGATACCATTTTCTTGTGAGAAAGCCATGCCATGCCCACCGTCCCCAACACACACAATTTGAGCAAACCCTTTGGAGAGGGAGAAGGGAAAGAAAGAAAACCCGTGGGGAAACAGAAAGGGGAATGGAGACGATGTTCTCTCTGGATAAAAACAGGAAGTGTGTATCTGTGGCATCACCAGGAGGGAGTTTTTCATGGAGGGGGGAAATCTCCTGCTTCTCCTGAGACTCTCTTCCTTCTGCAGAATCACAGCCTGTGCGGTGACAATGAAAAAGTATGTAGAGGAAAATGTGTCCCAGACATCCTACACCACCATCAAGTATTTCATGAAGATGCTGAGCAGCGTCAGCGAGACCCTGATCTTCATCTTCATGGGCGTGTCCACCATTGGGAAGAACCATGAGTGGAACTGGGCCTTCATCTGCTTCACTCTGGTCTTCTGCCAGATCTGGAGAGCCATTAGTAAGAGACAGCAGGACCCAAAGGGCTCCTGCCTTCTGCTTTTTGAAATTCTTCTTATCCCTTTCTGCAATGTAGCAGCCTAAGTAGTGAGGTGATGCTAACTGGTTTTACGGGTTAGGGGAGTAGAGGCTCCATGTGGTGACCCGGAATGTTGTCTGTGTGCTTCCTCACTAGGTTCTCAGCAATTAAAGGCTGAGAAGGTTGTGCACTGAAGTGAGGCTGGGCCAATGAGTTTGTTTCTCTTTTTTTATTTGAAGAGAGAACTTTCACATCTACACATTTAAATATAACCCAGTAAATTTATCCCTGTTCTTCACTTCTTTGTCAATTTTTACCCTCTTGCACCTTAAATGAGATATAGATTATACACTGTGAGCATTTACACTTTTATTATAAGAAAAGTGAGATCTCTCTAAGTATATTCTATGTAAGGCAGGTACTGTTAGAAAACATTCCCCTAAAACATATGGGGGGTATTAGTTGAGGGTTGAGTTTGATGTATAGAAAACCAAGGACCAGGAAGTGAATCTTTATTTTTAAAAGTGCTTATTATTAATTAGTACAGGCAACTCTATAATGTAACTGATTTTACCCCTATAAAATATGCCTAATTAAAAAAAAATGAGATGTCTTGACTAGTGGCTGCTTACTTATCTTGTACATTATGTTTCTGGGGCTAGCAAGAACATTAAGTACTGAATGACATTATATGTGCTGCCTTTTGATTAGAAGCAGTTTTATTTTAAAATGATTTTGACCAGGATTTGAAACACTCACTTGATCGACTTTCATCAATATTTTCAAGCCAATTACAGTTAAAGAGAAATTAGGGGAAATGATTCAAGAACTTACCTTGAATATTCAATTCCAAATTAATTTAGGGTGGGCTTTAAATCTAGGAAAGAGTAACAAGAATGCAGAAATATTAAAATATTCATAAAACTAACTCTGAATATGTGCGCCTCTTCAGTTTCTTGGGGAGAAAAGAACTAAGGAAACTGTGTTATTTAATAATATAAATTTATAACTTCAAATCAAATCTTAGCATGGCTAATAACTAGCTATACTCAAAATCTTCTTCCTCGACCACAAAATGGGAGGCATGAACAAATTTCCTAGGTTCCTTTCCTTCTCTAATGTCAGGAGAAGTAATATTACTGAACTTCAGCACAGCCAACAGGAGTATAAACCATCTAAGAGAGGATTAATATTGTGGATACCTCAAATTTGTTGGCCCTTGGTGACAATCCAACCCAAGTCCCTCATATTCTAGCTGAGGGGAGAGTCACCGAGAAAATGGCTGACTGGGCCACGTCACAGTGAGGGACAGAGCCAGCTGTCAGAATGCAGTTCTCTCTCCTAGCTTCTTCTCATCCCCAGCCTGACTTGGGGCTAATAGTGGCCTTGAAGGCTTTGTAATGTAAAGTCCCTGCTTTCTGTTATATATAGATATTTAATTTATGTAAACCTTCCATCTACCTTCTGAGGTAAATTCTACCATTACCTCCTCCAGAGAGACCGAGTACATGAAAAAATTAGAACCTTAGCCAAGGTCACATGACCAGTACGCGGAGGAGCCAGGACACACAAAACAAAATGAAAATTTTTAGATTTTACCATCTCTAGCACTATCCGTGTGCCTGTCCTCAAGAGTTGCTTGCTGTGAGGTCTGTGTGATTAGAAGTCACACGTGGGTACTGAGAGTTTTATTCTGCAATAGAAGCTCTTTAGTCAGAACTTTAATGAAGGTTTAATGAAGCTTTCCCAGCAGGAAGCACTGCATTGGTGGTGAGCTAGGTCATGCAGGCCACTCAGGGATGGAAAATCAGTGAGGCAGAAAACACTTCTGTCACCCTCCACCTTCCCCTTACTGACAGTAAGAACTCTCCCCCCGCCCTGCTTGAGCCCTTGCCAACTTTCTTGTTTGCATTGAACCTCAAGAAGAACCAAACCAACCACAAAAGTTTTGCTTACCCAGCAGAGACCACAATCACTAAGAGAGTCCTCTTATGTTTAAAATTATACACCTCCTTTGGTTACTCATTGAGAACATGAGATGACAGAAATGCTTCTATCCCCCAAGTAATACCCTTGCCTTACCTAGTTTTGAAAGGCAGAGCAAAAATTATGAGTATAGGTTAGAATATATATGCCATGTCATATCAAAAAGTATCAAGATTTTATTACTTTAAACACACACACATACGCATACACACAAGCTAGGAAGCTAACAACCTGAAGTACTACTGTTCACAACTACTCAAGAAGTGAAGTTTTGTAAGATGTTCTGTTTGGGATGGACAATCATGGGTGTGATGAAATTAGATTGCATTGTTTTGCGGGCACATGCACATGATTCGGGTTCGCTAGCACTGTATATCTACTCATTCATGACCCTCTGCTCTAATACGTATTTCCCCCTTTCTAGGCGTATTTGCTCTCTTCTATGTCAGTAACCAGTTTCGGACTTTCCCCTTCTCCATCAAGGACCAGTGCATAATTTTCTACAGTGGTGTCCGAGGAGCTGGAAGTTTTTCACTTGCATTTTTGCTTCCTCTGTCTCTTTTTCCTAGGAAGAAAATGTTTGTCACTGCCACTCTAGTAGTTATATATTTTACTGTATTTATTCAGGTTAGTAGATTTCTTTCATATCTGAAATAAGTAAAGTCTTTTCAGGATGATGTATTAAATTTGTATAGTACCAAAAAAGGGATGCTTTATCTAATTTTTCAACATATGCTCAATATTCAAACTAAATTCCCAAATACTCCTAGATCATGTATGTGTTCATCCTTTAACCTCTTAAATATGTTACCTTGTAATCAATAAGACATATTGATTAAAATATTCCTAGAGTAACAAATGATAGTTACTCTACTGTGTTTTACTATAAACAATATTTCAATTAGTACTGGATAGCTCAAGCTTTTATTTTAGCTGGCGTTTTTTCTCAGCAAACTAATGAGAGATTGTTTTACGGGATAACTCTAAACTGCTTTAAAGTAATGGCACATATTGGATGGAGCACTGGGTGTGGTGCATGAACAATTAATCTTGTAACACTGAAAAAATAAAAGTATTTGGGGGAAAAATAAAGTAATGCCTTTTTTTTGAAAAATGTGATCAAAGCTATGCTTTTTTTTAAAAAAAAGAATTAAAAATTTAAAAAGAATTAAAAAGACAGAGATAGTGAGAAAGGGAACACAAGCAGGGGGAGTGAGAGAGGGAGAAGCAGGCTTCCCGCTGAGCAGGGAGCCTGATGCGGGGCTCGATCCAAGTACCCTGGGATCATGACCTAAGCTGAAGGCAGACGCTTAACGACTGAGATACCCAGGCATCCCAAAGTAATGCCTATTTTCACTGCAGAATTTAAAAGACTTAAATAAGAACTAAACACTAGAGCATTTATTCAGTAGAAGCTAGTATAAAACATAGATATGAAAATTGGAAGCTCTGGGGCCCCTGGGTGGCTCAGTGGGTTAAAGCCTCTGCCTTTGGCTCAGGTCATGATCTCAGGGTCCTGGGATTGAGCCCCGCATCAGGCTCTCTGCTCAGCAGGGAGCCTGTTTCCCCCTCTTTCTCTCTGCCTACTTGTGATTTCTCTCTGTGTCAAATAAATAAATAAAATATTAAACAAAATAAAAAGAAAATTGGAAGCTCTGACAGTTTTGCTAATAGATTTGCTCTCTATATGACAATCTTCACTACAACAGTCTTTATTTTGTCATTTGTGGTCTAGGGAATTACAATTGGCCCACTGGTCAGGTACCTGGATGTTAGAAAGACCAATAAAAAAGAATCCATCAATGAAGAACTTCATATTAGAGTAAGTTATCTCTTTGTCATAATAAGTTAATCTCCATTTGTCACTGATAGGAGTAATCTAGAGCTTTGATGAGTTGTTGTGTACACATCACTAAATGTAGCTTCTTTCTTCGCCAGCTAGATCAAGAGTGACTGTACTAGTTTCTGATTGCTGCTGTAGGAAATTGCCACAGATTTAGTGGCTTAAAAAAACATAATTATTATCTTATAGTTCCAGAGCTCAGAAGTTCAAAATGGGTCTCACTGAGCTAAAACCAAGATGTTGCTGGGCTGCATTTCCTTCTGGAGTTTCTAAGGAAGAATCTGTTTTCTTGCCTCTTACAGCTTCTAGAATCTTCTAGCATTCCTTGGCTCATGGACCCCTCTCATGTTCAAAACCAACAATGGCCACTCAGGTCTTTCTCATGCTGCATCACTCTGATACTGACTTTTCTGCCTTCATCTTCCACGTTAAAGACCTTTATGTTATATTAGGCCAATGTGGTTAATTTAGGATGTTCTCTCTATCTTAAGGTTGGCAACCCTAAGTCCAACTACTATCTTAATTTTCCTTTGCATATAAACTAACATATCCACAGGTTATGGGGATTAGAATATAGACATGTTCAGGAACCATTATTCTGCCTGTCAGTGTGCTCTCTGCCCCTCAAAGATTCATATCTATTCCCCAGTCAAAATACATTAACTCTGTCCTGATGTCCCCTAAATCTCAATCACATTGTAGTGTCAACTCCAAAACTAAAATCTCACCTAAATTTCATCAGCCCAAAAGTCCCAAATCTCATCATGTCAGTCATCTAAATCAGGGATGGTTGACCCTCTGGGTATTATCCGTCCTCAGGCACAGCTCCTCTCCCATGCTGAACCTGTGGAATTCAAGAGACAATTATCTGTTCCCAAAATACACTGGTAGGGCTGTCATAGGATAATGGCTGTAGACATTCCCTTTCAAAAAGCGGGGAAATGAAAGGAATAAAAGGAGTCATTTCCAATGACTGGGAAAACTACTTGGTTTCAAGGCTTGGGAACAGCCTCTGTTCCCTCAGATCAGAACTCCAATAGGGGTTCCACCCTCTGGATTCTCAACTCCACACTCTGAGTCATCCTTTCTTTTTCATGAAAGATGGTGTGTGTTTTTAACTCATTCCTTTGATCAGTCTATTTCTTGGCTATAGAACTTTGGGGTCCAAACCCCCGCTTTCATTTTATCTTTCCTCCTTGCTTTTTGGTCCAAGCTGGCAGTGTTTCTGTCAGGGTCCAACGGGTAAGCAGAACCAGTAGGAGATATATATTAAGAACTTCACTGTAAGGAATTGGCTTACCTACTGTTGGGGCTGACTAGGCAAGCCCAGAATCTGTAAGACAGACTTTCAAGAAAGGTAGACCAGAACTCTCAGGCATGAGCCTCAGCTGCTGTGCAGGACTGGAATTTTCTTCTTCATCAGGGAAGCTTCAGTTCTACTCTTTGGGCCTTTTAACTGATCAAATTAGGCCCACCCCGATTATCTGGGGTAATCTCCCTCACTTCAAGACAATTGATTGTGGACTTAATAATATCTACTAACTACCTTCACAGCAATATCTAGATTAGTGTTAATAATACCTAGAACTAGCCTTGCCTAGATGACACCTCAAAAAACGATCATAGTAACTAAGGCTCATAATTGCCCCACTTGCTTCTGAAATCATCATTCCGATGGAACACGGGACCCTTGGCTCTTTCTGAACTTTCCATTAGGGAGGGGTAAAGACTTCTACTCCTTCTTCAGATACAGCCTAGAAGCAGTTTTCAGTGAAAACATTCGGTTCTGACAAAGATGAAAATGAAGTTGAGCATGGTTTCTACATGTTTAAGTTCAATACAGTTTTAGAGGGATGTCATTTTGTATGGCTCCAGGGACTAAAAATGAGAGGGAATACATGGAAGACAGAGGGAAGGAGACTTCAGCTCAGTTAAGGAAGAACATTCTGGCAATTGCTTCTCCTATGGCATACACAAAGGATGAAATGGATGTGTACAAACAGTGACTGGGAACACTTGGCATGGATGCGGTACAGGAGATTCAGGCTCTGGGTTGATGACTTTCCCAGATAATTTTGGGGTTTCTTTTATGCCCGTAAGTTCATGATTCTAATGCTAGAGAAACTGATGAAGTCTTTCAAAATCAGCCCTGAATTTTATGGCCAAAGTCATCTAAACCCAAACCAAAAATCTTCAAGGCCATTTGAAAATTTTCAACAGATGGGCATAAGAAGCAAATGTTTTAAAATAAGAAACACTTTGGGGATACTGGGTTGCTCCTTCTGTTAAGGGTCTGCCTTTGGCTCAAGTCACAATCCCAGGGTCATGGGATCAAGCCCTGTGTCAGGCCTCCTGCTCAGCAGGGAGTCTGTTTCTCCCTCTCTTTTTCCCCCACCTCCCTGATCATTCTCTCTCTTGCTCTCTCTCAAATCAATAAATAAAATCCTAAAAAAAAAAATAAGAAATGCTTTAAGCTGATTGAAGATTTTTGTTTCTATTTTTATACTCTCTATTCACTATTTTTAGAAATGAAATAATATACCTAAGACAATAGAACTTGTCTATTCCTTTCTTATTAATTTTTTCTCAAATAAAGTTATAATTATTGGTAGAAAGTACATCAATTAAATATTTCAGAATTAATTTAGTATTTTAATCTATTTTGCAAAAATATTTCAGAAGTCATCATAAACGTCAATGATTACAAGTTTGAATTATGAAGACTAATTCATAAATTTTGAAGAGATTATGCTTTTTTCTGAAATTCCTATAAATAATTCAGGTGAAGCAAATTTAGTATAATTGGCTTGGATGGTAAAATGTAATACTGAGACAAAATAATCAGATAAAAATGAGGCAAATAGGTAGATTTTGTTATGAATTATTATGATTATAGGATATCTGTAGAATTATATTTTCAGAAACTGTATAAATTGGGTCCTGGCAATGTTTTTCTTTTGTGTTGAAATTAGAAGTAACAGTTAGCTATATTACATTCATGTGATTTCAGTAATGAGATATTTTCTAAGTCACTCTGGAAAAATATTCAAAATAACTTTATCAAAAGTTATGTGCATTAGTAAGGAGCTTATCAGCAGAGTCTGAATCACGAAACTAAGTTAAATTACTATGGAAGGCCTTATAAGTTTCAGTTACATGAACAGAGTGATAGAAAAGAGGACACGTTCCAGGAAATAAAAACCTCCTTTGTTTTCCAAAGTGTATTAGCTTTCCTTGTGTGTCTTTTAGAGTTAACGTTTCACCAGCAATCATTTTTCTGTATTTGGCTTGGCAGCTTATGGACCACTTGAAAGCTGGAATTGAAGATGTGTGTGGGCAATGGAGCCACTACCAAGTGAGAGACAAGTAAGGAGGCAGAGGGTTTCACTGCCCAGGAGGATATGTGTGGCATGAGGAACCCCAGAAGGTTACATTGAAAACTGAGCATAAGACTAGAAAGAATCCAGAGGAAGGGGACCAGGAATATAAAGGGCCTGGGAATCATGGCATACAAGAGGCAGGAGGAAGCTGCGGAAATACACAGCCTGTGAACAGAGAGCTCTCAGGTGGAGGAGCCATAGATTTGGGCTAGGTTGTGTCAGAGAAAACTAGTGTAACTTTCAGATTGAAATTAGTGAAGTCAGATCTAAATTGAAAGCAAGGACAAGTTTCCCAGTGAAAAGAGAAGCTCAGCCATGGGATGATTGGCTTCGTAAGGCTACAAAAGGAGTTTAGTGAGTTATCGAAGATCTTGGGGAAGAGAGTCCTCCACTGGGGAGGACCTTCCACTGCAGTGGAAGACCTTCTGGGGCCCTTTCTAAGTGATTCTGTACAAATGCCAAGGTCTCTCTTCTCCACCACATCTCACATTTCAGAACACATTCTCTTCCTGGATTTTAGTCTACAGCATATTTCTTATGTGGCCCTGAGGAGAGTTTCACTCAGAATAAGGAAGATGAGATTTTGAGAGTTAAACACAGTTATTTAGTGAATGTAGGAGTGGGCAGTAGTTGAGTTAACCAAAAGGTAGACGTTTTCTCTTTAGGGCTTGTCAACATTTTGATGTTGATGATGCCAAGAGAAACTACATTTTAAAAAGTCTAGCTGTCAAGAGGGGTAGTGGCACCTAAATGAGAAACTGAGTGCTTTTGGATGGCTTTTCCAGTTTTATTTTATTTTTTCTTTATATTGTGAGTCTGTGGGTAATTTCTTTTTAAATTTTAATTCCTGTTAGTTAACATGCAGTGTTATATTAGTTTCAGGTGTACAATGTAGTGAGTGATTCAACACTGCCATACAACAACCCGGTGCTCCTCACAACTGCCCTCCTTGGTCCCCATCACCTGTTTCCCCATCCTCCCACTTACTTCCCCTCTGGTAACCACCAGTTTGTTCTCTACAGTTAAGAGTCTGTTCTTGGTTTGTTTCTCTCTCTCTCTCTCTCTCTCTCTTTTTTTTTTTTTTTTTGCCTTTTTTCCTTTGTTTTGTTTCTTTAATTCCACATGTGAGTGAAATCATATGGTATTGGTCTCTCTCTGACTGATTTATTTCATTTAGTATTGTACTCTCTAGCTCCATCTGTGTTGTCGCAAATGGTAAGATTTCCTTCTTTGCGATGGCTGGGTAATATTCCATTTTATGTATCACATCTTCTTTATCCACTCATCAATCGATGGACACTTGGGCTGCTTCCATAATTTGGCTATTGTAAATAATGCTGCTTTAAACATAGGGCTCCATGTATCCCTTTGATTTCGTGTTTTTATGTTTTGGGGGTAAATACCCAGTGGTATTTTACCTGATTATACCAGGTATTATACCTAGATTATAAGGTAGTTTTATTTTTAATTTTTTAAGGAACCTCCATATTGTTTTCCACAATGGCTGCACAAACTTGCATTTTGAGTGGGCTCTTTTTTTAAGAAGGAAAAAGAAAGACAGTCCTCATAGTGTTAAAATAAAACTTAATTTATGTAAATATCCATCTAGAACCTAGGCCATGGATTTTTTAAGTCTAAATCCTATAGTTCACCCAGTGAAAAATCATTTGATATTATTCCATTTAGCAAAATTTATACCAAATTTTCTAGACACTAAGCAGTAAGACACATTCAATGCATTCCAGGTCCTCACAATGTAGTAAATAAGGTCTTGGGAGAAAGAAGAGAGAAAGAGCCTAAATGAGTAATGATGATCCAGATAAGAAATGCTATAACAGAGGTAAATGCATAGAACCGTAATAGTACAGCGATGGGAGTATATTTTGAAAATAAATGAGGAGTTCTCCAGGCAAAGAAGAATGGAAAACATGCCAAACAGCAGTAGCAGCAGGATATTTCAAAATGCAAAGGCAAGAAAGCACAGCATCGTTTGGACACAGTCAGAGAAAGATGGTGAGACAAGAGATTAGAAAGACAGAGATACCACTTCCATGGCAGAGTGCTAAGGAACTCTATACAGACATCAATACTATAAAATTCATTTGACATTGAATACTCAAATCAAAAGACTTTTAAATAGGAGAGTAGTGGAAACAGTTAACAAAACCAAAAGACAACTTATAGAATGGGAGAAGATATTTGCCAATGGAATGTCAGATAAAGGGCTAATATCCAAGCTGTAAAGAACTTATCGAACTCAACACCCAGAAAACAAATAACCCAGCTATGTAATGGGCAGAAGACAGGAACAGACATTTCTGCAAAGAGGACATCCAAATGGCCAACAGACACATGAAAAAATGCTCAACATCACTTGGCATCAGGGAACTACAAATCAAAACCACAATGAGATACTCCCTCATGCCAGTTAGAATGGCTAAAATTAATAAGTCAGGAAACAACAGATGTTGGCGAGGATGCAGAGAAAGGGGAACCCTTCTACAGTGCTGGTGGGTGGGAATGCAAGCTGGTACAGTCACTCTGGAAAACAGTATGGAGATTCCTTAAAAAGTTAAAAATAGAAATACCCTATGACTCAGCAATTGCACTACTGGGTATCTACACAAAGGATACAGATGTGATCCAAAGGGGCACCTGCACCCCCAATGTTTATAGCAGCAATGTCCATAATATCCAAACTATTGAAAGAGCTCAGATGTCCATTGGCAGATGGATAGATAAAGTAGATGTGGTATATATACACAATGAAATATTACTCATTCTTCAAAAAAGATGAACTCTTACCATCTTCAATGACATGGTTGGAACTAGAGGATATTACACTAAGTAAAATAAGTCAATCAGAGGAAGACAATTATCATATGGTTTCACTGTATGTGGAATTCAAGAAACAAAACAGAGGATTGTAGGGGGAGGGAGAGAAAAATAAAATAAGATGAAATAAGAGAGGGAGACAAATCATAAGAGACTCTTAATCATAAGAAACAAACTGAAGATTTTAGGGGAGGAGGTGGGTAGGGGGATGGGTGACTGTGTGATGGGCATTAAGGAGGGCACGTGGTATAATGAGCACTGGGTGTTATATGCAATTGGTGAATAACTGAACTCTACATCTGAAATTAATGGTAGACTATATGATAATTAACTGAATTCAAATAAAATAAGATACATTTAGGAAAAAAGAAATAGGAGAGTAGCATGACCGTATTTGGCTCTCGGAAGGCAAACAACAACAGTGATATGGAAGCTGAATTTGAGAGATACTGTAGGGGGTGAGACCTGTAAGGGATATCCACATGGATGTAAAAATTTCATCCTGTAGACATAAAATAAGTGTCAAGTAATATGCTAGCTCTTTCATATATTCTATCTTACATGATCTCCTGAATCTCCTGCGTTGGCATTATTTTTCTCATTTTGAAGATGAAGAAACCAACTCCAGGAGATCAACTCACCTACAGTGGAACCTTGATTATATTCAGGTCTGGCTTTAGAGCCTCTTCTGTTTTCAATGAACCACAGAACTTTCAGAATCATAGGGATGAGGAACTAGCAGAAGGCGGACATGGGGACTGGCCAGGGGCATAGGAAGAGGAGGAGGAGGAAGGACAATAAGAGTGACTCTCAGATTCCCAGATAGTCTAGGGGGATAACAGTGCCATGATGAAATGTATAGACTATAGAAGAATGTTCAGTTAAATAATACCAGGGTGTGAAGAGGGGAAGTTGAGTGAGGACAGGACTCTGAGAAGCTTCCATCTCTCTGGAGCAGGAAGAGGAAGACATTTGGAAGAAGCCTTTAGGGAGACTGGAAGGGGAAGCAGGTGTGGATCAGGAGGTGGAGGGCACGGAGGAAATGACCCAGCGGCACATCAGGAGGAGCCAGGTGGCATGTAGGGCACTCACCAGCATTGAACAGTAAAGGTCAAGGTGAGCTCAGTGTGAAGAGTGTCACGGAAGTCCTGATGCGTGGGGAGCAACGCAGTAGACTGAGGAATAGACAGGAACAACAAATAGCCTCTCTTGAAGAAAGGCAGAAAACAAGAAGGCTGAGGGGTAGACCTGTTTGGAGCAAGAACAGGCCTGGCATGAGCCAAACATGGGTCCTAAGGAATCACAGCCTGCTAACCCCAGAGGAGACTTGACTGATAAAGCATCCTTCTACCTCACAGACCAGGAGACCAATCACTAGATAAGGAGGCAGCAGCCCAGGGAGTTGCTTCCCCCTCCAGAAAATAAAGCAGGCACACAAATTACTCTTTGAATGTAAAATGATTGGAAGTGTTGAAAATTCCTAGTCCAAACAAATGGCCGCCTCCAAAGACGCCATATGCAGACGTGCAGCTCAGTCTAATGGGTCAGCCAGAGGTTTGCTACAATAGTCAGCGGCCATCAGCGCCCAGCCTATTCAGCTTCTCCATCATTCAGACTGTCAGGATATGTGGGTTCTCCCCCCCCACACACCCCCTCCTGCATTGTCAGGAATCAAAATGATCTGCAACATAATGGGCAAAACTACTGTAACTACTGGGCCATTTAAATTTATTGGGTTCTGGTTGAATAGGCCAGTATTACTGTAAGTGCAGCTGCCACTGTTGGGAGCTGTTAGAATGGAACATTTGTTCAAAAGCCTCAACCCCTCATTTCTTCTCTTACAATTGGAGCTGAGCTGGGCTGGGCCTCCCCCGCTCTGTACTTACGCATACTTTCTGCCCTGATTGCAGCTTGTCCCTCCCTTTTGTGTAGTTGATTTGCAGTGTATTCAGGCCAGTAGGTTATTCTTTCTTTATTAAATATATATATATATAATATATATATAATAAAATATAAAAAATATAAAATTTCTATGTTTTTTTTTAAAATGTGTTCAAAGACTGAATTTTCAGCACCATCCTGGTGTTCAGAACAAAGTGAGGTAGTAGTTTGTTTTAAGAAAAATACAAAAAAAAAAAAAAAGAAAGAAAAATACGTACTTCCATAATACGTACAGAGGTTAAAGATGTCCAAACCATTGGTTTTTGTTTTTAGGTTTAAGAAGTTTGATCACAGATATTTACGAAAAATCCTAATCCGAAAGAACCAGCCCAAATCCAGCATTGTCTCCTTGTACAAGAAGCTGGAAATGAAACAAGCTATTGAGATGGTAGAAACCGGGATCCTCAGTTCCACAGTGTTTTCTGTACCCCACCAGTAAGTCGCGTATGCCCTTTGATCTGGACTTTCCGTGTCAGAATTCCTAGGGGCACTAACTCATTGTTCTATTTAGGGAGAATACTAGGAGTGAAGGAGCGGAAATTTGATGGAAGAATCATGGGAAAAGGATGACCTAAGTCTTGGCCATTACATCATTGGCCATTTGTACTTTGGCCCATGCTTAGCCTCTCTCACCTAGTTTCTGAACATTACTTTGTAGCAAAAGTTGAGTGTTGTAGTTGTATGACACCTTCCCTTGGGAAGGAGGGCAAGTGAATTTATAGGATGATGGCATAGTTCACAAGACTTTTTCTTTCTCTTTTTGATTAATTTCTACCCCTACTTTAACCCCTATTCATTTGATTTCGCTAATCGTACACTAGTAATAATATGCGTTTCCCCCGTAAGTCATTTATTTCTCTTCCTGTCTCATATGAGGAGAGACCCGATCAGCGTCTTGTGACGCTAGCTGGGATTAGGGGTTCAGTGGTAATAACAAGAGGTGTGGTGGTTGGTGGGCTAAATTTACCTGCCAAACCCCTCCCACCGCCCCACCCCCTCCCACTCAAGGATGTCCAGGTTTCTTTCGTGAAGAAGTTTATGAGGGATGCCTGGGTGGCTCAATTGCTTAGGTGTCTGCCTTCAGTTCAGGTCATGATCCTAGGGTCCTGGGATTGAGTCCTGCATCAGGCTCCCTGCTCGGTGGAAAGCCTGCTTCTGCCTCTGCCTCCCGCTCCCCCTGCTTGTGCACTCTCTCTCTCTCTTTGAAAAATTAAAAATATCTTAAAAAAAAAGGAGTTTATGGATTGAGGAAAATTACTCACAATTTATAAAGGATAAGGAACACCTTCATCCCATCCTCTGCTGTAGGTAGACACTTGATCATGAGTTCCAATTGTGTCTTCACGTTTGAAAAGCAGGTTGAGATGAGAGCTAAGAACAGAGAGCAGTAAAATGGTCGCTAATGCCTGAGTGTGATCTCGCATCCCTTACTTGCTAATGAGTCAGAAACACCCTTGCCTGTTTTCCAAGGCCTGAGAAAAATCTCAAGTAGGGTCTCTGAGGGCATCTCAGTGTAAACAGAGAGCTTTCTGCCTTATTTCTCCGTGAGACTGTTTTTGTGATTTCCTTGTTTATTTTGGTGCTCCCTGTTACATGGCTTGCTTTAAGGAAACTTCCGATCCCAAAATGGCAGTGTGCTAATGAATATTTATTGGCAGTGGGATGGGAGCCATGATGGAGCCTAAGGCAGAAGAAGAAAAATCAGTATTATCGGTCCTGTCTTGATTTAAATTGTTGATACTGTACTCATCGTGGATGGTTTTCTTTTTTACATTGACTTTTGTTTTCTTAAATATTGTGTTTGCGTCCTACATAACTTGACTGAACTTTTTTGGCATCATCATGGGCCCAACCCTGTTCCTTGGGTACCTATTATGTGCCACGGATGTCAAGCGGACACGGTCCCTGGCCTCATGGAGCTCAAACCCTAGGGGGGTCATGGCATTAATAAAAAAAGTTGTCACAAATTTATAATCATAAAGTCTAGGGAGCTATGAGAGTAGAAGAGGTGACCCGCTGGTCCCCGGCATTTGGCCTGCTCACTGAAGGGGGAACAGGGGAGTTAATGCCCTGCAGGAGGGCTGGATAGCTTCAGGCGCTTTAGACCATTAGGAACTTCCTCAATCCATTTGCTTAGTAGTTCTGTGAGCTCTTGGTCTAAGAATGTGGGGGCGCTTATCTCAAATGAGAATCAGGCTGTCATGTGCTAAAACATATTTACAATCTCTGTACTACGTTGCGGCCCCAGCCTCTAACCTCAAGGCGGTTTCCAAGCCAGCTTTATTTGGAGGGAGCCTTTCTGTTGAGTTCATTAGTTTTTAGACATAGAGTCAAGATTAGTAAGAGAGCCTGAGAGGTTAGAGACTCATTTTTTTTCCCCTCTAATAGCCCAAACCAGTTAGTTAACTGGGCTAGGAGAGGAGATTCTTTTACTTGATACTTAATACAAGTTTAACAGTATTTAAATTGTATTCATTTGATCTCATCAAAAATCTGTACGACATCAAGCAAAAAGGAATTCCTCTCCCAAGATCAAAGCAGCTCATTTCTTCAAAACAAACCTTCATACAATAATAGGAAGAAGAAGTGTGTACTCAGCTCGCTTTTTATTATTCTGTATGAGATGATAACAACAAAATGCACATATATTTTTTTTCTTTAGAAGTTTAAGCTATTGTTTTACAAGATGGTTAGCTTTCCAAACTCTGTGAGCCTCAGGAGAACACTATCACCAAAAGTTGTCGATAGCACAGAGCAGATGGCGTTTCTTCTACGGAATGCCCTTATTTTTGCATGCCTTATGTTATTTGACCCTCAAAACAACCCTAGGGAATAGATAGAGTGTATACTTGGATTATTATTTTAAATGAGAGGCACCTCGTTCTACCAATGACTAGTAAGCTTTTAGAAATACCAGACGATAAAGGCTCAAACGATTAAAAGTGTCAAACCCTTAAAAAATATTTGATTAGTATTAAAGAGATGTTAAATTAAAATGCGTATAAAGTTATAGGCATAACAAACTACAACTATACAACTTTAAAGCATCATCCTTAAAAGCTCCCAAAGAATTTTAACATATCATTTATTTTTAAAAAATCCTTTACTTTATTGTAGTTTAAGAATTTTTTAATTGATCACACATTGGCTTACATTTATGCTTCTTATACTGAAGATTCCAGAAGGAAGATTCTGGTGCCATTTTCATTTCCATAATGAAACACTGTTGTGCGGAGCCAGGCCCTCTCCTGCGCCACTCTTCACTCATCCTAAATGTTGGTCATCTTGGTGACCTTTCTAAAAAGGCACAAGGAACCCACATGCAGAGAAGAGCAGTTGGGTCCCATTGGTTAGTCAGTGGGCGCATTCTTCATTTACCTTAGCATACATTTCTTATGGATTTCATGTGTAAAGCTATCACAAGAGAAAGGGTTCTTTCAACAGAATCAGGGTATAATATTTGATCTTTTAAGAATTCATATCATGGCATGAATAGAACATCTACTAGATTTCATATTTATGTTGCTGTATTTAGAACTGAAGTGTTTTTTTACATTATTATAGCACCTGATTTTAAGAAGTTCAGAGAAATGTGAATCTTTTATTTAAATACATGTGGATTCAGATTTTCCCCGGTTGATTTTAATTATGATGAGATGACTTTTATTTAAGGTGACAGAAATTTCCTTTATGGATATTGAATGAATATTCCAGTGACAAGCGTCTCTTAGCTTATAATTTTATTTTTTTGAGCTAGAGATTATTTAACATTCAGTTTTTCTAAGGATTGTATCTTTCCTGTGCTCACAATATGATCATCTCAGGGATGATTTTTGCTAATGAAGTGGCATGTAGAAAACTCCAGGTATCACCTTGCCTAAATTAATAATTCCTCTGTATAATTTCATAACTATCGCTTCTCAGTGTGGATCAGTGTGAGACAGTACCTTTGGGAACCTTATATTACACCTCTAACTGACAGCCTGAGTGGACCTTAATTAAGTCTAGTCTTTCCTAAAGTGGCCAATTACAAGCTGGGAAGAGTGCCAAGTTAGACCTACTGCTATCTTGAGTTTAACTTTACCATTATCTTACTTTTTTTCCCCCTATTTGGTTGTGAATATCATTATGAACATTGGAAATGTAACTTTTTGATTAGCTGGTTTTTTTCTGCTCAGCAAGAGATTGTTCCAATGGAACACATTCCATTGAATGTGTTCAGCTTGTGGGAATGTGTAGGCGTATCTCAATCAGAATAAATTTTATTTCAAGGACTTTTCAATAGTGAGGTTGAAATGCCCTGATAGTAATATTTAGACCAGTATCACCAAGAGTGGTAACTGATTATCAATAGTGTTGACATTTGCAGCTTTGAGATACGGAAACTCTGATTTCAAGGATTTTGTAGAAAGGGCATTCATTAGTCAGTCTACAGATAGGATTGCTAAATAAATTCTTGCATACTGTGATATCCAGTATTTGAGTCCTTAAAAATATTTTGCCAATTGTACTTACAAATGTACAAAAAGTACTCACAAGATGTTCTTGCTATGTATGGTTATGTTACTACTAATGTTTGAGAAAAAGATACTTAAAAAATGGCGTGTATTGAAACCAATAACTACTGATCTCTGTGATCAATTATCCTAAGACCTTTGTAAGCAGATAGTAGGATCTCCATGCCTTTATGCACTGAGAAGAGCACCAGCGATGAAAGAAAAAAAATCAACATTCTGTGAGGTTTTATACCAAGTTATTACGGGAGATGAGAGTATTAAAAGATGGATTTAATTTTCTTTAGTTTTCTCTTTTTTGTTCTTATTTTCTATGGTGAACATATATTATTCCTACAATGAAACATTTGCTAGAAATTCCTGCCACTAGATTGAAATGATTGAAATCAAATATGTTTGTCACGTGAGAATTCTGCACATAGCAATGCCATGACTTTGAAACCCTCAGAAGACAATTGTGCATTGACTGATAACCTGAACATGACTTGATTTTTAAACCCTTTCAGGGGCGCAGCGGGTAGGGGGGAGGGGGAGAGCTCATGGTGAGGGAAGCCTTGGGGAGCTGGTCCTGCGGAGGCAGGGAGCAGTCAACGGCTTCTAGAATCTCACAGAGTGCCCAGTGTCTCAGAGCTGGGCTGGCTTTCAGAATAGAAATAGTCTGAATATCCTCGTAAAATATGAATCTAGTTTCTTACAATTATTCTTTAACCGACGATAAAATCCTTAAAGGGACCGTTCCAAGGTGAATGTACTCACAAAATTTGACTACTCTCTTAGATGAGTGCTATTCAGAATGTGGCGGGCTGGTGGTGTTGTCCGTGAGCTATTCGTCATCTGTCTGTAATGAGATCAGTGTAGACCTAACCACCAACCAGTCTTGCTGAGTGATCCTATTTCTGTTGAATCTCACAGTAACACATTTGGTTCTAATTTTTTTTAATGGCTTTTTAAAAATATTATATTTTATTTGACAGAGAAAGACACAGCAAGAGAGGGAACACAAGCAGGGGGAGTGGGAGGGAGAAGCAGTCTTCCCACAGAGCAGGGAGCCTGATGTGGGGCTCGATCCCAGGACCCTGGGATTATGACCTGAGCCGAATGCAGACGCTTAACAATTAAGCCACTCAGGCACCCTGGTTCTAATTTTATAGTATCTTTTTAAAAATGTATTTTCTAGCAGTTGATTTTTATTGTTTTTTACCAATGTGTCTGCTCGTAACAGATATGGAGGGAAAAAAATAACTGGTTTGTAACCACCTTCAACCCCTTTCTAAAAAATGAGTTAGAATAACCCCTACATAAAACCTACAGGCAAGGAAGCCATATTTTCAAAATGGTAAGTCAAGACACATGCATGTGTCTTACTAAACTTACTAAACAATAGAAAAAAATTATGTTAAAATATGGGTTCTGGAACTTAGAACTCCACACGTATATTAATATTTGTGGCACTCTGGCCAGGATGTAAGACTAATGCTTGGCTTCCCTCCTTTGATGTTTTCAGGGCCCAGAGGATACACAGAACCAAAAGGCTTTCCCCGGAAGACGTGGAGTCTATGAGGGACATTCTGACACACAACATGTACCAAGTTCGACAAAGGGTCTGTATAAGCCATCTGACTTGTCCCATTGCCTGGCCTTGGAACCAGTCATTCAGGAATCCATTCTCGTTCACAGTATCTCCCCTAAAGCAGTCTTCTGGCTAAACCATTTCTTTCTGCCTGATTTGGAGAACAGAAAGTTAATTGTTACCTTTCTGCTTAAAAAAAAAAAAAAAAAAAAAAATTGGCACATGGGTTGTAAAAAGGAATGCAGATCCAATTGCTGGCCCTAGGGGTCAGGCTGCCCTAGCCCTGCAGCCTGGTCCTTTCCAGAACCAACAGGTCTCTCTCTCCCTCCAGAGATGAACAAGTGGTGGAGCTCATTCACCGCACCACAGAAAAAGATGGCGCCAGGACGCCAATGACAGGCACAATGTGATTGACTGTGACAGAGCTTAGAAAGTTGGGATGGTTATTGAAATGCTGAAAGCCTACATTAGAGGAGACGTATTAGGC
>CM052811.1:72844505-72904853 GCA_028533885.1 Nasua narica
AAGATTTTATTTATTTATTTAACGGAGAGAGAACACAAGCAGGCAGAGAGGCAGGCAGAGGCAGAGAGAGGAGCAGGCTCCCTGCGGAGCAAGGAGCCCGATGCGGGACTTGATCCCAAGATGCCGGGATCATGACCTGAGCCAAAGGCAGCTGCTTAACCAACTGAGCCACCCAGGCGTCCCATAGTATAAGCTTCTTGATGCCTAAAAGTTTTATGTTCATGGATATATCTACTGGCTTTAGCTAGGGTAGAGTTTAAACCAGAATAGTTAGTAAATAATTATTGAACAGATTAGGAGATAAACAGATCTATTTATATCTAGCTAGGCTTCTTGATATATGGCCTGAATGTTTGCACACAAATGAATGCGAGGCCTATTATTGTTATTTTTTGGAATCTAAAATGGTGCTTGAAAATATAATAGCTACTCAGTTAATTGTATTATTATTTTGAAGTCGACCCAATACTGTTGTTTGACTTTTAAGAAAATAACTTGCCTGAGACTACCCAGTTAGTAGGGACATGTGATTTTGGTTTAAAAATACCAATTCTGAAAAACAAAAAACAAAAATCAAAACAAAACAAAATACAAATTCTGCTCCTGACACATGGGTGACCCTGAGCAAGTTCTCCTACTTCTCTGTGCCTCAGTTTCCTCATCTGTGAAATAAGGGTAATAACAGTAATCATAAGATTTTTAAAAATTATACTTAAATGTTTGTCACATGGTGGACATTCAGTGACCATTTATTACTTTACAAGTGACCAATTCATTCCATCATCAGATATAGAGATGTGGTTCTGCCGCCCTAGGGTCCCGGTCTGGATGTCAGACCTCGTGCTTCTCTGGCTGGGTTTTCTTCTCTGGCATTTGTCTTAATCCATGGAATGTTAACCAAGGTCCGTTAACAAGTCTGTCACTGAGTCAGCAGCTTCTTGAGGGCAATTACCAAGTCTTATTCAACTTTATTTCTCTAAAGCCTGGTGCAGTAGCTAACACATTTAGCAAAATGATTTTTAGCTTTGCTTAAACACGCTCACATAAAGGAGTCACACGTATCAAGTTCTTACTCCATCCATGTTAAATATAAGAATCCTGTAGATCTTTCTGAGAGAGTGTTTGGTTTAGTATAAGATAAGGAAATGAGCACGAGTTTCTCTGAAACTTAGATATCTCATACAAAGGAGAATAAGGAAATCAAGAAATAATCATGATAAACATGACTCAGAAAGAGAGAGAGGTAACAACTCATATTCAGAAAATGTAGCAATCCATCCTTGCCCAGACTGGTCACAAGGAAAGGCTAAAGGTTGAGTTACAGGGTGGGGAAGTGTTTGTTAAAGGAGGTTGGAGAACATGAGAACGGTGTTTCTAATATTAATGTGATGTCAAGAAAACTTGTGCCTCAGTATTTTGCAAATAATCCAATTACACACACCCTTTGTAGAGTAGGAATGTGGAATACATTTGGACACAATCTTGTGAAAGCTTCCTCAGATCCATAAACATTATGGCTGCTGGGGTTTATCTGAAAATGGTGCGCCAAGTAAGAAGTGTAACAAAATCGCAGTGATAAAATGTGGGTAAATAAGTCCCAAGTAAAGGAGCTGCGAAAGTGTTTTGTTACGTGGGCGGGAGGCAGACATAGACTAGTGGTTAAGATCATGGGCTTTAGAGCTTGACTACCTGGGTTTCTGTATTAGCTTTTACATTGATTATTAGACTTAGGGTGTTTTGTGATTGATCTTCATTTTCTCATCTCAAAAATGATGATAATGGTCATGTGAGCTGTCGGAAAATGAAAATAGAATTCCTGGACAGTATTGAAAGTACTGTTTGTGAATGGTTAACTGCTCAGTACATGTCAATTGCTATGATCGTTTCCAAGCAAAATATGAACCTCATTCAAACTTCCTTTAGCCTTTCAAGAATACTGATAACTAGTACACTGTCATTTTTAAAAGAACTCTCCAATCTCAACTGGAGTGTAATGGACTCCTTTTGTCCAGAAGAATGGTAGGACCACTTCCAGTGAAAGATGTGATACACTGTGGTAGGGAAGGAGTCTTCTGTTGGGCAAACTCTGAAAACTGGGCTTTTCCTGGCTCCTTACCTTCCACCAGTCCCATGTCATGACATTGTCGCATGTCACTAAAACCTATTTTCACACTTCCAAACGTCCAGTCCTCACAGTTTACGTGGGGCTTCATAACTCCATAACTTCAAATTTATAACTGCATCCCGATTCCACTTCGACCTACTTGATCTTGAATAGGGAAATCACAAATCTCTCACTACATATGTGTGAGTCTATGCCTGGACCCTCCCTTCTGTTGCAATGAATTATCATCTCTCCCTATTGCCAATATTACTGTCTTGATTTCCTGTCTTCCTGATTCCGTTATGTGGATCCAAGATTCCATCGGACGTCAATTCCTCTCAGCTTCAAGAACTTTTAATATTTTCTATAGTCAGTGTCCCTGGAGTCAAATTTTCTAATTGTAGAAAAAAGTCTTCTTTTGGGGTGCCTGGGTGGCTCAGTCAGTTAAAGGTCTGCCTTCATTTCAGGTCATGATCCCAGGGTCCTGGGATCGAGTCCCAGATCAGGCTGCCTACTCAGCAGGGAGCCTTCTTCTCCCTCTCCTTCTGCCATTCCTCCTGCTTGTGCTCTTATGCTCTCTCTCTCTCTCTGTCTGTCAGTAAATAAGTGAAATCTTTTTTTAAAAGTCTTCATTTGGGATGCCTGGGTGGCTCAGTGGGTTAAAACCTCTGCCTTAGGCTCAGGTCATGATTTCAGGGTCCTGGGATTGAGCCCCACATCAGGCTCTCTGCTCAGCGGGGAGCCTGCTTCCCCTTCTCTCTCTCTGCCTGTCTTTCTGCCTACTTGTGATGTCTATCTCTGTCAAATAAATAAATAAAATCTTTAAAAAAAATAAAATAAAAGTCTTCATTTTCCCCTCTTTGTAAGGATGTTTTCATTGGACATAGAATTCTAGATTTTTTTTCTTTTCATCACTTTAAAGACCCAATTCAATTGTTTCCTGGCCTCCAGTGTTTTTAATAAAAAGTCAGCCAAATTTTAGCATTGTATTTGTCTATTTGTCTTTTTTTCTCTATCCCCTTTTAAGAATTTCCCTTTATTACTGATTTTAAGCAGTTTTACTATGATTTCTGTACTATGTATGTTTCTCTTTGTTTTTATTCTTCTTAGTTTCACTGAGATTTTTGGATTTGTATGTTGATTTTTTAACCCAAATTCAAGAAATGTTTGGCCATATTCCTTCAGATAGTTTCTCTATACCTCCCCAGCTCCCTTCTTCTTTTGGGGTTCCGATTACGCAAATGTTAGACTACCTCATATTTTCCCATGGGTCATTGAAGGCCTCTTTTTTGTATGTGTGTGTCATTCTTTTTTCTCTTGAACTTCAGTTTGGATGATTTTTTTACCTGTTTTAGAGCTTAGTGATCCTTTCCTATACAGTGTCATATCTCCTTAGGTCAATACTATAATTTTTTCCTTGTTAATGTATTTTTCATTTCTGTAATGTCCACTTCTTTTTATAATAGCTTTCCTTCTATGTTGATATTATCAATGCTCAAAACTCTGCCCCTCTTTTCCCATAAGTCCCTTACATAACTGTGTTAAAGTCTTTGTCTGCTAATTTCAGATCTTTAGATATACTTCTATTGTTACTGTGGGTTTTTTTCTGATTAAGGGCTAGTTTTCTGCCTCCTCGTATATCTAACATTTGGACACTTTGGATGATATGCTATAGAGATTCTGTATTTTGTTAGTTCTTTCTCCAAATAATATTGAGTTTTGTTCTTCCAGGCAATTAAATTACTTCTGTATCTAATGAGCTTGTGGATGGTTTGGTTTTAGGCTGTGTTTGAATAAGTTATCTCAGTATTTTTTGTCAGAGTACAGAAATTCCATGTGTTATATCAGTGAGAAATTTTTACTATAATTAGTGTTTGTATTTTATCAACTTTTCCATGGAATTTTTCTCTTCTACTTTTTAATGTGGTGATTAATTTCCACAAATTAATTGATTTCCTAATATTAAATTAGGAAATTAATTGATTTCCTAATATTAAACCAACTATGTGTGCCACTAGTAAATTGACCTTGTTACATATTATCTTTTAAAATGTTGATGATTTTTTTTGCTGATATTTTGTTTAGGATTTTTTTATCTGTGTTCACCACAGACATATGATGTATATAATTTTACCTTACTCATTTATAACAGAATGTTAGCACAAGCATATTCTGCTTCAAAGTGAAGCCATGAACTTTCCCCTTCTCTCTCAGCAACACCAGTCAAGGTTCAGTTGAACTATTCTATTTCTTTCATGAATTTGGTCTCAATTCTTCCATTCACAGTGAATCATTCCATTCTTTATATAACAGTTTAACTTTGTTACACTTTTTCTATATGATAACCCTTTCTGTCTCGTATGTCCAGGATGTTTGACTATTTCCTCCACAAGACTTTGATCCTCTTAAAAGAGAGACCTTTGTGGGGCTCCTGGTTGGCTCAGTCAGTTGAGCTTCTGACTCTTGATTTCAGCTCAGGTCATAATGTCAGTGAGGATCATGAGATTGAGCCCAAGTGGAGCCCTACAACGGGTTTACTCAGAGGGGAATCTACTTCTCTCCGTCTTCCTCTCTCACTGCTCTTGCTTTCTTTCTCTTTCTCTCAAATAAACAAATAAATCTTTAAAAATATGTATATATAAAGATCTTTGTAAAGTTTTCAAGCTCTATCACCATGTCTGGAACAAAGTAGGTGCTCAGCATGTTTGTTGAACTAGTTTATACATGCTTTTCATTTGGATGCCCTTGTTCTTCATTGCCTGAACTCATTTTCTTTGCTTACACGGATTCTATGATACCCTTTATTTTTCTCTATGCAGTTGGAATAAAATGATAATAATGATGGTGATTATAATGATAATATAACTAGCACAGAGCCAAAATGGTTCCTTCTGACCTCAAACTCATTCCACCAGAGACTTGGGGTGAAAGATACAACAGTCCATCAGTAAAGCAAATTGCTGAGAAGCAACTTAGTTCTCTGTTTTTCTCTTGTGAAAAGGCCAGATACGAAGAACATTCTGAGACAAATGCCTTAGACCATTTAAAAAATTGATGTCACCTCTCTTACTCTGAGGACCACCACAGTGTGCTGGTATCTGAAGTCATCCTTTTATTCAAGGTTCCCAAAAGGTTTCAAACCCACACTTAAGGTCTAGATGCTTTTTTCATGCTTTCTCTTTTTCTTGCCATACTGAATCTTTCTTCTCTACAAGTGATCTTTTTCCCTTTTTAAGGTTTTCTCCCCAGGAATCAATTGGGTAAGGCTCGTATAGGTAAAGGAGGCCTGAATGTATTAGTCAAAGACAAAATTTTCTCCAGCAGGTAGAGGAAGTAAAGCAACTATGAAACTCTTATTTCACTTTAACCTTTTGTCCCTCTCACATTAAAAATTATCAGCCACTTATTACATTTACCAAACTTTTAATATCCACACATACATAATTCTCATAATAACTCTGGGAACTGAGCCAGGTAATGGCCTTAATAGCTTCATGGACCCAAAAAAAAAAAAAAAAAAATTCGGTGAACACCAGATGATAATTAAAATAAACTAATTACAAAATGAGTGTAAGAAATGCAGCAGAATTATGATTTATTTTTCCCCCAAATACTTTTATTTTATTTTTTCAGTGTTACACGATTAATTGTTTATGCACCACACCCAGTGCTCCATGCAATACGTGCCCACCTCAATACCCACCACCAGGCTCGCCCAACCTCCCATCCCCTCCCCTCCAAAACCCTCAGTTTGTTGCTCAGAGTCCACAGTCTCTCATGGTTCGTCTTCCCCTCCGATTTCCCCCTATTCACCCTTCCTTCCCTTCTCACAATGCCCTCCATGTTTTTCCTTACATAAGACCATAAGAATTATGATTTCTTAATAACACAATGATCATTTTTCTTTTGAAGTATCAAATGTCACATTAACAAAGCAAAATTTTATTTTTTTAACACTCTCCTGGTGCCGTAAGAATGGAACAAATCTTCCTAGTGGGCAATACATCTCTGTCAGGAAGGTGGATTTTGTTTCCACTTAACAAATAAATAAGCTAAGGATCAGAGCCCTTATCACCTGCCTGAGATCACACAGTTGGTTTGTGGCAGAATAAGGGTCGGAACCCAGGTAATTCAGTCACTTGAGATGGAGCTCACTAGTGTTTTACTTTTTTATTTTTTGCTATAATTTTGGTTGGTTGATTGGTTGGTTAGTTGCATAGTGTTGTTTCCTTCCATTTCATATTGCAAGTACATCTTACCATCAACTTCTACCCCATATTTGTACATCTCCCAAACTCTGCTTTTCTGATTATATGAGCAGTAAATTTTGGCTCCCAATGGACACATCCTATTATCTACCTGACTTTTCAGAATATAGCACATCTTCCCCATCCAAACAACGGGCTCTTCTGTGTTTTGAGCTCCATTATTATATGGTCTTCATTACCTGCATTATTGCATATAGTTATTTCTGGCAAGAACAAGGATCATAGGGGGAGGGGGATGAGGGCAGAAATGATCAGTTTAGGTGCATGGAAAACTCGTTCAGCCCTTAACAGAGGTGCTGCCTAGTTTATGATCCACATATGTTCCCATGAGTTGGCATCAAGTAACTCTACAGGCAGCCTCTCAACATCATTCTGAAGTTGATCTCAGTGTTAACAGAATGACTGAAAATTATGACCAAGTACTCAAAATTACAAGAGGAGAGTCAATATTCAAGTGGTATCATTTAATATCAGTAAGAGAGAGGTAGTATTGGAAAAAAGAATGGAGCATTCCATCAGGTCCATAGATCTTCAGAGTTCAGTGGAAAGATGCTATATATCTTAAGAGCCAAAGAAGCCTATAATCTAATGAGCCCTCTGCATTATGGTGCAACATATGCGGGATTCTTTCCCAAATATTTAGCCCCTGTGTAATTCTATCTCTGGGACTACCTGACTGCTTCTTCTGAGAAATGGAGTCGTCAATCCAACCACCACATATACGGTCAGGTATAATGACTCTTAGGGTCAGAGATAAGGATCAGTCATGTCCTGCCTCAAATCCCCGGTCATTAAGAAGCTCACCAAGTTGAGGGGCACCTGGGTGGCTCAGTTGGTCAAGTGTCTGCCTTCAGCTTAGGTCATGATCCCAGAGTCCTGGAATTAAGCCCAGACTCAGACTCCCTACTCAGTGGGGAGTCTGCTTCTCCCTTCCACTCAAGTTCTCTCTCTTATTCTCTCTCTCTCTCAAATAAATAATCTGTAAAAATAAATAAATAAATAAAAATAAAAAAAAAAACAAAAACCTCACCAAGTTGAGAGGGTACCACCTAAAATTGTATGGGAAAATAATTCCCAAATTGTGTGAAATGCCATAATTCTTCCCTTAATGGATACCTATCTTTCAATGATGGGAAGACTTAAAACTTAATATAGAAGATATTCATGAGATCTAATCTTTGGTACAGACATCTTGGAATTAAGAAATCTGTGCATGATTATACTTTATGTATTTGTATTGTTTAAGATTTTCAACTGATACAGACAACAGATTAGCCTTGTAAGTGTGGTATAAGATGAATATTTAAGCAATTGAAAAGGTCCCATGATTTTTAGGTAGCCATCTTAGGAAGATTACAAATAGCCATGGAATTATAAGATTGATTCATCAAATGTGGACTGACCTTAAAAGTTTAGAAAAATATCTGAGTGAATTTTATTTATTTATTTTTTTTAAAGATTTTATTTATTTATTTATTAGGAAAGAGAGAGAGTGAGAGAGAGCATGAGAAGGGAGAAGGTCAGAGTGAGACGCGGACTCCCCATGGAGCTGGGAGCCCGATGTGGGACTTGATCCCGGGACTCCGGGATCATGACCTGAGCCGAAGGCAGTTGCCCAACCAACTGCGCCACCCAGGCGCCCCCTGAGTGAATTTTAAATTTGTAACTTTAGTAAATTTATTACAGATTTCTTCTGCTACCCCAAAGTAGAGTGTTCCCATGAAATCTCTCCTTAACTGGCATCAAGTGAAGAAATAATTACTGTTCATTTATATGGAAAAAGTTTTGAGTATTCCCAGACTCCAAAAATAACCTCTCTTTGGCTTTTTCTGATACCTTTAGCACACATCTTGCTAACAGATGCACAGAACAAATTGAGATAAAGCCCAGAAGATCTCAGACTCAGGTCAGAGCTCTGGGGGTGTGATGCTGAGTGTAGCTCCTGGGGAAGGGGCTCACGTGCACTGTCTCTACAGTAGCTAGCAGCAACAGCAACACTGAATGCTATTTCTTCTTTTCGGTTTTTTTTGCAAAAGCCAAAATCCTTTCTGGATTTCTCTGGGTTAGGGAAAGCAGGTACTAATGTAGGTCTTTTGTTAAAGCAAAGTGACGTAATGGGACCTTTCGAAAATCAGGGGATACCTGTATTAACTTTTTGTTTTTTGTTTTTTGGGTTTTTTTTGCAAAATATGTTTATTTTTTCAGTGTTACAAGATTGATTGTTCATGCACCACACCCAGTGCTCCATGCAATCCGTGCCCTCCTCAATACCCACCACCAGGCTCGCCGAACCCCCCACCCCCTCCCCTCCAAAACCCTCAGTTTGTTGCTCAGAGTCCACAGTCTCTCATGGTTCGTCTCCCCCTCCGATTTCACCCTATTCACCCTTCCTTCCCTTCTCACAATGCCCTTCATGATTTTCCTTATGCTCCACACGGGAGACCATAAGATAATTGACTCTCTCCACTTGACTTATTTCACTCCCCATAATCTCTTCTAGTCCCGTCCATATTGATAAAAAAGTTGGATATTCATCCTTTCTGATGGAGGCATATTCCACTGTATAGATGTACCACATCTTCCTTATCCATTCATTTGTCGAAAGGCATTTTGGTTCTTTCTACAGTTTGGTGATTAACTTTTTAAAACCAAAGTAAACTTCCGAATAGCTTTTCCATGCACAACACTGCCCTGCAGGGCACCAAAACGCACATATCAGTTGTGAGCTAATCTCTTGTTAAGCTTTCTGCCTGTTTGACTTTCCACTTGGCTCTTCTTCAAATCCTCCTAGAAAATGCCTTCAGACTTGGAGATGGCAGGGTGGGAGCTGGGACAGAATCACTAGGTGACACCCGAGGATCATGGAAAGTTACCGGATGGGTAAGCACAGCCAGGCTGTAAACTAAGAGAACCAGAGGAGACTTTGGGAGTCATCAGAAAGTATTCGAGAAACTTCACCTGACCACCCCTGGCTACAATTTGGAGAACACCAAGTTTTAGACCCGAAGTACATGCTGTACCCTTCCACTGTAGAGATAGATCCAGGTCCCAATATTTGGACTCGTTATCTTCAATGATAAGGAATTAAGACCTCGAGTGTGTTTCGTTCTGAAAGCCAGTGTGAAGGGTTGTTTCTGAGATAATCTTTTGTTAGTCCTCGCTTGTTGGGCTTTTGTCTTTCCCTAAGGGTGAATTCCCTGGCACGAAGGCCCACTCCCTTCTCTATGTGGATGCTTTAGCTGGCAAAAGAACTGAGGTTGAAATTTGAGATTGGCTTTATGGGTGAGGTTCCTGTTTGTTCAAAGCCACCTCCTATCTTTCCCTTCTGAAGCCACCAAAGAAAACTCTGAAAATCCTGGAGTGACCCTTAATTAAGGCAGCTCAGGGAGGAGGTACAGAGTAGCTAAAATAGAATGCCTTTCTTTTTCTGCATAGAAAATATAGTCTGGCTGAAAGGCTTTTATGGGCTAATCAGTTTTCCTTGGTTTGATCTGCCATCTGACTAAATCGAAACAATCTTTGCTCTGTTCCTTTTACACAGGAGCCAGATTTTGAGTGAGTGGGTCCTTCAGCTCCAAATAGCTATGTTTCTGGGAAGCACGAGCCATTGCCTCCAAATGGCTCTTCCCTACTCTTGAGGGAAATAAGTGGTGACAGGATGGGGCTGGTCCTAGGAAGTGATGACGGGGACCAAGGTCTTCTGAAGGATCCCGCTCCTTGTTGCTCAGCATGCCCCTCCCCTCCAGGCCTTGCCCTGCCCCCCTCCCCCCCACTTTATCAAAATGCCTCCTTAGGCAAGTTCAGAAGAAGCACCTTACATTTTGGTGTGTTAGAGCTCTCAGATCTAACTTTCCTCAAAGCTGCATTTGAAGAAAATTAATTTCAGGTATCAAAGTGGTTGAAAAGGGTTTTTAGGGCCAAAGAGGATTACCTCTCACTCACTTTAAGAAGGGAGGCCTTCTTAAAAGGAAACGTGACGTGCTCAGATCTGTGTGAAACTCCAGACCAAAAGGAAAATTGCTCTGAACTTGACCCAGCTTGAAGCACCCACTTTAAGCAATCTACTGAAGTAAAAGCTAGGAAGCACATAGGAGTGTATCTTTAAGCTTCGCTGAAGGGAATGTGAAAGTGTGCCATCTTGTTTTTGCCATGCAATTTAAAGTTGTCTTTTTTTCTCAGGGAGGTCTTTCGATAGAAGCAATCGGGACAAGTAGTTTAAAGGTTTAAAAGGTTATTTTCTGGACATTCGCACACTCCCAATGTTTTCTTAAGAGCAAGAGTAATCACCTGTAAATTGTTGTATGAACATTTTGTCTTAATGATTCTCAGTCTTTATTGTGCATGAAAATTACCTAGGGACTTCGTCCAAAGCACGGATTGCTACACATTCTCCCTCATTCCTCCCCTAGATGTTATCTGTGCTGGGGCCCAATAATCTGCATTTTGAGAAATTCACAACAAATCTGATCTTGGGTAAACCACAGGGTTTCATTTAACCTGAAGGACTACGTAGCTAATTCTGATTTGGATACTCACTCTCTTTTCTGTTCTTGCCTGTGCTCAGCTCCCTTTGTCCTTCTTTGTCCCTTTTGCCTGTGCTGCTTCCTCCCCTCCCTGGGAAACTAAGCCCTGGGGCACCATACTTTGAGGCCCTAGTTGTGACTTAGGTTCTGACCCTAGTCCAGAGCTTAAGGGGGTTCTGGTCACGTGGCAAAAAAATTCTCACCCACTCTGGCCTCATTTCTCCAGGATTAGCTTCCTATCCTTGAGGCAGTGACCACCTAGAAGTATGTCCTGCCATCTGGTTACCACACTTTAAGAAAAACATAGCATGAACAATTAATCTCATAACACTGAAAAAATAAACATATTTGGGGGAAAAAAGAAAAAGAAAAAAGAAAAACATTGCAAATCTGGAAAAGAAACTTCAGACATTAAAATAGCACAGAAGTTTTCATAGGAGGCAGAAGAAATAATTACAGTCTGTATATCTGGGAAGTCAAAAATTCCCCAAGGGGGCCATAGTCCGAGAACCCGCTGGGACGGGGGTGCTGGCCTCTCAGTTCAAAGTCACTGGAAAATATGTACATAAGAGCAAAACAATGTGGTCTTACCTCCTACAGAAAAACACCTACCACAACTTGAAGGAGATCATTTTGCAAGATAAAAGAAATATATTACCCAGCAAGTTATGGATTAAATGTAGATAACTCATTAATAGCAAAGGAATCATGTAAAACATTTAAAGAACATTCTTGAAACATTGATGCATGTGGGATATATGAAGAAATACAGAAAATGAAAATATTCAGATGAATCTCTAACATTTGAAAGAGACCAGTATAATCATAATCTCTTCCAAAGGGATTTCTTTTTCCTTTCCTTTTTTTTTTTTTTAATTATTGGTTTGCTGAAATCAGCATTTCTTCTTCAGTCAGCAGGTCAAATGAAACCTCAGCACTCCTGTAAAGTAATGTGTATGGTTATATATATATTATATATATATGGTTATTATATATATATGGTTATATATATATTACATAATATATATAATATATATATATAATAGGAAACATGGCACGCAACTCTCTGGAATATCCAGTATAGTTGGGAGATAGAACATGTGCATGAAAAGAAAATAAGCATGGCATAGCCAATAGAAGGCACTGGAGTTGGGGAAAGAGCCCTGACACTACGAGAGGTAGAATAGGTAGAACAGATCTAGAATCACCCTTAAGAGCTTTGTGCCTCAATTTTTCATCTTGAACATAGAGACAATGGTAAGAGTGGTAATACCTCTGTTGCTTTATAAGGTTAAGATTTAATTAATGCATGTAAAATGTTTGCCATCCAGTATAAGAGCTTAATAAATAATAAGGTCTTTATTATCACTGTGCCCTTCCTTTCGACTGTTTTCTACCATGCCATACTTTCGTTTAATCTGGTTAACTCTTACTCACCCCTCAAAATCCCCCTCAAATAACACCTCCCTCAGGAAGCTGGACCTGATTTCTCCATTTGGTTTTGGAGCACATTACTATCAGCATTGATCACTCAGTCTTTGGTCTCCTCCACTAGATTCCATGCTCTCCGAAGATAGAGAGCAGGATTTATTTGACTGTGTTCTGACGGCTTAACAGCACGCTCAACATATCTTAGGTACCAAGCAAATAGTTCTTCATTAGGTGAAATGAATTTCTTTTTTTAAAAAAAGATTTTATTAATTTATTTGAGAGGGGGGAGAGAGAGAGAGAGAGAGCAAGAGAGAGAGTGCATAAGCTGGGGGGAGGGGCAGAAGGAGAGGGAGAAGCAGACTCCCCATTGAGCAGGGAGCCTGACTCAGGGCTTGATCCCAGGACCCTGGGATCATGACCTGAGCCAAAGGCAGAAGACAGGTAACCAACTGAGCCACACAGGTGCCGCAGAATCAGTTTCTTAAATAAGAAAGGCAGGACTTTGTACTCAAGGTCTGGGTAAAATCCTAAAGGACACCAATGGGAGGGGCACCAAGTCTTATGAATGAAAAACTATTGGTTTATGTGCATCTTCAAAGAAGTTATAATCCCCTCCTCCTGCTGAACCGTATTCTTCCGTTGGAAATTTACTTACCGGATGCAGTCTTAGTTTGGGTGTTGATATCTAGATTGTAACTCCACCACACTAATTTAAAGGAGCCTGACAGAATTTCTACTTCATAAGGTTATTATCGTCATTAAATGTGACAATAAATATTTGGAAGCAGAGTCACCCACTAGTAGGGTACCCAATATAAGCTCATAGCACTTTTGTTAACCCAGCGCTTCTTTCCTGTCTCGTGCTCTGGAAGATGAACCCCATGAACGCAGGGACTGTCTCTTTCACCATTATAACCACAACACCTGGAAGTGTAAGTGCCAAGTAACTGCTCAATAAATATGGGTAGATTGAATGAATGACTGAACAGATTACTGAGTAAGAGGGTATGAACTTTTTTTTTTTTTCTGAAGAAAATAGTTTATTCACACTTTCCCCACATGCCTTCTGCACTCATGTGTTTCTCCCTTTGCTTGACCCGTGTTCTACACCTCGTGGACCAACTTTACCCAAATACCTGCCTGCTGATGCTGTCCTCTCAGATTTCATTTTAGATGGCCCCGTCCTTCTTTGAGAGCCTTGTTAATCCCCCAAGATAAATTACTGTCTCTGCAACTCAAGTCCTTAATAACCGTCACCTCTGTTAGAGCAAAGCTTACATGCTGCTTGACTTTTTCTCACCCTGATCCAGATCTCAAGTAACCCGTCTTTGTCCCTTAAGTTTTGTGTCAACTCATCCTTGATCACATTGTAAGGGCATGAGCTTTTGCTGTGTTGCTTCACAGACAATTTTTAAGTCATAAAAGTAATGACTCCAACATCAATGACATATCTCAATAATGTTACATGTAGATATAATGTCTTACATAATATATTGTTAGGTGTTTAGATTCAGTTATTTTCCAACTGTTTTCATTTGTGGATATTTAAATAAACATGTACTCTTGCTCTATTTCCTAATTTTAATTTGAAGAAGAAGTATAACTTTTGGGGGCACATGGGTGGCTCAGTCGGTTAAGTGACTGACTCTTGGTTTCAGCTCAGGTTCTGGTCTCATGGGTTGTGGGATGGAGCCCCTTGCTGGGATCCCCGCTCAGCGGGAGTCTGCTTGAAGATTCTCTCATTCTGCTCTCCCCCACCATTTGCACACGCATGCATGGGCATTCCCTCTCAAACAAAGAAATTAATCTTTGAAAAAAAAAAAGAAAAAGTATTACTTTTTTCCCTTACGGTTCACGACATAGTAATTCGACAATTGTATATCTTACACAATGTTCACCACGGTAAGTGTAGTTACCATTTGTCATCAGAAAAGGTATTACTTTGTGTGGATTTAAAAAGGATTTTTTTATATTTGGTATATTTATATATTATATTCTATATTATGTATATTATAGTATATATTATTATATTTGTTATATTTAAAAGTGGTTCTATAATTTGGGCTGGTTCTGATGTCTCAATGACTTAACTTCCCTGATTCCCAGTTTTCAAGTTTATAAGGTAGAGTTTCCTGTCAGGGAACATCACATATGTTATAAAATTTATTATTCTTTCATAGTATTTAACCATAATATTAAAAACATTGTGTATTATATTAATATTATTTGATACCTATTACTTAGGGTATGAATTTTTTTTTTAAGATTTTATTTATTTATTGAGAGAAAGAGAGACAGCACAAGCAGAGAGGGAGCGGCAGAGAGGGAGAAGCAGACTCCCCACTGAGCAGGAAGCCCTTTGCAGGGTTCCATCCCAGGACCCTGGGATGATGACCCGAACTGAAGGCAAATGCTTAACAAACTGAGTCACCCAGGCGCCCTAGGGTATTAATTTTTTAAAGCTGTTGTAAATATTGTCAAATAATTTTTCAAACGTTTTTTGCCACATTACGTGGTCTCCAGTAACGGACAGATATGTCACTCCCATTCATATTTTCACTTGTACTACACACTATAATTTTAAAAATAATTTAATATAGGAAATGAGCTTCGTTATTCCCTTCATTTGAGCTCTTTCACTAGAAATGAACAATTTTCAATTCACTCAGACATTTTTTTTTTCACTCAGACATTTTTATTTTCCCTTTCTCTTCACCTACTGAGTCCAGACTGTAGCGGAAAAAAAAAATATTTTAGCAATTTTTATGCATTAAAATTCATCACCACTGATTTTAATAAACCATCTTTTTATTTATTTATTAAGATTGTTTAAAACAATCTTTTCAATAACATCAATTCTCATCATGCAGTGAGTGTTTACATAGCTTAGAGCTCACTTCAATGAAAAGGATAGTCACGGATTAAGAGAGAAGTCATAAAAATCAAGTCATGTACCTAGGTCTCTCTAACAGTCAGCTTCTGTTAATTACAAACCAGGGACGGAGATGGGAGAGACAGTTTCTCTTCTACACCAAACCAAGAGAAAGGGAGGCCACTTATCTGGTGAGCACAAAGCAAATCAGACTCTGCTCCTTTCTCTATTCCACCTTTGTTTGCTTATTTAACCAGGCAAAAGTACTTAACCACACACAACAGCTTCTACTATATTGACACAAAACTCATTTCACCTGACCCACAAATAATCACTGGCAGCCTTCAAAAGGGTACCCGCTCACAGCTCCACCATTTCCTTAAAATGAACTGTGGCTACAGCCCTACATTCAGTCTGTGCAATTTTTAAAATTTTAGAACCAAATGGCCCCTCATTTGTCAAGCAGTTTCCATGAAATAGTTTTTTTTTTTTTAAATCATTTATAAAATGTCATTTTCAGTGTTGGACAAGAACCCAATTTGATGACGGGGGCTGAGGACATCCTGGGGCACTGGCTCTGGGTCGTGGCTGCACGTTGGAGTCTCCTGGAGTTTTATTTTTTTTTAAAGATTTTATTTATTTATTTGACAGAGAGAGAGATCACAAGTAGGCAGAGAGGCAGGCAGAGGGAGATGGGGAAGCAGGCTCCCCGCTGAGCGGAGAGCCCAACTCCTGGCTCGATCCCAGGACCCTGAGATCACGACCTGAGCCGAAGGCAGAGGATAAACCCACCGAGCCACCCAGGCGCCCCTCTCTTGGAGTTTTAATAGACACTAGCGCGGCCCCCTTGCCAAAGGTTCTGATGTCATCCCCCTGGGATGAAGCCCAGGCAGGGGGATTTTTAAAAGAGCCTCAACCAAGAGCCTCAACCTCACTGCTTTAGGGGGAAAGTAAGGAATTGCTTTTCGTTCTTACCTGCTGTAGCGACTTCTGTTTGTAAAAGGTAATAACACATATAAGTTGATTTCTCAAAAGAAGAGATTCGTGAGGATTTGGTTTTTTTGTCTGTTTACTTGCTTGTTTGAAGCCATGCCTACAAGGGATTTTGAAATAGAGAATAAACGTGATGCAAGTTAATCAGATCTTTTAAAAAACTAGTTCTTTGGTTTCAAGACTTCACATAAATGCGGTTGAAAGAACACCTATCAAACGTAAACAGGGCACTGATCGCTTTGCCGCTGATGCTCCGACACAAAGTCACTGTTTTAGCATATTTCCCGGCATCCTCTATTCCTACTCCTCTACTTTCCAGCGCCGTCCAGACCACCTCCTTTATGCACCTTTTTGTTCTCCCCGCCAGGCAGTGGTGCCTGATACCATCCAAGACGTGATTGTTGACTGACTGCATTTTCCCATTGTTCTGCAAGCTAGATAGGCTGCAATTAGTAGCAGTGCCACAGTGACCTCTCTTGATGAAACCAGAAAGTGCAGTAAGGCATTCCAGAAAGGAGTTCTAAGGACAGTCCAGTTGAGGTTGAAACGGGAGCCAATCCCAGCCTTGGACAAAACCGAGGAGGAAATAATATCAAAGGAGCTTAGGGCAAATGGGAAGCAGAGCAGCACGGTTGGTCTGTTTCTGTAAGTAGCCTGCCCAGTATTTTTAACTTGTCCGAACCTTTTTCCCTGTGTGTTCATATCCCAGAGGCACAAGCTTAAATGCACTCTTTTAAATAATTTTACTGGGTTTTCAGTATTCAAAGATTTAAATGTTTTGTTCTATGGATTGATTTTTCACGAGTCACCAGGGTATTCTAATCAAGGCAATTAAACAATCCCGTACTGCGTTTTAGAAGATAAAGTCACAGTGCTTTAGGGTAGTTTTTTTGGTTTTTTTAAACTGTTTTTTTTTTTTTACTTTCAGTTTGTATTTGTTGTTATTGTTTATGTACTGACTCATGCTTGGCGTAAACTCAGAGGGAGGAAGAAATGAAAGAGACAGCTTTTGATGCCAAGGTCAAGGTGATAACTACTTAAGAAATTAACGGCAAGAAAACTTGATCTTAGGGGCTTCTGGGTGATGCAGGTGGTTGAGCATTAGACCCTTGGTTTCGGCTCCAGTCATGATCAGGGTCATGAGATCCAGCCCTGAGTTCAGGACTCTGTGGTTAGCATGGAGTCTGCTTAAGATTCTCTGTCCCCTCACTCATTCCTCCCCTCTACACCCCTCCCCCCTTAAATAAATAAATAAATAAATCTTTAGGAAAAAAAAGGAAAAAAGAAAACTTGATCCTATGAAGCAAGTACAAATGGGAATATTGCCACCAAATCATAAACACTTATGCTATCAGGAGTCAGCCAGCTAAGAGTTAACTTGTAGACTCTGGCTCTAAACTCAGGGTTCAGTTTCAACCTTTGCACTGACTGAATCAATTAACTTTCTGCCTAATTAACTCGGTTCTCAGATGAGGCTACAAATAAAGCATCCCATATGGACAGTGGCCCTACTTCCCCCTCGAACAACGAGGTATAAAATTGCTTATCTGCATACTGATAACTTAGAGGTTAAAGAAAAAACAGGAGGTAGGGTGTTTATTCGAATAGAAATATGATATTAACACAAATGTGCTTTGAACAAAATGATAATTTAAGGGGTGGTAATAAAGGAAAGAGTATACAACAACCAGGTGGAGAATTAGAACATTTTCTTCCCTAAATGAAGAATGAAAACACCCTGAGTCCTCACTCCATTGACATTTTGGGGGCTTCGACCACAGGCCCACGTTCATAGTGGGCCTACACGGTAGACCCCCTAATAGCAATAAATCAGCCTTTGCCACAAAACCATTTTAGATGGAATTCAAAACAAAGAACTCCATATCAAATTACCAAACTGTTTTTGTAAGACTGCAGGTTTACGCTATTTATTTTTCTTCACACACCCTGTCCCCAAGACTTTTAAAGAGTGCTAAAAATGATACAAAACCCAAGAGGATAACGATAATAAAGCAGAAGCAACAGAATAAAGGAAACTAAAGATAGGGCCAGAAAACGGAGCCAGAAAAGAGGCTAAAAATATGCATAAACACGGTATCGATGTGCTCTCTTCCACGCTTATGGGTCACAAATGTGGCTTTAACCTGCTAGCAGCCACAGTGAATAGAGTCGCCTGGTCAAGTATTCCTGTACAGACTCTCTAAGATAAAAACAAATGAACTTCACAGAAGACAACCAAGTCTCCCTGGTATTTCGACCAGAAAAAAAAAAGAAAAAACCAAGAACAACAAAAACCACAAAAACCAAGAACAACAAAAACCACTTTTTCCCTTTGTGAAAAAGAAACTATGTTGTAGAATAAGCAATGTCCTCAATAATATCTTAATACAAAGTTTCATAGGACTTTTCCTGAAAATACTCCTCTGGATGGGGTGCCCCGTTTCATATGAATTTCAGATAAACAAGCCAGACATACTTCCACTAAACAATTACTCATTGTTTGTCTGTGATTCAAGTTTAACTCAGCTCCCTGTATATTTATTTGCAAAATCTGGCAGCTCGGGGTGAAGGCCTCAGATAGAAGTGCAAATCCCTCCATCTGTACATGTTGATAATACCGATCAAAATGTAGGACTGTGTTCAGGCACCGGCCATGGGCAGATCTGTGCTATAGCTTCAAACTCTTGAGTATCTGGAGGACAAATATTCACCCCAGCTTAAGAATTGAAACATTAGATGGGAAAGCACTTTTCGGGGTCATTAAGAACTAGAAGAGGTTTTACTTAAAAATGCTTCTAAGTCTACTGTTTTGACAGGGGATTGCTTCTTTCCTACAGACAATTTATGGAATATCAGTGAGTTTGCTTGTTTATTTTTTTCTGGATTTGGTGCCATATAAAATGATTGGACACTGACATGGATTAATTATCTTAAAAATAGAGCTTCCAATCCATCCTATGGAATGTGAGAACCTAGCAAAATATTCTAAATGCATTTTGAAGTATTAATCAATGATAAAAAGGCACTTGACCAAAAAAAAAAAAAAAAAAAGGATTGCTTTTCAGTCTTAGGAAGTCAATTGTGGGTTCAAAGAAATTACATAGTCTGAAATTTGATAGAAATTGCCAAAGTGCTCCCTAAATAAATTATAACAGGTTACATGCCAACCCACGGAATAGGGAGACTGTTTTCCAGCACTCTTAGTAATAAGACGCTTCGGACGCTTTCATTTTTGCCAGTCTTATAGGTAAAAAAAACTGTAACTCCCATGTTGAATCAACTTGAAACTCTTCAACTATGAACAAAATTGTAGTTGACATTTGTCAGTTTGGGGCTGCCAGCCCCCACTGTCAGTCTTTTTCACCATTCCCAGGCACCCAAGGATTGCCCTTTGGAGAACTGTACCTTCCTGTGTCTTTGGGGTAGGTAGGCAGTAGGGTCCACATCTCTCAATGAACGTAAACTGTGGGATCAAAGCAGGGGGTCCCATGGAGGAGGTCCCATGACAGTCCTTTGGACATTTGGACTTTCTGGGGAACCCTGATGTTTAGGAGAATGACCCAAGAGTGAGGGCACTGGGCGAAGTCACAGCTGTCACGGTGGGATCGGCTGTGTGAGTGTTCCATGCTTGTGCTGTGACTTTGTGGTTCTTACCACACAGCACTCCAGAGCTCTGTGGCCATGGTCTGGTTTGGAACAGAAGCCTTTACTACCCTGAGCCCCAGCTCTCTCTCCAATGCATCCATTTCCTCTTTGAGAAAAATCAATGTATTCCTTCTGCTTGACATCAGGGACCCTGGCACAATTGTATAGAGAGAAGTTCCATCTAATTTTCCTCTAGTGAATCTGTTAAATAGTGAGTCTTTCCAGTGCATGAACATGATTTGATCATGGCTTATATACAATTTTCTCAGGAATTCATCTATGGTGCTATGCAAAGTCGTAAATCTAAATTACAAAAAAAAAAAAAAAATGATTAGCGTGAACCCATCTAGAGGGCAGTATTATCAGCTCTCATTAAGGACTGGTGCATTTTTCAACAAAACTATCACACCATGGTATGAAATGCTGTTCAAGTTTGGCACAAGGAGCATAATGAGGAGAACTGAAGTTTGTTGATCTCCGGGTTCCAAGCTTAGTAGAAATAAGACTTAGCCCTAAATATAAATACTTTCAGCTCAGCTTACTAGATCAGAATATGCCACCCCCAAATATACAGCTTTGGTGTATGGAGATTCAAGAGATGCAGAAAGAAGCCTTCTCAGAGCTTCTCTTATCTGACTCAAAACAGAAGCTTCTGGAAATGAAAACTGCCCCAAATACCCTCTCCCAGGGATGCTCTATGGCCACACAGAAGATGGAAAGCTTGCACCAAAATGGACCTGCACAAACAAACTTTGTTAAGAAGGCCCTCCTTTTCCATCAGTTTCTCCCAGGTAGTCGGCTTTCCACAGTTTGCAGCACCCGGAAGCCTAAAAACTCTTCTCCTTTTGTCTTGTCACTTCCCTACAATTTTGTCATTCTTGTTAAAATGCCATGTAGGTCCAAGTTTCAACCACCCCTTTGAGTTACCCATCACTGAGTTTCTCCCACATGCATGTATGCTGTCCATATCAGTAAATTCTGTTTTTCTCTCATTCATCTGTATTTTTTCAGATTATTTTCAGGCTCCAGCTGGAGAATCTAGGAGGGTAGAGGGAAAAGGTTTTTTCCCCTTCCATACACCAGCACCAAAGACAGTACCAAAGAAACATATCTGCCCATGGTCTGATGTTCTACCAGATGTTGAGCCCAGGAGAAAGCCACTCAGTTCAAGGAAACCTGAAGTCTCGAGAGTTCTGTATGTGCAGTTAGGCAGGAAAGCTCCCCGTTGGCCTCAAGGGTCTGCCTATCACATGCTACCTTGTACCGCATGTCTTGCTGCACCAAAATTGCGGTCTCCTGTGTTCTCTGTGGGCTTCAGTGTCCTAACTGAAGCATGGGTCTTCAGGAGATCTCATTGTGGCTACCTCAGGACCACCTGTAGCAGCCGTTCATTCACAAATACCACACAAAGTACAAAGTACCACAAAAAGTACAAAGTACTATTTCTTTTTGTTACCAAATTGTGTGTATGGAGAGTACCTTCCCTGATCAAATGGTTGCAAGGCGCTGCAACTGCCCCCTTGAAGTGTAGCCTCAAGTTTTGATTATTTCCCTTTCTTTCTCTGTGTGTGTGTGTCTCTTTCTTTTTCATCTCTCTCTATATTCTCCCCATCCCCTTTGGCCAGAACAATCTTTTATGGATGTAGTTGTATAATTTACATATAATACATAGGTTTTAAGTATTCATTCTGAAGAGTTTTGTTAATCATAGCCACCTATTTAACTACCATCTGTGGAAACAGAAAACATTTCCCGAATCCCAGAAATTCCTCTAAAGCTTCTTTCTAGTCAGTTCTGAACTATTTCCCCTAAGAGAGAAGGAAAAATAAAATAAAACAAAACTCTCATTTCTAGCACATAGACTTGTTTTGCCTGTATGGCAATTCATATAAATCTAATCATACAATTTGTGCTCTTTTGGTGGGGTTGGGGCTTGATATAATGTTTTTGGAGTTGATCCAAATTATTGCATGCGTCAGTGGTTCATTCCTTTCTACTAAGAGGCATTCCACTGTCTGAGTTTGCCACAGTTCACCTGTTTATGGTTATTTGGGTCATTTTCAGTATGAGGCAATTATGGATAAGGTTACTAGGAACAGTCTTCTCTTTCTGTGGACAGATAGTCTTTACTTCTTTACATAAAGTTATACTACTCTACTGGTGTAACACCTGGGAGTGAAATTTTGGGGTCATGGGGCAAGTTTAACTTTATGAGAAATTGTAAAGAAGTTTTCTAGCATGGTTGGTCATTTCTATACTCCTGCCAGCAATAGATGAGAATTCTAGTTGCTTCTGATACTCACTAACAATTGTTTTGTCGTTTTTTTTTTTTTTAATAACAGTCCTACTCGTGTGCTTGTGTGTGTGTGTGTGTGTGTGTGTGTGTGTGTGTGTGTATGAAATGGTATCTCACTGTGGCTTTAATTTTGCATTCCCTGATGGCTAATGATGTTGAATACCTTTCCATGTGCTTACTGGCTATTTTGCATACTTTTTTGGTGAAATATGTGTTCAAGTGTGGGGTTTTTTTGTTATGTCAAATTGGGTCGTTTGTATTTTTTTTTATGACTTCTTTATGTATTTTGCAAATTTGCGTTCATCTTTGTGCAGGGGCCCTGCTACTCTGCTCTGTATCATTCCAGTTTTATTTTTTTTATTTTTTTAAGATTTTTTTTATTTATTTGACAGAGAGAGAGAGAGAGAGAGATCACAAGTAGGCAGAGAGGCAGGCAGAGAGAGAGGAAGAAGCAGGCTCCCCACTGAGCAGAGAGCCCAATGCGGGGCTCGATCCTAGGACCCTGAGATCATGACCTGAGCCAAAGGCAGAGGCTTTAACCCACTGAGCCACCCAGGCACCCCTCATTCCAATTTTAGTACATGTGCTGCTGAAGCGAGCACAGTTCTTTATGTATTTTGGATTCAACTCTTTAGTCAGATATATGTACTATAAACATTTTTTCCCAAACTGTTACTTTTTGAATGAACAATGGCAAGTACATATCATACCCATTCTTTGGAATAGTTATACTCAACCATTCAAGTGATAAATATACCAGACAGTTATTGCCATCACAAAAATTTGGTGTAAAAAACTATTTTAAAACATGTGACTTCCAACAATAAGTATTTATATGGCAACCAGGGGTAGAAGTCAGTTCGGGTCAGCTGATCTAGGCTGGGTTCAGCTGAAGCATCTTGGCTGGGATCGTTCTGTCCCATGGGTCTAGTGTTCTCGTCCTGGAATCAGTGGGTGGGCACAGCCATATTCTTCTCATGGCAATGGCCGAGGCACAAAAGGACCAGAAGAAACATGCCAGGCCTCTTGAGTCTTAGACTCAGACCAACAGTGTGTTACTTTCACAGCTACCTGTGGACCAAAGCATCTATCATGGTAGAAACCAGAGCTAAAATGAGAAATGTGCCCTGCCTACCATTAGTAACTTTGGCAAATTACTTGACAAATGGCATAGATACAGGGAGGAGTGAAGAATGGGAATTATAGAAATCTGTTGCAAACATGTAAAAGTCGTAAGTTTATAAATGCATTTTAAAGGAATTTATGATATAAAATAGACATTAGGAATAATTCACAGAATATTTTGCCCTCATTCACTGTCTTACTGAGTGTTTGATATCCCTCCATCAACCCAGTTCATTCCATTTCGTATTCAACTAGTCCTGAAACCACTCATTTATGAATTCATGAATTCATTTAATAATTATTTAGAATATTTCATCTACGCCAGGTACTGTGTGCTAGGTTCTAAAAGCACAACAGTGAAAAAGGCAGAAATTATGAAGTACAGAACAACTGAGTAGGAACGTTCATTCAGTAGGATGCTATGGGTGTCCATTGGAAGGGCAGTTTACCCAGAATCCTGGTGTGAAGGAAGGTTTTAAAAAGAAAATGACACATAACCTGAAGCCAAACCAACACATACGAGTTAAAAAGGCAAAGGTGGAGAAAAGGAGTAGTAGCCTATGGAAGAGAGTAGTTATATGCAGCCCAGCATTTGAGTGGAGAGGTGACTATGGCCACAGGATGAAGAGTGGATCAAAGAGTGGAGAAACAGGAGGTGGGGAAGCTACTGGATGAATGGATTCCACTGAATGGATTCCAGTGACATCTTGAGTCCCAGTGAGGGGGCTTGGAGTTTGATTTTATGTAGGATGAATGGAGAGAGAGAAATCAAGTATAATGCCCAAATTTCTTGACTAATCAAATAGATTTTATATTTAATGAAGTTAGACTTACAGTTTTTTTGAGGAAAGATTAATTCAACTCAGGTAGCATCCCATCTAGAAGCCATAAAGAAGCTCTAAGGAACCCTATAAAATGGAAGACTTATATGGGCAGAAAAGAAGTTAGAACAAAGAAGATGGAGAAGAGGCACATTAGCACATGCAAGGTTATGGCGAAGTTACTTTCCTTTGGGGGATGACAGGGATTTCTCTGGAAGATCACCTAATTAGTGCTGGTGAGATGATTCCTGATCAAACGGTTTAAGATTCCATTTCTGGGAGAGCTGGAACTGTAATTAAATTAAGTCCTGGTTTGGTGACATGGGGCTTAGCATAAGTGACTCTATTTGGGGCCTATTGTCTTATTTTTAACACTTGTGAGATACCTAGGAGGTACTGTCTTCCAGTTAGCAGTAAATATGAACCTGAAGTTTAGTAGAGAATTTAGGACTGGTAGTAGATTTACAGGTCACAAGTATTGTCGGGATTGAATGCCAGGGAGAGGGTGAAAATGCTCATGGAGAATACATAAAATAAGAGGGCAGAATGGGGAAGAATATCAGTCAAAAGGCCAACAAGGAAAGGGTGGACAGGTGATGGGATCTTGCTAGGGAGACAAAACAACTCATTATTTTGTATTTTTAAAATTTTCTTAGACTTGATTGAGAAATTCAGAATTTTAGTTATTTTTTAACAATTTTTTAAAAGCTTTTATTTATTTATTTGACACAGAGAGTGAGAGAGCACAAGCAGGCAGAGCAGCAGAGGGAGAGAGAGAAGCAGGCTCCCCACCGAGCAGGGGGCCCGATGTGGGTCTCAATCCCAGGACCCTGGGATCATGACCAGAGCCGAAGGGAGTGGCTTAACCAACTTAACCAAGGCGCCCCAGAATTTTAGTCATTTTTGATCAGTTTCTCAAAAATAATAAACTCTATAGTCAATAGTAAAGAAATGAAAATGGGCTTTCTGTAGCAATGTACATTCCATTGCTCAGTCTTTTATTGATATTTTTGTTTGTTTTCAGGTGACTTCAATGGACAAGGTGAATTTATTTGTTTATTCTCTACGCCCAATACCTTAGGAGCATATCCTGTATGTATGGTAATTTACCATGGTACTTTAAACATTTTGGGAAAAAATCTGTATGGATCAACATTTTATATGTTAAGACATCTAGTCAGAAGATACACCTTTAAATAGGTGTCATTTCAACCACAGTCTTTTGAATCAAGCTACAAATATGCTTGATGAAGCAGATTCCCACTTCTCAGACTGTAACACATCTCAGGACAGAAGCATACTAAGATGTTGGTGGAAAACATGAGTATAACTTTATTTTTTAAAAGATTTATTTATTTGAGAGAGAGGAGAGGGAGAGAGATAGTACTTGTGAATGGAGAGGCAGAGGGAGAGGGAGAAACACTCCCTGCTGAGCAGGGAGCCCAATTCAGGGCTCGATCCAGGACCTGGGATCATGACCTGAGCCAAAGGCAGACGTTTAACCGACTGAGTCACCCAGGAACCCTCATAATTTATTAATTTAAAGACATACTTATTGGGGAGCCTGGGTGCCTCTGTTGGTTAAGTGTTTGCCTTTGGCTCAGGTCATGATCCCGGGGTCCTGGTATCGAGTCCACATCGGGCTCCCTGTTCATCAGGGAGCCTGCCTCTACCCCTGCCCTTCACCCTGCTGTGGTCTCTCTAGCTCTGTCTCTCTCTCTCTCAAATAAATAAATAGATAGATAGATAGATAGATAGATTGATAGATGGATGGATAGATAAATACAATCTTTAAAAAATAAAATAAAATAAATTAATAAATTATGATAAAGCATCTTTATCAACCCAAGTTGTTGAAACAGGAGCAATTTAGTCATAAAATGTGGACCCTCCAAAAAAATGTGGAACCCAGGTACTAGTGAAAGAATATAGGCCTACTTAACAAAGACAAGTACATAATCTAATGACAAGAAGTAGGCTCTTCTTGGTACAGGCTAATAGAGGAACTGGTTTTTCAACTTTGATGTCTGTGAATTAAACAACAGGTCTTAAAAACAGGTTTTTAAGAACTGGTTCTTAAATAGTGAAAGCTAGATTGCACCGCAGGCATTTTTGAAGAGTAAACTGCCTCTTACCTTGAGTAGAATATACACAAGGTGAAGGAACCAAAAGATTTCATATGTTTTGGTTGTCTTCACACTATAACTATGACTCAGGCAGTGAGTCATGTCAGTCGTTAAAAATGATTTCAATATAACCCAAATAATGTGTTGTTTTTTTTTTTATGAACACAGCCTGGCCACTAATTTTAGATAAATGGACATATCCTTTTTTTCCTTAGATGGCTAATTTCCAGGTTTTCTTTGTCTCTGTTATAAACCAAAATCCTATAGTATCACCTCTCTAGGACCATGGCAAGTGATGCTCATGATAGGAAGAAGTTGAGAGTAGTCCGAGAACACTTCTTTTTTTTTTAAATTTTATTTATTTGACAGAGAGAGAGAGATCACAAGCAGACAGAGAGGCAGGCAGAGAGAGAGGGAAGCAGGCTCCCTGCTGAGCAGAGAGCCTGATGTGGGGCTCGATCCCAGGACCCTGAGATCACGACCTGAACCAAAGGTAGAGGCTTTAACCCATTGAGCCACCCAGGCGCCCCCCAAGAACCCTTCTTGATCAACTGAAATGCAATAAAAGCCTGGAGCCGAGGAGACTGGAGTGAATTGTGAACAGAAGGAAGGCCGCCTCCTTGTTTAGATGCAGAAAAGTATGGCCCTGGAGAGAAAGAGAGACAGAAGGTAGATAGATAGAGTGAGCTAGATAGTTATAGTGTCACCATGTCATCATTGAATTCTCCGTACATGGCTTCAAACTGAAGTGTGTATGTTTATGTATGTGTATGTACATGTGTGTAGCTGTGTGTGTAAGAGGAAAGGTGTGTTAGGGAGAAGGAAGGGGGAGAGGCGGAAGGACAAGGAAGGAGGAAGAGAAAAAGCAAAAGAAGAGAAGGAAAGAGGAGGAGGGGGAGGAGGAGGAAGACAGAGACATACCATGACAAAAACCTATGAAAAGCACATGGCACAGTCTCTTCCCACCCTAAGGGATAATTTTGGCTTCCTTACTCTCTTTCAGAGATACAAAGAGTAAGACAAAACACATAAACGTCCAGAGTTGTATTTACAAATATGTATCATGCACTCAAATACAATTCATAACAGGGACCATAATAAAAGAGTCATGTAAGAATGGGAGCGTGACTGCCTTACTTCATTCTTCCAGATAATTACAAAACTTTCCACTTGTCAATAGACAGCTACCTGAAGTCTGAGAATAATAAGGACATCAAGTGAGTAAATAGAGAACGGAAAAAAACAAACAAACTGGGTTGAGATTTCTTTTCTGATTTTATTTCCTCCCTATCAACAACTATGGAGAGTCTTATCACAGCTGACCTTTGTTCCTCCGGTTTACCACATGGAGGTCTTTATCCTCTGTCACTGAAACCTCCCTTCTGCAGCTGTTTTCCCTAAGAGGGGCAGGCAAGCTTGCAGGAGTCTTGACAATAAGGTGCAGAAGGCAGCAGGTGCAGGAAAGGCCCGCCTGGCTTTGCCTGCTGAGAACCCAGACCACGGCTGAGCTGGGGGGGCGGGCGCGTAGGGGCGCGGGTGCGTACACACGCATGCGTGTGTTGCAAAATAAAGTTTCTTGGGTTTAGCTGGATTTGATTTCAACTTCTGAGTGAGCCTGTATTTCCATGGCAAGTCAACAATAACTTTTCACGACTCTTTCTTCTCTGCAGGTAGGAGTGTAGATGAGGGTGTGCCTGCATTCTTTGGGATCAGAAAAATCATTTCCCTTTCTCTTCTGTCCTTAGCTAATTCTATCCTCCTAAATCTCACTCTCCTTGATAAAAATATGATATTTCATAATGGCAGTCCAGTAATATGGAAACTCATTATGCCTCGGCAACATCTGTGATTATGTTTTATATACGTAGTATCTTTATTTTGGCCAGACATTGACAAAGAAAACTTCAAGGTGGTCCCAGATAGATGCCAGGAAACATTCAAGTATTTTTAAGCTGAATGGGAGGAAACCAAGCTACAAGTCAGGTTAGGATTCTTTTCTTGGATATGGCACTAATTTTTTTTTTTTTATTAAGTCCATGCATTCATTAGGACCTCATTCTCTTCTGTAAATGCAGTCATTGGAATGGAAAAGGCTTCGTGAGTGTGTTGTGTGTGTGTTGTGTGTGTGTGTGCACACGCACACGCGTGTGCATGCACTCTCACACAATTGGGAAATTGGAGATGCTATTCCTTTTTTTTAATTAACATATAATGTATTATTTGCCCCAGGGTACATGTCTGTGAATCATCAGGCTTACACATTTCACAGCATTTGCCATAGCACATACCCTCACCAATGTCCATAACCCTAACCCCCTACCTCCCTGCAACCCTTAGTTTGTTTTGTGAGTTTAGGGGTCTCTTATGGTTTGTTGGAGATGCTATTCCTTAACGCTGGCACGTGGACATTTCACTTCCGTGTTTCCTTCTACTACTTAGCATTGTGGGGGCTGTCTTGTCCCACTGTAAATTTTACGCAAAAGGCACCTGAACCCTTTAGGTTTCAGTGATTCATCTGGCTACGGTTAATAAGCCTGTCATATCGCTCATACCTGTGATGTAACAACTAAACACTAACATCTGGGAAAACAGTGTCCAGGCCAGTGTAGCTTTGCACAAGCAGCTGCTTCGGTGGCCGTAGTGTGTGTTTTCCTACCAAATTGTTGTGGGAAGGCCTTTCCGCTAACCTTTGGCTTCAAGGACTGCACAGACTTCCTGGGTAATTGGACCATTAACTCCTGGGCACAGTAACTGGGTCCGTGTTTTTGAGTAGTTGGAAATGAATCCAAGTAGGAGTGAATTTAATCTAAAACTCAAACCTACATAGGCCTGAATTGCAACCTACATAGGCCTAAAATTTAGCCTAGTAGAACTGAAGCTGATTTCTTATTTGCATACCCAATTGGAATTAGTGATTCTGATGTCCAGTGTACCTAGAGGTTCAAAGGAAAGTGATAGGTTGAATACACAGTACAAACTAGGGTTTCAGCCGACCACTCCCCACCCCCATTATTTTTACGTCTTTCTGATTGTTTACATAAGCACCTAAATGATTAGAAGATCACAAGTTAATTTTGAATCATTGAAAAGTTAAGTCTTGTGGGTCCATAAAGGCAAAGAATTTCATTTCTTAACCATATGCGTGAAGGAATTATATTTCTCCAGTTCAGACTGGCATACTTTACACAAATGAAGTGATGCCAAGTCTAAATATATATTCTTAGGATTCCTTGGGATTCAGATAAGACCTAAGCATTATTGAGCAATATCAATGTTTATTAGGCATTGCACGATGTGATACAGAGAATCTTGAGGCTGCCAGGGGCTTTCAGTGATGATGTAGGAAGGACAGTTAATATTTACTTAGTGTGTACTCTTCACAGAGTGGAGAGTGGGAGTTGCAGTGGGTGTTTAACCATACATTTTTACAGTCAATCATGACTGCAGCTCTGTAAAGTAGACACCATTACCCTAATTGCATACATGAGAAAAAATAAATTGATGTTTGTGAAGCTGTAAAAATGTACCCACATAGGGACCCTCATAAGTATCATGTACATTCATTGTTACTATGCTTTTTTTTTTTTGCCACTAATGCATTCGTATATGTATATCACTTTTTCCTCAACTAACTCTAGGATAGAAAAGATATCCACAACTATAAAATGGAAGAACACCTCAAGATAGAAATATGATCGGTATAGATATAAAATGTATGTGGAAACATCAAAGAAATGTGAATTGTAATAAGCACTGATAAACAATCAAATCTAAAATTTGATCAATTATTCCAGATAAGCGAATAAATATGTATCTATATAAATATAGACATAAAGCTATATATAAAAATAATATATCAGTATATATCTATATATGTATAGATATATATGTCTATATATCTATAAATATAGAAGGTTAATTTTTCTTCCTCAATAGAATTCTTAGGAAACCTCAATGCAACATGAAATTCCATTTTTAGGACAAGTGATTGTGCATATGTGAGTCATGTATGTTGATGACGCCATACTGCCCTTCATTAGTGAATTTCTCTTTGCATGTTTTTAGTCTGTCTATTTTATTGGACACACCCTATTACAATATAACAAGAGTACTATTACTAATATCCTTATCATTATTTCTAATACAGGAGAGTATTTATTTATTTTTAAAGATTTTATTTATTTATTCCAGAGAGAGCACAAGCAGGGGAAAGGGAGAGACAGAGGGAGGGGGAGAAGCAGAATGTCCATTGAGTGGGGAGCCCGACCAGAGGCTCAATCCCAGGACCCTGGGAACATGACCTGAGCCAAAGGCAGATGCTCAACTGACTGAGCCACTCAGACACCCCTCTAACATAAGAGACTATTTAGTGTGCACTTTGTTATATGTACTTATTAGTTGGCCTAAGGTATACTTATCTCCTCAAAGTTATTACATTATTTTCATAAAATTTAGTCTGTTTTCTAACCTAGAAGAACATTAAATATATTAAATTCATAGCATAAATGTGCACTTAAAATTAGTTTTAGGGAGTAAAACTTTCTTGATACCTGAAACTTAATTTCTGTGGAAGCCAGGCCAAGTATCTTGGCAAGCAACATATCAGAATTATTTAAATTCTCTAAACCCAGAGTGAGCAAAATGTAATCTCTCTCTGACATTGTGGCATAAATAGGAAATATATACTGTTTTATGTTAAATTTAATGTTAAGTGTAAAAACTGAAAAGGCAAACAGTATATTAATCAAATAGGAAGTGACGTACAGTATGGTTCTGATTAATTTACAATTTTCTTTCTAAGAAAGAGCACAGGGGATCCTTATATGAGATGGTAGGGAATGTCTTGGTCCTGTTTTCTGATCATTCCTATTTATCACGTTCATCCATTTTGTATCTCTCATTGTCATAATAAATTTGAGATCTAATTTTTATATATTTATGTTTTAAAATACAACAGTTTAATGCATTTGGAAAGGTCCTTTGGAAAGGACCTGCCCTGCTACCGGTATGGTCCTAGCCTCAGAGACCAGGGGTGAGTGGTTCTGGAACCCAGGCAGACTCGAGATGATTGCAATCAGTTTCATTTTAGAAGGGAGGGAGGGATTACATTTTGAACTGAAAATGTTTCATTTTCTGGGGCACCTGGATGGGTCAGTGGGTTGAACACCTGACTCTTGGATTCAGCTCAGGTCATGATCTCAGGGTCATGAGATCGAACTCCGCCTGGGCTCCATGCTCAGCGGGAAGTCCACCTGAGATTCTCTCTCAACTTCTCCCTCTGCCCCTCCCTCTACTCGTGCGCGAGTGTGCTCTCTCAAATGAATAAATAAATTCTTAACAAGAAATGTTTCATTTTCTGAAGGAAGCTCTGTAATAACTCCTTTGGAAAGAGTGACATATTCAGAGAGGCAAAGGCATTGCTATTTACCTGATTTGTTGTACCTAATTAATTCTGTACTTTTCATTGAGGCCTTCACATAAAGTGACCCTTTCATTTCTTTTCAAGTTAGTCAGTTGTCTTGGCATTCCACATGGTCATTTTCACCTAAGGAAGCAGCCACCAGTGCAATGTTACAATTTGGGAGGACATTCTCAGGACTCCTGAGTAGAAAAAGCCAGTTGCCAGCTAGACATGAATTTTCTCTTTATTGGTATAATTTACAAGAGTGCTGAAAACATGTAATAAAGACTCAGGGACAGTTTAGATGAAAGTGCAAAGAGCAAACATTGGACTGAATGATAAGCAGAATAAAAAAGAATTATCTAAGAATTAAGTAGGGCATTTCCAGACAGTAAATCAAAACCATTCACTGATTTTTTTCTCATTCATTCAACCACTGGCTAGACATTCACCATGCGCTCCCATTCTACCAGCCCTATGGCATCTGTTAGCATCGACAGCAGCTCATGTTCCTGGAGGGGACACACACATGAAGGGATGGGGACAGAGCATGAATGAATCCAAGGAAGAGAGCCAGGGACTATCTTGTAAGCAACAAATGAAGGGCTATATAAAGTCTTCTGTAAGGATTTTTCTCTATATAATATTCCTCAGAATTCTAGAATTGACTGAACTACCTCCAAGTAATGTCTATGACTCAGAAGGAAATAGGTTCCTAGAGCAAATCGGGGCAATTTTTTTTTAACAGCCTGGGGAAATTGTAGCTCAGATTAAGCAGTGGAAATTATTTGGAAATAACTTATGGTATTTAAATCTTGCTTTAAATTTGCACGGTCCTTAATATATATATATATATATGTGTGTGCTCATATTAGGGATAAATTATCATTTAATACAAAATAGCCTATTTTACTCAAGTAAATAGGTAATTCTATTACTTTTAAGAATTACTTAAAAAAGTAATTCTGAAGAAATCCTAGACTGTGTCCCTGTGCAAAAATAAATTGTGATTTATATTGCTATGTAAACTTGAGTCTGTAAGGCTAATATATTATGGGCTGTTCATTTGCTCCTAGAGTTGGAACAGTTTTAAGCTTGAATTAATATGTACGCTTTGGGCCAACCCATGAGATAATGAGCTTCATTAGTTAAAATACTTCATGTTTTACAATGATGAGAGTCTGTCACAAAGTCTAAAAGAATTCAGTTGAATAATCGTTTGTTGAATGAATAAATCAGTATTTGAGCACATTTCACAAATCATATTAACCCTAGGCAGCCCCTTTTTCATAATCAAAGTCTTCATGAAAATGAACAAATTCCTTATTAAACTCCAATGCTAGACATTCTACTTTCCAGCACCTCTTCATATCTTTCTGATATGGTCCCTTGGTCCTACCTGACTTAACTGTCATTTTTCCACTGCCATCGTACCACCCCCTTGCATGTGCTCTCAAGCCCCTCACTTCATCCTGCATCCCTGGTGAAACCTCGGTATAGGTTAATCTGATCTCCACCCACCACATGCTTGCACCTGTGCGAGAGAATGTGGACCCAGAAAACACACCGTCCAACTGGCTGGTCCCTTTTTATATTCCTGGTTACAGACCTCAGGTGAGCTCTAATTGTGTTTGGAACTCATAATTTATATGCCTACTCTTTCACCCTTCCAATGTCCTTGAATGACTATTTTATATTTTTTATTTTATAAAAATATTTTTATATAAATACTGGGATATTTTATATCCCAGTAAAATCATTGTTAATGGATGTTGGGACTCGCTGTCTCCAATTCCTCTCCTCTACTCCTTTCTTCAATCTGTCAGAATTTACCAGGTAGTGTTCTACAAAAATTGTTCTTCTTCAGGTCCCCAAACCTCTATGTTTCTAGATCAAAAGCCCTGTCTTTATCTTCATCTTACTCCACCCATCACAGCATTAGATATTGTTACTCATGCTTCTGTCCCTGAAATACTCTCTTCATTTGGCTTCCAGGATATACACGCAGCTGAGTTTCCTCTTATTTTCTCGAGGTGCATTCCCAAGCTTTGTTTACTGGTTCTTCCTCAGCTCTACAACCTCCAAGTGTCAGCACATCTCATGGTTCAGTCCTTGAACCTCTCTTCTTTTCTCCCTCTACACTCCCTCCTTAGGTAGTCTCAGAGTTACCCCAGAAGAAGTGCCCAGCTAATTGGCAAAGACTAGTGCTCCCCTTCCTTAGTGACTGTTGTTGCTTGGGAAAAAACTGCCCAGCCAGAGATTGTATTTCCAAGTTCTCACATCTAATTATGACCACTGGTCTGTTTCTTGCCAATGGAATATAAGTAGAAGTGATCTGTACTCCTCAAAAATTTCCCATGGACATCATTTATTTTTCCTTTCCACCAGTGGGGAGATGGTACTGGTTGGCAAGCCTCGATCAGCCTACGACCCTTAATGACTGTGTGAACCCTTCCCCTGAGATTTCACTATTCCCCATTGTGGATTGGGTTTTAATGAAATGAGAAATTTCTATGAATTTAAGGAGTAAGGTTTTGGTTTTGAGTTTTGGCTTCGGTCACTTAGGGGCCATGTTTTTCTGTAATAGCTAGAATATTGCCCTAATTAACACACCAGTCAGGTAATAAGGTTCTTTCTACCTTCAAAATACTTCCATAATTCAAATATATTCAGAATTCAACCACTGCTTACCATTGCTACTGCCCCCTAGGCAGACACATTTTAGCATCATCTCTCATCTGGTTTATTTTAAAAGCTTCCTAACTTACATCTCTGCTTTTGTCCTTGCTCTCCTAAACTCCATTTTCACGGCAAGAACTGGAGGAATCTAGGGGTGCCTGGGTGGCTCAGTGGGTTAAAGCCTCTGCCTTCAGCTCAGGTCATGATCTCAGGGTCCTGATCTCAGGGTCCTGGGATCGAGCCCTGTATCAGGCTCTCTGCTTACCAGGGTGCCTCCTTCCCCCTCTCTCTCTGCCTGCCTCTCTGCCTACTTGTGATCTCTCTCTCTCTGTCAAATAAATAAATAAAATCTTTAAAAAAAAAAAAGAACTGAAAAATAGTAAAAAATTAAATAAAATCTTAAAAAAAAAAGAACTGGAGGAATCCCATTAAAACAAAAGTCAGATCATCTCATTTATTTCTGTTCAAACTTTTCAAAAGATTTCCCATCTTAATGTAAATGTCAATGTCCTTGTCAGGGCCTCCAGGGCCCTTGGTGCTAAGGCCCCTATTTCTTCCTGGATCCTCACTTCTGAATTCCATAACCTTTGCTATTTGTTTCTTTTGGGGCTTCTATCACATTGGAGACACTCTTATGGCTGTTTATTCACAGCCTACAAGAATGGAAAGAAATTTCTGTTCTCATTCCAGCTCTGTCACTTGGAAGCTGAATAGGTTTTGATCAACTTTTTTTAAACTTTGGGGAGCCTCACATTTCCTCTCTCTAAAGGGGGGAGGTGGGGGAGGATGATAATCATCACATAGGACGGTTGGGTACCAGTAAGTAAGGAAAACATACTAACAGCTTTACATTCATGTCGACATCCTTCACCACCACCATCCCCGTCATTATCACTGTCCTTCCTCACCCTCATCACTCTTATCACCAGGATCATTATCACCACCACCCAGCATGATCATTACTATCATTCTCGCCACGATCACCACCACCATCATCACCATTGTAACCATCACTGCCATTAGCACCATTGCCATTGTTCTCAATATAACACAGTGTCTAGTATAGCCTCTAGTGTCGAATTAACTGTACTTAAAACTTCCCTGGCAGGATGAGCTTGGGCAAGTTACATAACTCTCCCGCCTATAGTTTTCCTCATTTGTGAAATGGGCGCTACTAATAATACCTGTAATTTTAAGGTGCAAAGAGTATTTAATGAGATGAGAGATAGAGGCTTTGAGAAACAACCTGTCTCATGGCATGCGATCAGGAAATGTTAGCTGTGGATAGTCAATTGATTCTATCATGGTATATAGTTCTCAAGGTCAAGTTTCGTATGGTCTGTCTCTATTTCCTGCCCCAATGAATGTTTAGCAGAGTAGTAGAGTCCCAAAGAGTTACATAAATAACTCGCGGTTTGGTTGAACAAATAAATAAAGGAATGGATGGATGAATAAAACATCGGGCAAAAATAGGGCACAATGTAGCAGACATTCAATTTTATTTTTTATTTTTATTTTTTTAAAGATTGTATTTATTTATTTGACAGAGAGATCGCAAGTAGGCAATGAGAGAGGAGGAAGCAGGCTCCCCGATGAGCAGAGAGCCCAATGCGGGGCTCGATCCCAGGACCCTGAGATCATGACCTGAGCCGAAGGCAGAGGCTTTAACCCACTGAGCCACCCAGGCGCCCCCAGGAGACAACTAATGTTGTCTCCTTAAGAAATTTTCAAGTTTTGGGGCACCTGGGTGGCTCAGTGGGTTAAGCCTCTGCCTTCGGCTCAGGTCATGATCTCAGGGTCCTGGGATAGAGCCCCGCGTCGGGCTCTCTGCTCAGCAGGGAGCCTGCTGCCCCCCTCTCTCTGCCTGCCTCTCTGCCTACTTGTGATCTGTCTCTAATTAATAAATAAATAATCTTTAAAAAAAAAAAGAAATTTTCAAGTTTTAAGGCTGACAAAGAGACTGTGGAAGGGAGAATGGAGACTCAGAGGCATATACACTCGGTTTTGCCTTGGGGAAGCACCGAGAATCCAGAGAAACTGCTCTGAACAGTGTGGGCCAGACTTCACACTGGATGAGGCTGATGAGATTTCTTCAGAGGGAACCTTTAATAAATAAGATCTGCACAAGCAGGCCTTTACAGTGACCTTTGAAGAGATAAATTAAAACTCAAAAAGCTTTAAGGAATTACTTTAGATCAAAGAGCAGTAGGAAGTGGATGAAGACAGTTGGGTGAAGATTGGTGTTTTACACGCCACTTCCTTTATTTCTAGGTTTGGGTTTGGTCAGATTTCTATTTCCTGTATGGTAAGCTGATGATTACATTCTAGAATATTAAAGAAAATATACATTCGCAAGGGTATTCCTCATTGCCCACCGTTTCTAGAAGCATTTTGGCCATGATCCTTTATCTCCCTTTATCTGCCTAAAGACAGATTCTCCAAAAGGAAGTTGGCTTTCGTACCTCTTCCCAGGAGTTTCATCCATCAGGAAAGGAAAAATTGATTTGTCACGGAGAGGAGACTAGAGGTTGACACCAGACAAACTGTGGCACGAACTATCATCTCCCATCTGGTATTCTAAGGGCCCATTCACCTTTCTTAACAATCCTTTCCCATCCCTTTCCCTACAAAGAGGGTAGTTCGTCCTGAATTCTACACCACCCTGGAGAGATACTCATTTCCCCCTGGATAGCTTCCATGTTTGTACGAGGCACCCATGTTAATAAGCTTCTGTTTTTCTCTTAGTAACCTTTTATTATAGGGGTCTCAGCTAAAAACTCAGAGAGGTAGAAGGAAAATGATTTTCCCTCCTCTACAATCCCCTGAAGTTCTCTTATTTATTGGGCCCCCAAAGGTACAAAGAGACTTTTTGTAGCAGGTGCTTAGCAACCACCCAGGCTCACTTTATAAATATTTGTTGAATTGGTGAATGGGTGTGCCTTATATGTAATAATGGGATACTATTCAGAAGTTCCCAGGAGGTTGTCTTTTCACTTTCTGAGCACATCGCATATCAGAATTCAGACATCACACAACAGAGCTTTAAGGAGAGGGAGCCTCTCATCCACACCTGACATCACCGGGCCTGAGGAGGGTGACACAGGATGTAGGTGTGTGTCTCTTTACACAAATGTGTGGGATTCACATTCTAGATTTTATTTAAGCTTTCTAGAAAGAAACAAAGTTCGTTATTCCAAGGCCTTTACTCAAGAAAACCAGGGCTCTGAAAAGCTTAGTGGTTGAATATCTGGAGACAGAATCTTATTTTTAAGTATACCAGGAGAGTCCAAAATTCAAAGTACTACTCTTGTTTATTAACCTTCACTTTGCAGAAAGTAGCTTTTCAGATAGCAAAGCATTTCTCCACTGAAATGAAACAAGTGTCTCTGGCTAAAAAGAGAGAAAAGCATTTCATCCCATGCACATAATCAAACATTCGCACCACTACATCATCCTGGTTAGGGCGGCTCTTTGAGAAGAGGGCTCCAGATTTGTGCTGAGGACTGTGTTTAAAAACAAAACAAAAACGGAACTGGTTTAGACTTGGAGATTTTCAAATACGATAATTATCAAGTCAACGGTACTACCGAGTGCTGACTTTTCAGAGGCAAAGATTTTGACTTGAAATATCACTGCAAAAGTAAGGCTCAGTAGTTGTATAGTGCAGATTGCAAAAGAGAAGTTAAAATATGAATATATTATAAAAATATGTAGAAAATACATAGTGCGAAATGTCAGTTCTAAGTCTTTTCTATTTCGTGGAGACCCTAGTACCTGACAGTGAAGCCCCTCGCGGCTCGCTGTCTCCAGAGCAAGAACCACAGCGGCAAGGATCCCCCAGACCTGCTGCGTGTGGGGAGAGGACGGGCGCCACGCTGTGGTGGAGGGGAGCCACTGCCACCTACGGACACATCGCCTCCTCTCCTCTCCGTCAGCGTCGCTCCACCTCTGAAAACTAGGGGTGATCCACAGCCTGCTGGAGTTGTCTGCTAGGGTATGAGGATCCCAGCTTGCTCCTTCACACACACCTAACAACCTCCTGAAGCTCTCAGTTCTGTGTGGCAAGACACCAAGTTAAATCTCAGAACCCCCAGAGCTTTCCAGGGCAGGCGCAGAGATTGAAAAACAGCCATGCGCTGGGGCGATGATCTTGATCTTCCCAGCAGAGCTCCCATTTTTATTTTTTAAGGTGCACTTTCTCTTAAGCTAAATTCCCAAGTCCTTTGTGAGTGTTAGCGATGCCAGAGGTATCGTCCAGCTTGATGATTATATGATGCAGGGGTCATTCCCGTTACAGGATTCCTTTACGTTCGCCGATATTCCAAGAGACCGCCTCAGATCAGAGCGCGGAGAAAACGATTCACCGGTTTCTCTGAGAGGGTTCCTCAGATCCTAGCAAGGACATCTGTGCTACCATGTGAAGGTCAGTCTCAAATCAGGTAATTATAATGTAGGAACATATTTAGAAATCCTGCATGTGATTGGATTTTCAAAGTATTTGGGCGGGAAGAAGAAAAGGAGATGTGAGATCCTAAAATATGAACCAGGGATCGTTGGATGGAAGAATTTCAGGTGGAACCTTTCACGTCTGAGCCCTCACTGATTCACCCAGGGGCTAGGCCCATATCCCTAAGGCAGGAGAGCTGTCATCTGTACAATCCATACTAAGTAGCATTTACTTTATTCTAGGCACTGTGCACGGAACTAAGGATAAACAAGTGAATCAAATCTGTCATCCTTACCTTCACAGAGCTTTTGGTCTAGTGAGGGAAAAGTAAAATGATTACATGCTAAGACAGCAAAGTATGGACTGATATCAGAGGGCATAAAACAGGAAGGCAGGTGTCAGGTTAGACCCTCGAGTCAGTGACCTTTGAGCAGAGAGACCCAAGGAGGAATTAACAAGGGGAAGGGCAAAGAGGAGAGAGAACAGAATGTGCAAATGTCCAGAGGTGAAAGGGAGCCTGGAATTTTGGTCAGAGTTCATAAAGCATTGGGTAGTGGGGGTGGGGGAGTAAGGTAGTGGGAGTGAAAGGCAGAGGTCAAATCAGGTAAGTCACTGTAGGATTTTAATCTTTCCAAATGGCACTGAAAAGTCACTGAAGGATTTTAACCTGATAGAGACATGATCTTGCCTTCATTCATTTCAGGGGGACAGTAGTAGGTGCTGTTACCACTTTCGGGGGGCGATCAATCATAAGGCCCTTTGAAAAATGGCTCAGCCAAGTCCTCGTCAGCACGGGGGTGTAGCTTGATTCTTTCCTATTTGCTTGAGGGGAAAGATGAAAGGATTGTTTTTGAAACTAAGTCTTCCATCTTCCATTGATATAAAAGAACACCTTTCTAGGTGTAAGAAAACGTTGCTAATCTTTACACTAACATTGATTGATAAAAGTAGAGTGATACTAGACTCTGTAATTTCTACAGTTATTCTGGGGCAGTAAGAACCCAGAAATGGAGACTTGTCATTCATCTTCTTGTTTATGATGCCCGATCTTCCTTTTTAAAAATATTTTTTAAAGATTTATTTATTTCAGAGAGGGAGAGAAAGAGAGTATGAACACAACCACACTTAGGGGAAGGGGCAAATAGGATCTGAAGCTCACTCTGCAAAGAGCCTGACCCAGGGCTCAACTTGGTGACCCTGAGATCACCACCCAAGCTGAAACCAAGAGTCCGAAGCCCACCAGACTGTGCCACCCAGGCACCCCTGACGCACAATCATTCCTAACAGCATTATGTAACTCAAACTCCTAGAAATTATTGTCCGAATGTGCCCTTGCCCTACTATTATTTCACCAGATTTGTAGAACTGGCCTGACTTGCTTACTGCAAATAAAATTTTATTCTGCTATGGCTTTTGGGGGGACAATCCCTAAGTGGTCCTCCACTGTTATATTTAAAAGTACTTGAGAAAATAGCCTGCCATTTATGGGAAACTGGTCCCCAACCAGAGGGTGTGCTGAAACCAATGTTAGCGTGGACAGGCTGATTTAAATTCCTCTTAGACTCTTATTTGATTTGTAAACTTGGATACATCTGACATCTGTTTGTTTGCTTGTTTGTTTTTAAACATCCCTGTATCTACAATTCTTTGCTTACAAAATGGGTACAAGAATGTTTATCTCTTTGGGGCTTTGTGATAATTGACCAAAAATACAGATAAAGTGCCTTGCATGGAGCTTCCCATGTGCGGCTACACAATTTTACAAAGTTATTATTTGCTGTTCCTTTCGGGGAATAGGAAACACGTATCTTTAATGAAGATTTCCAGTGAATTTAGATAGGGAGGCAGATTTTTGGTTGGCTCAATGATTCTTTTTAAGAAGATAGGACATCCGTACATTCAGTTTTGTTGCACTTTTGAAACACTAAGGCTTTATAAAATATTAGCTGAAGTGCTCTGTGTCTTCTCCTGGTATCCTCTCATATGATTCTGAACTTGTCCCTGCATTACTTTCAAAGTCTGAAGATGACTGTTCTTATAAGCATCTATTCAGGTGAAGAGTGTTTTCTCCTTTTTTCTTTTTTCTTCTTTTCTTCTTGTGTCCTCTGCTGACATCTCATGGATTCCCTACGTTAGACCTTTGAAAAAAGAAATCTGCTTGAAATTTTGAAATGCGAGTGCTTAATAGTAGCAGTCGTGTTTTGACATTCAAAAACTTTGAAAAAAGAGAAGGATTTCATTTCCTAAATTTCGAAGGGAAAATCGTTTCAATTATTTGAGTGACAAGCGGTCTGCTTTTACGTTCGTTTCAGTTTCTGCTGATAAAGATACTGGGACAAGAAGAAGGCAACCAGGGAAGTGTAAGACTCCCTTGTAAGAAGGCTGCGCCCCGAAATGCGGGGGTGAGGCGAGGGGGGAGCGGTTGGCGCTGGAAGCCCTTTCAGATCCACAAGGAGATTCGCGCTCCCTTTCCTTCCCTTTCCTAGCCACAAGCCGTCCTGTAATTAGCGGAGCAAGTCAGTCTGAGCCAGGCAAATCACTGGCTTTTCACGAAATAATTATATTTCTGTTGCTCTCGGATATGTGCACCTCTAAGCCTGAAAAACAGAGAGAGATGTTTTTCTTTCTCGTGACCGGGGGCAGAGAGAAAAAAGGGGAAGCGACGGTGGTAGGGGGAGTGAGACCAGGACAAGGTGGAGGGAGAAAGGAAAGGATTCCGTGGGGGCGTGGGAACACTGAGTCCCGCACAGGCAGTTTCGGCGCGCAGACAGAATGCCCCGTACAGTCCGCGACTTGATAACCCTAACAAGGAGAACAAAATGAGGCTTTTCTCAACTTTCTGTACCCTCCACCCAGCTCCACGGTGTGTCCCGGCCTCCGCAGCCGCGGCTCCCGGGCCCGGCCGGGAGCTCCCTCACCCCTGCGGGGCCCGGCTTCCCTTCCCGACCCCGAGCCTGCGGCGCCTCCCCGCGTGGCCAGCACACACCCCGCGTCCCCTCCGAGAAGCCTGCTGGGGGGAAAGGGCGCGACGCGTGGGTCGCGCCGGCCCCTTCGCTGGAGGGACGCCCGACGCTGCCTCCGGGGCGGGGACAGCTCCGGCCACCTTGCGCGATTCCGCCCAGAGCTGGCTGGTTCCGGGGGTGGGGGGTCTGGGCGCGCGGTGCCGGCGAGAGGGGAGCGCGGCCCCGCGTCGCCCGCGGGCTCGGGCAGGTGCGCGGCGCGTCCGCCCCGTGTTCGCGTCCTCCCGCCCCGCGGCCCGGGCGCCGCGCCCGCCCCGCCCCCGCCCCCGCCCGCGGGCCGCCCGGGGCAGGGCCTGCTGCTGCGGCCGGAGAGCGGCGCACCGGGCATGGGCCGGCGGCCGGCGGCGGAGGGCGGCTGAGGGTGGCCGAGGGTGTGCGCCCGGCCCGGCCCGGCGGTGTGCCGGTTCGCAGCGGGGACCGAGCCGTCGGCTGCAGAGACCCGGCCCCGCGGCGGGCGGCGGATCTCTGCTCCGACTGTGCGCGGCCGAGTGGGCGGCGCTGCCCGGGAGCGATGCGCTGAGCGCACGGAGGGCCGAGCGCTGGGCTCGCCGGCGGCTCGGGGAGTCGACCCCATGGAGCTCGCGGGCACCGGGCGGAGCCTGCGGGCGCCGCGGCCGCCGCTGCTGCTGCTGTTGCTGTTGCTCCTGCAGGTGGCGGGGCCGGCGGGCACCCTGGCTGAGACTTTGCTGGACGCGTCGAGGGCCATGGGCGCCAGCTCCAGCCCGCCCAGCCCCGCGAGCGTGGTGGCTCCCGGAACGACGCCGTTCGAGGAGAGTCGACTGCCAGTGTTCACCCTGGATTACCCCCACGTGCAGATCCCCTTCGAGATCACTCTGTGGATCCTGCTGGCCTCCCTGGCTAAGATAGGTGAGCGAGCTGGACCCACCGGCTGGGGTGAGAGGGCGATTGGGTGGGCGCCTGAATCGAAAGGGACCCGGGGAGGAGCATTTTCATGCTTTGGTTCTTAAGTGGACATTGGCCTTGAAATAGCCCCCAACTATGAGCCCTTACAAACTCAGGGACTTGCTGCTTACTTTTGCCCCAGACGCCAAGTGGTACAGCGCTCTGCCAAAGCAGAGCCCTGTTTACTGAAGGAGGAGGCGAGTGGGCTGATGTTTAGTCCTATCTGTCATTGGGAGAGAGGCGCAGGCTAGCACAGAGGCTAAAACAGTTAAAGCCCTGGACGCTTGCAGGAGAGAGAGGCGCCTGGACCGAGACACAGACCCTGCCATGCACCTGACTAATGAAGTGCCTGGGAGGGGACGGGGACAACCGAGTGCCTGCAGCTGTGACAGGAACACCCTGTCTCCTCCCTCCTTTGGGCTGAGGCTGTCACTCTCCAGGAAGCTTTTTCGTAGGCGACTGAGGCCAGTGAAGTGAGATGCATATTTAAAGATCATTAACCCACTTTTCAAACTGTCTCTTTAACTCTCATTTGGAAGGCAGAAGCTCAGAAGGTGTTTTCCCATCTTCATTCCCCATCCCTCACCCATAAACTTTTGTTTCGATCATGGGGCTTTACATTATTTTTACCTTCTATTTTAAATACTTTTTCATTTTATTTATTTATTTATTTAAGATTTTATTTATTTATTCGTCAGAGAGAGAGACAGAGAGAGCTCAAGCAGGCAGAGTGGCAGGCAGAAGCAGAGAGAGAGAGAGAAAGAGAGAAGCAGGCTCCCCACTGAGCAAGGAGCCCCATGTGGGACTAGATCCCAGGACCCCGGTATCATGACCTGAGCCAAAGGCAGTGGCTTAACCAACTGAGCCACCCAGGCATCGCTACTTTTTCATTTTAAAATGTATCAACTACTGTTGTAAAGAATCAAAGAAGTTCTTAGGTCGAGAGAATGTTTGCATTATTGCATATGTCTTCAGTATTTGTCCTGGGAAAGATCCTGTGCTGTGCAGTGAGGCAGGTCTCCATAAAGGATGAAGACACCTTGCCTGTCATCCTCCAGTTTATTGATTGGTGGGAGAGGTGACGCACATACCTCTCCTTAGTACAGGAAAGTGCTAAGTAGTGTGACAAACTCCGAAAAGATAATACGGCAGTGTAGGGAAGCAGAAATCACTTCCTCATGCAAAGGAAGCATTTAAGTGGGATTTTCAAGGGTGACCGGGATATGGTTAGTTGGAGATGAAAGGGACCAAGGTTCCAGAGAGGAATAAACAGAGGCATAAATTGGCGGGAAAGCACAAAGCAGTCCCAAGAGATGGGTTTGTACCAGGGTGGAAGTTGGGGTAGGGAAGTCTGATGTCAGATTAAATTAATTAGATTCTATTAATGATGACCAGAAGTGGCACATAATGTTTAATGACTTTGCAGTCTGCCATTGCCTGGCTTTGACGTGGTTGTACTAGTTGTATGTTTTAATTGCACCTGAGAAATGGAAGCAGAGGAAATGGATTTCCCCATCAGTGCATTCGGATAAATTCGTTGCCCCTAATAAGAAACTCAAGTGCTGTGTCCTCACATGGTCCTCACAACAACCTGCCGTGTGGGAAGGACAGATATTAATACCCGCCCCCTAATTTAGTAGAGGTAGAAACTGGAGGTCCAGAGAGTTGATGTGAGTTGCCCACAGACACACAAAGTGGGGACCCAAAGGCAGGCTCTTGGACTCTTTCTCTCCCAGCCTCCGTGACTGGCCCTGGCACGGTTGTGCCCTGTTTCCATGACTGCTTCTTGGTTGCCATTTCTATTCAATTAGAACTCTTTGTTTTGTTCTACCCTCCTGATTATTTTAATCTAATTAATTACACTAATAACAGCCGCTGCTAGGCACTTAAGTTCATTATCTCTAATTTTCACAACCATCTTGGGTAGGTATGATTACCCCGTTTCCTATACGGGGAAGCAGAAGTGGGGAGGTTCCCTTGCTGGCGGGTGGGGAGCCAGAATTCCAGGTCTGTCTGATGTCTCATCTTCGTGTCTATCCTGGAGGCTTGTTTTGTCAGGAGGATTAAATGAGACTACCTATGTTTAACATTCTTAGAAAATCCTGGGGATGGGGTAAGCGCTGAATGTTGTCATCATTGTAGGAGTGGAAGAGGCGTGACAGGAGCCTCACGCGGTGCTCTGGCACTGTGTTTCCTTTTCCACTGTGCTGGGCTGCCTCCTGCCTTTCTCTGTTTCTGTTTTAGGCTCAGTCTTTTCCAAAGTGCTCTTATGTGCTTTCTCGTACTTGTTCTTTTGTTCTTTTTTTTTTTTTTTTAAGATTTTATTTATTCATTTGAGAGAGAGAGAGAGCATGAGCTGGGGAGAGAGGCAGGGGCAGAGGGGAAAGCAGACCCCCTGCTGAGCAGGGAGCCCGATTTGGGACTCGATCCCAGGACCCTGGGATCATGACCTGAGCCGAAGGCAGACGCTCCACCATCTGAGCCACCCACATGCCCCTACTTTTTTCTTTTTCTATCTTGATCTATTCATGTTATTGCACCTTACTGTTAATCATATGGTATCTTATTAAAAGGCTTCTGTGAGTTCATAGGTATATTGATCTGCCTATGGGCAGTTTTTTTTTTAATCCAGATGTATTTGTATTCCTTGGCACTTGCTGTTCTCCTGATCCCCAATTCTCAACCTCACTGGCTACTATGTCCTCTTTCTCTCCTGCATCTGCATGTGACGCAGAAATGGAAGTATAGTGTTCATGTCTCCGAACCAGAGGGAAAAGAGCAGAGCGAGTCCTGAGCAGAGACATCCACTGGTGGGGTGAAGGATATAGTTCCCAGAGTGGAAAGTATAGTTTTAGAGTCCCAAAAGCTGGTCCTTGTGGTGTTTCCTAGATTCTTCCTATATATAATCCAGCCCTGTCCTCTTGTTGCTGCTCTGTCTGCCCGTAGAGGAGCCTGGAAATGCCCAGATAGCCCCCCACCATCTCCCCCAGGCCCTAAACTTCCTGTTGGCTTTGGGGAAGACTGTTTTTGTATTGAGGGATGCCTTTCCAGCCCATTCAGCAGTATCTAGTCATTCTTAACTTTTGCCCTGGAAAAACTTACTTTAGGGTGACTTGTATGACTTAATTTGCTTATATCTGGGGCGGGATGATGAATGGAGCTGCGCCGGGGACTTGAGGTGATGAGATAACAGATGTGTTAACTCATGCAAAATGCCACGGTTTCTATTTGGGGCACTTTTATGCCCTGAACTGAGTGTACCTGAACTTACCTGCCTCAGAGAACATGGAGACACATTGCTAGTGATTATCTGAACAAAGGTAACAGGTTGCCCCAAATGGAGGTTCCTAATCACATCTGTAGGAGGTTTAAATCATGCCAGGTGGTGAATTCAGCATAGTTTGCTAACTTGCAGCACAATATAATCTTAGAAATATTGTAGTCGGAAGTGAGCAAGTGCGGGGCACCTGGGTGGCTCAGTCCTTAGGCGTCTGCCTTCGGCTCACATCATGGTCCTGGGGTCCTGGGATGGAGCCCCCCTATCTCGATTGGGCTCCTTGCTCATTGGGAAGCCTGCTTCTCCCTCTCCCACTCCCCCTGCTTGTGTTCCCTCTCTGTCTCTCTCTCTCTGTCAAATAAATAAATAACATTAAAAAAAAAAGCAAGTGCATTTTTGGCGGAATGTTGAATGATTCAACTTTTCATTGTTTTTACCTGATTATCAGGGAAACTCAATTTCTGAATTAATTTGGTTAAAAAGAAAGTTCTGTAGTCATGATGATAATGTGAATGCATATGTAAAGTAGGTTAAATAAATAAAAGGACATATAATTTAGTACTACTTTGAATAGTTTTAAAATTTTGGCAAGAAACATCCCCCAGTTTGTTTTTCACTTAGATCCTTACACATGCGAACTTGTATGGTTCTTTATTTTGAGTATTTATATTTTGAATAACTTGGTTTTTTTTAACAGCTATAAATGCACACCTTGCTTGGTAAATTCTATCCACAGGTAGGTATGGAGTTCTGCAGCTTAGAATAATAGGTAGCCAAAGAATTAAGAAGAGAAAAATTTCTTGGAGTGTTCTAAGAGGGTCTTTTTGGATTTCCCTGCCCGTGAAGTAGATCAGTGGGATTGGTCCTAAACTGGGTGAACTTGGGCATGCGTTCTACCTCCCTTCAAAGTTAAGGGACAGAGCACTGGGTCCCTGCTGTTTAAAGCAACGGAACTCCCTTCTTTGTCCTCAGTGGTTTCCCAGATGTCCCCCCACTTATCTTGTAGTCTTGAGCTGGCCTGTTTGCTTCTCCAGGTGTCAGCATGCAGCCTGCCCTTTTCATTTCCTTTACACTTAAACTTGGGGTTAGGATGCAGATTTTTCCACTTTCCTCCACCCTGTTGTCTTGACATTAAGTAACTTGTAGTATTGTTTTAAGGAAAAGGCAAAGCAGTTTGGTCCATGAGGGTTTCTCCTCTGGGCTCCATTCTGTCCTGATTTGAAATATGAAACCAAGTAGTTTTTTCAGATGATATCTATCTGTATTACCTGAGATCTCAATCTCTTAGAAAAACCTACCCTTGCCCTTGATCTGTTTCTCTTTGTTGTATTTGGTTTTCCTGAAGCAGCAGCTGATTGGTCAGGGGGTGAAGCTCATAATCTTCACCTGCTTGTGAACACTTCTGAAGCTTAATCTTCCTGATGGCATGTGTTTGTTCTTAAGCGAAGAGTTTTGATGCTTCTTTTCTCAAAGTTTCCATCTTTTCCCTTTGGGCTAACCAAAGGGTGAAAGATGACTAGAACAACTTTCTCATAGTCTTTTCAAGATCATTTCAAGTGCCTTCTAGAATTTTATCACTCTAACAGAGAAATATTTTCTTACCTTTTAAAAGAATAACAGGTAAGTTTTCACCAAAAATGTTACTCTCTGTAGCAACTTCCACCATGACAATAATTATCATTAATAGGATACTTTTTTTTAACAGAATTCTTTCACATATTATGAAGCCCTAAAATTATATAAAGAACTTTTTGTATAAATGTGTTTGTTCCTCGTAGGGTTGTAAAAACTTACCTGTAAAACCAAGTGAATTTGATTTGTATGTGGATAGATTTTCATCAGTGATTCAATTGCTTTTTAGAACACACCTATTTCTTCTTCAACCAACTTTAGTATGTATTTTTTATTTTTCTCGGAAATCATCACTTCATTTGAGGTTTTAAATTTATGGAAAGGAAGTTTTCTATTTAAAATTACCTACTTTATCTGCATTTATTGTTCTACCTTTTTATTCTAATACTATTATTTTTGCTTTTCTTTACCTTGACCAAAATTCTCAGAAGTTTATCTATTTTATACTTTCTAAAAGGATTGGATTTTGAGTGGTTTCTAGTTTATCACTGCCTTCTCTTTATTATTTAGCTACTCCTACTTTATTGGCATGTATTTTGTTATTTTTTTTTCCATTTTTGTATTTAGAGCTTAGCTCATTAGTTATTGATTTTACTTGTTTTCTAATATGTCGACTCCCACCTTTCGAGGGTAGTTAATCCCTGAAAAAACACTTGTAGTTGGAAACGTATTTAATATTACTTTGAATAATTTCAATGATGAATATTTTTTGGACTCTGCTCTAAAATTGGCATGCCCTTAACACTAAAATGACATCAGTTTTACTAAAATGGACAAAGCTCTTTCCATAGTTTAATTATTAGGACTCCTTTATTTATTTATCTATCTATTATTTTTTAATCATTATAACTCCTAAGAAGCTATTTCTCTTCATCATTTTCTCCTAAATATGACTATTTCCTTGTTTCCATTAAATTCAAAGCTAGGATAAACTGACTTAAGACTGGCACAAAGCATAGTGATGATAATTCTAAGTTTAATGTAAATTCATCTTTACTGCAAATTGTAACAATAAAGGGCATGGCAGACACTAAAGAATTCAGGGAGGAAATGCGTATGAAATTATACTTTCCCACTAACTTGCATGAAATCATTGCTAGCAATTGACAAACCATTATATTCTGAAAGGAGAACTTAACCCAAGAATATCAGTGACAAAGCTAGAAAGGTAACTGATGTATCTCATCAGGGGCACTCAGGGGCACTAATTTAAAGTGTATAAAATCCAATTTAGTCGTTATGAAATCGAAGAGATGCCTCAAGAGCTAAAATAGGAATATTAAAAGAAACTCTTCTTAAAGGTGGTTTCTCATGATCCAAATGGGTATATCTTTGAGGGATAGCAACATATGTATTGAAGGCTAGAAATGCTATGCTCCACCCTACTTTAGTTGCAGCGTATAGTTTTGATATGTTAAGTTTTCACTATTGTTTAATGCTCCGTATCTTTAAATTTCCTTGTGATTTTTTTAAAAGATTTATTTATTTGTTTGTTTGTTTATTTATTTATTTTTGAGAGAGAGAGAGGAGTGAGAGAGAGTACATGAGCAGTGGGAGGGGCAGAGGGAGAGGGAGAGAGAGAAACTCAAGCAGACTCCGAGCTGAGTGGTGAGGCCTGATGCAGGGCTTAATCTCATGTCCTGAGATCAAGACCTGAGCCTAAATCAAGAGTTGATCCCTTAACCCACTGAGCCACACAGACACCCCACTTGTAATTTTTATTATTCTAACCCAATAATTATTTACAATGGTAGTTTATAGTTAGTAAACATTTAGAGATATGTGGTTGTTTTTTATTTTATTCATATTTTAATACATTTTGTTTAGATAGGCTTGACATTGATCTTTGATATTGATTGGGATGTTCTCTGTGGTTTAATATGTGGTCCTTGTTTATGTTTATTTAAATTTTAGTTGGTTAACATACAGTGCAATATTGGTTTTAGGAGCAGCATTTAGTGGTGCATCACCTAGTTCTATGGTCCTTTTTCAACTGCATTTTCCATTCTTGCTTGAAAAAGATTATATATTCTTTATTTGGGGAAGGATTTTATACAGGCGCATATGCACATATGCAGACTCATGCAGACATTAGATTAAATTAGTAATTATGCTGTTCATATCTTTAATAGAATTGCCAAGTTTTTTGGCTGTTTTATCTATTAGGTTATATGGTATGTTAAAATCAATCTCTAAGATTGTGATACCAATTACTGTTTATAATTTTGTTAATTTTTGCTTTGTATATTTTAATACTGTTATCAGGTGCATATGAGTTTAATATTATTATATCTTCTGAGTGAATTTGTCCTTTATTTATTAAGTTATGAACTTCTTTATTTTCAAAATAGTCTTGTGGCTCATGGTGTATTTTTTCATTATTTATTTTGCTATTCAAAATAAAACTAGATTTTGCACATGTCTCTTTTCTGTATCTGTTTTCCATATCTGTATTTGCCAGACATACCTTTTTCAACATGATTACTATTAAATCAACTAGATAATTTTCCTTTCTATGTATTTTATTAAACCATCTATAACTGGAGTTTTTTGTCTTTAATTAAAATTTTTAAAATTTCTGCAATTTCAAAAGAAGTGCAGTTACATTTATTGTGAGTTATATATGTGGGCTTACTTTGTTCTTTACTGTGTCTTTCATTTTCTTGTCATTTTTGGCTTCATCATTTTTTTCTTTTATTTTTTATATATTATTATACATTCTGTTTCTGTTCCTTTTGTGGTGACTCTTCAATTTTAATCTGATTACCTGATTTAGCAGGAGTCAAGCCAAACTGCTTCGGCTCACATCCCAGTTACATTTTCCCACATATTTTGTAGTTGTATGATATTGTGTGCATAACTTAAACTCTCTGGGTTCAGTTGCTTTATTGGTTAAATGGGTAAATAAAAGTACCAATGTCATAGGCTGTTGTAAAAATTAAATTAGCTAATATATGTAAAATCTTAAAATAATTTTTTGGAATGTGGTGAACACAGTATTTGCTATTTTATTACTGTTTTATCCACTTTCTGAATAATACTTAAACTATAAAACTTTTTGACTGCTGCCTGTTGCAGAATTTTAATTTTTCGTGTTATAATTTAGACTAGGTTTATATTTAACTTCTTCCAAATTAGATTTTAATTTTTCATCCTGATTTCTGTTTAATTTCCTCCAAATTGTTTTTAATTTTTACAAGCAGGGTTTACGTTTGCAAATATGCTTACCAATTTTTTATTGTTACTTCTTCTGTCTCTCCTTTTCCTCCAGATTGTTTTCTTTTTACTGAAATATGTTCTTTGGTGGATACTTCAGGGAGAGCCTTCGAGAAATTCTCTTGATTTTTGACAATGTTTTTATCTTGATTATTCTCTTGAATGATTATATAACAGAGTTTAGGGGTTGGAATATTATCTCTTATCTGTTGACAGACATCATTTCATTACTTTCTGAGCTCTTTTGTTGCTAAGGAGAATTGTGTTATTATTCTCATTGAGCTTTGGAATTAATCTGACTTTTCTGTTTGCTTGTATTTAAGATTCTTCATTTGGTGATTTCTAATATTCTGTTTCCTCAATGTGTCTTGGTATTGATTTATTTTGTTTTTGCTCCTTGGAACTTGTGCTTCCATGTTTCTTACTGCGGTTTTATGTTTTTCATCTCTTTATTTTTGTTTTCTGTTTCTTAGCAATTTTATCAGATCTTTTTTCTAGTATCCCATTACTCTCAGAGTACTTCTAATCTGTGCTTAACCTACTCATTGGATTTTTCATTTTAATTTTATTTTCATTTACGGTGTTTTGGCTCTTTGTGAAGTGGATCTCCTTTTTGTTCATACTTTTCTACTATTTAATTAATTTTTATCTCTCCTATTCTTTCATTTATTTAAACTATATTCATTTTATAGTTTTTTTTAGATTTTTGTTATTTTTAGTCGTTGCTAATTCTTACATTTGTCACACTTACTGACTTTCCCTTTTGGGTATTTATTTCCTTATATAGATTATATTTTTTGTTGTGAGCCTAGCTTCAGCAGGGGATGTTTACTTGGAAGTGGTTTGTTTCCCTTAAGTTATGAATGGTTCTTACAAAAATGGTTTTGAGTTTTCATGCTGGGACCTAAGAGTTTTAGTGGTTGGCTTTTAGTACTAACTTGATTTTCCTATATGACTCAAGTGAACTTTATACCTGTATGTGGTATAAACCTGGAATTTTATACTTTGTAGGTGAATTTTCTTTCTGCTCAAGGCCATAAGAGTTGATGTGTTTCCTTCTATTTTTCCTTGGCTATAGGCATCTTTTAGTATTTATTTGGCACAAGGTAGCTCTTTGAGACTCCGGAATTCATGCATGCATACTTCCTTACTGGTCTTATGTCAAATTTCTTGTGTTCATGTAGGTGTTCAAAAACTGGGTCCTAGCACATAGGGCAGATAACTCGTCTGGAATCCCCCTGGTTCACACTGGCTTGAAATCCTATTGTCATCTCTTGCTTTGACTCCTCTCTTTATTTCTGGTCTTACAGACATTTTCCTTTATTTTGAATGTGGCTAGATACTAATCTTATATGTTCGAAGTAGGAGGTGACTTTATCTGTGTTTGCATTGTTGGATGGCTCAGTGACATTTTACTTGGCACTTTTTAAACAAATGCTTGCTATATAATGTTTAAAATCCATAGATATGTTCTGCTTTTGGAACTCTCTTTAATAACGTAAGGTGAATATAATAAGTGCTTTCCTAGTTTCTCTCTGTGCAAGATGTGAAGATAAGACTCTTCTGCTTTTATCGTCTATGTTTTCGTAGTTGGGTGGGAGAGGAATAACTGATCAGTTGAAGAGGTATTGGACCTAAGTTTTGGAAAAGATGTCCCCCAGATTAGAAGCAGGAAGACCCTATGGCAATTCGAGTTCTGCCATCAACTTTGTCGTATGGCCCTACCAAGTCTTCAACTGCTTGGTTCTCACATTTAATTAGTAGAAGTAGGGATATGTATCTGTGCCATCCGTTTAGCATTTCCACAGGGATAATATGAGATACTCTGTAGGGGAGGAAGTACTTTAAGACCAAGATTTGACTTTTATGTAGCAAAAGAAACTTAAGCCAAGGGAAGCATGTGTTTATTATATTAAAGTGACGTGCAAACATGGGCGTATTGTCATTCCAAATGAGGCATGCACAATTACAGGTTACTCTCTTGCAATTACATCTTTTAAATGTAATGAATCATAATTGATGGACTTCCTGCAACAATCATACACATTGTTCGTCACCATCCAAGGTCTTTCTGATCTTGATTTGTAGAATTCATCCCTTGTTTGAAGATGTGTGTGTTCCTTTCCTTCTTCAATAATTCCAGGGGAGGGCATGGGAATTCCTTTAAAAGCTACGTGGCTGTGACATAATCGTATTTTAAAAGGGAGTTTCATGTTATTACTTAGCATTGGCATAGCAAGGCTCAAAGTCAAATTCACAACTGTATTTAGAAATTTCAACCGAAAGTGAAATGGATGACAGATGCCTACCCTCTCTATGTGAGAGTGCTCTAAAGAGGCTTTAAAAGTGTTGTTATCCATAGAAAGTTCCTCCTGTAGTCACGAGGCAGTGGGACAATTATTTTGCCACATCCCTGTGACCCTTCCACTGGTGATTCTGCTGCTCCCTATTACGAAGCTTCTTTCCTAGGGATTCTGGGGCTGGGAAATCTGATCTGTGTAATGCAGCCGAGCAGGGTCTTTTGTTGTGGCGTTGGAGGGTGGAGGTGGGTGGGCCTAGATAATCCCTCTATCACGGTTTCATGAATAAAATAGCAATAGCTAACAAGGATGAAGCATTATTCCATGCCAGGTATTTGAGCCAAGTGTTTTATACTCATTGTCTTATTTAATCTTCACAGCAACTCTGGGTGGTAGGCACTAGTATAATCCCCAGTTTTAAAAAAAAATAGACGAGGAAACAGATTGAGAGAATTTAGGTAACTCGTCCAGGATATCACGGCTCTTAAGGGGTAGAGGTGGGATCTGCAGCCAGGGTACTTCATCGCCCTAGAGAAGGAGGCGTTTCGCCCGGAGCACCTTGTCGTGCCTTATCTCAGACACTCTTAACCTTAATCTTGACTGTCAGATTTTCACTATAAAAATCAACGATAATTACATCCCGCGTACTTCACAGGATCATGGTGTGGACCAACTGAAATAACAGAGGAAAGCACATTTGACTCCACAGTTACCATTAGTCCAAGCTCACCACAACTCCGTACATTGGTAAGATAGAGGGCAAGATGGCGGAACTCATATGAGAGGTGTCAGAGCTGGAACTCGAGTCTAGGATTTCTGAATCTTGGTCTCGCTTTTGCCACCATGCACAATTTAGAGAGTGTAGAAGTCTAGTTTTGAAATGTAGATTTAACCTGTGAAGATTCAGAGGTGGAGGGTTTAACCCATAACTGGGGCTACTGTGTAAAGTTTAATAGGCCCAAGTTCAACTTCCACAGGTTGACAGGAGAGAAGGTATTAAATCTGTTTTGTGTTGCATGCGTATGCACACGTGTTGACTTGCATACACACATATGCATGTGGGGCTGGCAGACATGTATGACACACACAAATGACAGCCATTAGGACAGAAGCTCCATGAGAGAAGGGACTTTCCTCTCTGACTTGCTGTCCGGAACAGTGCGGGGCACATGGCAGGTACTCAATAAGTTAAGTACTGAGAAAACAAATAACTAAATAACATTTAGAGTTTTGGTTTCACCTCAGCTTAATCACGTGGCAGTTAAGGTAACCATGCGTCCCCGTTGATCCGTGAGAGCCGCGATTGGTGTTACCCGAGCACACGTGTTAATAGTGTGCCCTTCAGTCTCACATATACTCATTTCTATCATCCTTTCTGTGGCCACTCTACTTAAAACGCATACACTATTCTTGCACAAACTTTGAGTGGTACCCTCAGCTCAGTCGTCCCAAATCTGAGCTCTGCAGCTCTTCCGCTTGCTAGGTGTGGAGTTTGGGTGAGTTCATAAGCCTCTATAGGCTCAATTATTTCATCTGTAAAATAGGATAATGATAGTAGCTTTCTTATTAGGTTGTCGCGAGGGTAGAGCTAATGCACATAGAAAACTTGGCATCTTCAGACCTTAGAAATGGGGCTAGCCCTTGCACAAGAACAGAGGTCTTGCTTCCCCCTCCAAAGCATAATGGCATTGCACCAAGAAAGTCTGTTCTGTCCAGTTATTAACCTGTAGCAAGTTGTTAGATCACCCGGATGGCCCGGTCTCCTGTTGGTGTTATGCTTGGGTTTCTCTCTAAATCACACACATTTCAGTTTTTGTTGTTGCATAAATTTAAAAAAAAAAAAAGAAAAGAAAAGCATCTATCTGCTTTTGTAAATTAATTTTCAATGGGAAAGAAAGGCAGTGCACACCCCTTGTTTGGTCCCAGGTTCCTGTGTTGGAAACTAAAGGGTGAACAGCCAGACGTAATAGGTGGGAGGCTGAAGAGAGGACCCCGCTCGTAGTTCACAAGGCCCGTGGCCCAGCGAGACCTTCTCCGTAGGAGCGAGCTCTCTTCTTGAGCCTCCTTCTAACCCCCTCTGAGCTGCTGGGTATACTCAGTATCCTCAGGGTCCCCAGACATGTCAGTGCCCACACGTGGAGGGGGAAACGTGTGTTTCAGCAGATCTTTCTCAAGTCCCTTTGTACTTCTTTACAAACTGTGTTTCTTCAGGAATCGAGGGAGAAAAGAGTTTTAAGATAAAACGCTGCCCAAAGTATCATTACTATTTAAAAAATGTCACCTGGCCCTCCTCCTCAGCGGTATTCTAAGGCAGAATCGCACACTGGCTGAGTGTCTATTTTCTCAAAAAAAGACCTGCATGGTGTGGAGAAATGAGAATGAGAAGTTGTAGCCCCTCCTTTCCATCCAATTGAAACGTCTGGTCTTCAGGATTGGTAAGAATACACCGTCCATGTGAACCGATCTTCTTAGGAGAATGGCATCATTCCTTGTGCATTCTCTGCTGACCTGTCCGGAAGGATATGAAAATGGTGCCTCTGGCTAAGGCAGCTCGTATCTTTAATGGAACTAGGAAATATATACATGCCTACGTGAAATAGCTCCTGCCCCAGTCTCTCTGGGTCCTGCTGTGCAGCCTTCCGCCAGCACCTTTATCACTATCTGACGTGTACTTATTTATTCATTAGTCACCTCTGTGTGCTCACTGTCCCTCCCTTCTCAAGTCAAGGCTCTGGGGATGGGGGCCTTGGGTCTTTTGTTTTCGTCAACCACTGCGGAGCTGAGAGGCACGCAGCTAAAACTAATGATGTCCACATTCTCAGTACTGTCTTATAGTCTATATTTTCAGCTCTTTTGGTGCTCACAAGACCCTTCTTTGGTTTTGTCTTACCGCTGACATTCATCATTTATTCGCAGGCTTCCATTCTAAGTTCAGCTGGTGGGTGCTCATAGTTTTGCTAAAGCGATTTGGTTGATAAGGTAGCTAATTTATGTATTTAATGGCTTTACTCCCTCTGCAGTGATTTTTATTTTTGTCTTTTTCTTTTCATTTGGTCTCGACATCTCAATTTTATGGGTTTTTAAATTTTTTTTTTATTTTTTAAAAGATTCTATTTTTATTCGAGAGAGAGACGGTGAGAGAGAGCGTGAGCGGAGGGACAGAGGGAGAGAGAATCTGAAGCCAACTGTGCATTGAGCACAGAGCCCAGTGTGGGGCTCGATCTCATGACGCTGAGATCACGACCCGAGCCAAAACCAAGAGTCGAATGCTTCACCGACTGTGCCACTCAGGCGCCCCTCAATTTGGTGTTTTGAGGCCACTGAAACCAGGAGAGTTACTGCTATTTCTGAATCTCTGAGCAAACGTGTAATTGGCAGGACTCCAGTTTTTCATTTTTCCACTAAATATGTTACTAAATATGTTAGTAGCATTGATTATTATTTTAATAAAACATAATGATTACGATGATGGTGGGACCACAGAATTCATTAGGTATCTACATCTTCAGAATTGGGATCCCTTTGGTCTTTGCAACAATAAGCGAATGGAAAGACACATGGAGGGGCAGAGCCCACCGAGTTGGTAATCAGAAGCTGGAGAGGAGGCAAAATGAATGAAAATATGATGGTTCTGGTAAGTTTAGAAAATAGTATAATTTACCAAATAGGGTAGTTTCTTAATTTAGTTCTAGCGCCCCCCCCTCCTTGTGCAGTGCAGCTCCCGTCTGTGTAAATAACGGGGGACGGCAGCTAAGTGTTAGCAACCACTTAATTGGAAAATGAAATTAGGTAGCAATTACTGGCGATTGTGGGTTCCTCTACTGTACTTTGATCTCTTTATTTTAAGCAAGTGGTAAATTCGCTTGGAAGGCAGGCTCTGTGGGGAATAAAAACCAAGCAGAAAATAAAACTCCAACACAAGGTGGTTGTGTGGGCGGGGAGGGCTCCCTGGATAAGCGTGTACGACTTAACGATCGGTGGGCAAGCGACAAAACCAAAATTGGCATAAATCATTTACTAACACAGGGACTGAAAGAAAGACTAAGCTGGGGATTTACCATCTAGCCTGGGGCAATAGAAAAAAAAAATTGCTTTCGACTGTTGACCTGCGTGGAAAGTTTTGACTCTCAGTTACAGCATACCAGAGCCCTCATCACCTCCCCCTGGATCCTGGATCCTGGTGTCGCCTCCCTGTCCCTCTTCCTGATCTGCAGAGGGTCTATTCAGAAACAGCCCGCAGAGCCTAGCGACTCCCTGGGATTCTGTCATTCCCCCTATTTAATGCCTCCACCCAGGGAAGTCTTTACTTTCAGAACAGTCTCTTTCAATCTAACCCTTCGTCGGCCGACCCCCTTCATCAAAGGGGGTTACTAAAATGGAAAAAGGAAAAAAAAAAAAAAAAAGAAACAGGTGTGGGCCCAGAGCCACGGGGCCGGGGTGGGGGGTGCGGGGAAGGAGGCTCCATAAAGTTACAGATATTTGGAATCTGAGGCCGTGGAACCTGCTTCAGAGCCACGGAATCTTAACCTGACAGATTCAGAACAAGTCCTGCGACGACTCTGTGTTCTTCACGAGAAACCCGAGTCGACTTTTCTAAAGAAGAATTCTCAGTGTGTCCAAGGGCCGCTCTCATCATTTTAACAGCCTGGATCTTGTTTCCCACCTGGCTACATTAGAAATTCTCCTGGCACCGGTGTGTCACTTTACTTGGCACAGGAGGCCCATGTTTCACACCCAGACGTAAAATATGTGAAAATACTTGGGGCACCGTCCCGAGTTACTGTTATTTCCTGGTGCAGGGTTTCAGCCTTGATGGGCTTCGAGGGCGCACCCAGATGGCTTTGTTTCTGGGCCCTGTGGTTCGTGCAGCGTGTCTCCTCCAGCTTGGCGGCAAGATGCTTGTGGGACATTTTGCAAAAACTCCTAGGGCACCATCCGAGCCTGCTGATGGCAAGAACTGACTGACCATCTTTGGAATTCCTCCACCGTCCTATCTCACCTGTAGCTTCAAAAAGGAGACTGTGACACTTTACAAGGAAGTAATCTAAGATGGTCTACTCCAGCCGGAAGTAACCAAGATGGCAAAGTACATAAGTGGTTTTGATCCTCTGAAAGCCAGTTAGTGGTACGGCCACTGATACGAAATCAAAAACCATGAATAATTCTAAAGAAGAAGCAAGAAATATGATTTATAGGAAAGCACAGCGTTTATTTTTTGTTCTTTCTACACTGGCTTTCCTCACTCTCCAAGTGCAGTTTCTGCCTTATTCTTGGAAAGGAAGAAATGGATACGCTTTTTGCAAGATCATTATGCAAAGTAATTGTGGTAGCTGTACTTTGCATAGATGCTAATTGGCTAGGCTCTGGCATGATGGTCTCTTAAAATTCCTGGAAAAATCATGAGCTTTTTTTGTTCCAGAAGTCACCACCAGGCAACTGGGGCCTGCAGTGGTCACATCACCCAAATCGCTTTTATGGAGGTAAACTGGCGGACTGTAGATTGGCTGGAAGGCGGAAGCTGGGGAGCTGCCTCTGTGGAGGTTTTCTATTTTACAGCGTGCGTCCTGTGCTCACCAATGTGGCTCAGCCTCCTTTCCAGCCAGGAGAACTTCTTTAGTCACTGGCCTGCCCCAGATCGATTGAGGGAGGCGTAGCTTGGAGAGACTCTGGGCCTTTTTGCTCACCCTCCAGGCTCCTGAGAGCGAAGGGCTCTGGGGCCAGGAGCATCTTCCCGGGCCACCCCCTTCTTGCTCAGGGCGTAGTGCCTCTCAGACCCCTCTGCATGTGGAACCAAAATGTTATTATTGAAGGGGATAGCTTGCGTTTTTTCAATACGTGACTTCCCTTGAAATCCAGAGAGAGAATAGTCTTCTCTTGTTTCCACAGCAGATTTCTGAGAGCCCCGCCTCCAGTTGCATCTGCCTCTGGCCCCAGTGTATAGGTCTTCTGTGGGACATGAAATTCTCAGTCAGCACTGAATACGGTGTCTTCCACGAAGCAGGGCAAGCTAGAAGGACTTATGGATGACTCTTGTGGGTGTATCTGTGTGTGTTACACAGGCTGCCATATGTGTGCGTGCACACACACACACACACACTTTTTAAGTCAGTTATGAGCCATCACAAGGTTGCTGGTTAAAAACTAAATATGAAATTTCTGCTCGTGGGTGTTTGCCTAGTCTACTCAGCAAGAGTACTTTTCCAGCCTCGTGATAATAGGCTAAGTCTTTTGGCCCAACTTCTTGTAGAAAGGAAGCTAGGATACTGAAAATTGATCTTATCTTGCTGATTGCCCAGGAATGCCAATAATGAGTCTGAGCCTGAAGAAAGGGCTTAATGCATTTGGTAGTGAGGCAAGGACATGAGTCCAATCCTAGGCCCAGCCCTGGTGTGGAGGTCAGATAGGAATCAGCTGTTGTCATTGGAAAGGAAAGTCCGAGGCCCACAGTGCACCCCAGAAGTTCTTTCAGCTTGTGGAAGCAAATGCTGCCAACTCTCAGTGTGCGGCTTAGGACCTGTCAGGGAGCTTGCCCATCGACAGAAACCAGCCGTGGGGCCCAGCAAGAACAGGGAGGTCCCCCTGAGGAGCTGAGCCCTGCACACTTTTTTAAGAGATAGGAAGCCAGTCCTGTAAGCCATGGAATCTCAGGGCTAAGTTGTATTCTCATTGCTTCAGTTCAGATTTGAAGTCAAGAGTCTAAAAAAAACAGTGAAGAGGAAGACGATGGAAGGCTTACTGCCCTCATACCCATTGTAGTCTTAGGAGCCCCTGAAGGTTAGCTTTTGGATTTGCTGTCTAGACAGGTGGCATACGGTGTGGCCTAGTAGTGCACATGCATGCCTGGGAGATGGGTGGAGAAGGTGTCAGGGGTGTGGGAATCTGGGGGGCACACTGCAAAGCCAGCACTTGTCATGACTAGAGGAAGCCCCTGCCCAGCTCCACCCAGTTGCCAACTTGCAAAAATTGGGGAACAGAAGGCTCAGTCTTCTCATTTTTTCCAGATAAACTAAATAGAGTTTTTTATATGTGCAGACTCTCAATCTCCAAAGGTTAGCTCAGTATTCAAAAAACACCAGATAAGCAAAACAAGATAGGCCCATAGGCCACGAGGGCCCACGAACTGCCAGTTTGTAACCTGTTGTCCAAACTTTTTCACGTTACGTGACATTTTGCTTCTAATATTCGTACCTGCTGATACTTAAGTGAGCTGATGTTTACACTCAGGATCAGTTGGAGTTTGTGAAGTTAATAACATTCCAAATGAATACC
>CM052811.1:72905353-72933619 GCA_028533885.1 Nasua narica
GCCCTTATTTCTTTGAGCACTTTTGTAGCCCTTTCTTTTCCATTCCTGGGACTCTGATGACAGGAATGTTAGCTCTTCTGCTGTAGATCCATAAGTTCCCTCAGGCTTTAAGTCTATTTTCTTCCTGTTGTTCAGAATGGGCAATTTCTATCATTCTATCTTAAGGTTGACTAACTCCTTCCTGTTTACTGTATTCTGCTATTGAGCCTACACAATTAAATTTTTTATTTCAATCATTATATTTTTCAGTTCTAAGATTTCCATGAGGTTTTTCTTTATATCTTCTATTTCTTTGCACAGACTTCCTATTTTTTTATATGTTTCAAGTGCATTTGTAATTGTTCATGAAACATTTTTTTCATGACAGTATTCAAATTTTTTTGCCAGATAAATCTAACGTCTCAGTCTTCATGATCGTGATATCTATTAATTTTCTTTCTTTTTTTTTTTTATTCAGTTTGACATCTTCTTGATTCCTGGTATAATGAGTGATTTCTTACTAGAACATAAACATTTGGGATATTAGTTATCAGACTCTGGATATTATTTATACTTTCTGTTTTGGATGACTTTTTATGACACTAAGTGGGAAACGGAGGTGCCATATCATTGCCGGTTGGGGGTAGATTTTCAGGTTCCTCACTTTGCTTGCATTGACTACCTGAGGGGGATGCTCTCCATTACCATATGGGGGCTGGCAATTCTGTATTCTTACTAAGTTCTCTCCTGATACCTATTTGACTGAGAGGGGTTAGGAGTACCTCATTGCTGTTCTTCTGGTGGCCTCCGCTGACACTCTAGTGGAGTGGTGGCTTCATTTCTGGTGAGTGGAAATGTAAGTCCTGACCTCACTAGGCCTCCTTTGACTGACCTTGAAGAGGATGTGGGATTCCTTATTATTGCAAGTAGTGGAAGTCCAGATTCTCCACATGGTCTTACTGGCATCATGGAAGAAAGCCCTACCTCCCTGCTTTTTTTTTCTTTTTCTGACACCACCCCAATAGGGGGGTTGGGGTTTTCCTTATAGTCTAGTAAGCATAGAATCTAGATTCTCTACTCAGACTTTGCTGAGACTGGGGCCATGGTTTCTTTTTTGCTGTTTGGGAGGAGTAGAGCAGCTATTACCTAAAAGTCTTCTCTTTTTCTATGCTGATTCTTTCCTGCTCCAGAGTATAGACAGAGCAGGCTTTTGTTGGGACTGTTGATGTCTGTGGTCATTGGCATGATCAGCCTGATGGCTTCTTCAAGTCTGGGATATGAGAGGGAAGAAGAAAACCCAAGAAACTCACAGCTGTGTTGTTCTTCAGATCTCAAGGTCCCTAGCTAGTTTTCCTCCTTCTGGCCACTTTTAGAACCTTCTTATGCTTTTTTGCATATAATGTCTAAGTATTTTAGGTTTTTTTACTTAGTGGGAGGGATAGAGTAAAATGCATATTCCATCCTCCCGAAACAGAAGTTGGTTCTTTTTCTTCACTCTTCATTTTCTTATCTTTCCCCTCTACGATCTTTAAAAGGTGCTATAATTCAATTCTATTCTCACATTATCTACCGGGAGTTAGTGTCAGAGCCTACTAGTGAGAGGCTCAGTCTCATAAGACTGTTCCTGTTACAGATGCTGATTTTAAGTCCCTGTACTTCTTACTGACCAGATATAAATTGAGGTTCCCATGATGCCCTCCTTGGGTTCAATCATTTGCTAGAAGAGCTCACAGAACTTAGGGGAGCAGTTATGCTTACTGGGGTATTACATGAGAAAGGATATGATAAAGGATACAGATGAATAGTCAGGCAAAGAGATATAAAGCAAGATCTGGAAGGGACTCCGGGGCAGGAAATTTTGTCCCTGTGGAGTTGCATTGTACCACCCTCCCACCAGGAAGATTTGTTCATCAGTCCGTAAGCTCTCTGAACACCATAGCTGAGGGATTTCTCTGGAGTCTTTATTACATGGACATGATCAATTATTAACTCTCCAGCTCCTTTTCTCTCCCCAGAGGATGAGGGAATGAAGCAGAAAGTTCTAAGCTTCTCTTCATGTCTTGGTCTTCCTGGTGACCAGTCCTCATCCTGCGGCTATCCAGAAGCTCACTCTGAGTTGCCTCATTAGAACCAAAGTCATTTCTGTCACCCAGGAAAATTCCAAGGAATTTAAAAGCTCTGTGTCAAGAACTGGGGTCACAGGCCAACTGTTAGAATAAAAGATGATCCTAGCACTTCTATCACTTAGGAAATTACAAAGGTTTTAGGAGCTTGGGATGTGCGTCAGGAGATTGAGGACAAAGACCAAAATATATATATTTTTATTGTACCAGAGACTCACACTCACATCCCTCATCCAGACCAGCAACACGTTCTATTGGAGCAAGTGTCAAAATGTATTTCGCATGTCACCTCTCATACACACCACCACTTCAGTGAAAACCATCATCACCTTCCTGGATTGCTGACAGACTGATGTTCTTGCCTCCATTCTTTAGTAGCAGCTAGAATGACCCCATGAAACGGTGAATCTGATCATGATGTTCCTCTACTCAGAAGCTTCCAGTGGGTCCCACTGCACTCAAAAAAATATCTAAAGTCTTTCCCCGTGGCCACAGGCGCTGTGTGCTCTACTATTTTGCTGCCTTTCTATTTCATTCCCTACCACATTCTCTTTACTCCCCATGCTCCAGCCATGGTGGCTTCCTGGGTTGGGGTGCTCCCAACTCAGGGCCCTTTTTCTTCCGCCACGTTTCACATATTCTGTCCATTCAGGGTTTTGTGCAGACATCACCCATCGGAGAGGCTTTCTTTGACCAGACTGGTATCCAGTATAACCTCATCCTGTCACTTTGGATGCCTTCACCCTTCTCTGTCTTTCCTTGTAGGGCTCATCACTACCTGATGCTATGAATTTACCGGTTGATTTCTTCATTTCCTGTTTCCTTCCATTAACCTGCAGCTTTCTGGTGCAGGGGCTTTATCTCACTCACTACTGCATTCCTAGCGCCTGATATGGTACCCAGTAAAGGTATATCGAGTCCCAGTAAAGGTATATCGAATGAGAAATATGACTGGATGATGTTGATCATTTGTACGGCTTCTGAATTTTCCATGTCATATATAATGTTGCAATATAGCATTTTCCTGTTATGTATACATGTTCTTTTTTATTACTACATAGTTGTGCTGAGTGGCTCTCCTCTTGGACTTAACTTCCTAAGATTATGCATAGATCCCTTTGGAGTGTGGGCTCTTCTTAAACTTTTTGTTACATGTTTGCATCAACATCTTCTTTATTTTCAGCGGTGGTTAATCATGGCCCTTCATCTAGTGTAAAACTGTTAATTGGGCAGCTCTTATCCCTTCATTTCCAAATTCCAGTCTCTAGTCTCTTGGGTGGGGCTTTTCCCCCCCTCACTCCATGTGTGGAAGACACGGAGGGTTCTGAGACACCCTCATTGGCCCCCCTTGCCCCCAGAACAGAGGCAGGTCTTCAAAGATTGGCTTGCCAGACCTTCTACAGTGGGGCCACTCCCTATTTGATTGGCTCATCTCTTCCTTGCTGTATACACTTTGTAGCCAGGTCTGTTGTGCTGCCCCGCCATCATGGCACCTAGCCTTTTCCCCGTGTCTCCCTTGTGCCTCATCCCCCTGAAACTGAAATATCTATAGCCAGTTATCTTAATGCCACCTCCTCCAAATCCTTCCTAAACCTCCTCATCTGTAATTTCCTTCCCTTCCCTGCTCCTCTAGTACTTCCTACATCTCTTCTTTCCTATCTTATATGATAATGACTTGTGTTCGTGTCTGATCTTCTGTACCAAATAGAACCTCGCTGAAGATCCAGCCCATTCAAGATCCAATACCAGGTCCCTCAGAGCCTTGTGCAGGCAAAGGACTCAGTAGTTTGGTGAACAAAGGTTTAACTCTTTTAAATACTTTTCAGAATTCTTCATGGACAGAATGTACTCACTGTGTTTCTCTTTTCTTTGCAAGCAGTCACGTCATTTGGAAAAATCAAACACCACCTAAGTTCTGCTTTGGAATGATTCCAACAGATTTTTAATGTTTCACTTATATTTTCATTTTTTCCGATTATTTTATTATTAAAAGTCCTTCGCAACCTCATAAGGGGAACATTTTTGAAAATCTCTATAGAAAGATTGCAGGCTCAGTTCCAGACCACTGCATCATATTGCAATAAAGCAAGTCAAATGAATTTTTTGGTTTCTCAGTGCATATAAAAGCTATATTCATACCACACTGTAGTTTACTACAAATGTTCGATAGCATTATGTGTAAAATAATAATATACATACCTTAACTAAAAAATACTTTATTGCTGAAAAAATGCTAACCATCATCTGAGCTTTGAGCAAGTTATAATCACTGATCACAGATCACCATAACAAATATGATAATAATAGAGAAGTTTGAAATATTAGGAGAATTACCAAAATGCGATATAGAGACACAAAGTGAGCAAATGTTCTTGGAAGAATGGTGCCAGTTGCTTTTCTCAAGGACACAGAGCTGCCACAAACCTTCACTTTATAAAAAATGCAGTATCTGCAAAGCACAATAAAACAAAGTGCAGTGAGACAAGGTTTGGCTCCATATTCATAGTTGCACTGGTTTTGAGTGGGGAGAAATTGAATGTATCTTTCAGCCCCAGCATGTGACTAAATATTGTAAGAATGTGTGTTACTGACATAAATCAGTGAATTCTATTTATTGAATTCCATTCTGTTTATTTTATATATGTATTTCCATATTTTTATTGCTTATACTTATTTACTCAATTTGATTCTATTTCTTTTTATTTATTATTCATTTATTTATCTATTTATTTGGGAGAGATAAAGCAGAGAGAGTGGCAGAGGCACAGAGAGAAGAGAAACCCACTCCCCGGTGTGCAGGGAGCCCCACAGGGGGCTCCATTGCAGGACCCTGGGTTACAACCTGAGCAGAAGGCAGATGTTTAACCAACTGAGCCACCCAGGTGCCCCTGTATTTATTTTTAGGATTGAATTCTTTCACTCCGTCTTTGTCCACTTAGCATTATCAAGCAACGATAGCAGCTTGTTGCTTTATCAGATCAAAATGATGTTTCTCACTACTTCCTATTTCTCATTATCTATCGCCTATTGAGATTTTGTTTTTTAAAAGTGTGTATTTGGTTGCTATGTGAACTGGGATACATGAATCCAGCATTTTTACCTTTGATGAACTTGCTTATTTCTCTTAATACTGAAAAACAAATTTAATGTACTCTGTAAATATTTACCTTCCCCCCCCACAGCCAAATAGGCATGGTGCATGGCGTGTTTTAGACTATTTATGTTAAATCCAGTATTTTCCAGAGTTGCTTCAAGAAGGAGCAGCCTCAGGGGCGCCTGGGTGGCGCAGTTGGTTGGGCGACTGCCTTCGGCTCAGGTCGTGATCCCGGAGTCCCGGGATCGCGTCCCACATCGGGCTCCCAGCTCCATGGGGAGTCTGCTTCTCGCTCTGACCTTCTCCCTTCTCATGCTCTCTCTCACTCTCTCTCTTTCCTAATAAATAAATAAAAATAAAAAAATCTTTAAAAAAAAAAAAAAAGAAGAAGGAGCAGCCTCAGAAACTAGTTGAGAGTCAGGCTGCCTCCGCTGCCTTTGTTTCCCCAGGGTACTCAACATGAGCTTGGAAAACATTGGTGGATCTAGTAAATGTCATTATTTTTTCTTTAAGCTCTCATGAAATACAGAACCTTAATTGGACAGTTTGTGTGTGTGTGCACCTGGAGGCTGTGCTCTCTCTCCAGAGGGCTTTGTTCGTGCTCACCTCTGCCAGTTTCGCCTTTCCCCTTCGGCGGTGTTACTTGTCATTAGAACTGTATATAATTTTGATGTCGTTGCAAATGGCAAGATTTCATATCTCTTGATGGCAACGATATGGATGGAACTAGAGGGTGTTATGCTAAGCGAAATAAATCAGTCAGAGAAAGACAAATATCATGTGATCTCTCTGATATGAAGAATTTGAGAGGCAGGGTGGGAGGTTGTCGGGGGGTGGGGGAGGGAAATGAAACAAGATGGGATCCAGAAGGAGACAAACCATGAGAGACTCCTAAACTCATGAAACAAACTGAGGGTGTCTGGTGGGTCGGGGGGTGGGTAGGGATAGGGTGGCTGGGTTATGGACATTGGGAAGGCAATGTGCTATGGTAAGTGCTGTGAAATGTGTAAGCCTGATGATTCACAGACATGTACCCTGGGGCAAATAATGTATTATATGTTAATAAATTTTTTTTTTTTTTAAAAAAGAACTGTATATAACTTTTGAAACTTATTTTGTATGGTTTTTTGTTATGGTTGATGGTGGTGGTAGTTCTCTGTGATTCAGATTTTTACATTGTTGCTCTTTTGTGGATCCTGCTATCTGGAAGCTTCCTGTCTTCTCTTCCCAGCATTTGACAAATAGATTATTTTAAGTACAATGAGAAGTCAGAGTGAATCAATTGCTTTGTATTCAGCTACACAGAGATCTTTAGCTTTTAAGCTCAGTTCATTTCAACACTTGTATGCAGAGAGAAATTAAAATAGAGTCAAAGAGAGGGTTGTCTTAACAGTGTATTTTGTATGAGACCATAATCCTGTGCCCCTTCTCACTAAGTGAATTTCTACAGCAATTAAAATAAACTTTAAAAAAAATATTTTATTATTTGTTTGACAGAGAGAGACAGCTAGAGAGGGAGCGCAAGCAGGGGGAGTGGAGGAGGGAGAAGCAGGCTCCCTGCTGAGCCGGGAGCCCAATGCTGGCCTCAGTCACAGGACCCCAGGATCTCTTAATGACTGAGCCACCTGTGCACCCCTAAAATAAAATAAACTTTAAAGTACCCATATTTGCAGACTTTTATGTGTTAGTAATAAAAAGTGAATGACACAAGTACGATGCCCCAAATACTACTAAGTAGAACTTGGCAGGAAGTATAAAGAACAGACTAAAACAGGGGGAGGTAACCCATAGTCTTGGGGCCAAAGATGCCTCCCACCCCTGGTTTTGTATGGTCTGTGGGTCAAGAATGGCTGTTACATTTTTAAACTGTTAAAATCAAAAGAAGAATGCTATTTCGTGACCTATAAACTAGTAGGAAATTCTTATTCCCATGTCCACAAATAAAGTTTGATTAGAACACCGCCACTCATACACTTAGGTATCATCTCTGGCTCCTTTTGTACTAGGACAGCAGAGTAAAAGATGGCCTGCGAACTGGAAATAATTACTATCTGGCTCTTTTTTTTAATTCAATTTTATTTTTTCAGTGTTCCAAGATTCATTGTTCATGCACCACACCCAGTGCTCCATGCAATACGTGCCCTTCTCAACACCCACCACCAGGCTCACCTAACCCCCACCCCCCACCCCTCCCAAATTCTCAGTTTATTTCTCAGAGTCCACAGTCTCTCATGTTTTGTCTCCCCCTCGGATTTTCCCCAATTCACCCTTCCTTTCCTCCTCCCCGTGTCCTCCATATTTTTCCTTATGCTCCACACATAAGTGATACCATATGATAACTGACTCTCTCTTCTTGACTTATTTCACTCAGCATAATCTCTTCCAGTCCCATCCATGTTGATACAAAAGTTGGGTATTCATCTTTTCTGATGGAGGCATAATATTCCATTGTATATATGGACCATATCTTCTTTATCCATTCGTCTGTTGAAGGGCACCTTGGTTCTTTCCACAGTTTGGCAATTGTGGCCATTGCTGCTATGAACATTGGGGTACATGTGGCCCTTCTTTGCACTACATCTATATCTTTGCACTACATCTATATCTTTGGCCCTTCTTTGCACTACATTATTTACGGGGTAAATACCCAGTAGTGCAATTGCAGGGTCATAGGGTACCTCTATTTTTAATTTCTTCAGGAATCTCCACACTGTTTTCCAAAGTGGCTGCACCAACTTACATTCCCACCAACAGTGGAAGAAGGTTCCCCTTTCTCCACATCCTCTCCAACACTTGTTGTTTACTGTCTTGTTGATTTTGGCCATTCTAACTGGTGCAAGGTGGTATCTCAGTGTGGTGATGGCTAATGGATGATCAACTCTCTGGCTCTTGATAGAAAAAGTTAACTGACCCCTGGACTGAGCAGTAGATGGTACTCGTGGTAGCTCACATTCCGCCTTTGATGGTAAAAACCTTCAAAAAGTTCATTTTGCTTTTCCTGATAACTGATCTATTTCCCCATAACATTTGATGAGATGAGGACCCTAGAGAGCAAATTCTGTCTATTCAAGTTCATGTACCCTCCAAGGAATAGCTGGGGTTGGGGACAGCCATAAATGAATGCACATTTGCAAGTGTTGATTCACTTGTTTTGTTCTGTGAGCGATGAAATTTAAGAAGACTTTTGTTTTGATTGTGTTGCCGCTACATTTGGTGCCCATCATTCGTAAACTCTCCATACTTACACACCAAACTTTCCATCCCCACAGGAAACGTGTTAGAAGATTCAGTGTCTCTGCTTTATGTTCACCAGAAAGCACAGCACCAAGATCTCCGTGACTACCCTTCCTTTAATCCTTCCTTGTTCCTGGAACAATGGGGCAGGTCCAATAACTACTGTCCAGTTTCAAGCAAAGCTCACTTGGGCCAATTTCGGGTGACCTGAGCATTCATAAAAGAAAGGAGAAGAACGTTTTCAAAATGTAAACACAGGATCTTGTTAAACAGCAGTTGCTGGGTTGTTGCTGTTCTTTTCTGATACTTGCTGCTAGTTTATATGTTACTATTTCCTACCAGTGTATATCTTATGAAATATGCCATCAGGGGCCAGAGGTCCCCCTTTTTGTACCCCAGCACCTGTCCCAGTGGCCCTTCTGTCTCAGGCCATCCTGCATGTCTGCCTTTCTCCCATCGACCGTGTTTCTAACCCTCCGTCCTTAGGATAAGAGCCTCCTTGCAGCCCAGTGACAGGAGACAGTACCCCACGTGAGATCCCTGGGTCCCTGGGGCTGGGTGGCAGGTAAAGGAAAGCGAGAGACCAGTGGAGAAGTGGGGGCCACCGGAGAGAGGCCTTGCTCACTTCCAGTCTGTCTGCAGAGGAACCTATTCCTTGCTTCTGCGCATTTCTTTAGAACTGTTTTCTCGGGGCACCTGGGTGGCTCAGTCGTTTGGGTTGCTCAGATGGTTGAGTGTCTGCCTTCGACTCCGGTCATGATCCCAGGACCCTGGGATTGAGCCTCACATCTGGGCTCCCTGCTCCATGGGGGGCCTGCTTCCCTCTCCTTCTAGTCCCCCTGTTTGTGCTCTCTCGCTTTCTCTGTCAGAAAGGTAAATAAAAGCTTAAAAAAAAAAAAAGAACTGTTTCCTCTTGCGTCTTCATGTGAGAGAGGGGGGAGGAAACCAGAAGTGGGGGGCATTCGTGACGTCCCAGGCACCATGGTGCCTCATTATGATTACAGTCCTTGACAGAGCGGGTGCATGTGTCGCCATTTTGCAAGTGAGCAAACTGGGCCTGGGCCTGGTTGTAGCCTCTCCATGGTCACGAGCAGCATTGAGGGTATTGGGTCTGAGGCCGGGGACAGTCATCACAGAGCAGCCATCAAGGCCCACAGCACATATGGCGCCTTCAGGTTGGGTCTTCATGCCCTGCGCTCCAGAAAGGAGCTGATTTCTCTTAGACTCAAGGGGGCTGTTTTGTGCAGTCCCATCCTTATCACCCAGGGAATGTTGCATGGAGAAACAGGACTCAGTGTGAGGAGAGGTGACAAACATGAGGTTCTCAGGCGACTTTCTTCAACTTCTCCGTTCAGCACAGAGGTCAACAGGGCAGAGGTCATGGGTGAAGAGCGGCTGAACCGGCTGAATGCACTTATTCCCCAACAATGCCTGGAGCCTTCTAGAATACGAATAAAAACATGATCAGAGTGGGTGGGATGATTTGAATCCCAATGTAAGGTGTTCACCTTATTATTTAGAAATTCCTTAAATGTCTTCAAATTCGTATGATTACTTTTTTGTCGTTTTTCACGAGCTGATCCATGCTGTGTCTTCAGTACGGTGTGTAGACTTTTAAGGGTTGACTTACTGAGCTTGCTGTAATGCTAAGCTTCTAAAACTCATTCTGTCATTGTAGTATCGTGTTCCTGTAATTCGGATAACTTCCGTATGCTGCTTTAATTCTAAACTGTGTGAGGTGCCTTTGGGATGGCTGGCCGTTGCCTTGTAAATAAGGGCTGTCCTCACGTAACCCCTGTCAGGTGACCTTCCTGTGTGAAGTTAATCCTCAAGTTACCACATGTGCTGGTACAACCCACATTCCGCTCCCCTTCCCCTGCTTCCAGCCTCCCACTAACATGGTCGTTGCATTAAAGCCACACTGGGCTCCACCATGAATTAGGAGATGGGTATTTTCCGCCATCTTTCACTTCCTGGGAGGCTCTTCATGCCTTCTGTGTGCTTTCAATGCCTGTCCTTTCAGGAAGTCCTGCCAGAGGCTTCCTCCTCCTTGATGTCCTTGCTGATCTCCTCCTTCTCTACCCTCTAGAGCTTGTCTGGGGGCCTCATCACACAGTGTCTTATATTAGAGTAGGTCATAAACACATCCGTTCCTTCGCCTTGAGTAGAAACTCTGAGACTGGAGATCATGGTGGTTTACATCTCTTAAGTAGTAATTACCCTGAAGTGCCTTTAAAGGATCGATTTGGTTGTCTCTGAAGGAGCAGACCTCTGAAAAATGAAACATACTTAGCATTCCAAGTGCAATAGCCTGCAATTCAAAAAAAAATATTTTTCAAAGACTGTTTATTTGAGAGAGAGTGCAAACACGTGCATTGGAGGGGGGGCAAAGAGAGGAGGAGAGAGAGAGAATCTCAAGCAGACTCCCCATTGAGCACTGAGCCTGATGTGGGGCTCAGTCTTATGATCCTGAGAGCGTGACCTGAGCCGAGATCAGGAGTCAGAATCTTAACCCACTGAGCCACCCAGGTGCCCCCCAAAATAAAGATATTAAATAAGTTGCAAACTCTGCTCCATCCCAGAGGGGACAGTGGCAACCCGAAAGCTGGTGTGTGATCCCTCTGGTTTAACAAGACCCCTATGTCTTTGAGCCTTGGTTTCCACTTAGATCAGTAAGTTTAAAAAGATGAAGATAACTTCCCTGCCTTCCTTAATGTCTTGACAAGGATGAAATGAGACGTCACCTTTGAAAATGCGTTGGAGATTGCAGAACGGCCTCAAATATAAAATTGCGGGGTCTTATTTAAGAAAGCTTTCTTGGAATGTAGACAACAGCTGTGCTGTGTAAGTGTGGTCTACGCGTAGCATTGAGCTTCAGAGGTGAAGTGGCATTCATGCCTGCCCGTGCTTCGTGAATAGTTTTAAGATCATGTGACTTTTATGCCATACTCTGTAGCCAGCTATGTTGACCTGGGAGGTTTCGGAATAGAATCCATCGGTTCTGGCAAAGAGAACCAATTTATCTTCACCCTAATTCTTGCACACCCCCAATGCTTTGTCTTTATTTTTTTCCTTCATAGGCTTCCATCTGTATCACAAGTTGCCCACAATAGTGCCGGAGAGCTGCCTCCTTATAATGGTCGGCCTGCTGCTAGGAGGGATTATTTTTGGGGTCGACGAGAAGTCCCCCCCTGCAATGAAGACTGATGTGTTTTTCTTGTATCTCCTGCCCCCCATCGTGCTGGATGCAGGCTATTTCATGCCCACCCGCCCATTCTTTGAGAACATTGGCACCATTTTCTGGTATGCTGTGGTAGGGACGCTCTGGAATTCCATTGGCATTGGGGTGTCTTTGTATGGTATCTGCCAAATTGAAGCCTTTGGCCTGAGTGACATCACTCTGCTCCAGAATCTGCTCTTCGGCAGCTTGATCTCCGCCGTGGACCCGGTGGCCGTGCTCGCCGTCTTCGAGAACATTCACGTCAATGAGCAGCTGTACATCCTGGTCTTTGGAGAGTCCCTGCTGAATGATGCAGTGACAGTGGTGAGTAACATGTTCACGCTGCGTCCCCCCAACCCCATGGGCCACCCCGGGTCTACGTCAGCTTTCTGCCAGTGACAGCGGAGGGGAGAGCCGCGGGCCCCGCGCACACCTGCGCGGTCACACAGCCCTGCGCTTCGACGGGCCCCTCACTTGGTTTAAGGCTCTGTCACAGCTGTCTTGAAGTGCTTTGTAAAATGTTTCTTATTGCTTATTTTTGATTGATTATTACACAACGGGCCCCTCACTTTCGTGTTGCACGTGTTTGCACAGACTGTGTAGCCGGTCCCTGCTTGCAAGGTCCTGCTGGCGTCAGAGGACCATGAAAGTGATGGTGACCTTTCCTACCTCTGAGGCTGTCTCAGCGGGTGCTTTCAAAAGCGATGGTCTTTGATCAGAATTGAAGGACTTCGGGTCCTTCAAATTCTTGGTGAGATGCAATGCTGTCGGGAGTAAACATGCAGAACGGAAGCGAAATGACAAGACCTGCCACGTGCCATTCTGTGTCTGGCGATGGTTTATTAATTCCTTTATGATTTCAGGCCAGTTTTTCATTACACTCTCACTTCCTTTTACTCCTCAGCCAGCTTATTTCTGGTCCCCGCCACTTTCCCTGTGAGTGGGTATTTATTCAGAAAATGCTAATTTATTTTTAATTCTCACTAATTAACACATAATTAGAGTCAGAGGCTGTTGTGATCTTCATGTGAGCGGAATTTACCTCCGCCCTGCTTTTTGAGCTCCAGCGAAGTGTAGGGAAGTGATGAGGAGGCCTCTTCCCCCCTCCCATGGGCCTACAAAATGCTCCTCCCCCAGTGAAAGGCACTCTGGTGACCCCGTATGAGTAAACCGGTGAGGGGGCCCCAGCGATGCTGTTTGACTCATGTTAGCCACCATTAACCTCCTGCGAAGGCCTCACATTCGCTCGGGTCTCCGTAACCACCTATGTAGTCACTATTTTTCCCATTTGTTAGGTAAGAAAGTGGAGGCAGAGAAAAATTAAGTGTTTTGAAGTAACCTAACTAATTTATATTACCCCCTTCATTAGCTCCTCTCTTTAAAATATGATTCCCAATTCATTTAAAAGTCAGCGTAGAAACGAACATCACTCCCCGTTAGCTTATGAACGGAATAAAATATCGTTTTGAAGGATGCCCCTTAGCTCCATGTGGACATTATTAGGTAGAAAGTCATTTATTGATAAGGAAATCCCATTTTTTAGAACAGCTGCTACCATAGCTGTTTTGAGGCAGCTAAGGTCCCTCGCTCAAGTAACAAAATACACGTCATTCGTTCCATTATTCACGAACAGTGATTAGTCGTTAACTTACCAGTATTAAATTTTAACCGGGAAAGTACCACAGCAATGAAGACATTTTATAATTCATCCTAATTTCCAGAGGCTTCAGCGTTTTCATTGTGACTTATGTTTGCTGTGTACACGTTATTCTCGTTGAGGGAGATCGAGGACATTTTCATGAGGATTTCTTGGATCTCCTTCGTGTACAGGAAACTTTATAAAGGAATAATTACCATCCTGCTGCACTCCTTCTAGGGCCGTCCAGCCAAGCCAGCTTGGTTTTAGAGTGACACGCCGTGCCTTTACACCACTTTCTCTCCTCTTAAAAAATTTCTCATTCAGACACCTCAGTGTCTGTTCTTTGAGTTTGTCAAGAATCAGATCTGAGGCCAAACCACCATTCAAACTGCATGAAGGCCCCAGGCTTTTCCGGGGCACATCCGGTGCTTCCTGTCAAGGGGCCCCAAGCCGTCAAATATGATTTTATGGACAGAGAGGAAGGCCTGACCCAGAGAGGGGAGTGGGTCAGATGGAGGGCGCCATTCCAATACAGGAAGGAGAGCAAAGACAGAGAAAGGGCATGGCTGCTCTTTAGTTGTGGAATCCCTTGTTACAAGGCCAAAGCCTATAAGTCAGAGTGACTAATGGTTTCCCGTGAATGAGCCTTCCTTGGGTTAGGTGCCCTGGGCTCAAAGCCTGTGGACCCTTAAGGCCACACCCATAAGATAGGGCACGTCCTGGGGTTTTGCCTACCTAAAGCTGAAGAATAAACCACCAGGTATGATATTCCCTGAATTGGCTGAATAGTGAGCTGAACGGATTGGGTGTTAAGAATAATTAGAACGAGGGGTGCCTGGGTGGCTCAGTGGGTTAAGGCTTCTGCCTTCGGCTCGGGTCGTGGTCTCGGGGTCTTGGGATCGAGCCCCGCGTTGGGCTCTCTGCTCAGTGGGGAGCCTGCTTCCCTCTCTCTCTCTCTGCCTGCCTCTCTGGCTACTTGTGATCTCTCTCTCTGTCAAGTGGATAAAATCTTAAAAAAAAAAAAAAAGAATAGTTAGAATGACATTGCAAAAAACGATCATTTTGCCTTTGTCAGGTACCCTCAGAGTACAGAGGTGGGGATGTTTTATGGAAGATTCTTTGACGTCTAGTCTTATCTCCCGGAGAGGTTTAAGGAACTCACAGGGTAAGGGAAAGCATGAAAAGTATGGACCCTGCAGCTTACAGTGAAAATGATGAGTCACTGGGAGTCGCAACTAGAAGAGTGAAGATTAAATAGAAAAGATTCTTGTAAAAATGTAGTCTGGAGGATGAGTAAAATTACAGGTCTGTGCAATGAATTCTGTCCCCAAATCATGGTAGACTCAATATTGAGGTAGCAGAGTTAAGGGGAGAAAACCTACCATAAAAATGTCCCAGTGCAAAGAGAAATTGACACTATATAAATTGCGGTCTAACAGTGCCATTGTCCAAGGTTACAGTAGATTGGAAGCGACTGGAGAAATGACAGCTGAAGGAACAAAGGTCAGATTTTTAAATGGGATTTTTGTGCTTTCCCTTAGCGTAAATATTAGGCAAAGATCACTCAGGTTCTCAGTTATAAGATCAGTCCTGGACCTCCACAATTGTCCAGAATCAAATATGACTTGTGTTCATATGATAATTTGAACATCATCATTTGAACAACGTCATTTCTAGAACACATTAATAAGGCAAACATTGAATAATTGAATGCATATTCCAAGAACACTTAAAGAATTTCCTCAATCTGCCATAAGGAGGCTTGGTTACAGAGAGTTGGTTCTTTGGAACCAGGCTAGGGGTGGGGTTTATGGCCCAGGCATTATGTGCTGGGTACTGGAATTTAACTTCAGGAAGCTGGAAGGTAAACAGTAACCACTTGGTACTCATTTTTGCTGTTGCAAATTGCAGAATATATTTTAAATTCCTTAGGCAAAAATGATTGCTTCTTGTATTTCATATAAAAAAAAGTGACCCGAAAACTATTTTTTCTGAAACAGAGCTATTCTGATAAAGAACCTGTATTTTTTGCATCTTTGTGTTACATGATTTCACTGAGTTCTTGCACCTTTTCAATCAAAGGTCCAAATAAGTAATTTCTAATTCTTATGATATGTAAGTATTTTAGGGTCTCATACTCTACCACCTGAGCTAGCTGGGTGCTTAATATAAGTATTTTAAAAACCACAATAATGAGTAGAATGATCTGAAAGTTCTTTCCCTTTCCCCTTCCCTCAACTGTCAAATTAGCCCACTACAAAATGCAGGCAGGTGCTGGTATTTCGGTCTTAGAAAAATGCCGTTGTCAAGGTCAACTTTGCAGACCCAACTCGAGACATAATTGTGGCCAACATACCTTATACATATGCATATGCGTATACATATATAAATTCTAACTCCAGAAGCACTTTCCTACATAGATTCCCTCGCGATACAATTAAAGCTTTTAAGGGGAATGAACTAACTATGGGTTATAGCTGGCGGGAACTAAAAGAATTTTATCTCGTGCTGATCGCTGGGTATCAGGTTCAGTGTAAAGCATTTGGGAGGGTATGGAAAGCCTTCTGGTTGTCAAGGCAACGTCTCTACCTAAGACATGGCCCCGTAACATTGCCCTGGTGTCCGAGGCAGTAGAATGACCGAACTGGAGCTTCTGCCCCGTGTGCAGCACCTGTGACTCAGCTCTGCTGTCTGCAAAACCTGAAAAGCTATTGAAACCGGCATGTCCCTGTGATCGACTTGATGGATTGAGTTGCCAGGAAAATGCCTCCGGAAAATCTATGACTGTATGTCAGTGGTTCCTTAGTGAACCAGGCCTGAGCCACCTTCGGAGGCCTCATAAATGTGCTGGGTGGGATGGGGAAGGAGGAGGAAGAGGAGATCTGGGTCCTGTGCACGAGGACTCTCTAATTTTGCTGGGGTGATGGGGTGGGCACCCAAGAGGCAGCGCCCACAGCGGAAGATGGCAGCGCCCACCGAAGCCTGGCTGGTTTGGGAGATCATCTTTGTTGCAGGAGTGCAGAGGTGAAGATGCTTTGTTGAGGCTGTAGGAGTTCAGGAAGGTTCTTGAGAGGAGCTCTGACTTCAGCTGGGCCCTGGACGATGGATAAAGTTTCCCTGGGCATAGGGGCTGGGTTCCTGCCAAGAGAAAAGGCAAGAAGAAAAGTGGGGGCGGTGGTGAGTGATGGTGTTGTTTTGTGGAGCCATGATGAGACGGTCTCCCAGACTGAAGGGTGTTGGAAAGCGGTAAAAACAAAACAAACAACAAACACCACCAGGTGTACTGAGCCTTCCCAAAGTCAAGGATTTTAAGCTTGAGAGTGACGAATGGCGTAGCAATATTTAAAGGAAGTGAGTCTTGTGTTGGCTGGAGGGAGCATTCGAGCAAGGGCGAGCTGAGATTTGCTGGAGTGGCCAGGAGTCAGGGAGGGCAGAAGCCTGGGACTCTGGGGACAGAACTGCAGTGACCAAGTGGCCTGGGGGGAGGGAGGCTGTCTGTGCAGAGACGGCTGGCCGAGACGCCTGCCTCTCTCTTCTGGCAGCAGGTGGCTGTCCCTCTTCGTCCTTGGCTGTTTAGAGGCAACGGGTATATATAGCCCATCTCTGATCCCGTCTCCGGAAATGAGCACAGCGTGTTGATGCTGATGGAATCCCACCTGCAGCAGGCCTGGGGTTGGAAGTGGGAAGTGGCTGCTACTTGGAGTCCATTTCTTTTCCAGCAAATGATGATCCTCTCAACGTTTTCAAATCCTCAGAGGAAGGAGTTACTTTTTTTTGTTCCTTCTTACTCAAGTCATTTCCTGATGGTACAATACCAAATGCTCTTGAATGTCATACCGACGATGAGAAAAGAAAAGCTCGTTCATTTCGAAGTTCCAATCCACCGCTTTCTTCGAAGCCAGTAGACCTTTGCTGTCATCTCCCAGGCATCATGGAAAAAGCCAGTCATAATAAAGAATGACCCTTGACCATGAAGAGTTTATGATCCAGCAGAAAAGAGGGAAAAATGCCACAAAACCTGCCAATGTGGTTGCTCTGAAGGACCTTCAGGGAAGCGAAGAGCGGAACTGACTTTCTCCAGATCCCACGCTGGCTAGCAGGCTCAGAACCTGACTTGTTCTCCCATGTTTGACCTTTGAAAAACTTACTCAGAAGGTCAGGAGACCCTGATTCTCGTGTCACGTCTGACATTTTTTTTAATGATTTTTTAAAAGATTTTATTCATTTAATCGACAGAGATCACAAGTAGGCAGAGAGGAAGGCAGAGAGGAAGGCAGAGAGAGGAGGAAGCAGGCTCCCTGCTGAGCAGAGAGCCCGATGTGGGGCTCGATCCCAAGACCCTGAGATCATGACCCGAGCCGAAGGCAGAGGCTTTAACCCACCTAACCACTCAGGCGCCCTTCACATCTGACATTTTGTGTGACCATGGACAAAAGGGTTCCATTTTAGTTTCTCAGAAACCAAATAAGGGCCTAATACGGCCTGTACCATCAAAGGCCTTCATCCCAGGGTCCTGACCGGCAGCTTTCCTGGACAGCCCGGCTGCCAATAACACAGTGAGAAGAAGCAGGGCACCTGCTGGAGTCCTATTTTCCTGGTAAGGCCCCAGCCCTCACTTCCTGTCTCAATTGGGTCCTTGGAAACATGTTTGCGAGCAGATTCCCAGCAGATGTGAAGTGCTGAGCATTTCTGAAGCTTAAATAAACTAAGACTATGTAAAGACTTGGTGGATGTTTGAGAAGCCAAGAAGCTATGCGAGCTCATTCCTTTAGAAGAGGGACACAATATATTTGAAATTACAGCACATATACACACAACACGGACACACACAACACGGGTGGCTGCCTCTTTGCTTTAAGAAAGTTCCTTCAGGTCTCATGTTATAGCAGATGTGTGTGGGTGGGGTGAGGAGCGAGGACCTCAGCACCCTGGGAGGAAGATAGCTTCTAATGACTGCGCCAATGACTTGGGCCCCTTCCGTGGCAGGACCCCATCAGAGAGCCTCACAAAGTACCTGACTTCACAGCAGCGCTGACCATCTTCCTCTGTGACCTGTTCCTTCCTCAGCATCGCTAACACAAGCAGGGCCTGTTGGATGGCTACAAAGTCTTTTAAGATTATCTTTTAGATGCGATCTTAAAAATTATATTTTAGGAGTAAGCGGTGTCCTAATCGTGAAGTCTCCTCTCCCTCACTTTCGGAAACAGCTTTGCGGACGACACACGTTTATCCTAGCCTTCTGTTCAAAGCTATTCAATACCCTATTAAAATGTGAGATGGGGCAGTACGGTTATTGCCACTGGTCATCAACTTGGGGGGCACAGAAGAAACGTCCTTGTTAGGAGGGTCGGCGGATTTTTCTGTGGTCACAATGAAAACAGGGACACTAGAAGGGGTCTTGACCCTGCTCTGTCTTTTTCCCACAGGTCCTGTACAACTTGTTCAAGTCCTTTTGCCAGATGAAAACCATTGAGACCATTGACGTGTTTGCTGGAATTGCGAACTTCTTCGTTGTGGGAATCGGTGGGGTGTTAATTGGCATCTTCCTTGGATTTATAGCGGCGTTTACTACTCGGTTCACGCATAACATCCGAGTGATTGAGCCACTCTTTGTCTTCCTGTACAGTTATTTGTCCTATATAACGGCCGAAATGTTTCACCTCTCAGGTATCATGGCGTAAGTATTCCCCTCTTCATTAAAGCACTTAATGTGGTGACATTTTAATCAATTTACGTATTCTAAGCTAAGATGCTAAGGTCGCGTAAGTTTCATGAAAGAGGTTTTCTTAAATTCTTTTCAGAAAAATTAAAAATGGATTTTCCTGACTCTTTGTTTCAGAGAAATGGAGGCACCCAGCCAAACTTATACTCAAGCGGTCGGGTGCTAGAATGGAAAACTACTTAAGAATTACCTCTGGGATCTCGTAGGAAATATGACCATAGATGGTTGGGGTCGATTGTCAGGCACCGAGAATCTTTTGAGTTTGATGCCCACTCAGGGTAGTTTGTGTAGGAAGCCCTACACTTACTGCAGCAAGGTCATCTCACCTAAACTGCATCTGGGATTCTGGAATTGCTTAGGATATTCATTTGAATGACCTTAGTGGTAGGGAACCTTTACTTCATATGCTAGATTTGATCTGAAATAATGGCCTTAAGTCATTCAGAGCAAAATCCAATAAGGCATGTCTTCATGTCCTTCTGACTTAGCTTTCTAAATAAAGAGGCATGATTATCAAGCAAGAAATGTATAAAGCAAGAAATTCTTTTTTATGGATGCAGTTAGCCTGTCCTTCACTAACAAGTTCAGAAGGACCTTCTCAAGAAGTTCTGCAAGTGGGCTGAAGAAGGGTGGTGTTTGGATCTGATTCTAGCCTTCCGACGGTCACTTTGAAGGAGGTTCCTTGTGGGATGCAGATGTTTTTGTAACAAAGCTTCCAAAAACAAGCCTATTTTATTATGGTCACAACCGTATAGGGTTGATGAGAAATACTTAGTAATGGAAACCCTTTATAAGTTTTCATTTTGACAGACATTTATTTACAGCTCAGTACGTGCTGGGGTCTATGCGAGGGCCCGCGACATGTCACGTTTTAGTATGATAAACACAGGTCTCGTTGTTGAGGTTTTGTCGGGCAGCCTGATTTAGGTGTTGCTTTGATTAAGGACTATTTGTTTTTCACCTCATGTCCCCACTTTTGTGTCGGAAGCAGAACAGATTTGTGGCGGGAGAGGTCAGGTGCCTCTCCCCGAGGAGAGTAGGGCTCGTTATAATGCCAGCCATGAGTGAAAGGTTGTGTGGTTTTGTGTTTCATCGAGAACCTAAATAAAGCAACATATTAATCCACTTTGACCCAGTAATGCAGGGTTCTGTATCTTCCTGGTTGCTATTCATATCATCTGTCTGACTTCCAGTTTCCTCACTGTTCTTTGACCAGTGTCACTGAAAGTGTGTGATCAGCGACTTACAAGGTCTCTACAGAGTGAAAGGGGTGGGACTCTGTGTCTAGTGTTCCAGCAATATGCTAACAGCAGTTCGTGGAAGCACCTTGAATCTATTTTGACCACATGCCTAAGTAGAAGTTCTAGAACGCCGCCACGGTTGTCTCCCTATGCGTGTCAGTTGACCTGGTGTTCAGGGGCAGGAACTGTGATGGGAGGATCCAGAATCTGGGAGGATAGTGAAAGTGTTGGAAGTGTTGGGGCTGTTGGTGCATCTTGCTTAGAAATGTCCGTGAGGGCCAGAGTCCGCAGAGGCTGGACCGTGGTGCTGCGATCGAAGCCCTGAAAGCCTGTGAAGACGGGATTATGGGCTTACTTGCTCTGGGAATTAGGAAGTGAGGTACAAATAGGACACCGTATGCCTAGTGAATAGCACAGGTAATTCTCTGCGTGCTTTGTTGATGGAAGAAAAATATCACCCCTGTTTGCCACTTCAAGGCGGACATTTCTTTTACAGCTTGGTGCACAGAAGTGTCCTTTATCACATTGAAACTACTATTGTCACTGCACAGAGTGCACTAAAATAATTAATTAATTGTTAAATAAGATACTCGAGGAGGTTTTAAACATTTTTGGATCTGGAATGACCACGCACCCCAGTTCCCCTATGAGAGCCAGTGAAGGGACAGACTGATGTCCAAGTGTGTTTGTTCACAGAAGTAATACCCTGTTTTCTAATGTGAGGTGACCTGTATGCTACTCAGATCCTGCCTACATGTGACACTTCTGTATGGTGTACATCATAGATGCGCGCAACCCTCTGCTTTGGAAAAGTGCACCAGGGGCTCCCCACATTGCAAGTACCGTCCTAACCTTGCCATTTTGGTCGAAAGGATCCCCTGTAATGATGTAATTAAAATTGTACACTCACGTGCACTCCTCTTACGGAACTAGTGATTTTTTTCCCCGCATTTAAATTGCACCGAGTTTAGGAATTCCTTTCATACCTCATGCTAATTGCACGCTTTTGCCATTTAAAAACCAATTTTAAGGTTAATGGGAGGGAAGGCGTGTGACGTGCTGAGGACACTCAGTAATCTGCCTTGTTTGCTTAAGAGAAGTGGGCGGCCACATGGAATGGAAAAGAGGCACTGAGGGTGGGCGGGGGGCGGGGAGGGCAGAAAGGTTAAAGCCCCTCGCAGAGTCTGTAAAACAGCGTAGCTGCATGACCCTGTCCTGTGTGAGCTCGGCCGGCTCTCCTCCCTGTCTCCCCCTCCTCCTTCCTTCCATCTGACTCTCCTTCCTCTCCCTTCCCCTTCAGATTGCCTTTCAGATCCCTCAAACCTCTGTGCCTCAGCTCTGTCTGGGCTGGGCTCTGAGACAGGAAGTTAACACTTCTTATCTCCCTGTTGGAGTTAACATCTCCAACATCTCCAAGTTAACGTCTCCCTGATGGAGATCACTCCACGAGCAGGAAGTTAACACGAAGGTCTGGTTAAAAAGAAACATCCTTCCGCAGAACAGAAGAGTTGGGTCTGGGTTCGAAGTTCAGATCAGTGTTTTAGGTGGGAAGGCTCTGGGCAGGACTTCAGCATCTTGGTTTCTTTGGAGCGATGTCAGAAGCGATGTACCCTGGACATTCACAAAGCCCCCATTGCAGCTGTTTATTTGGATCATGGAATTGTGGTGCGATGTGATTTTTACCGACAACAAGTAAGTGAAATAATGACAGGTAGCATTCTATCTGCCTTCTCCTCTGTCTTATAAAAGCTTTTTGGAGGGGCGCCTGCGTGGCTCAGTTGGTGGAGCATCAGACTCTGTTTCAGAAAAATGCTTGCAGATAAAACATTGACGAGTCTCCATTGTCCCCTTCTTTTACCCAAAGACACAGACAGATTCCCTTAAAAAAAAAAAAAGATGATTCCTTAAATCAGATCCGTAATAGGACTTTCTTCCCTCCTTGTGAACAGCAGGCACCTTTTCTGGTCCTCACCTTGTACCCCCCACATTCCCTGTGCTCTAGTCGATGAGATGCTGAAAATACACGGTCATGCAGGAAGGGAGGCTGGGTCTCCACAGCAGCCTGTGGCCTGTGGGGATGTGTGGACTTCTCTTTGAGGTGCTCCAGGAATTTAAAAAAGTGGCTAAGTCATCCTTTGGATAGGAGAGTAGGCATTCAGTATTCCTTGTTTTTTTTTTGTTTTTTTTTTTTTTTAAGTATTTATTTATCTATTTGAGAGAGAGGGAGAGACAAAGCATAAATGGGGGGAGGGGGCTGGTCAGGAACAGAGAGAGAGGGACAAACAGATTCTGTGCTGAGCGCAGGTCCTAATGTGGGGCTCGATCCCACGACCCTGAGATCATGACCTGAGCTGAAATCAACAGTCAGATTCTCACCTGACTGAGTCACCCAGATGCCCCCAATTTTTTTTCCCCCATACATTCATAATTCCTTAGTCTTCTTTTTATTGAGGGTACTTAAAATGTTTTCCACTTGCTGTTTCAGTTATTCCAACAGCAAAGAAAATAAGAAATGGTAAATGTTAGTCCTGTCTTAGGAGTGAGTATATTGAGGCTCAGATGGGCAAAAAACGTGGCTGCAGGTGAGTCTGTGGAAGTTGGACCTGGACCCTCGGTCTCCAGTTTTCAGGCTCGCCGGCACGTGTCCCAGCATCCACTTAAAAAATAAAAACAAGCCCATTTCAATGAAAATGGTTAAGTGAGACTTTTAACAGGAATTTCCAGAATGAGAAGCTCAGGCATGAAGTCTAGGAGGAGGCCAAGCTAGAGGAACCGAGGCAGTCACCACTGAAATGTGGACGCTATACTCTCTCTCTTTCTCATTTCTCTGTGTATGAGGTGGTGATTGTCATCTCTTTCAAACTTTGAGAAACATGGGAAAGCATGCCTTCTTTTGCCATTTTGAAGCTTCTGACCTGGTTCCTCTTGGTGGGCCCGCCATCGGTAGCGTTTAGGAGATCACATTTTTAAGATATAGTCATACAAAATCATAGTCAAGTAAGTGTGCCAGAACATTCCTCCTTGCAGAATGGCCACATGTTTTGGTCTTCTCCAAATATGGCAAAAAAGTGGAACACGTGACACTGCAGGACTTTCATAAAACCTTATACAAAGAATCTGACGTATGTATGGATATATGTATATTTACGTGCATGTTTGTGTAGGACAGGTTTCTCTTATTCATTTTTTCCCCAGACTTGTCTCATGTTTACCAAATGTCTTAATGTGACATGGAGTGTTAACAAATCGATCTGGAGGGGGCGCCTGGGTGGCTCAGTGGGTTAAAGCCTCTGCCTTCGGCTCAGGTCATAATCTCAGGGTCTTGGGATCGAGCCCCCACATCTGGATTTCTGCTCAGCAGGGAACCTGCTTCCTCCTCTCTCTGCCTGCCTCTCTGCCTACTTGTGATCTCTCTCTTTCTCTGTCAAATAAATAAATAAAATCTTAAAAAACAAAACAAAACAAAACAAAACAAAAAACCAAATCGATCTGGATAATGCAAGCTGGAGAAATACTTGTCTGCCCACAAGCCATCAGTTATTACACACTCTCTGGCTTGGCCTCCATGCAAATCCATTTGGTCTTAAAGCCTGTCCCAAAAGAGAGCAAGCCGATCGCATCAGCTTATTTCAAGCGTGAACCTCAGACCTCAAATACACTCCCATCTGCAACACGCATACTCCCCCCCGCTGCCCTGCCCCCCCCCCCCCCCATACACCAAAGAAGAACTGGCCTTTAAGGACTCTGTGTGGTTTCTACGAACTGGCTTATCCTGAAGCCAGCGCTTGAAGTCAGTCATTAGTTTCACTGCAGACCTGCTGGGACTCTTGAAGTGTGACAGGTAAAGAATGGATAGGGGATGCTCTCAGGGACAGGCCCAGGTCCTCATGCCGTGTGGCTTCCACGCGTGCATATTCCAATCTACGCATACTTCTACCTCCCTCCTGCCTAGGCGAACAGCAATAGTTCTTTAGGCTGTTAGCTTTAGGCTAACAGAACTAGTTCCTCTAGTTCTTTAGAGCTTGTAATGTTCTAACGTTTTGCGGCACAGAGATGGACAGAAACTTATTCTACATAAGCAAGATATAATCTCGTTTCTAGCAGCATCAGCCGAATGAACAGAGAGGTACTCTGTTGGATAAAATCTCAATTATTACAAAGATCCAAAATATAACTAACAAAGCTTATACCAGTTTTTAAGGCAGGTCCCAGCTCTAGCCTTTATGACCGGCTTCCCTCTGAGTCTCCAAAATGCCTCACTGCTGTCAGCCCTGTCCCCAGGAATGCTTTGGCGCACCTGACATTGGCTGCGTGGTAAGAACGAGGCATTGGTAATGTTGGGCACCACACTTTTAATTCTTGTCCCAGGGCTCTAATCTATAGCTCAGATGTATACGGAACATCTCTGAGCTGAATAAGCAGGCCTAGGATGCTAATCTTTATAGCACAGTTAACAAACAGCAGTCCTCAGTTAAATTTACCGTGTCCTCATTCCAAGAAACACATCTACCCATCTAACCTACCGAGGTGAGAATTATTTAGACTTTGATGCTTGGGGTTTTAGTGAAGACACTTTTGGGAAGAGCCTCCAGCTCTAATATCCTTAATGGCTCCCATTAAGGGAGCCAGGTAATGTCACCCAGGTGACAGGGTCCGTTTTCTCAAGAGCAGCCCGCAGCATTTGTAATGGCGGCTCCTTTACTGGGGGAAGGAAAGAATTGAGAGGGACTGGAGATGAAGTGGGAAGAAACTCGGACCATACCGTTGTTGTTTTGCCATGTGAATCCCACCATGTCATGCTCCAGCCCTCAGAAATAGAGCATTGTGGTTCTAACACATTTTCAAATACATAGCACCACTTGACCCTCAATGCCAACCCTTTAGATTATGAAGGAGAGCAAGGAGAGTAGAGAGTTTGGAGGGGAGGACAGAGGGGTCCAAGATGGTAGCCTCAGATCTCTGAGTCTGTGACCTCTACTCTCTTCAGTGGCTCATTATACTCTCTCTTGCCTTGACAAACCAAAGCTTTACTTTTGATTTTGGTGTATGCCTTCACTTATGACTCTGGCCCAAACTGACATCTTTAAAATCTTACATGACCACCTCAAACACAAATGCTAAATGGTGGGGGTTTGAGAGGAGATAGTAAAATGAGGCAGGAAGTTAGTTACATAATGAGAAAAAAAAATCATATCTCCCTCAATTTTCTGGACACATTCAAGGAACAATAAAAGCAAACAAATGAAAAGCTTATTATTTTTTATTACTACTCACATGTCTTTTGTTTCCTTCTGTACAACATTGCTTAAATTGCAGGGCGAGACTAGAAAAGGCAGAAGGGAATTTGAAATTATAAACTTTCCCCCCTAGCTTTATAAATGACGTGTACGTTTAAGGTGTACAACATGATGACTTAAAATATGTATATACCACAAAATGATTACCATAATTAGATAACATATGAATCACTTCATGTAGTAACCCTTGTATATGTGTGTGATAGAAACTTTTAAGATCTATTCTCTTAGCAACTTTCAGGTATGCAATACCGTATTAACTGTAGTCACCACACATTAAATCCCATAACTTACTCATTTTATAAGGGAAGTTTGTACACTTGGCCACATTTACCCCCTTCTTCCCCTTCCCTCCCACAACACCCCCTTGCTCTCTGCCCCTGATAACTACTAGCCTACTCTCTGTTTCTATGGCTTTTTTTTTCTTTTTTAAAGATTTAATTTATTTATTTGAGAGAAAGAGAGAGAGAGCAGGGGGAGGAACCAAAGGAGAGGGACAAGCGGATTCTGTGTTGAGTGTAGAGCCTGGTGTGGGGTACGATCTCATGACCCTGAGATCATAACCTGAACTGAAACCAAGAGTTAGAAGGTTAATCAATGGAGCCACCCAGGTGCCCCTATGACTTTGGGGTGTGTGTGTGTGTGTGTGTGTGTGTGTGTGTGTGTGTTTTAAAGATTTTATTTATTTATTCGAGAGAGTAAGAGAGAAAGAGCACAATTAGGGGAAGCGGCAGGCAAAGGGAGAGAGAGAAGCAAGTTCCCCACTGAGCAAGAAGTTTGATAGGGGACTCTTGATCCCAGGACCTTGGGATCAGATCCGAGCTGAAGGCAGATGCTTAACTGACTGAGCCATCCAGGGGTCCCATGACTTTGTTTTTTGTTTTTTGGTTTTTTTTTTTAGATCTCCCACATGACTAAGATCTAGTATTTGTCCAGACTAGTGTGATTCATGAAATTACTTGGATTTATCTTTATGGTTTAAACTGTTTAATTAAATAGGTTCAACACATGAACTCTAGCATTTGCTTGGTTTTTCTGAAGAAGGAACAGAATCAGTGGCCTGTCACTTTTTCCCTGGGTGCTGTCCCGCATGGTGACCATCAGTGACATGTAGCTTTTGAGTACTTAAAATGTGGCTAGTCTAAATTGAGATATGTGTGGACTCTGAGAAACAAACTAAGGGTTTTGGAGGGGAGGGGGGTGGGGGGATGGGCGAGCCTGGTGGTGGGTATTGAGGAGGGCACGTATTGCATGGAGCACTGGGTGTGGTGCATGAACAACGAATCTTGGAACACTGAAAAAATAAAATTAAATGTTAAAAAGTTCGGTAGGATTCACCTCTGGGAAAAAAAATAAAACCTTAATTTCTTTGTTAAAAAAAAAAAGAAAGAAAGTAGCTGAGAATACAGGAAATAGGAACGTATAGCCAGTAAGAGTAATTCTTAATTTAACCTTTGTTTTGACCTTTAAATGTATAAAACTTTAGTAATTGTATTTGATTTTCTTGTTCAACTTATTTAGAAATGTTTGTAACATTTCAGAGAAAAGAATCATTAAAAATACCTTACCTAAGTGCCCAGTTAAGGAAAAAAATAGTAACAAATTGAAATGTGCTCTAAGTTTAAAATATACACCAGATTTTTTTTAAATGTGTACACCAGATTTTTAAGATTTAGTAGGAAAAGACTGTAGAAACTCCCATGAATGATTTTTATATTGATTCCATGTTGACATGACAATAAATTAGATTTGTTGAGTTTTTAGGTGAATATATTATGAAAATTAAACTCTGCAGTTTCTTTTTACACTTTTAATCATGACTACCAGGGAGTTCAAAAATACAAATACGCTTGCATTATATTTCTATTAGAGAGCATTGTTCTCCAGCGCTCATGGTTAGTTTTTACTTGCTATTTGGATATTTGAAGGCTCATTGAAATATGTTTTCTTCCCTCTGATGAAGTAAAAGAAAAAAATTGAGCACAAAAAGATGGAGAAGAAAACAGAACAGAAACGCATTCCTTTCATCGATGTTACTCATGCTGTTTATAAAGAACATTTCTTTGAGAGGACGGGTGGTTAGAAAGCAAGAGAGGAATAACTGAAGGGAGGGGCAGAAGCCACTGGGAACAAAGAAAAAACATTATCCAAGATCCACATTTAGGGGTTTTTATATAAATTCTTCAAAACCTGGCCAAGGGAAGGAATCTCCCTGGGAAAAAGTTGTCATAGCAATAGGAAAGAGCAAAGTCCATTAAAACAGATTCTTTGGGGTTGGCTATTTTGTATTTTACACAAACTGAAATTATAATTATTCAATGTTCAAAAGAACATATTTTCATACCTCATCTTCTTATAAGTAAAAGAACATTAAAAACATTAATGGAATCATCTGTATGGGGAATATCATTCATACAGTCTGTGAATTCTCAACCACAGGAGTGGTATAGAACTCAGTTACGCGGTTGGTAATTAGGTATTTTCAGGTATGGTAAGAGTGCAGAAAATAGCATATTTTGTAGCGTATTTTGTAGGATATCTTGTAGTAGTTTCCAAAACCAGTATAAAAATGAAAAAGAGCTGACCTAATAAATGCCACCATAAGAAGTTTCATTTCAGGGAACTTGGGTGGCTCAGTCAGTTAAGCATCTGACTCTTGATTTCAGCTCATGTCATGATCTCAGTGTCATGAGATCGAGCCCCGTGTTGCGTTTTGC
>CM052811.1:72934119-72955332 GCA_028533885.1 Nasua narica
GTCAAGTTACAGATTTAAGCAGCATGGCTGGACCAAGCTACATTTGGAAAGTCCTATTTGATCTCCCAAGGGAGAGGTTGCCACTCGTGCTAGAACTGCAGAATCACAGCAGCTGGGGGTGTGAGTGTTGACTTTTTCACTTGGCCCAGGGCACTGTCAACAGATAAGGAAAATCATTTTAAAGTGACATTATGATTGATTGATTTCACACAGCAGACATTGCATTTTAGCGTTATTTTTTTTTAACCCGAGTATAATTGACACACAAGGTTGCATTAGTTTTTAGGGTTGCATCTCATTTTTAATAATATTTGGTATTGGGTCATCAGAGACCAAAATGGTAATATGTGAACAAGAAGATTATCCTTTTTTTTTAATGTGAAAATGTGGCAGCACTGATTAAGAGTTAAAAAAAGCAGAGATGGTGGCATTTGAATAGTCCCCCAATTAGCTATGGTAATACTTTCTATTCTATCATTTTCAAGACTTACTAAAGTAATTAAAACTTAAATATGCTACATTTTTCATATATTTTCTTTCCATATGTGTAACTTCTTTTTTTAGTAATACTCTTATAAGTAGGTGTCTCTCTAGCTTCTCTTTAAGAAAACTCAAAGATTTTCCTTATTACTTCATTATTCTTATTTCTAGTGGTCTCACTTTACTTTCATTTTCCTTAATACTGACTTCTATTATATTTTAGAAGAGATATAGTTGTTTCAAGTCAAATAATTATTGCTTGGAACTTTATTCACCATCCCCACAGCCCCTCACAAAGTAATTTTGGAATAGAGAAGTAAGAATTTAATTTTTAACATCTGGGTTTGATGTAAGATTTTAAATTTCTGATACACAATAAATGACATCTGCAGAGTCTAAATAAGATTTTCCATGTTTTCCGCAGGCTTCCACTTCAACCTCTCGATATTTATCTTTACCAAAAAATACAAAGCTTCCAGAAAAGCTACAAAAGAAAAAGAATATTTCTAATGCAGGTAATGAATTTAGTTGAAGCAGAACAAGTAAATTTAGCTACTAATGTTCATAAAATAGAGAATTTCCCCATTCTTTTTCCTCCTTAAGGACAATGAGTTTAATGATTTGCCAGTCTAAAATAATAATATGGTGACTTATCATTAGCATCGTAAGCTTTTTGGATGGAGCTTCCGTACACATTATAAATAATTGAGTCCGTTATTTTCCATAATGATTATATTGGATATAGCAAAAGCAAATGCTGTCACCTGTGCTCAGTGAACAAGTAAACAGAAAGTTGTAAATTTGCAAGGGTGTATTTAAATTTTTACAATTTTCATATATTTTCATAAAGGCAGCCATAACTTCTGCTCAAAATCGTTAAAGCTTTGACATATAAAGTTTAAATATGTCTTTATTGAATGATAATCTTTAAGTAGACTCTAAGCCATTTTCTCTGAACCCCAAAAGTATATTAGGATACCATGTTATTAAAACGTGGGATGTAAGAGTCCCCTCGCCCCCATTTTTGGTTGTTTATGTAATTAACCAAGGAGAGGAAAGCCTAATGATGGCTGCTGGCGGTGACGGGTGAGATGAGAAAGGAGAAAGGGACACCAGGCAGCACGTGTTCACCAGAACACTCTTTTGTCCCGAGGATCTCAAGCTCCCACCAGCTGTCCTCCCCGCAGTTCTCTAGGACCTCAATTCTGACAACCAGCTAGTTCTGATTGCGTGTCTTCCCACTGCTTGGAAAGTGCACGTTGGTATTTCCGCCCTCTTATGAAAACGTAAAGGAGAGAAAGAAGGTTGTCTCTGAGATTCCAGATCAAGACACGACTTTTCAGAATAGCAGCTGGTCTTGCCCCGTGTGCCAGGCCCGGAGGGGAGCCCTCCCGGGATCGGGATCGTTGTGGCGGGGCAGGTGGGAACACAGCTGCTGCCGCCTGAGAGTCTCACTTTGAGAGCCAGCTCCGCCGCTTACTAATATCTCGTGAACTTCAGTTCCTTCCCCTGGCAAGTGGGTGATCGTGAGGATTAAATAGGTAAATGCACTTAAAGGGGCTTATCACGACAGTTGCCTGGCACACATTAAGCCCTTCAGTGTGGGTGTGCACATTCAACATTAATGCCCACGGAGACTGTGTCATACCCAGGTCTGTGGGCTAGAGGTAATGAGCCCTCTGACCTCCCCCTGCCCAGCCCCCGGGGCCTTGAGGGCACAACAGGTGCCAGAACCGCTCATGCATGGCTGAGTCACTTCCTATCCCTTCTCTCTAACACACTTGCCCACATTGTCCTTCTTCTGCTCTGCGGTAGGCGGCAACAGCAGTGACTCGGACACAGATGTTGGGACCACCGTCCTCAATTTGCAACCCCGAGCAAGGCGCTTCTTGCCGGAACAGTTCTCAAAGAAAGCCCCCCAGCCCTATAAGATGGAATGGAAGAACGAGGTAGACGTTGATTCCGGACAGGGGCAGCCTGGTACTCCGCCAGCTCCCCACAGCAAAGAGGGGGGCACCCAGACCCCAGGCATGCTACGGCAGCCCCTTCTCTCCAAAGGCCAGTTTGGCCCCATGCAGGAAGACAGTGGGACCGAAGGTGTCCGACCCAAGCCACCACCCAGGCTGGTCCGAAGGGCGTCGGAACCCGGCAACCGGAAAGCCCGATTTGGAAGTGAGAAGCCTTAATGGAAATCGCCAAAGCAGAAGTGGGGTGACTGACCCAGTGCAGCTGGGGTTTGTTGCTCTGAAACCTGACACCACAGTGGGATCCATTTAATACCCTCTATGCATCTAAATACATTCTTTGGGTAGTGGAGTCATGCCATTGATTGACTGGATGAATGCTTAACCCAAGAAGAGAAAAATCAAAGAAAAAAAAGTCCCATAAAATGCCTTTTATGACTTCTCGCTAGTAGTTGTATTCTTCGCAAGCCTAAAGAAAAAAAAATTGTGTGCCTTTATTGAACTTGAATGACAGAACTTGAAGTTTTTAACACACCTGTGTTGGTGAAAATTTTAATATATACATATATGTCTCAAATTTTATTTATGAAACCCTATGTATATCTGTAATCAGTTTGTAAGCGAAGGGCGTTAGAAATACTTTACATCTTTCCAAGGCATAAAGGGCAGCTCTGGGAGGATGGTGGGCCATCTGCTCAGAGTCAAGGTGTTTCCCCATCCTGAGCTGATGAGCAGTGGGTAAAGGAGGAGCACCGCGTGGAGAAGGGATGCCTGGTGAACTCAGACCTGGGAGGCGGTCAGAACGTTTGGGCAGATGAGAAGGCCTGGCTCCCAGAGCGCAGATTCCCATGAAATAATGAGTCAGCTGGCTTTAATTTTTCCTCATGCTACCGGACCGTTGAGAGTGACCGAGAGATGCCATCTCTCATTTGTGTTTGAATGGTGTAAAGAGAAAGCCTGTGTGGGTGACTTGTATGACATCCTTGGTGGCAGCTTTGGATGAAGTTCCAATGTGTGGGCCTCATGGTGGATGTGGGGAGACAAGGCAGCCCCTTCTTACAACTTGTTGGCCAGTTTTACATTGTGCAATACTAGGAGGAGGATGCAGGAGATTCCCTTTCATGCCCATCTATGACTACCTGCTGTAGAATTTTTCTATAGAACATTCTAGAACTTTGAAAACAGGTCAGAGGCTCCAAGCAGACAGTTTGTATAAACAGTGTTCCAATATTTAACAAATTGGTAAGAGTTGAGGTTTTGAAATTTATTCAGGAAGCACTTTGGAGAATATAGGAGTTCTATTTTTTTCTTTTCGCACTAGTCTATAATTTGTTACCATTGCCCCCTCCATAAAGTAGTGACTCAAATCCTTCATATAAAAATGGATGCCACTCATCTGAGTACTTTTTAAAAGTACAGCAGAAAGACAAGAAGTGGAATATAATCATTAAAGATTAATATTTGAATTTCCATTTTAAACTATAGATTTTATTGGCCTTCCCCCCCGCCCCCTGAAAAACTCCTCTTTAAAACTGGACTGGAGGGCATCTGGGTGGCTCAGTCATTACGTGTCTGTCTGCCTTTGGCTCAGGTCATGATCCCAGGGTCTTGGGATCGAGCCCCGCATTGGGTTCCCTACTCAGCGGGGAGCCTGCTTCTCCCTCTCCCACTCCCCCTGCTTATGTTCCCTCTCTGGCTGTCTCTCTCTCTGTCAAATAAATAAATATAATCTTTTTAAAAAAAAACTGGACTAGAACAAGGCTTTAAATGTCTGGCTTTAAATACAAGTGAGGCCACGCATACAGTCCCCTGGTTGCGCATTGGAGATGCAGCCAAGGATACAAACGACCAGAGTATTGTTAGTGGGAAAACATGAATGAATTAGACAGAAAGATTCTATACCCAGAAATCCCCAGGGCTGCTTCTCTTATTCCCTCTCTTTACCCCCGCCAATGTGGAGAAATAAATCTACCCTTTCTCTCATCTTCCACAGTCTTGGAATACAGCTAATCGTTGGGTGTGAGGCAGAGGGAAAGATAAACACACAAGGTACCAGTTCATGAAGAGCACATCTTCCTTCCCAAACTCTTCCACGTTGAGGAGTGGAGAGCAGGACAGACATCACTCAAAGACTGTAAGCTTAGGACTCTGTGCCAAATATCTTAATTTTAAATGAAAATATTTATATAAATAAATATATGTTATATATCTATTTCCTCTACTGGAAAGAAATTAAAACTGACTTTTAACGTAGAATTTTATTATAGGAATGTGATGCATCAAGAGATGGGATGTATATTTTTGAGAATACCAAGAGTAAATTTTTAGAACTTAACGAAAAGAAAGGTTAAAGTGGAAGCTGGCCTTAAAAATAAATTTCCCGATTTTTCTGGTGTCCTAGAATAATAAATATTATAGTAGACATTATAATTTTCTGGAACCAAAGGAGAAAACTTGAAATTCATTTTTATTGAATTTCTTCTTGTTAAGCAGGTAGACCAAATTCAGCTTACACTGCTTAAAAGTCAGTAAAGAATTTGGTTGACATTGTGTAAATTAAAAAAAAAAAAAAGAGCACTTACGTCATTTTATTATCAGTTAACTTTTTTTATTTGTTGAATGACAAAAGCAGTGAAAAATAAATTACATTTTGCTTTTTCTCTCTTTTTTTTTTCTCAAATAAAAGTAAGTTCCAGACACTGTAGGAGAGAATACGAAACTCTGTAAATATCAGAACAGTCCAAATTTTCTGTACTACAGACACATCCCCAACCCTTTGTAAATGACTCCCCTAATTCAAGTAATACTTGATTCAACCAAGTTCCAGTGTGACTATAGAATTTTGATGGGTCTTTGGTATTTGTTGTAACAAATTTGACTTGAATGCCTGTAAGTGCAAAGTCTAGGCTTCTTCCTTTACCTGTAATGCTAAGGGCTGACTGTTGGGAACAGGCCAGTTAGTGAACAACTAGAAATTTGCTCTGAAGTCCGAAAGTTTAAAAGAATGTGCGTTCTGCGTGTAAGCCCCTAGAATATCTGGGACGAAATTCCCTTCGGCTTTTACTAAGCTTCGTGGTGGGGGAGGGGAGTGTTTATTTATATAAAGAACATAAGAGAAGTTATTTATTACATGTCTCTGTATGTTTCCCATTTGTCCTACTGCCCAAATCAGGTTTATGTTAAAACTGGCATTTTATAAACAAATGTGAGAACTGTAATATTTTGCTAGTTCAAAGTTCACACTTAACTTTCTTCTCTGAAGAGTGATTAGAGATTTCTTTGTCTGGCTGAAGTAGGTATTGGCATTACCTGCCCAGGCCTGAACATGATTCCTTTTGTTAAGATGAACGAGGAACACTGAGGACTCAACTGTCTGATGATCTGAGATTGTGTGTGTGTGTGTGTGTGTGTGTGTGTGTCTAACTTTTAGAGCACAACGTGTAGCTTGCTGGTACTTTATATCCGACTCTTAACCAGGCCCTTTCTTTGAATCTACTTGTAAGGCAGAGAGAGCCTCCATCTGGGTAACTGCTCCCTGGATGTGACCACAGCTCTTTGTTGAAGAGAAAGGACCCCCTCCCTTCAGGTTTTTTTCCAATGTTATTCACTCCACATGTGGCTGACCCCCTCAAATGTGGTCACCCCCTGCAGATGTGTGGCCGAAGCACCCACATGGTTAAGTTTTGAACGTCTTCTTTAATGTTGCAATGGTACATAGGTTTTTGATCCCTTCTGTCTGTTAACTTCCTACAATTTTTTCAAAGAAAATTCTATTTTACTACCTCTAAAAATAGGCGAGAAACTGTGGTCAGTTCTCTTACCTGTCTGGTCAGAGAAACAGGTGTTTCTATGTGTAGAGTTAATATATCTGCTATCAATGGATTATTGAATTTTTGATCTGCATAGTGTATTGATGATTTTGAAAAGCTGAGAACCAACTTCAGGGGTTTTGTGTCACAGACGTTTCATGGGGATCTGATAGCCTTGTGTTGTGCAGTATGGAAATGCCCTTCAATGAGACCCCCAGTAGACAGAATGCCAACAAAACACCCTGAATTAAATATGCAAATGTTCTTCTCCCCCACTTTTTAAAATTTCACTAGGTCCTGTTATGTCATCACTACTCGTGGTAACAAAATTTGTAATTTAAATGGGGGCTCTCTGCATCCAGTGTTTGGTAAAATTCTGCTGCCAAACAGAAATTTTCTGTATGTATACCAGCAAAGAATTTCTCTTGATTTCTGTGAAATGTACAAAAATCGAAGCATTAAATCAGTATAGAGTGGAAACATTTGATGGAATACAGATAAATAAAGATATTTAATCACCATGGAGAAACTAATGCATCACAAGAAATCAGGACAGCCCCCCAGTTCTGATTTTTACATTTATATATCAAAACCATTCTCATGTGTGCTAAAGTGGGGTCATGAGAGCTAGAATTTGTGAAAGGTAAGAATTTAAGAGTATTACAAATCTCAGTTGCTTTAGCTTTAAATACACTTAGAATACAAACTTCAAATACACTTAGAATTTCAAATACACATCATATCTCAAAACAGAGCTAACATTGTTAACTGGGTTAAAGAAACTTAAGGACAATTATAACTGGTCCATTAATTTTCTCTAAAAACAGACCCTTGTAAAGGGTTCAAAGATAATGCGTGCCTTGGAATATTACATGCTGCCTTCCCAAGCCAACTCAAGCAAGACGAATTGGGCGGATGCCATCCACTGGCTTACCAAGTGGTTTTTACAAGATTGTGCAGGGTTCTGTAGCAACATATCAAATTTTTAGGTTTTCACTAACACATAATTTTTTGGCACCTGCTCAACACCGTCTACTGTATTTGCTACCATAATTATGGACCCCTGACTGTTGGGCATCCGGTTCCAGTCCTTACCTTTAGCTGGAAAGTGAGGCTGAAGGCGTTACTTGACATACTTTCTTGTTTTGTTCACTCCAAAGGATGGCATGGTGAAGGTGCTCTGAAGGTGACCAGGAGAAAATGCTCGTCCTTCTCCGTGTCACGTCAGCTGGGACTGTCTGAAGTTGGCTTATGATGCCCGGGCCTATGTTTCAGCCCACAGCACAGACCAGGGGAGGCCCAGAGCTTGGACCCAGTGCACTCAGATCCGAGGGCCTGGCCCCATAGTCAGCAGCAAACGCGTTTATTACATCAGGTTCATTCTGGATAGTTCATGTGGTTTCAGTTTCATTAGGCAAACTCAGGATAGGTTTAGGTGGGTAAGCTATCACACGGGGAAAAAAAAAAAAATTCTCAGTCTGGGTAAGCACCTGAGTCCCAGCGATTCAAAATGGAAGAGATTCTTTGATGAGCCTAAACAAAGGTCACCTCCTATTCAATGTGGTAAATTGCAACTAAAAATAGGTATTTTAACTATTTTTCCCTCCACAGTGTATGCTTTGGAAAAAAAGGATTTTTATTTATCAGGATGTAGTATAGTTTAAATCAAGACTGATCAAAATACGATTTTTTATTCTAACAAGGTCCTTAGTCCACTTTTATGCTATAGTTTATGCTATGTAATTATGGGTAATAATTAACACCTCCTTCCTTAATGTTTGTAATTATCTTTTTCCCTGGAGGAACAGTGCAAGCTGTTTGAGAGTATCCAATTCCAAATTAAAATCAGCATTATCTCTTACAATGTACTGAATCAGGAAAACAGAAATTGTCTGTATTGTGTTCGTACACAGCTGTCTGTGAAGTGGTGAGTTTAGATGATCTGTGTGGGAGAAATGAGAAATCTACAGTAAAATATTGTGTTACAGTAAGTTAGTATTTGTGTACCTGATTAAGTAAAAATAAATCCTACTGATGAGATGTCATCTTAAAACAATTTGCTTGCCAAAGATGTGCAATAAATTTCAGATTATGTATACATCTGGTATCAGCATATGGTTTGAAAAGCCAAAAGCTTGTTCTTACTTTTAGGACGCGTTTTTGCGTAAGTGGAGGTTAACATTTCCAAGCGCTTCTGGACCCTGACTTTACATATACAGTCAGAATGTAGGAACAGCTCCTAAAAATTACACTCAGAATAAATGATAACAATTTGTTATAATTTTAAAGGGATTATGTTATTAAAGAAAATCATTGCCACATAACTGGCAAGTTCTTTGGGAAGAATACAATTTTAGGACAGAAAACCAATTTTTTTTCAGTCCATCACCCTGTTCTGAGAAGAACTACATTATCCATCATCCTGGCTAGATCTGTGGGAATCTTATTTCAGAGACTTCTGGAAGGCTAAGGTTTCCAGGGGGAATAGGGCATGGGGAATCACCATGCTGGCTTTTACTATACAAATAAAAGGCTATCCTCTTACAGCAGGTGCCCAAAAGCCTGAAATTTCCCCAAAGTGGATTGACTCCCGCTTCCCCCACAGGTATCTAAATTTCTTCTAGAAGTGTCCCAAAGAATGTTCAGAACATGCAGAGAACAATCTCTCATGAATGCCCACACATGTTCTCTGCCAGCTAACGGAGGACGGGGCAGAATGTCTCAACACTCATTATCAGCTAAACTTGTCTGAGCTCTGCCTGGGCCAGACACCTGGGCGTCCCCCCACAGCCTGTTCAGTGTCTCCCCGGAGGTCACAAAGTCCCCAGGCCTTTCAGATTTTGTCCCCTACCTGATTCCCTCAGTGCACGTGACTTCTCCCTCCCGTTCTTCTTGGATGACTGCCCTCGAGGGATCTTTAACATGAAGTCCACGGAGCATTCGCTAGCACGAATTCTTCAGTGGCTCCCCCTTATCTGTGGGAATAAAACTCACTCCTGAGCATGGTCCATGAGCCCCGTCATGATCTAACTCCGGGACTCTCCACTCTGGGGCACTCTGGAGTCTGGTTCTAGAGGTCTAGGGCAGGCTCTGGGCATCAGGTGACTCTACTATGAAGCCAGAACCACTGATTCTTGCCCCTTCTGTTTGCTGCAGGCATAACCCTTGACCCACACGCATTGGCTTTGGAGCCTTGTCCATGTTACTGCCCTGGCTAGGCATCCCCCACTCCCTTTCTGATTTCTGCTCATCTCTCTCTGGACATTAGGGCAGAGGTACACCTTCCCTCCATGGAGAAGGCCAAAGTCTTCTAGAACCAAAACCCTGAGGCTCATTCACAAAACTTAGCAGTTGGGGCTGGTATAATGCCGAAAGGATGCCATATCCTTTATAAACTTCTCAGGCACGTTCAATGTCCCTAAAATAAGATTCCATATACTATTAAGTAGAACCATGTGAAACTGCAGGTAATTTTGACTTAGAAAAGTAGCAATTTCATGTGACTCAACCTAAATACTTGGGAATTTATTACAGAAGTTGCTCAAGGATTCAAAAACAAAACACAAACTTTAGTTGAGCAGATTTAATTTCCCTGAGATCATACTCCATAAGTTATACAAATACTGTCGACAGACCAGTGGTTTTCAAAGTTTGCCGTGCATACAGAGCAGCTGGGGATTTTGCTGAGAATGGTTCCCAGCAGGTCCGTGCTGGGGTGTGAGTGTCTGCATGTTTAACAAGCTCCAGGGGAATGTGGGCGCTGCTGGTTCTGGAACATACTTCTGAATGTCCACACATCAGACGTTTTAACAGGAACTACAGAGTGTATCCGAGATACTGTGGGCCTGGTTCCCGACCACCACAATAAAGTTAAATATTGCAATAAAGTGAGTCAAATGAATTTTTTGGTTTCCCAGTGTACATAAAAATTATGTTTATACTATACTGCAGTCTATTAAATTTCTAGTAGCATTATGTCTAAAAGCAATGCACATACCTTAATTAAAAAGACTTTATTGCTAAAAAATGCCAACTACCATCTGAGCTTTCAGCAAGTGGCAATCTTTTTGCTGGTGGAGGGTCTTTTCCCCTCCGCGGGGCGGTAGCTGGTAAAGGCTGGGGTGGCTGAGGCAATTTTTAAAAATAAAGACAGCAAGGAAGTTTGCCACATTGGCTGACACTTCCTTTCACTTGAACACTTAGAGGCCACTGTAGGGTTGTTAACTGGCCTGACCTCAATATTGTTGCATCTCAAGAAATAGGGAAGCCCGAGGGGAGGGCAAGAGACGGTAACCAGCCAGTTGGTGGGGCCCTTGGAACACATATATTTATGGATTAAATTCACCTCCTTATACGGGTGCGGTTCATGGCACCCCAAAACAATTACAACAGTAACATCAAAGATCACTGATAACACATCACCGTACCAAATATAATGAAAAAGTTTGAAATACTGTGAGAATTACCAAAATGTGACACACACGCAAAGTGAGCAAATGCTGGTGGAAAAATGGTGCCGATAAACTTCTCGAAACACAGTTGCCATGAACCTTCAATTGGTTAAAAAAAAAAAAAAAAAAAAGCAGTATCTGTCATGCACAATAAAATGAAGTGCAATAGAACGAGGTATGCCTGCATAATATTTACCTAAAAAAAAACCCCCCACGTGAGTGTGGACACCAACAAAAATGCTTCTCTACTTTCTCTATGAAGATCAACCCTGGTTTTCAGTATTTCCACATATCTGGTTAACTGTAAAGCCTTAATACATTTATAGGCCTTATTTAACTTCAAAAATAAAGTGCTAGGATTTCAAAAATTTAATAATGACTACATTAAAGAATGTCTAAGAAACTTGCCTGTTTCTGAGTGCACAGAAGAGATACTCCGGAGAAATTCGACTTCATTGCATAAACCCTTGATGACTTCTTGTCCTTTGAGTCTAAGCTCTGTGACGATCTGGTGCGCTCCTTAAGGGCCATGCCATTTTGTATTATATTTTGCTTTCTTCAAAAGCACCTAGTGCTTGTATAAAAGTTCACAATTACAACACTTAATAAAAAATATTTTCCTTGTAGCTAGGTAGGAGAAAGGACAATCTTAAGACATCCAATTGATTCCTTATCATAAACATCTGAGTTTAACCCATACACAACTTCTAAAACTAGAGACACATTTTCTTTTCTGCTTTGCATACAATCCATTTACAATTATACACGTGTTAGGTTGAAAACAGGAATAATTTCCTAGTGGACCAATCAAAAAGAATGAAGGAATGTGAACTTCGGTAGTTTGCATGGATTAAAGAGAGGGGGCTCCAATATGATTATTATTAATAGGTGACATCATCCAAGTAGCAAGAAGTGGGAGTGCTAACTCCCACTCTGAGCCTCTCAGTTGGACCCTGGGGCGCTACTTTTGGAATGACCATTTAGCCTCGGCCTAGGAAAAGGCATTTCCCTGTAGATCAGGGTGGCTCTTTCATTCTCAGGTATGATATTAAAATGAGAGAAAAGAAATGACTTTCAACGTAAGACGCTGAAGTTAAGTCTGTCTGATGAGGCATGACATCTGACTCTAACCCGCACGAGACGTTCGTCTTAAAGGCATTCCTGTGCTTTGTCTTCTGCACTGCGCTCTCCCATCACCCGACTGATGCAGCCCAATGGAGCCCCGGCTTCTGGAAGCAATTCATGCCTGATGTCCAGGGAGAACTAGCCAGACTGACCACCTCAGCTCTCTGCAGAGCGCAGGGCCTCGGAGGCAGTAGCCACAGGAGACAGGCTCCATGAACCTCCTTCTCCTATAACGGAGTATGACTGCCAAGAGCTGGGGAGAAGGTAACACATCGGGATCACATCATCTTAATGGTTCAAGCTGAGTGAGCGATCAATAAACACGACCAAGTCTCTGGCTTTGACTTGAATCAAAACCTGTATGTCTCTGAATGATCCTTTTCTGCCTCCATGAGGAAGTGCAAGTGCTGCTTATTAAATACAGGTTTCTGGGCCTCCCCGGGACCCCCAGAATCAGTGTCTGGGGCTGAGGCCAGCCGTATGATCTTCCCCCAGCTTCCCAGATAGATCTGTGTTACAACTTGAGAAAGGTACAGGCTAATTTCAATAAAGCGGCTTTTTCAATCTCTAGGCTTCTGAGAGCAGGAAAACCCCCTCTTAGCTTATGCAGTGGGCCATGAAGCCTGTGTCCCAGCAGATCACTTTATTAATGGGTTTCCCTATGTTTTACTTAGCAGGGGAGCCTATCACCTTCTCTTATCTCACCACCACCTTCCTGTCCTGAAGCTGGTAGCGTTTCCCCCTGGGAAATTTGAACCCCACTGGCCGGGCTGGAAGAGGAGACTTTTACATAACGTTTAATACCTTCCCCTTGGACGATGCTCTGACTTCTGATCACCCCATAGGATGGACCTAGGAGTCTCCCAACGAAGCACACCCATTGGGAAATCACCTTTCCTGGCCTCTGTCCCTTCCTCACCGCCTCAGAGTTGGTTTCGAATATCCAGTTCCACTCTACTGGCGTTTTAATTTGTCACTCCCACCACCAGCACCAGCATAGCGGGCTCTGTTGAATGACATTAGGAAAATGGCCACGAGGGCCAGGGCAGCCCCCAGGCTGGGGGGCCCGCAGGGGCTCACCTCCTGCGCAAGCCCGGAGAGGAGCGGGGCGATGATCCGGCCCACAGCCGTCACGGACTGCCCCACGCCGATGACCGTGCCGCTGGCCTGCGCCCCGCCCGCGGCCAGCTGCAGGTCGGTGATGCAAGTCCTGCCCACGGCGGTGGACACGGCCAGCAGCGAGGAGCAGAGCACAGCCACGGCCACAGAGCGGGCGGAGGCGTGCAGTAGCAGCAGCAGGCAGGTGAGCGTGCTCGAGTGCAGCAGGAGGGCGCGGCCGTCGTGCCCGTAGAGCCGCAGCAGGGGCCCCAGCGCCAGGCCGGCCACGGCGCCCAGCGCGCTGCTGTAGCTGATCAGGTAGCCGGCCGCCCGCGGCCGCACCCCGAAGCGCTCCTCCAGCGCCAGCACGAAGTTACTGTAGTAGAGCATGACTGCCACGGCCATCAGCAAGCGCACGGCGAAGATGTCCCACATCTCGGAAAATATCAGGCTCTTCATGTCGCGCAGCGTGGACGCCACCTCCAGCCAGGGCAGCCTGGCAGGCCGGGCGCGGGCTGCGCTCCGGCGGGGGGTGCTGGTTTCCTGCCAGTGACCGTCTGTCCTCCCCCAGGGTGCAGAGTTCCTCCTCGCTGGCCGGCCTTTCTCTACACTGGAGAGCTTCGCTTCGCACCAGGGAAACAGCGAAACCAGACCTGGTAAGACGGCAAGGGATCTGTCGGCTGCGCGCCCCGACTTCCGCGGGGCCCCCGCGGGGGGAGGAGCAAGTATGTGCATGAGATTTCTATTCTGTAGTTTTGTATTAGTACATTTACTAATCTCTGTTTTTGAATCCAGTTTTTAACTATGCTCACAGCTTAATCGCAGAATTCCACTATTCATCTTACAAAAATTCTATACCTACAGAATGTTCACTTTTTCCCCAGCTCAAGAGCCCATGATGGTTTCCTGTATGGGATATGGAAATTCTCATGCTGTTTGTTTAAATTCATTACCTTTCTAATTCCGTGCCTGTCCACCATCTTGCCTACCCATCCATCCAGCCACCCATCCATTCACCACACTTCATCCAAATACTGAATATTTATGCTTCCTAAATGCTAAGGCCTGTGCTAAACAGTAGGAACATATTAATAAGACAAGGCCTATAACCTCCCTGCCCTCAAGAAATTTAAGTCTAAAAGGGGGTTTGGACAAGTAAAACATAGCAAGTAGATTACAGGGTAAGTGCTATGTTAGGGGAAGCACAGGATGCTCCAAACAGAGGCAGCCAGCCTTGGCCTGGGGGGAGAGGGGCAGCTTGATACCGATGACCAGTCAGGAAGTACCTGCTTGGCTCCGCCCCCCATCAGGGACATCATGTGTTTTTACAGGTCTCACCTCAAAATCTCCCGGGGGGGAGGGGGGCATTCTCACGGACCATGATGCATGACCTTACAGAGCTGCTCAATTCCTACTCAGATAATCCCACCTCCACCCTTATGACTGGTGCATTCCTGCCTTGGTCATTTTATGTATCCCATGCCTTCCAAGTAGAATGACCTATTGCCAATCCATGCCCCTAAATTTCTTGGAATTGAATTCCAGCTTGCCATTCTAGGACATCTTTTCCAAACTCATCCTGTGGAGTTTTCAGTCCTTTCACACTTAAATTCGACTGGGACCAGTGGCCTTTCAGACCGCTTCATGCTGTTTTCAGCAACTACACCTGTGTATGTGTTTCTCCACCGTCTAGGGGGACTGCCCGCCAGGGACTAATTTACGACAGAAAACTTAACCACACGAGAATGCAGGCCTGGACCTTCTACCCCTGCTTATCTTTAAAAGGGCCCTTGGACATTTTACAGAATCTTGATAAAAATGTGAAAGGACTATTCACTGGTGGACTGAGATGAAGAGTGTAATTAAAATAAGAAAAATGATAATGACAGCAACTGATATTTACCGAGTGCTTAGCATACTTGACGTAGTGGGGTGAACTGCTCATGTGCATGACCTCCGGCGCTCGTCCTAGTAAAACTGGGGAGTGTTGTTACCCCATTTTATGGATGGGTAAACTGAGGCAACTCACCCAAGGCCCACACTAAAAAGTGGCACAACAGGAATCTGAATCCAAGTCTGTCAGACTCCAGGGTCTGAGTTCTTAACCATGAAGTCAGAAATCGTGGCACAAAAGACATAAGAGGCTCTTCTCAGGCAAAGTGGCTGATCAGATTGAGGATATGAGAAGCTGAAGGGGTAAAGAGGGTTGAGAAAAACAGCCGAAGTCACTAAGGGGAAAAAAAAAATGCAATGCATTGTGTTCACTGCGCTGGAAGGCAAAGCCCGGTGTGAGACACTGTCCGCTGGCCTGCCCTTATCGCTCTCCCCTGCTATTCCCTGCATCAGCTTGGCCTGCTGACCTCCACATTTCTGAAGGATGCACAAGAAATCCTTATTACTATTTTTAGCCATTGCAGTTGAGAACACTTGTGCTGAACTATCCCGGACTGACTCAGATCCATTCACAGGCTTAGGCTAGGGCTGGGTGAGTTGGAGAATCCAAAACAGAACCCCATGATCATGGTCTTCGTTTATACACTGACTTCTGACTTCGAGAGCTATCACATTCATCACATTCCTTCATATGGGAAGGTACCTGGCCACACCAGCCGGTCACGGGCTTTAGGTATTTTATCTGGATTTACACTAATCCATCAGAGCTCGCCTCCTGGCCGAGGTTACAGGTTAAACTTCTGGCAGGAAATCATAAAGTATCCCTATGACAATTGCCATTGAACTCTTGAGCTCCCTTTCCTGAGTGTGATATCCTAGCTCAACATGGAATCCATCATGCAACCTGGAGCCTTGAATACAAAGACTAAAAAAGATGCAGAAGAGTAGACTGTCATTAAATTTAGGGAAAACTGAGTAACATGAGCCAATCCTCTTGTTTATGAAGTTGTTTATCTAAGGCTCAGAAAAGTACCAGTTTCTAGGCAAAGAGGTTTATCCTCTTGGCTTTAGGCGACTGGCCCTGCATCCAAGGAGCTCACAGTCTAGTAACTGTTCTTTTATTCATCAAATGTTACTGAACACTGGCTTTCTGCCTGGCCAGTTCTGGGCAACAGTGACAACGGTGAGAAAATCTCTATCCTGTGGCATTTAGTTTCTAATAGTATGTGTGGGGAGGTAAGGAGGAGAGAACATAAGCAAGAAAAAAAATTGATAATAAAATTTCAGAAGTGCTATGAAGAAACCCGAGTTATTTGAAACAGAATCATCAGGAAAGGCCTTTCCAAGGAAGCAAATATTTGACACTTGAATGATAAGAAAGACCCAGTAAAGATAGGTGGGAAGAATGTCGTAGGTGGAGGAAAGAGCAAATTTACAGTGCCCTCCTATGGGAATGAGCCTGGCATATGTGAGGTTGACCAGAAAGCCAGTGTAGCTGGAGCGCCTTAAAGGAGGAGGGAGGGGAGCAGGGCCTATCCACTAGCATGCTGGGTGAGACACATATGTGCTTTAGCATGATGGGAAGACACGGGCAGGTGGTCTGCAGCAGGGGACAAGGTGTCCAACATTGAAAAAGAAGTCTGCCTAATCTAAGGTGAAGGGGATTAAGAGTACACTTATCAGGATGAGCCCTGAGTGATGTACAGAATTGCTGACCCACTGAATTGCACACCTGAAACTAATATAGCACTGTATGTGAACTACAGTAAACAACAATAAAAAGTCTGCCTGTTTTAAGAACAACAATGCATAAGGAGACAAAAGTAAATCAGGTAAATGGGTCAGTATGAATGCATAAACCAAAGTCTTCTTAGGATGAAATGTCCACTTACCAGCATTGAGAATGAAGACCGAAAAGCAGATGAAGGCTGTCAGATAAAATCCACCATCTAGCTCCGTAAGATATCCACCAACCATGGGGCCCAAGATGAAGCCCACGCTAGATGCTGCGTTGAATTGTCCAATTACTAGTGGCCGTTCTTTCTCTGCAACCAGATCAGAAAGCAGAGCCCTTGAAATGGAGAGGGTATGTTTAAAAATACCTGCAAGGGGATAAGAAACATGCTCTGTAACATTTTTCAGACCAAAAGAATCTTGGATGTGATCTTGCATTTCATCTCTATCATGGATGGAGTTCTGGTCTCCATTCTCTTTGAACCTCTAAGGTTTGCACTTTCATCCCGCCATGACTGGACTCCTGATCTAGCCCAACAGTCCTATTTGGCCACCTTAGTCCTGGTAGCCAAGCCCTGCATCCTCTGCTTTCCCACCTTCCACCCTGACATCCCAGGATCTCCAGTTTTCTGTTAGCCAAGTGCAATTCGTGGTGGCTTCTCTACAGAGATGCATCATTCTTTATTCATTCACTCAGTGAGTAAACATTTGCTGCATGCCTACTGTATGTCCAGCATTAACCCTGACCCTGATCCTGAGGATAACGCAAGAACAGAAATCGAGAAAGACATAAATGTACCTATCTTCATAGAGTGTACACCTACGTGTGTACACGTGTGTGAGTGTGTGCGCACGCACGCGTGTATGTAACGGTGATAACTGCTAGAGAGGAACAGAGCAGGGAAGAAGGATAGGGAGTAAGAATATAAAAACATGACGACATGGTCATCTAAACACTACCAACTGATTTTCTACTGGCAAGAGAGTGTGAACTGGTTGACCAAAGAAACCGAAAGGTGGGACATGACTTAATAAGAGATTAAAGTGTGTACAGCAGCTTTATATTCCTCATACTTCTGCTGATGTATTTGACTTGTCTGCACCCACACATCCATATGCTGACTAAACAGACTGATGGGTTCCGGTGACATATGTTGCCCGCCATGTTGGTCACCTCAGTCAGTGTTGCTGGTGGGTCGGCCTGAAGTGCTCCTAACTGTGTGATGCAACACAATGGTTTCCAGTGATTTCCTGGAAAGAAGTATCAGTCTATACATCACTCTGGTTGGGTTCCTGGGTTCTAGACCCAGTTGTGTCTAAATATTAGAGCGGGCATTTGCCTGATAACCAGCCTCTTTGGGAAGCAAACTTAGAAATCACTCTTGGGGGGCACCTGGGTGGCTCAGTGGGTTAAAGCCTCTGCCTTCGGCTCAGGTCATGATCTCAGGGTCCTGGGATTGAGCCCGAAATCGGGCTCTCTGCTCAGTGGGGACCCTGCTTCCCCCCTCTCCCTGCCTGCCTCTCTGCCTACTTGTGATCTCTCGCTCTCTGTCAAATAAATAAATAAAATCTTTAAAAAAAAAAAAGAAATCTCTCTTGAAATTAGGTAGAGAGACTCTCTCTAGATCTATTTCCTTAAATGTGAGAAAGGACCTGGCTGGAAGATGATTGCTAAGAGGCCTGATAGGAATCCTGTAATTATGTCTAAAATGATACCGACGTTGGGTTCACCTTACATACTCGGGGAAGGAGGATTGTGGTGAAGGTAACCCAGACTAGCTTCCTGTTACCTTCTAGAGGCTGGGCTAGGGGCCAGAGAGAGGAGGGGAAAACCGTGTGTCCACCTCTGGTACTTCAACCTCTGTCAGGCTCACCTTCAGGACACACGGACCGGAACCTACATGTGACATTGTACAGCACAACCCTGGCAGGGCTCCCCGGGCCTCCCTCATATTCCCGGGCCGACCGAGCGCTATAGAAGTTCGTAGCAGAAGAGAATTGTATAAATAGCTCTCCTGTTGGCTAAGAGTATGATGTATGTTAATAGAACTATCCCTACTCAGAGCAGGCTCATTTCATATTAAATAAAAACGTGGGGCGCCTGGGTGGCTCAGTTGGTTGAGCGACTGCCTTCGGCTCGGGTCATGATCCCGGAGTCCCGGGATCGAGTCCCATATCGGACTCCCGGCTCTGCGGGAAGTCTGCTTCTCCCTCTGACCTTCTCCCCTCTCATTCTCAGTCTCTCTCTCTCTAATAAATAAATAAAAAATATTAAAAAAAAAACACAAAAAAATGTTTTAGTCTTCTCTATAACTACCTATTGTATACAGCGTCAATTAATCCCCTATATTTCTTTAGAATTATGAACAGCCTTACTGCTGAATGGTGGAGTGTGTTATATTTGCACGCTGCAACCCAAACCAAGCACGTGCAATAACTTTGACTCCAGATGCACACAGAGCAGCCATCGGTTGGATTTTGTGTGGTGGGGGGCAAGTTAGGATGACCGCTCATTTTTAAAGCAAAGACCTTTGTAAGTATTTTTTGTTTTCTGAAGGCAGAAAGGCACAGCAAGAATTTTGGAGGGTGAACTCAAAAGACTTGGAGAATAAGTATGTATGGCACAGAAATGGGGTGAAAATCCCAAATAAGCAGATCATCAACCATATGTTAAAAGGACTTATTTTACACTCTGTTCCTTTGGGGCATTAGGTGGAAAGGAGCAGCTTAACTGACTGTGGGCAGAGGTCCAGGGCTGCAAACTTGTCTACCAGGGCAGCTGAATCTGTCAGTGCTCTATTGAGTCAGGGGAGAAAGAAACACTGAAACTCCAGGGTTCTAACCACTAAGAAAGGCAAAGAGAGAACAAAGAGCTTCCACAGGGGCTGCCTACCCGCCACACTAGGGCAGCATTCACGAGTGGCGGCTCAGAGAATGGACAAAATGTGTCCGTGAATGGACAGAACAAAAGCCATTTCGAAAATGTCAGAAACACTCAAGATCAGTTTGGAAACAGAAACTAACCCATGAGCCACGCCACTGTCGTCCTAGTGTCTCCCCTAACCAACAGCCAGATTTACAGGAGGCTGCAGGAAAGCTATGGTGGGAAATCTCGATTGAAGTCAGGATGCCCTATTTTATTTTATTTTATTTTATTTTATTTTATTTTATTTTATTTTATTTTATTTTATTATTTATCTATTTATTTATTTAAAAGATTTTATTTATTTGACAGAGAGGAGAGAGGTCACAAGTAGGCAGAGAGGCAGGCAGAGAGAGAGGGGGAAGCAAGGTCCTCGCTGAGCAGAGCCTGATATGAGTCTCAATCCCAGGACCCTGAGATCATGACCTGAGCCGAAGGCAGAGGCTTTAACCCACTGAGCCACCCAGGCGCCCCAGGAAGCCCAATTTTAAAACTAGAAGCTGGCGAAAGGAAAGAACAGTAACCACAGTGCTGGCCAAAGACATTTAACAATTTCTTACTGACTGATACAGAGAGATCGCTGTGAAGGAGGTCTGTGCAGTGGTATAATGATTCACACTGACAGGAGGGGCTCCAGGCCCTGTCACAAGCTTTGTGGCTCTGCTCAATGAGCAGAGCCTGACTAATACGAAGTGCTCCATCAACTGCAGTAGCCAATGTTCCAGTTATAATCGCTCTTGTCATTATTCTCTCTTGACATAAGCTCTAACCAAGAAGGGACCAACAGGGGAGCCTGGGTGGCTCAGTCGGTTAAGCGTCTGACTCTTGCTTTCAGCTCAGGTCATGATCCCAGGATTCTGGGATCGAGCCCCATAGGGGGCTCTGCGCTCAGCACAGAGTCTGCTGGAAATTATCTCCCCCTCCTTCTGCTCCTCTCACTGCTTGTACAGGCTCTCTCTCTCTCTAAAAAATAATAAATAAAATCTTTAAAAAAAAAGGGGGGGGGCGCCTGGGTGTCTCAGTGGGTTAAGGCTCTGCCTTCGGCTCGGGTCATGATCTCAGGGTCCTGGGATCGAGCCCCGAATTGGGCTCTCTGCTCAGTGGGGAGCCTGTTTCCCCCTCTCTCTCTGCCTACCTCTCTGCCTACTTGTGATCTCTCCTCTGTGTCAAATAAATAAATAAAATCTTAAAAAAAACCCAAAGCACCAACAGGTAGGATGGTCTCTATACATTTACAGACAACTGATTTATTTTGAATGAAAACACACCCAAGGGTAGGAACTTACCCACAGGGACTCTAGCCAGGGCAAAGAGGAACACATTGGTGGATGCTCCAAGAATCAGATAACCTAGGGCGCTGAACAGAATGCACACCAGCAAGGAAGACCGTCTTCCAACCACATCACTCCAGCAGCCCTGAGGAAAGCAAGGAACACAGAAAATCCTCTGACTCACTATCTTTAACCACCACTGCCACCACCACCGTGGAGATGCCCCCAATGTGATCGAGATAAGGTGCCAGATGGGAGACAACTTACCACCAGTGTGCTGGAAAAGAGCTGCAAAATGCCATAGGAGGAGCCTACAAAAAAAATCAGTAACATTAAGAAAATCAGCTGGACCCATCACGAAAATGGATCAATGCGGTAACAAATACATAGAATAATTTCTATGGGGAAACATTAGGGGGAAAACATTAGGGGGAAAAATCATTTTTAAAAAGGAGATTCCCCCCC
>CM052811.1:72955832-73003079 GCA_028533885.1 Nasua narica
GCACTGTCCCTCAGAGACAGTCTTTCTCTTGCAGTTCCTAGGTGTAGCCCACTACTTGACTCACGTTAATATACTGGCGCCGAGTCTGTCTTAGGCAGGTACTATGAATCGGAGGCATGAGGCTAGGGCCTTCACAAGTGTTCACATTCTCATTCAGTTGTAGTACTGGGCCTGGTACCACATGGTCTAGTTGCCAACTTAGGAAGAGTTTTTTGTTTGTTTGTTTGTTTGAGAAAGAAGGAGAGAAGGCACATGAGCAGGAATGGGAGGGGCAGGGAGAGAGAGAAAGAGAGAGTCTTAAGCAGTCTCCATGCTCAGTGTGGAGTCCAACATGGGGCTTCATCTCATGACCCTGAGATCAAAAACTAAGTTGAAATCAAGAGTTGGACACTTGACAGACGGAGCCAGTGCTCCAGGAGAGATGTTTTTATGAATAGACTTTCTTTTTCTTTTTTTTTTTTAAAGATTTTATTTATTTGACAGAGAGAGAGAGAGAGAGAGAGAGAGAAAGAGAGAGAGAGAGATCACAAGTAGGCAGAGAGAGAGGGGGAAGCAGGCTCCCCGCCAAGCAGAGAGCCCAACATGGCGCTTGACCCCAGGACCCTGAGATCATGACCTGAGCGGAAGGCAAAGGCTTTAACCCACCGAGCGCCCCATGAATAAATAGACTTTATTTTCAGATTGGTTTTAAGTTCCCAGGAAAAAATAAGTGGAAAGCATAGAGTTCCTATATATCCCGTGCCTCCGTACATGCACAGCTGCCCCGATTATCAATATCCTGTGCCACAGCGGTATATTTGTTATATCAGTGAACTTAAGTTGACCCATCACTGTCACAAGGTCCGTGGTTTCATTTTGTGTTGTACAGTCGGTGGGTTTGGACAAATACATAATGGCGTGTATCCACCGCTCTGGTATCCTAGAGAATAGCCTCACCACCCTGACAGTTCTGCATGCTGATTCCTCCTTCTCTCTCGGAGAAAAGTCCCTTCCTTCCTTCTTTTCCCTTCCTGCTTTTTTTTTTTTTTTTTTAGAAAAAACCTTTTGTCTCTGTCAGCTACGGAGGGTTTTCACCAATGCCCTAGTGTGACAATTGTGTTTTACTTCTCCAAGGCTTTTGTTCCAGAGAGGAGGCAGTTTAGTGGAATTTGGCAGCAGCTACTTTTCTGTGCACCCAGGCATTACTGAGATGAGAGGTGGTCAAGATTCTTGCCAGTCTGTGTAAATACCTAGTACAGTTTGTTGATGTGAATAAGTTGATGCAAATCCCTGTGTGTGGGACCTGTAGGATTTCCCATCCTAGCCACACTTGGCCTGTAGCAATTCATAAGAAATTGCTAGTTGAATATTCTTAAGAGCTTGTATGTCACTCAGTCTCATCCAGTGTAGGTTAGCAAATGCTTGGGTCCTTTTCCTTCCATATAGGCACTTGTTTTTCCCCAGAGATCCAAATTGGTTGATTATTTACCTTAGACCTCAATTCTCTCCTGGGTTCAAGGAAAGTCATTCATGTGAAGTTTGTCTAACCTTTTTGTTTGAGGAAAAGATGGACAGAAAATTCTCTCCAGTGCTCTACACTTCCAAGGTGAAAAGGGAACTTATTACTCTTTTTTAATATCACTATAATTCTTTGACAAGTGATGTTGAACTGCAATCTGCATAGAGCATCTAACTCCTGGCTTTAGTTCTGTGTTCTGGAGTAACACATTAGGATTCCACCTAAGCTTATGACCTCATTTTATCTTAATTACCTCCTAATAGGCCCTCTGTCCAAATATAGTCATAGTGGGGGTTAGGAATTGAATGTATGAATTTGGAGGGGGCCACACAAATCAGCATAATAAGAAGCCATGCCACAGAGAGATACAGAGTTGCCTCAGTTTCCTCATTGATAAAATAGGGGAAATCATAGCATTTATTGCAGTGGGTTATTGTGAAGGGAGGGTGAATAAACCCAAAGCACTTAGAAGAATGCTTAGAGCAAAGTGAGTGCTTTGTGCTGCTGGGTGCTATTTTTTTGTTACTGTTGTCATTTTTGTTATTTAGCTGTTGTGTTATTTGAGTATCCTGATATGTCCTGATTTTCAAGTGCTTACTCCATACTGCATATGTAATTAAATTAACAGAACTTAGAACTTAAAAGACTTGGCTGAAGGAAAACATGAAGAGAAGGTTGTGGAGCCCTCTATGCAGAAACTACCAGCATGTTCAGCAGTCCTGCAGATAATGGCCACTCTCTGGACAGCTTCCGACTGAATTTTCACACCAGCGTGACACTGACTGTTTTCTCTTCTTGGAGACGTGGTCGCACGAAAGTCACATGGATGTGTCTCCCCGCCTTGCACTCTGACCTGTGGACTGGATTGTCTTTCCTTTGGGGTACATAACCAGAACTGGCTTGCAGATACTGAGCCCATTTGAGCATCTCGCTTTGGGAAAGTCATCTGAGGTGGGAATTAAAAGTCCATCTTCATCTTTACTGATAAAGAAGACCCAGTGGCAAAGGTATGTAAAGAAAAGGCAACACACCCCAGAACTAAGAGTAAAAATATCTTTCTTTATGTTAAAATTCAGGTTATGGCACCCAAGATTCATGAAAAGCACTTTCACAACCAAGGGACAGGAAAGGGGAACGTTTTCATTCACAGGTTTCTGGCATGTGGAGTGTAGCGTGTACCTTCAAGAGAGAATTGCAACTGAAAAAAGGGGTGAGGGAATTAAATCAAAATAACAACCCTTTAAGATGTGTATATGTATAATAGATACCTACTGCTAAGTTACATCTGTTTGATTTCTACTTTTATGTATCAAAAAAATTCCCCTTTGGTCCCCAGTTTTGCTTCTGAAGTGTTTTATTATGTTTTGATTACAAATGAAGGCGGGCATTTTTAACAAATAAGTTTTTTACCTCTTTGAGAAGGTGATGTACTTAAGTTCACTAATTGAGTTCTTTATGAAATTTAATCCAGAGCTAGATAGTGTACTTTTTCTTTTTTTTTAGATTATTTATTTATTTGACAGAGAGAGAGAGATCACAAGCAGGCAGAGAGGCTGGCAGAGAGAGAGGGGGAAGCAGGCCTCCTGCTGAGCAGAGAGCCCGATATGGGGCTTGATCCCAGGACCCTGAGATCATGACCTGAGCCAAAGGCAGAGGGATTAACCCACTGAGCCACCCAAGTGCCCCTAGAGAATGAACTCTTTTTCAAAGTAAAGAATGTTAATGTAATATAACTCCCTTTGTGTGAGTTACTTGTGTAAGTAGCCCTCAGTTTAATGGAGGATAAACTGCCTAACTTAATGCGTTAAAGGAGCTAGTGGATCTTGCTGAAGTTGTGTTCAGTGTGAGCCACTCATCAGGGCCTTGGTACTTTGGTGGCGTGCATCTTGCTGCATCGAATACTGTGAAAATAGCAAATCGCTGCACTACAATATTTGTGTTACATAAAAATCCTGACAACTAACCATAGTGTACCATAGTATGCAAATTTTACCTGTGGCCAGCAGATGGCAGTGTTCAACCCAGTTCCGTTCAACTCCGTTAAGATTGCTGACTTGATCAGCTAAAATTTTCCTGCACACCTACCTCAGTCGCTGGTAGGTGTTAGGGATGTGGCAGTAAACAAAAACAGAACCACTAATCACCTGCGTAGAGTTTGTTTGTACTACCTGTAAGATGAGAAGGCCTTTAAATAATCTCTTAAAACTACAGGATGTGGTCTTGTTGTCATATTGGGGAGGGCAGTGGCGATGAACACATGCAAGAACCAAGAACGAGCATAAAAAACAAAATTTGAAAAGGTTAGTAGAGGGATGCCTGGGTAGCTCAGTCCATTAAGCATCCAACTCTTGATTTCTTTTTATTTATTTATTTATTTGACAGAAGAGAGAGAAAGAGAGAGAGAGAACAAGCAGGGGGAGCAGCAGGCAGAGGGAGAAACAGACTTCCCGCTGAGCAGGGAGCCCGCTGTGGGGCTTGATCCCATGACCCTGGGATCGTGACCTGACCTGAAGGCAGCTGCTTGACCAACTGAGCCACCGCCCCCCCCCCCCCCGCCCCCACCCTGCCAACTCTTGATCTCTGCTCAGGACATGATCTCAGTGTCCTGAGATTGAGCCCATCAGGCTCCACGCTGGCCATGGAGCTTGCCTAGGATTCTCTCTCTCCCTCTATCTTTGGCCCACTGCTCTCTCTGTATCTCCCCTCCCCCCCCCAAAAAAAGAAGTCAGTAGAGTCAAAGAGATAGCTGACAGTGTTTCATTGCCAGTAAAAACCTGTTTCAATAATGATCATAGGGAAGCAACTGATGTTTAGGGTCCCCATGCAGTCTATTGTCTTAATTTTAAGACTGTGAGATCAGAGCCTCTCACCTATAACCCCAGGCCAGATGTGTTTAGAAGTCAGAACTTTGGGGATTTTGGAAAAGCAATATGTTATATATTACCCAACACCCCCAATGTAATCTGGGGAAGCCCTGTAATCAAATGCATTCATACTTATGCAGTAAAATACAGGAAAATTCACGCTATGATTTATATACACCACCCCTGCCAATTAGGTCTGTTTTGGCAACAGCTTTTGGCTTTCAGAGATTTTGGAATGGCAGATAAGTACTGTGGATCTATAATAAATTATTCTATGACAAAAAAGAATCCAACCCCAAATCTCCAAAAAAACTATTCTGGTGTTCTGGAAAATGGATTGTCGGTCTATAGAAGCTTGTGAGAGTTTGATTTCTGTACAGACATACCTTGTTTTATTGCAGGACACTGTATTGTGCTTCACAGATACTGTGGGGTTTGTGTTTGTTTACAAATTGGTGCTTTGTGGCAGCCTTACATCGAGTAAATCTGCTGGTGCCATTCTTCCAACAGTATTTTCTTAGTCATGTCTTTGTGTCAGATTTTGGTAATTCTTACAGTATTTCAAAGTTTTTCATTACTATTATGCTTGAATTGCTGCAATCTCATGATAAAACTTTGGTAGATGAGGAGTTGCTTCTTATGGATGAGCAAAGAAGTAGTTTTGTGAGATGGAATCTACTCCTGGGCGAAGATGCTGTGAAGATCATTGAAATGGCAGCAAAGAATTTAGGATATGACATAAACTTAGTTGATAAAGCAATAGCTACAGTTGGAGAAGATGGACTCTAATTTTGAAAGAAGTCCTACAGTGGGTAAAATACTATCAAACAGTGTCACTTGCTACAGAGAAATCATTTGTGAGAGGAAGAATCAATCCATGTTGCAAATCTCGTTGTCTTATTTTAAGAAATTGCCTTTAGCAACTACCACCCTGATCAGTCTGTAGCCATCAACATAGAGGCAAGACTCTCCAGTCTCTAAAAAGATAATCACTCACTGAAAGGTCAGATAGTGATTCACACTTTTTAGCAATAAAATATTTTTAATTAAGGTATATCCATTGTATTTTTACACATGATGCTTTTGTACACTTATAAGACTACAATATAGTGTAAAAGAGAAGCACTCTCAGTGCTGTGAGAATATAAACTCGTGACTTTTATATGCACTAGGAAACCAAAAAGTTCATTCGACTGGCTTTGTTGTGATACTTGTTTGCTTCATTGCTGTACTCTGGAACCAAACTTATAGTGTCTCGGACATATGCCTATGTTTGTTTACACCTTTGTTCAGTACTGTTAGGTCCTGGGTATTGTCATTTTTGAATTTTTTTAAACTACAGTGAATTAGAATTAATTTCATTTTGAGGATGTTTAGTTTAATTAGATATTTTGAGAGAATTAAGACTATTGCAGTATCAGGACTGGAGATTATGACTTTGGAAAAATGAATGTTTTGCTCATTATCACTCACAAATTAAACATGACTTGGGATTTCTGCTAAGTTTCAGTGTATTTACCAATTAAAAAACACAGTTAACTAAAAAGAAAAAGACACTGGATCAAAATAATCAAAACCTTCCATTGTTTATGGTCATCAGGACTTTGATTGTCAAGTTTTATTTAACTTGTAGAAAACATGAAGGAAATTTACCACATTATCTTGGTGGTAATGTGGTGCTAATGATCTTCATTTAATCTAGGTTTTAGAAGACTGATTTTTTAAGCTCTTTTTTAATTAAAAAAAATGAAAAATATTTTTATCACAATTTCTCTGACAGAAGATTCTACAAACAAAGTTATTTCCAGGAGGTCAGAAGGATCTCCAAATGAAATTATGATAGTAGAAATGATTAAGATGAGAGGAAAACAGCAGGGATGGCCAAAGAGTTTGTGCTTTCAGAATGTAACAACAAAATCAGACCAGCTTTCTTATTAGCTGGGTGCATTGTGCCTTCTAATATCTGATTTCCACAACGTGTCTGTGTTTGTTTGCTTCATTGTTAAGTCTTTATGTTGTTCTCAAAAGTACTTGAAGCAGCTTACATAACATAAATAAAATAACAGGTTCACCAAGTATATGTTGGAGAGAAAATCAGGGTCACATAGGAAGAAAACTAAGGAAGGAAGGTGGGGGAAGGCATGGGAAGCTGGGCCATCATCTTTGTACATTTTGCCTTTGAGCTTTCCAAGTACCCAGGTAAGAAGAGAAGCACTCTCAGTGCCATTAGAATATAAGCTCATTAAAGTTAACGAGCACCGTTTATTCATTGTCGCCATTCTGGGACACAGCAAATGTCCCAGAATGTCTTAGAACATGGCATGTGATAAATATGTATTAAATGAGTAAAGACTTATAGTGTCTCTAAGATTAGAAATAACAGTATTGGGGGCGCCTGGGTGGCTCAGTGGGTTAAGGCCTCTGCCTTCGCCTCGGGTCATGGTCTCAGGGTCCTGGGATCGAGCCCCACATGGGGCTCTCTGCTCGGCATGGAGCCTGCTTCCCTCTCTCTCTCTGCCTGCCTCTCTGCCTACTTGTGATCTCTCTCTGTCAAATAAATGAATGAAATCTTTAAAAAAAAAATAACAGTATTGGTCTGTGAAAACAGAACTTCTTTTAGCATTCAGAAATTTGCTCTTGGTCTTCATAAGAAGACACTGTAGATGCAGGGACATTCTTGATAATATTTTGAAGGATAATGGGGCAAATTTTATGTGGAGATTTCATTTAGTTGTTTATATATCATTAATTTGTTCATTGAGCATACATTTCTTTTTTTTTCTTTTTTTTTTTAAGGATTTTATTTATTTATTTGACAGAGAGAGAGAGATCACAAGGAGGCAGAGAGGCAGGCAGAGAGAGAGGGGGAAGCAGGCTCCCTGCTGAGCAGAGAGAGAATACATTTCTTGATCCAAGTTTTCCCAAGACACAGGGCTTCAAAAAGTGTCTATAGGGGAGCAAGAGTGTAATTAAACAAATATAGGCAAGTGTTATAGGTTATGTAAGATAGTCTCCTTGGGGAGTGCTGCTGGTACTCAACACCTAGAAGAACATGTAGCATGTAGTAGGGACTTAGTATATATTTATTGAGTGGGTTAGTGAAGAGTTCACCAGACAGATGGAAGAAAAGAGACTTCTAATTAGAAGTGAGCAGAATAGGAAAGTATTGGGGGAAATGCTGCTGGTGGCCTAGGAAGGAAGACGGTGTGTGTGGTTGCAGGGAGTACCGGGGGCACTTGGCGAGAGGTTAGTCTGTCGGAATAAACCCGAGTCCTATCTGGAATGCTATCAGAGGGAGTTTTATTTTATATTAGGATTGTTAATTTTTTCCATCAAAAACTGATTTTCAGCTGGAGGCAGGATAGAAGAGAAACTTAATGTGTGTGATGTACCAACACATTTGACATATGTCCTCTTACCTAATACCCCAATTATCCTCTCAAGTATTATTCCTGTTTTCCATATAAGAAACTGAAGCTCAAAGATCTGAATGACTTGCCCAAGATCACTATCGATGAAAGAAAATTCTTACTCTTCTTAATTCAACGAAATTCTCATTCTAAAAGACTGGCAGTTGGGGGACAACTCAGGGAAGGGAGCTGGTACGTGCAGGTCCTGTCCTAGGGCCCAGGTTCATTGTATCTGGAGGACAAGTCCCAAGTCTCCACTCAGCCACCTTGCCTCTTTTAGTCTTTGGGGCATAGAGAATAATTGAAATTTGTAACAAAGCTATGGGGTAATGTTTAGGAACATGAAACATAGAAACACAGAACATAACCCATGAATTATTGTGAATTGCCTTTGGTGGTGAGACCGCATGTAGATATCTCTTGGCTTACCTCTGGCCATCTTCACATGAGCAAGAGCATCTTTAATTCCTACCACCAAGAACACTTTTAGATGCGAAGATCCCTGCCCAAGAGAGTGAATGCCCACAGAGAAAGCATATTTTGTGTACTGAAGACTGACTTGTAGTCAAAGTATTTAATGTGCTTAGGTTTGTGTCTACCACATGGTAGATGCTGATGAATATCAGCTTTATCATTCACCTCAGTTCACATTTTTGACAATCAAGCTCTCCCAGAGGATCGAACCTGAGACACTATACTTATGCCTGCGGCCTTGCAGATTCAGCGCGAGTATCGTAGCAACATAAATATAGATCCAGTATTCACATAAAGGATAGGCAGTGGAGATGCTTTATTATGGGATTATTATGAGTTGAGGTTGGTGCCCGAGTGTGTCTGTGTCTCTTCGTCTCCTGGCCTTTCACTAGAAAGGAGTGTGAAGGGAAAAGAGAACTTCTGCCCACATCTGTAGGGATGAGAAGAACCCAGCAGTTTTTCAGCCATCTTCCTGGTGTGTGGGTAATTGTTCAGGCTGCAGAGACAACCCGAGGAAGAGATGCTGAATAGCTGTTAGGAATATTTTAGGAATCATGCAAAATTAGAGGAATTGCAAGTGACAGGCGAACGGGCTGGTTTTTCTAAAGAAGAGAGATACTTTCTGACCCCTGGACAGTAAATTCCATTTCATTTCTCAGTAAGAGTCTGGTGGAGATTCTCAAAAAGGTGGTTTGTGAACATCTGCAGAAGAAGCACACATCCCGCCTAAAGTCCGTTCTTCCAAGTTTCACAAAGAACAGGCCATGCCAGATCAGGGCCCCTTCTTCGGGGATGGATTGCCAGTTGGGAAGCTCGGAAGGTCATGTGTTTGCATCTCAGCCAAGAGTCCTAATACAAACTGATTGTTATTTTATTTTAGTGCCTGTTGTACATCAAGCACTGTGATAAGCACTGGGGATAATGGAGCTAAAGGAGTTCAGTTTCCTGATGTCAGAAGTACTCTGTAACATCAAATTAATGTGTATAAATGAATGGGGGAAGTAATTAGATTGATTACTTAATAATTGACTTAATAAACACACATTTTTATAAGGATGCTTCTAACATTTTTGGATAAACCATAAATGTTAATGTTGTTCACTGATGGACCTAGTCCAGAAGGATGATTTTTGGTGTGTGACAAAGACCAAAACTGAGATGAATTATAAACAGTAACAAAGTCCTACACTCCTTTTTGCTTATTTTAAAAATCTAATTGTTTGTATGTCTGTATGTTTGTGAATGTGCGTGTTAAAGATTTAGTGTTAATGCATAGATCTTTACTATAAACCTTTGTGATTAAATAAAATAAAACCTTCCTGAAAAAATTCCTCCATCTCACCAAAGAACAGTGTTGTTTTCTACAACCACAGCGATACAACCACACCAATGTTGGGAGAGGGGTGGGTAGGTAGCAGGAGAATGTGTCTAGGTTGGTCAGAAGCTCATTAGTACAATCTTTATGTGCTTCATTCTGATGAATCATTTTTTCCCACTAGGACATGAACTCCTCCAGGTCAGGGGCTGTGTACTGTAACCTTAATATCTGGCAAAATGCCTGGACCCTCACAAGTTCTAAATAAACACTTCTTCAAGAGTATTTCCTACCTGAACCCACCCTCCCCCAAAACCCTTAATTTGATCTGATATTGCATTAATTATGGAATAGCATCTGTATTAGTTTCTCATGGTTGCTGTAACAAATTGATAAAAAGTTAGTGGCTTAAAACAATACAAATTTATCATTATTACAATTTCAGAGGTCAGCAATTCCCCAAATCAAGGTGTTGGGAAAGCTGTATTTCTTCCTCAGGGAAGCTTTTGGGAGAATCTGTGTTCTTTCCTCTTCCAGGAACTGGAAGCCACCCACATTACTTGGCTTGTGGCCCCTTCAAACCAGCAACTCTCTGCCCAAGAGACTCTCTACTTTCCTTTTAAAGATTCATGTGGTTAGATTGGACCTACCTGTAGCATCCAAGATATTGCCAATTAGTGTAACCTATGTGATTGTAATGTGATTACAGTTAGGACTAGGACGTGGACATTTTGGGGAGACCACTACTCTGCTTATCATAGCCTCCAAATCAGAAAAGTGGTAGTAATAAGGTGTTAGACTCTATCCAGAATATTTTACTATCTCTTACTTCAATCGAATACTTGAAAATTGTAACAAAGAACCAGAGCAGTAAGGAGATTTGGAGTCATGCCAATCTAAGCGATATTTAAAGGAATAGGAAGTTTGGCTTAGAAAAGAGAAGACCTCCATTTAGGGGTCCAGTGGCAGTTGTGGTTTGAGGAAGCACGAAATGACTGCTTCTTCAAAGTATCAGAAAATTCTGTTGCATGACAGGATTGCATACTTGTACTGTGCAATCTCAGACGACTGTAAGGATTAATCTTGGAAACTTTAGGGAAACAGCTTTTGGCAGAAATTAAGGCTGGACTGTATGAACATTAATGGTGTCCTTTAATACAGCAAGCTAGAAATGGCATGACTCAATGCCATGGGGGTCTTACAAAAGATTTGAACATTAGGATAGCTCAGGTGGACTGTCAAATTCCATTTAACCCTCACAGCCACCAATTCTGTGACCTAGAATTCCGTTCCTGACCTTTGGTCTGCCCCCCCCCACCCCCCCAGCTGTGTTTAGCTGGAACTAACCAAGGTCTTACATCCTTACTGAAGAGTCCTCTCTTCCCCTCGGTGAATCCATATTTAAGGGTCTGTCCCAGACCAAGCAGAAGAAGTGGTGAAGGAAGTTGGTAGAGCTGATGCCTCCTCGGAAGTTGCAGCAACTCATGTTATTGTTGAGAATATATATTAAAAAAAAACAAAACAGTAGCCGTAGAGATAGTACAAATTTTAAATTACACAAATATTTAAACATACTGTCTGTCATATTCAGACACGAGAAGAGAACAACTATAGAAGACAAGGCATGAAGAAAGTATCAATTCATGAGGCGTTTTGTATAAGAATCAAGTATGACACATGAGGAAGTCAGCTATTTAAAATGAAGGGAACAAAGGAAAAGGTACACTAGCTTCTTTCATCTTAATCCATAAAACAATATATTTTGAGACTTTTTTTAACCTGTCCACTTTGAAGATGGTTATTTGGAGTAACTTGTATAAGATCTGGAAGCTGTGGTAGAAAATGCTGTTTTTATGTAAATGGATATGTAACATGGAAGTATTTTTTTGTACTTTAAATAGTTTATTACTTTATTATTGATCTTTTAAGTATACATCTGAATGTCTAGTTTATAAATCTGGACTCTACTTTGTGGTACATGTTTCATTAGACTACTTGACCCACAGATTATTTTGTATCCCAGAAGTATCCAAAAGGAATTAAGAAATTAATTACAACTTCAGTTGTATTCAAGAGAACTCTTTGTGGTTTCTTATAGCTGTTATTTATGTGTCTTCAAAGAGAGTCTTAAGTGTCTTTGGCTTTGGGGTTGTAATGGTCATTTCTAGACAAAGAAGAGCTTGTTTAGACACTTAAGACGTTGGGCCAATACTGCCAATAACTTCATACCACTCCATCTTCTTTCCATTTCTGTGGATTACCCAACAGCAATAATGGTCATTCTAACCAGCTCCTGATACTCCTCTCTACAGTCAAGGGAAGGTCAGCTATTTTTTGATCCCCATGGGAGAGAGACAGCTCCTCAATCAGTATCCTAAAATAGCTGGCCATTCTCAGCTGCTGGGCTGGAGTCCCTCCAGGGGAGAGCAAAGAGAACACAAATCCACTCGCCGGGTGTAAGTGAGAAGCCACCACAACATGAGCTAGGAGAGGCTTCTCAAGAAGATCCTGCTTACTCAAAAAATCTTTCTTCTTCTTCTTTTTCTTTCTTTTTTTTTTTAATTGAGAAGCTAGGTGTCTGCCATTTTTAAATTTATTTAAAGGGAAACCAGTGACTTGAAAATGAGACTAAATATTGCCATCTTCTTTGGGGCTCTCTTTGGTGCTTTGGGGGTTTTACTCTTTTTGGTGGCTTTTGGATCGGATTATTGGCTTCTTGCAACTGAAGTGGGGAAGTGTTCAGGTGAACAGAATGTGCGTTTCTTCTTCCAAATACTGATGTACTCGGTAGGGATGAGGATAGCCTTCCTCTTGAAATCAGAGAATAGTAGTGGAGTGCCTATTTCTTCACAAAAGAGATAGGTAGAAAGCTATTGACCATTATTATTTGGGATAAAATACATTGCTTTAACATTTTCCTGGATGTGATAAGTTATGTACTTTGTGTTGACGACAAGTTACTTCATTTGTGTTCTGTGTAGATAGAGAACGTCACTTTCCACCATGAAGGATTCTTCTGGAGATGTTGGTTTAATGGGATTGTGGAAGAGAATGATTCCAGTATCTGGAAGTTCTGGTACAGTAAGTGCAATTTAGCTTTATTTTCCCCCTTCTCATTAAAATAAGAATGAACGGCTTCTTATTTAGTACAGATCATTTACATATAGGATTGGATTCTTAACTATAGAATCTTGATAGGACATCTTCAAAAGACTCCTGAAGTGGTTCTTTTTCAGTAGGTAGAATGGCTACGCGAATAATTATTTTATTTTCGAACCTAAAGTAGGAGTCTGAGTGTTTATGGCAAAACTGAATTATATGCTGTTTCCTTGCTCTGATTTAAAATACCCTGACTCTAACAACAACAACAAAAAAGCAAAACCCTTTGAGATTACCTATAGTATTTTTCTCAAGTGTCTATTATTGCTGTGTTGCAAATAATTTTTTTTTTTTGGCTATCCCTCGAAACCTCAAATTTAAAAATTTTGAAATAGAGATGTGTTATTTTATATTCGTGACTTTAAAGTTAAAAAAAATCTTTTTTAATAATGAAACTTAATTATGAGCCGCAGTGGATGAAAGCTCACTCTGGGCTTTAACCAAGTTTGTGGGCAATATGAAGAAATGCCTGGCTTTTGATGTTTGCATTCTCTCATAGGGACTTGAAAGTTCTCTTTTGAAGTAGAATAGCCTCTTAAAAATATGATACATTCTTTTCACTGTATTTCCTATATTATGTTAATCTTTGAAAATAAATTCATTGAAAATAACTAGCTTTTATCTTATTGCATTCAACAATAAAAGAATTGCTTATTTCCCTAACGGTTATTATAGGCTGAAATTATTAGTCTTCTTATGATATACTCCTGTGATTTATCAAAATATGGTATATACTCCTGTGATTTATCAAAATATGGCATTTACATTTATAATAAAGAATGTATAATAAAAATATGAGCCCTTGTAAGACAAGCAAGCTGACAGCAAGTTGGCATGTGGAAAAGGAACCAAGTAATAACGAAATGGAATTTTGCAAGGAATAGTTGACAGGCTTTCTTATAAACATTTTGAGGAAGAGAAAAAGCATCTGCCAATGGAAAGTATCACCGATAGAATAAGTCATACTATGCAAGAGGAAGACTTTGCCAAGGACTTAGAGAAAGGAAGAATTACACTCTTTCTTAAAGAGTACACAGTGGAATTTTCAAGTTTTCAAACAACATAAAAGTTTTTTCTTATATTTTCTCCAAATACTAAAAATTCATTTGAATTATTAACTTGTATGACCTTGTCATTTCCATCTTTTTCCTAAAAATAGAATATAGAATACTTTTTATGTTAATCGGAACTGATCAAGGTTTAATCTAAGTTTACTAGATTTTTAAAACAATTACTTTTTGAATACTTAGTATGCACTAAACATCAAGTTAGGAACTACAGAATATGTGTGTGAAAATAAATGAAGTGTAGTGTCTTTAATTTTAAAGTGATATTAGGGACATTCTCTGCACTGAACTATGTCATGAACTAGATGTTTTGGCTGAATCTACTTTCCAGGTCCCCTGAGCTGCTTGATGTGAATTTTCCCCCTGTCATTCAACAGTTCTCTGAACTCGTTGATCTAACCTGCAGTTTGTTTAGCCTGTGTGCCCCAGATCCCACATTTCTCTTCTGTTACGAACAAGTCTTCACTCATTTTCTCAATAACAGCTACCTTTGTTTTGTCTCCTTTCTAGCCAATCAGCCAGCATCTAAGAACTGCGCACATGCTTACCTGTCACCATATCCCTTTATGAGGGGCGAGCACAACTCAACCTCCTATGATTCTGCTATTAGTAAGTACCTCTGTCGATAGAATGCCTCTGAGAGGTTTTTTTGGGAAAAAAAAAAAAAAAGAAATTTAACATATATCATTTCAACATGTTCTCTAGTGTCAATCTGTTACATGTAAAATAATTGGAGGCCTTTTTAATATATCATTTATAATTCTGATTGAATATAACTTAGGTTTAAAAGTAAAGCCATTATAGGGGCGCCTGGGTGGCTCAGTCAGTTAAGTGTCTGCATTCAGCTCAGGCCATGATCCCAGGGTCCTGGGTTCGAGTCCCATATCAGACTCCTTGCTCAGTGGGGAGCCTGCTTCTCTCTCTCCCTTTGCCTACCACTCTCCATGCTTATGCTGTCTCTCTTTCCCTGCCAAATAAATAAATAAAAATATATAAATAAAAGTAAAGCCATTGTAATGTACTTGCTACTTATAAAGATATTTTTAAAGTGTGTTTTCTGATGTGGAAATAATGACGTTACTAGGAAGAACTGCTTCTTATGTGTTTAACTGACCTAAAACTAGTCTTACAACAAAAAGTAATAATAATATACACCCTACTTTTACAACATTTTTTTTGCAGTTGTTGCACGTACAAATATGATTATGTTACCGTTTTCCTGTAAAATGACTGAACATTCTTATATGTGATAACTCAGAGAAGAACACTCAGATATCATTCACTGAGAGTCATGATTACCTAGTTTCTTTTGTCTTTTCACAGTACTTGTCCTATAGAAAGTACACAAACTTAGTTTGTACAGAAAATACATAATATATACTTAAATCTAGTTTTATAGAAAGTACTTAAGCTCAATAGGTCAGCTTTATTCTTAGCTGGTTTCATGAAGTTTTAAATAAAGGGTATTTATCATAATCTTAAACTAAGAATTGGTTCAGAATTTACCAATGTCATAAACAGGAACAAAAATATTTGGTTTTTTAAAGGTAATAAGTAATATATTTAATGTTCTGGATAAACCTGTATTAGTCAGTATTCTCCAGAGAACCCGTAGGAGGTATACAGGTAGGAGTGGAGGTTGGGGAGTAAGAATGATTGATTGATGGATTGGTGAAGAGATTTTAAGGAATTGGCTTATGCCATTGTGGAGGCTGGCAAGTCTACAGTCTGTAGGGCAAGCCTGCAGACTGGATAGGAGTTGCCAGTGGAGTCTTGACTCTGAAGGCTGGAAACTCAGGTAGAATGTCTTCTTTAGGAAACTTCAACCTTTATTCTTAATGCCTTCAGCTGATTGGATCAGGCCCACCCCCATTATGGGTAGTTTAACCGAATTAACGCGTAAGATTAACCATCACAAATCTTAACAAATCTTTACGGCAGGCATCATTTTTTAAATCTTTCTGTAAAAATGTGTATTTCTATATCTTATAATTTTAAGTTCACCAAAGGATATAGCATCTACTTAGATCCCATGATTAACATGACATTTTATGTAGTGGACGTGGGGTCTGGATAGGAAAAGAGGTGCGCTGACACACAGCCATACCTGTCCATCAGAGTTGCTTGTGCTTAAAATGACTGTGGTTTTGGGCTTTGAGAACATGCTGTGTGGATGCTCTTTCTCATTGAAAACTGCACAAGGCAGTTCCCATTTGTCAAAGCCCTTTGCATCCTGTGTGACATGGACCCTCTCACTGACAAGAGATGGTGTAACAAAGAGTAGGAGAAGCCATTTTGTATTACAAAAAATTGCCAAAAAGTATTCCCCTGATATTCTTATTCTTGTAAGATGGACTAAGAAGTGGTACAAGGTTGACTTTCCACAACATTAGGTATTTGCATAGATATTAGGATTTTTGTTGATACCCATATGTTCAAGTCCTGTGATGAGATATGTATTGTGGACAACTTTTATTTTATTTATTTTATTTTATTTTATTTTATTATTATTTTTTTGGGCGACATATATTTTAAAATGACTCTGCATATTTGAGAAGTCTGCACCTTAAGGAAATAGAAGAGAACTTGAAAAACAAGGTGACATGATCTAAACATAATAATTATGATGGAGATGGATAGTAAGTGCATGTCACAAAAATTATACTGCAATTATGCTTAGAATTATTATGTAGCACTGCATATAATTACTGTGTCATTTTTTGGATCTGATGACAAAACCATATTCCAATTTTATTTTTTTTGTTTTGAATGATCAGACTCCTCTTTGGCTCACATATTGTAACTCCCTATTCACTTTAAGCAACTTTATCAAACACTTGAGCAAAAATAACTGGAATGGGAAGAAGTACGTCCTACAACCAAAATAACATATACATATTTCATTTACCTTTGTAATAATGTACAATGATATCTGACATTATATTTGGGTGATTTTTTTTTTTTCTGGTTTTCTTTATCCAAGGGCTGTAGATATCATTAGAAGGGTTTTACCTGATTGAAAGTGCATGTTTCCTAGGTAGTGAGGCCATCTAGTCTTTACTAGACTCCATGGCCACTCTTTGGCTTCATGTAGCCTTATAATGATCAGGCATTATACATTTGCTGATTTATCTTGGCTAAATTTAAAGTATTGTTTGTAAAATCTGATGCATTCCAGCCTGGCAAATAATTGGTAAAATGGCTCTGTATTCTGAGTTTTTGCACCTGCAGTTAGCCAGTATTGAAGTCAGTGAAAATAATAGGGTGGGATCTAATTTTTCTGGAAAGACTTTTGCAATCATTGGATGCTACTGATGAAATTATTCTGTTCCATAATATGGAGACTGAGATTCAGAGAAATCACGTGATTCTGTTTAATGCAAAGGCCCAAGTCTCTGGATTTTGTTTATTGATAATCATATAAACTAAGTGAATGAAAAGACAAATTTTAATGTTTGCCATTAAATCTTCTTAAGTATAAATCTTTTCATTGGATCTCAGCAAAAGAACAATTTTAACGTTATGTTGGCCTTTTCTACTTTTCTATCTGATCCTGATGAGGTCTAATTCAGTGTTTCCTTTATTTATCTTTGCCTCAAATACATATTCTAAAATTTGGTTATGCTCAAGCCTAGTTATTTGAATGGTTGCCCAAGCCTAAAGAGGTTGTTAAAGTAGGGTTGTGTACTTCAAAGTCCTTTAAACAATTCCATTACCTTTTGATATCTGTCAGAATTTAGATTTTGTAGTTTGTTTCATGATTAAAATTAATCACATTTCGTTTATTCAGTATCATTTGGTAATGATGTACAGAACATAGATTCATTTTCTAGGTAATTGAGCCTCTGAGTGAATTAATCATTTTGTTGTTGTCCCCACAGCCTTTGGCCACACCTACATCAAAGTGCTCATTATAAACAACTGCAGTTGTTTTATCTTAGTTTCTTTATTATTTGTTGGAACTCCCTAAAGGCACAGAATGTATCCTACTCATATTTATATCCCAGAACGCAGGATAGTGCATGGTACTTAGTAAATGCCTATGTATCTCTATGGAATGACTTAGTATAAAAGCTGCTTTGTTTTCTTCTTAAGCAGAATATATTGAACATAATTTCTCTTTTTCTTGGTGAGTTGGAACAAATACACACACCATGACCTTCCTTGAGTTTCTCAGAATCAGTGTTTGCCCTCATGTGTCAGGGCCTTTGTATGTGGTGTCTATCCTCTCCAAAAGCTCTTTCTTTCTTCCCTGCCCCTCCTCCCTTTGTTTCTCTAACAAATAGGCTCATCCTCCAAGCTAGTACATACTTCAGTTTTCTAAGAAAGTCTTCCTTGCCAGCTCTCTGCGCCACTAGTACATGGGCTAGACCAGGTTCTCCTCTCTCAAGACCATTATTTATTTATTTATTTTTGAGTAGGCTCCATGCCCAATGTGGGTCTAGAACTCACAACCCTGAGATCAAGAGTTGTATGCTCTACTGACTGAGCCATACTTTTATTTGACTATCCATAGCACAGATTTTGTTTACTTGTGTAATTATTTTGTTCATCTCTTTCCTTCCCAGTTTAACTCTAAGCTCCAATGCAGTGACATCTTGTGTTTGGCTCACTGGTGTACCCACTATAGACTGAGTGCTGAATGAATATTTTGGGAGAGTCTCGTTGCTACCCTATACTGTGGTATTAATACCGATGTCCTAAGGAACTGTTGGTGTGTGTAGGAATTTTTCAAATCTTTACTAACTAGACTTAGATTACTCTTAAATTGTTTTTCATACTTTCTAAAATAATTTTTAGGTCTTCAACACTGCTTTCACATGTCAGCTGTCCTTTGCTTTTATCGTCAACGTTTATTTTGTATTCTTTTCTGGTCTTCTCTTTCTTCACCCTTATACAAAATTATAGGGTAAAGTGGATCGTAGAAAACTAGAACAGGAAGGAGGCAGGTAGCAAGATATTAGTCAGCCATGTATTAGGTTGTAAGTGACACAAAACTAATGAGCTAAAAAAGGCACAGTTGCCACCATGCTCTTCCATCTTTAGAAGAGCAGGGTGTCCCTGGAATTCTCCATTAGATTTCTGCCAATGCTCTAGGCATCAGGACAGTGTCATATGGCCTCTGTAGGGTGGGACCTAGAGTTGCTGGCTCTCTAGTCAGAGGAGGAGAAGGGAGAAGGGCTGGGAGCAAGTGTTGATCCCTTAAAGGATCAACGTGTCCTCAGGGCTTGAATGAGGGCAGGGCAGCAAGGATGGAAAGGAAATAATGGATATAGGTTTATTTATTAAAGAGTTAATGTGTAGGGATGCCTGGGTGGCTAAGTTGTTTAAGTGTCTTCCTTCGGCTCACGTCATGATCCCAGGGTCCTAGGATGGAGCCCCGCTCTCTGCTCAGCAGAGAGCCTGATTCTCCCTCTCCCTCTGCTGCCACTCTTTCTGCTTGTGCTCTTTCTCCTTGTCAAATAAATAAATAAATAAAATCTTAAAAAAAAAAAAAAGTTAATGTGTAAAACTTGGTAGCCAAACAAAACAAAGCTGGAGGAATCTAGGATGATGAAGAAATTCCCTTTTGAAGAAGGCATAATTCTTCATAATTTAAACAATGTGCAATAAAGGGTAAGATAGTCACCTCTATCCCAATGATAAATACTATTTTAGGGTATTTCTTGCCCATCCTTTTATATACATATTGTACAAAGTTTTAGTTATTATAAACATGTAACTTTATTAAGTTAGCAAGTATTTCTCCCCGTTTTTACCTAATGATTTCTTAACTTTTAAATATGTCAGTTGCCACCTCCACATTAAAACTAATTTTATGAAGAAAATAACAGCTTAAAATTTTTTTAAAAATAAAAATGATTTTCTGCGTGTAACACGTTTCATAACTTGTATCAAGTCTTTGGATTATATTCACAGAAGTGTGAATGGTGAATCAGAAGGTAGGAATAGGTTTTCTTTGTTTTGTTGGTATCATGCCATTGTGCCACATTGCTTGCCAACTAGTACTGAACTGTGAATGACTTCAAGCCAAGAACATTTGATAAGGAGGCAGAAATATGAGCAGTAGGGGGAGGGGGTCACATCTGAAAGTGGAGGATGGGGATTTGGTTTGGATTTCAACATTTTAAAGTTGGTTTGATGGCAAAACACCATTGCAAAATAATTCGGCACATAGCTTGGTGTGTAGAACTGACTTCCCTGAAAGACCTTAATTAGAACAGCAGATACTGATGAAGAATTACAGAGGTAGTTTTTGATATCAGATATAATCTTTAAGAAAAAGGTCATAGAAAAAGGAGATGGCAAAACATCAATTATGCTTAGGGGGAGAATGAAAGAAGCAAAGACCATCCACAAAGGAGAAAGAAAAAGAAGCCTTGAGAAGCAAGCTGATGAGCAGGCTGTCAGGCCTATCACAGGGTTCAGTGGTGGAGAGATTCTTGGGAAGGAGTTGGTAGCCCTCGGTGAGTGGGGATGAGAGGGGCACGAAGGAATTGGGTAAGGTGGGGTAGAGTTCTGGTGACCACTGATAGCTGCCCCCACCGAGACTCAGCTCTTTCTAAACCTAAACCCACAAGCCCTACCTGTTTGCCCTGAGACTCGTAGGGTTGCTGCTCTGTATCCCACTCCTGCTTACTGCCTGTTCCCTTGGATTGGACCTGAGGGCCCCGCCCTCTTTCCTGGCAGTGCCCTTCCTCCCCCAGGGAACAATTCCATTTTCCTGCACATTCTGTCACCGGACAATAGCCCTACCTCTCTTTCTCCTTTTCTGGGAGGAAAGGTCAGAAAGCAGAGATGTTCATAATGGGGGCAGAGCAACAAAATGATGGGGGCGTGAACCGTCATACAGAATATTTAGGGAATGGGCAGTGAGGAAGTTGAGACCTTTGGGATTAGCCAGCACTTGGACTTGGAGTCCACAAGAGCACAGGGTTTACAGAGAATACAAACTCCTTATAAAATCAAGCACACACACACACACACACACACACACACACACACACACCCCATCTTGCTTTATTATACAAGGCAAAATAAAAACAAATACCCTTATATCTGACAATTTTAAACAGCACAGAAACGAATTGATATTTGAATCTAAAATTAATGAAAATACTGAAATAACTAAGAAGATATATCAACATGTCCTAGGTGTCTAATTTCATTGGGATGACCTCCTGCTTCCTGATCAATAATGCTGGTGTAGCTGGGTCTTATTTCCCAATTTTCTCATGTTGAAATATGGTGAATCTGGCATTGTCATAAATTTACCAAACTTCCTTCTGTTCTGCTTTCGTTATATAGGAAAAAACCTACACTGCAAAATGTGATAGAAAATACAGTTCCTTTTTTTTTTTTTTTTTTTGTCATAAATGTCAAGTACCGAGATATTGAGAGATACCTTAACATCCACTCAATGTCCTACTATTCATTCAGACGTTTGGGACTACCCAGCTGTGGCCACAGAAACAGTGTGATATTACAGGGTGCCCGCAGTTCCCAATTTCTGGCTAACTTTTTATCTGTGACCCAGGGAAGGCTCCACTGCATTCAGTTTGAAGGGCGCTCACAGGGTGGCTCACCCAGCCTTCCAAAACTGCAGCTCATGAGGGTATAGTTGGCTTTCCAGTTCCAGGGCCCAATATCAAAGCCGTAATTAAAAGTCACTTTTTCAGAGGGTGTTATTTCGTGTTCCCTACAATTTATTCATGTACATCTAAGGATTGATTGGCAGCTTATGTAACATCACTGCACTAATGGGGGAGATTACCTTCTGTAAACAAGACTATGCGTATGGCTTGGCTTCCCTTCGCAGAGGACAGGCTCCAGCCTCTACAGAGGCTTCTGGTGATATCTATTAAAATGTCAGCCACCCTTAGCAGTAGAAATCTCCTCCAATCATAGAGAACCTCTTGGTGCCAGGCTATCTCAGCCTTAGCAATACTGACATTTGGGGCCAGATAATTCTTTGTTGTGGAACTGTCTTGTGCATTGGAGGATGTTTAGCAGCACCCCTGGCCTCTACCCACTAGATGCCAGAAGCACCCCTCAGTTGTACAAGTCAAAAATGTCTCTTAATGTAGCCAAGTGTTCTAGGGTGGGTACAAAATCACCTCTGATGAGAACTACTGGGACACTCTAGATATTCATTGGTAACGCTTCTGAGGACCCAAGCTCTTCTTCAGAATTATACTCCTACTGTGTACGTTCTGTGCCCACCTCCAAGGCTCCGAGGCTCAAAAGCATATAAATAATGGTTAGTTTCCTTCTTCCATGCTATTAGAATATGCAGACCAAAAAAAAAAAAAAAAAGGAGCAAGGAGCTAATCTGGGTCTCTCTCACCTTTAAATATTACTGCTTTTGCTCCAAGCTGTGGATCTTTTCTTAGGAAAGAGATTTGCTCAATCCAATGGAGAAAAAAGGTCAAAGAACGACTGTATCCTGGACACTGTTCTGGGTGCTTTAGCGTCAGCCCTAAATTCTTGCCCTTGTGAAGCTTTCATTATGGGGGGAGACGGATGGTAGACAAAATAAGTCAGGCAGGTACTTGGAGGGAAATAAAAAGGGGTAGTGTGTGTGTTAAATAAGGTGACCAGAGAGGTGATACCTGCTTTGAGTTGGCCAGTCCTGATTTAATGGGGCTCTGTCATCTAGCTAACTTGTCGTGGTTCCTTGATCCCTCTTTTGAGGACTAGATGGACGCTGTACGGAGAGTACTTAGCACAAGGGCTGGCTTGTGGTAAGGGTTCTATGGGAGTAACAAGCTGACCTTCCGACCAGTGTGTCTGTGTTCCTTCTCTGGCGCCAGGGCTTCCTGGCCCTGGCTTCTTTATCTCCACAAAGCTCACTGTACTTGTTGGTAGAGGGGAGATTAGTATAGTATTAACTCCCACCATTGTTAAAATGAGGAGAGATGATAATACAAATGCTTAGCAGAGTAGTTGCCATGTAGCTGGTATTCAATGTCAGCTATTTTTATGGAAATATACCAATTTAGAGCACTGGAAATAAGTCCTCCTGAGGGCAGGTGAATTCATCATAGCTTCCCTAGTGAAATGCTTCCTGCTCTTTGAACTGTGTATGTGTGTGTGTGTATGTGTGTGCAGTCACATCAAGCACTTGGTAGAGTTTCTGGCAAAGAATAAGGACTTCAAAACTAGTGTTCATTATCAGATCACCATCATAAGTTATAAAACTTAAATGTGTAGAGTTCAAAATATTCTTTTATTATTTTTTATGTATGCAATATCTACAGTGATATCCCCTGTTTCATTCTTGATATTGGCAATTCGTGTCTTACTTTTATTTTGTCAGATTGCTAGAAGATTGTTAATTTTGTTGAACTTTTCGAAGATGCTGCTTTTTTTTCATTGTTCTTTTTTCCTATTGGTTTTCTGTTTTAAATTTCATTGACCTATGCCCTTTCTTATTTCCTTCTTTTTGATTGCTTTAGATTTGGCTTGCTGTTTTTTATACTTTCTTGAGGTGAAAGATTATTATTATTTTATCCTCTTTTCTAATATAAGCATTTATGGGTATAGATTTCATACTCAGCACGGCTTTTGCTGTCTCACACACACTTTTTTTTTTAAGATTTTTTTTTTAAAGATTTTTTTAAAAAATTTTATTTGTTTGGCAGAGAGAGATCACAAGCAGGCAGAGAGGCAGGCAGAGAAGGGGGGGAAGCAGGCTCCCCACTGAGCAGAGAGCCTGATGCGGGCCTTGATCCCAGGACCCCAAGATCATGACCTGAGCCGAAGGCAGAGGCTTTAACCCACTGAGCCACCCAGGCGCCCACCCCCTCTTTTTTTTTTTTTTTAAGATTTATCTATTCATTTGAGAGAGAGAGAGAACTGGGGAGAGGAGCAGAGGGAGAAGGAGAGAGAAACTTAAGCACACTTATCACTGAGCTTGGAGCTTCATATGGGGCTTGATCTCACCATCCTGAGATTATGATCTGAGCAGAAACCAAGAGTTGGATGCTTAACAGACTGTACCACCCAGGTGCCTGGCTTCCCACACTTTTGATACGTTTTATTTTTATTTTCATTCAACTCAGTTGGTTGTTTAATTTCCCTTGAGACTGATTGTTTGACTCATAGATTATTTAGAAGTGTATTGTTTAGTTTCTGAGAGTTTGAAGATTTTCTTTCAATCTTCCTGTTATTAATTAATATTTACTTTGATTCCCTTGTGATCAAAGACCATACTCTGTACAATTTAAATTCTTTTAAATTTAATAAGGTTGGTTTTGTGACCTAGGATACGGTCTATTTTTCTGTGTATGCCATGACATTTGCAAAAAAGTACTGTTGTTGAATGGAATGTGCTGTGAATGTCAGTTAGAGGCTATTGGTTGATGGCATTGTTGAGTTCTTCTGTATTCTGGCTGGTTTCCTTTCTAGCTGTTCTGATAATTGGTGAGAGAGGAGATAGAAGTCCCCAGCTATAATTGTGGGTTTATCTGCTTCTCTTTTCATGTCTATCAGTTTTTGCTTCACATATTTTCCTGCTTCTTGTCAGATGCATGCACATTCATGTTGCTACATCTGGTTGGTAGAATCATCCTTTTATCATTATTTAATATTGCCAGTAATTTTCCTTATTCTAAAATCTATTTTATCTAATATTAATATAGCGACTCCTTCATTCTTTGAATTGATATTTATGTGGTATATATTTTTTCATTTTTTATTTTCAATATTTCTAAATTATTATATTTGAAGTAAGTTACAGACAACATTTGGTTAGAAGATATTTTTTTATCAAGTCTGCTAAGCTATCTCCTTTCTCTATGAAGACAATTTTTTAGAGCAATTTTAGATTCATAGCAAAATTGAGAGAAGGTATCTCTACTTTTCATATACCCAATATTCCAACACATGCAGGCCATCCCTATTATCAACATCCCCCACCAGAGTGGTACATTTGTTACAACTGATGAAATTACACTGACACCTCATAATTACCTAATGTTCATAACGTACCTTAGGGCTTACTCTTGAGTTGTATATGCTATGAATATAGACAAATGTATGATGACACATATTGTATCCATTATTACATTATCATATAACATAATTTCACTACCCTAAAAATCCTCTGTGCTGGGACACCTGAGTGGCTCAGTTGGTTAAGTATCTGTGTTTGGCTCAGGTCATAATCTCAGGGTCCTTGGATCGGGGTCCCTGCTCAGCAGGGGGTCTGCTTCTCCCTCTGTCCCTTTTTTTTTTTAAGATTTTTATTTATTTATTTGACAGAGAGAGATCACAAATAGGCAGAGTGGCAGGCAGAGAGAGAGAGGGGGGAAGCAGGCTCCCCGCTGAGCAGAGAGCCCGACGCGGGGCTCGATCCCAGGACCCTAAGATCATGACCCGAGCCAAAGGCAAGAGGCTTTAACCCACTGAGCCACCCAGGGACCCCTCTCCCTGTCTCTTGCCCCCTCTCCAACTTGCTCTCTCTCTCTCAAATAAGTAAATAAAACCTTTAAAAAAATCCTCTGTGTTGTACCTATTCACCTCTGCTCCACTCCAACATTTGGCAACCACTGATCTGTATACTGTCTTCATAGTTTTACGTTTTCTAGAATGTCATATTGTGGGAATCATACAGCATGCTGCCTTTTCAGATTGGTTTCTTTCACTTAGTAATATGCGTTTAAATTTTTTCCATGTCTTTTCATGGCCTGGTAGTTCATTTCTTGTCACCACTGAATAATATTCCATTGGCTGGTTGTAACACAGCTTATTTGTCCATTTACCTATTGAAGGACAATTTGGTTGCTTCCAAGTTTGGGCCATTATGAATAAAGCTGCTATAATCATCTCCATGCAGGTTTTTACATGGACACAACTTTTCAGATCCTTTGGGTAAATACCAAGGAGGATGATTGCTGAATAGAATGGCAAGAGTTTCTTTCATTTTTATAAAATGCTACTAAACCCTCCTGCGCAGTAGCTGAACCATTTTACATTCTCACTAGTGTCGAGATTTCTTACTGCTCTAATTCTCTAGAATTTAATCTTGTCAATGTTCTGGACTTTGGCCATTTTAATAGGTGTATAGTGGTATCTCTGCTTCAATTTGCATTTCCCTGATCCCATATAATGTGTTGCATCTTTTCATAAGTTTATTTGCCATATTTATATCTTCTTTGTTTCTGTTAAGGTCTTTGTCTACTTTTTAATTGGATTTTTTTGGTCCTCTTTATTTTTAAGAGTTCTTTGCATATTTTGAATCACAGTCTTTCATTGGATATGTCTTTTGTAGATATTTTCTCCCTCTCTGTGACTTGTCTTCTCATTTCCTTAACATTGTCCTTCGTGAAGGAATTTTTAATTTTAATGAAGTTGAATTTATCAATTATTTGGTTATGCCTTTGTGTTGTATCTAAAGTCATTGCCATACCCAAGGGCATCTTGGTATGGTAAAAATATAGGTTTTCTCCTATATTATCTTCCAGGGGTTTTATAGTTTTAGTGTTTTACTTTTAGGTCTATGATCCATTTCGAGTTAATTTTCATGAAGGGTGTAGGTTCTGTATCTGTATTCAATTTATTGTATACAGGTGACCAGTTGTTCCAGTATCATTTTCCTTGCTCCATTTTATAGTCTTTGTTCCTTGGTCAAAGATCAATTGACTATATTTATATGCATCTGTTTCTGGGCTGTTTATTATGTTCCATTGATCTTTATATGTCAGTTATTTTGTCAGTACCACACTGTCTTGGTTACTGTAGCTTCATAGTAAGTCTTGAGGTCAGATAGTGTCAGTTCTCCAACCTTGTTGCTCTGCTTCGATATTGCTCTGGCTATTCTGGGTCTTTCGCCTCTCTCTATGTACTTTAGAATCAGTTTGTTGATGCTACTGAATAATCTGCTAGAATTTTTATTGGGATTGCATAGAATCTATAGATAAAGTTAGGAAGAAGTGACGTCTTGACTATACTGAGTCTTGTTACCAATGAACACGGAGCATCCATCCATTTATTTAGACCTTTGATTTTGTTCATCAGCATTTTTTAGTTTTCCTCATATAGATCTTGTACGTATTTTGTTCAATTTATACCTAACTATTTAATTTTAGGGGTGTTAACGTAAATGGTATTTTGGTTTTAATTTCAAATTTTATTTATTCATTGCTGGTATATAAGAAATCAATTGACTTTGTGTACCAATCTACTACAGCCTTGCTATTATAGTACCAGAGGTACTCTTTAAAAATTCTTTTAGATTTTCCATGTAGATGATCATGTTATCAATGAACAAAGATAGTTTTCTTTCTTCCTTCCCAATCTATATATTTATTTTTTTTCTCATCTCATTGCATTAGCAGGGACTTCCAGTGTGATGTTGGAAAGGAGTGGTGAGAGGGGACATTCCTGAGTATTAGTGGAATAGCTTCAAATTTCTCAGTAGTAAGCATAATATTAGCTGTAGGATTTTTGTAGATACGCATTATCAATTTGAGAAATTTCCCTTCTATTCCTAGTTCTCTCTTTTTTAAAAAAAAAATATTATCTATTCTTAAGAGAGAGAGAGAGCATAAGCAGGGGGAGGGGGGGGCAGAGAGAGAAGCAGACTCCCCGCCGAGCAGGGAGCCCGATGTGGGACTCAATCCCAGGACCCCGGGATCATGACCTGAGCTGAAGGCAGTTGCTTAACTGACTGCCTCATCCAGGTGCCCTATTCCTAATTTCTTAAGAGTTTTTTTTTTTTTTTGATCATGAATTGGTATTGGATTTTGTCAGTTGCTTTTTCTGCACCTATTGATATGATCATATAATTTTTTTACTTTATTAGCTTGCTGATGTGATGGATTTTATTAATTGATTTTTTAAATGTTGAATCAGCCTTACATATCTAGGATAAATCCCACTGGATCATGGTGGGATAATTCTTTATGCACATTGTTGTATTCAGTTAGCTAAAATATTATTGATGATTTTTGCATCTGTGTTCCTAAAGATATTGGTCTTTAGTTTTGGGTGTTAGGATAATGTTGGCCTCCTAGAATGATTTTGGAAGTATTACCTCTCTTTCCATCCTCTGAGATATTGTAGAGAATTGATAGAATTTTTCCGTAAATATTTGGTAGAATTCTCCAGCTAATCCATCTGAGCTTGGTGCTTTCTGTTTAGGAAGATTATTAATTGTTAATTCCATTTGTTTAATAGATATTGGACTTCATTATTTGAGTTTTGGCAGATTTTGTCTTTCAAGGAATTAGTCCATTTCATCAACATTATCAAATTTGTAGGCATGGAATATTTCATAGTATTCCTTTGTTATCCCATTTTTTGGCTGCTTATTGATTTTTTTATTGCAATATATGTGACATAAAATATTATATTAATTTCAGGTGTACAACTTAGTGATTCCACATTATGAAGTGATCACCATGATAAATCTAGCCATCTTTTATTGCCTTTTTAATATCCATGCAAAAATGCAGTAATGTTCCCTCTTTCATTTCTGATATTAGTAATTGTGTATCCTCTCTTTTTTTTTTTTCTTAGATAGCTTGGCTAGAGACTTATCAATTTTGATGATCATTTCAAAGACAATCTTTTGGTTTTGTTGATTTTCTCTATTGATTTTCTGTTTTCAGATTCATTGATTTTTATTCTAATTCATATTATTTCTTTGCTTCTGCTTACTTTCACTTTAATTCACTCAACTTTTTTGTAGTTTCTTAAGGTTTAAACTCAGGTAATTGATATTAGATATTTCTTCTTTTCTAATATATGCATTTAGTACTATAAATTTCGCATTAGGCACTGCTTTCCCTGAATTCCACATATTTTGATAAGTTGTGTTTTCATTTCATTTAGTTGAAAATATTTTAAATTTCTCCTGAGATTTCTTCTTTGACCCCTGTGGTATTTAGAAATGGTTTTTAAATCTCCACATATTTGGGGATTTTCCAGTTATATTTCTGTTATTTATTTCTAATTTAACTCTGTTGCGGTTTAAAAGCAGACATTGTTTGAGCTCTAGTTTAAATTTGTTAAGGTGTGCTTTATGGTCCTGAATGTGGTCTATCTTAGTGAGTGTTCCCTATGAGTTTGAGAAAACTGTGTTTTCTGCCATTGTTTGGTGAAGTGGTCTGTAGATAGATGTCAGTTATACTCAGTTAATTGATGGTGTTGCTAAGCCCAGATATGACCTTACTGATTCTCTACGTACTGGATCTGCCTATTTGTAACAGAGAGGAGTTGAAGTCTTCCACTGTAATAGTGGATTCTTTCCTCTTTTCAGTTCTATCAGTTTCTGCCTTAATTAGTTTGACACTCTCTTGTTAGGCACATATACACTAAGGCAAAGCTGTCCTTTAATTAGTGTATTTATACTATTTATATTTAATGCCATTATTGATATGTTAGGGATTAACCCTGCCATTTAAATGTTTATTTTCTCTTTGTTCTGTTTTTTATTACTCTGTTTTCTTTTTCCTGCCTCACTATGGGCCACTTGAATTTTCTTAGAATTCTATTCCATTTTGATTTGTCTTTAGTGTTTTTGAATATATCCTTCATTCCAGTTTCCAGACCATCCATTGAATTTTTATTTTTGGCTATTATATTTTTCATTCTTAAAATTTTCTTTTGGCTTTTTATGTCTTCTATTTCTTTGCCAAATTTTTTTTTCTCTTCAATTTAATTCAAGCATGTCCATATTTCTCTTTGGGACATTTTTTATCATGGCTCATTCAAAAGCTTTGTTAGCTAATACTAACTGTCTGTTGGCATCTACTAAGTGATCTTTTTTTTTTTTTTAAAGATTTTATTTATTTATTTATTAGGAAAGAGAGAGAGTGAGAGAGAGCAGGTCAGAGTGAGAAGCGGACTCCCCATGGAGCTAGGAGCCCGATGTGGGACTCGATCTCGGGACTCCGGGATCATGACCTGAGCCGAAGGCAGTCGCTCAACCAACTGCGCCACCCAGGGGCCCTACTGAGTGATCTTTTTTTAAAATTTTATTTTATATAAAATCAATTAATTAACATATAGTGTATTATTAGTTTCAGAGGTAGAGTTTAGTGATTCATCAGTTGCATATCACACCCAGTCCTCATTACATCACGTGCCCTCCTTAATGCCCATCACCCATTTGCCCCATCGCTCCACCCACCACCCCTCCAGCAATCCTCAGTTTGTTTCCTATAGTTAAGAATCTCTTATGGTTTGTCTCCCTCTCTGATTTCATCTTATATTTTTCCCTCTCTTTGCCTATGTTCATCTGTTCAGTTTCTTAAATTCCACATATAAGTGAAATTATGATAGTTGTCTTTCTCTGATTGACTTATTTCATTTAGTATAATACCCTCTAGCTCCATCTGCATCATTGCAAATGGTAAGATTTAATTTTTTGGATGGCTGAGTAATATGCCATTATATATATATATATATATATATATATATATATATATATATATATATATATATATGTATGTATATATACCACATCTTCTCTATCCATACATCTGTCAATGGAACTCTGGGCTGTTTCTGTATTTTGGCTATTGTGGACATTGCTGCTATAAACACTGGGGTGCTGGTGCCCCTTTGAGTCACTATGTTTGTAACCTTTGGATAAATACCTAGTAGTGCCGTTGCTGGGTCTACTGAGTGATCTTTATTAAAGTTGAGATGGTCCTGGTTCACAGTATGACTAGTCATTTTTTTTTTTTTCAATTAAAAGCTGGAATTTAGGAGTATTATGTTATCAAACTCTGGATCTTCTGTTTTGGTTGGCTTTTTGGCACTGCTCTTCTGGGGAAGGGGTGGGTACTGCCTCATTAAAAATCAGGTGAGAGTGGAATTCCACGTTCCCCACTTCGTATGTGTTAACATGAGGAGAGGTTGTGGTCCTACTGGGCAGCAGTGAGAGTTCTGGCTTTCTACTATGCTCTCACTGATATCATCCTGGCCCCAAGGGGTAGGATTGAATCATTGCAGCTTCTTCCATGGCTTCCACTGACATGGGGAGTGTGCAGGGGTGTTCTGTTTACCTCTGGATGTTGGCGTAGGTCCTGACTCTCCACTAGGCCTCCTCTGATAGCGCCCTAGCTGGAAGGAATGTCTCATTTTCACCTTATAGGGGTGGACATCCAGGCTCTGCACATGATCTCTTCTGTCACTGTGATTGGTCACCTCATTATCCTTGCAAAGATGAAAGTTCTGATTACCTATTTAGCCTTTTCCAACCCATCCTTCATCCTTGTGTGAGTGTGTGTGTGTGTAAGGGGGAGTGTTTGGGGCACCTTGTTATAGCCTGGGAAGGGTCAGTCTAGGCTCCATTCTTGGTCCTTGCTGATGAGAGTAGAGTTGGGAGCCAAAGTCTTACTCTGTGATGTTTTACTCGTGTAGTAGTACATATTTCCTAAAAGTTCCCTGCCTTACTAGGCAGCCCCTCACCTTGTCCTTCAGATAAACCATTGTTGTTGGGTCTCTTCTTGTCTGTGATTGTTGTCATTTCCAGGTTACTGGCTTTTCCATCTCCATGGACACCACAGGATGGGGGTTGAATGGTACCACCTGGTGGTGATGAAAGTTTTACCTCCCATTCTTTCCTGACACCACTCAGCATGGGTGCTGGAGTGGTCCATGGAGTCTGGTGAAGGGGAATCTAAGCTCCTCACTTAGACTTTGTTGAAATCTTCTGTGGTGCTTATCTAAACGTTTTCTGTCATGATGGACTGTCTCTTTCCTGGCACTTTGTCTAGATTGACCTGTGTTTGTTGCCATTTTCTCGTTATTTAATCTTTAGTGTTAAGTATAAGATGAATGAGGCAAAAAGAAAACTCAGGGAACTCACTACTGTGCCATTCCTTGGGCTCCAAGCTCCCTAGTTGGTCTGCCTCTTCTGTTTATCTTTCAGAAGCTTCTTCTGTTTGTTTCATAGAGAATCTCCAGGGATTTTAGTTGTGATTGAAGAAAGCAGGAGTTCAGTGTATCTGATTACATACTGAAAGAAGAGCTGACCAGGTTTGCTAATGGATTTGGTGTGGAGTATGAGGGCGAGAGCAGAGTCAATGGTGACCCTTTTTTTGTCTTTACCAACTGGAAGGATGCTGCTGCTATTATTAGAGATGCAGAAGGCTGAGGTAGAGCTGTTTTTTTTTTTTTTTTAAAGATTTTATTTATTTGACAGAAATCACAAGTAGGCAGAGAGGCAGGCAGAGAGAGAGGGGGAAGCAGGCTCCCCGCTGAGCAGAGAGCCCAATGTGGGGCTTGATCCCAGGACCCTGAGATCATGACCTGAGCTGGAGGCAGAGGCTTTAACCCACTGAGCCACTCAAGTGCCCCGGTAGAGCTGGTTTTTAAGAGGGGGCTTTGGTGGGTTTTAGACGTGTCAAGTTGAGGCTGCACATTGGAGATGTTTTGTAGGCTCTTGGATCACAGAATCTAGTGTTAAAGTGGAGGTCTGGGCAGAAATTGCACCTTTGAAAGTCACTGTGTGGAGATATATTTAAAGCTATGGGACAATGGGACCATTTCGGGAGTGAGGAGGTCAGTCCAAGGACTGAGGCCAAGGGTGCTCCATGGTTAAATTCTTCTCAGAGGAGGGAGTGGTAAGTTTGGTCAAATGATGCCAAGAGGCAGAGTAAGGTATGGCATGTGGTCTGACCTTTGGGTTGAACATTCTACCTGCAGCAACTTTACTTCCCATTTCCCAAGCTAGGTTTTCTTTTTCAAAGACTCACGCCTCTTATTTCCCTTTTAACATTTTTTGCACTCTTCTTTTTTTTTCTTCTATCTGTAAATCATAATATATAAATGATAAACACAAACATTGCTTGATAAATTCCACTGCTGGCATGAGGAATTAGAGCCAGTGAATTTATTAGTAGCTGGAGCCACATATTTCTCAGGGACACCATCACAATTTCTTCAAATTATTCGTTTCTATCCTTATTTCTTTTTTCTGCTAATTTAAACCTACTAATCTATTAACAGATGTATAAAAAAGAAACATTTTATTTTTTTTAATTTATTTTATTTTTTGGAGACGGAGAGGGAGAGAGAGAATCTTAAGCAGGCTCCATGTTGGGCGGATCCCAATGAGGGGGCTGGATCTCAGAATCCTCAGATCATGACCGGAGCTGAAATCACGAGTCAGATTCGTAACTGACTGAGCCACACAGGTGCCCCATTTTATTTATCTTATTAAAAATCACTGATACCAAAACAGAATGGCTTCCTTCATTTCTTATTACAAGTTAAATGGATTGAAGGGAGCACATGTGGAGCTCCTACTATATGCCATCTTTGTGCCAGCCCACCTACTTGACATTACATATGTCATACATATCTACTCCCTTAGATCTGGTGACAGCACTATGAGGTAGGATTTATTGCTGCCATTTGAAAGCCAAGGAAACTGAGAGTATTTATGTTTCTCAACCCAAAGATCATGCTCTGCAGTGAGCTGTCTGCATTTGCATAACCACCTTCTTGATAACATTGTAGGGGAAATTATTATTTCAATATGTACTTTAAAGAAAAATCCATTGGTTAATTAGAGAAGAATTGATAAGTCCTATGATTTCGCTTTTTAGTTTTGGTATGGTGAGTCAATGTCAGTTTTTCTTTTACTATTTATTACTCTTTACAAACAAGTTTAGGGGTAGATAAGTAATATTTAAGTGACTTTTAAATATGATTTTGTAAAAATATGATTGATCTTTGGAGTGTTTCCCCTAGTACACAAATTCCTTGTGTCGGGTCTGTGAGTGGCCAAGGCTATTCTTCACATCCAGAGAGCGTGGACTTAGTATCCTTAAGGGAAGTGATACATTTTATGGAAAGCAAAGTGTTAACTTGTTTCCAGAGCAACAGCTGTTGTTATGCAATATGGAGGGTGTTTGCTGTAACAGTTTGCTATGTTGAGTAGCTAGAGAGGGAAGTTTTCCAAAGAGGGATCCTGTCACTGCAAATAAATAAATAAAACCAAATCCCCCACAAGATCATGTACAGAGTAGCTATGGGGATGCTATGTTTGATCTTTTCAATTATTTTCTGCTTAAAAGGGGCAGTTTTAGAGAGTTGGTCCTTTCAAGCAGAGGCTTGGAAGTTCAGTCTGTGCAGTTCATTATCAAAGGGAAATATTGACCATCTACTTGCTGGGACTCTAACCAGAAGAGCTAGAAGTGACTTCCGAGACTGCTGCCTTTTTTTAAAAAAAATCAAACAGAAAATTAGGGAGGCTGGTTAAGTGACTCTCTTCTAAGGAACACATAGCAAATGGTAGGTGGGTGAGAACTCAAAGCTGCCAGTGGGTATTTCTGCCACATTCCTTCAGATTGGCTGCTCGAAGAGGCCAAGTCAGTGAAAGATGCCCAGGAGGGGTTTATGTACGACAGTTGGTGAATGTCGACTTTCAACACCAAAGGTCATGTTTCCTGCTAAGTGGAGAAAATATGATGGTCAGTATGTTCATGAACAAGCTAAGTGTGAACGTTTGTTCTGGAGTAAAATGAGGGATTGCCCTGCTGGAGATACCAGCTGTGTCCCAGCTATCTCTTCTGTCCCCACGTGACTCTCATCTTTACTGGCTGTACTAGCACTCCTTGCATGCGTGGTTCCCAACCCAGACTATGCAGGTCCTTCTCCTCAGCTGGCTATGTATTTTTCCAAGGCATTTGCTGGCAGGGACAGGCCACTACTTGCCTGCAAATCCCTTTCACCCCAGCAGCCAGTGATTACCCTCATCTCAGTACCTTTATTTTCTTCCTGGAAACTTTGTTGCTTCATTTCTTTTTTATTCTAATTCCTCCATAAGGTTTCCTTCTCCATTTCATTTTCCCCACTGGGCAGGCTGGTTTCCACAAAGTACTATCAGATTTTTTTGATGGCTTTTTCGTAGTATTTTACTCCTTCAGGGAAAAAAAAAGTCAGGAAAATACAACTTCTATAAGAAAGAAAAATGAGTTTGTGTTTTTCTCTTTTTCTCTTCGTCTTTCTCACTGAAGACACTGCCCCCCACAAACCAGACTTCAAATCTCTTGCCGGTCATTGGATTATTGATGGATAAAAGCTTCATGTGGACAAAAGGCCTATTTTGATTTAAGTTAATCAGTGATTTTTCTTATCATTTGTAGGGAAAGTTTCATATAACATGGGCTAAAAATGTTCTACTAGAAGATGACTATGTCTTACAGGGACCATCGTGATCTGCCTCCTACTTTCTTTATCTAGCACTTCCCCTGCCACCAAAACTTCTCTCTGTGCCTTCACTAAGCTCCTTGCACCCTGCTTTCCTCCTTGGTTTCCTTTGTGCTCTCTGCTCTCTGCCTCCTGCATTTGGATTTCCTTCATTCCTACTCTCCCTTCTAAGAGTCACCTCCTCCAGGAAGCCTTCCATCCTATGCTAAGATTGGGTCAAGTACCCTTACGTGAATACCTTGGTATGTTCTTGTGTAATATACCATTGAGTTCTCTCTTTGCTTGGCACAGCCAATAGCCATCTGATTGTGTTAACTCTCTCCCGTTACACTGCTTGATAACATATATTCTACTTTTATTCATGTCATATCACCAGTAAGTACTTACCTAGCACAGTGCCTGATACAAGGTAGGTTTTTTCAATCAGTATCTAAGAGTAGGTAGTTGAAAGAGTGGAATTAATTTAGTTGTCAATCACTTCTTTTTTTGGATGTTTTATGATAAAAATAGAGGGAACATATCAAATCATTTCATTGCTACGAAATTCCTAAAGTAATTTTTTTGATGCAGAAATAGTAGAAACTACTCTTAAATCACATCTCTAAGGAGAGGTTTTAGACACATAATTGCGGTATGATAAAAGATCGTAAAATTCCCTGGAGAAACGTTTTTCTAGGATGTTAGAGATTTGTAGATGCATATCATCTGACTTGGGAATCTAAAACTAAGTAAGCAAGTCTTTGCAATAATTATTTTCTATTGTCTGTACAAAAGTTTTGGGCAAGCACGTTCAAACTTTATATTACAAAAAGTATATAAATAAAATGGCTGTAAAAATGTTCTTTTCCTGCCTTAATATAAAGGATAACAAGGCTTCTTAGGTATAGATCAGATTTTTTTTTTTAAAGGGACTCAGAGAAGGAGGAAATGCATCTCTTTTCTGGCAATTTTAGAGTCTGGTGGGAAAACTGACACGACTCCCTGATATTCCTGATTCATTTCTGTGTACTGGCTATTCAGGAGCACGCAAAGGGCAGTTACATAGTCCTCAGTACCCTTACTTAGCTCCCAGGTGTTAAGGTCTCATTACTTGATCCCTCAGATCTTCTTTTCCAAGTACCTAAAGTAGGGATTTAGGTAATACAGTCTTCCCGGTCATTGTGGTAATGAGGTCGAGACTATGGATTCCTTTCTGTTTTGCATGAGTTTGCTTCATTCTGTCCCATGGCCATTAAATATTCCACTAGCCTTGGCTGTGTAACTTGAGATTTCAGTGGGTGTTGAGTGATAAATTACTGACTCTTCACTCATTCCTATTTTTATTGACCACCTATTACACTCAGGCATGAAGTGTTCTCTAGGGTTAGAATGATGAGCAAGACTGAGTCTTTGCCCTGAAGGAACTCACAGTCAAGAAGTGGAGGTGGTTGGGGCGCCTGGGTGGCTCAGTGGGTTAAAGCCTCTGCCTTCGGCTCAGGTCATGATCTCAGGGTCCTGGGATCAGACCCCACATGGGGCTCTCTGCTCAGCGAGGACCCTGCATCCCCCTCTCTCTCTGCCTGCCTCTCTGCCTACTTGTGATCTCGCTCTCTGTCAAATAAATAAATAAAATCTTAAAAAAAAAAAAAAAGAAGTGGAGGTGCTTATGTAAAGGGAGCAGGATGGCCCAGAGTGCATGAGTCTAGAGACCCGCATGGGTCAAGAACGCTGACTGAGGAGGGGGCCAGGCACTCTGCTCATTGTTTCCCTACGTTAACTCTTTGAGTCTTCTTATAATGCCATAAGATAGGTATCATTCCTATCACATGTTGGGGAAGGAAACTAAAGTATGCAGAGGCTAAGTAACTTGCTCAAGGTCACACAACTAGTCTGGAATATTCCACCTCTTTTTTTTTTAATATTTTTATTTATTTATTTGACACAGAGAGAGAGATCACAAGTAGGCAGAGAGGCAGGTAGGGGGTGGGAGGGAAGCAAGCTCCCCGCAGAGCAGAAAGCCCGATGCGGGGCTCGATCCCAGGGTCCTGAGATCATGACCTGAGCCGAAGGCAGAGGCTTTAACCCACCGAGCCACCCAGGCGCCCCATGGAGTATTCCACGTCTTGAGTCTAGCTATACTCCTAGTGCTTCTGCGCTCTCCTGCCTTTTGGTGGAGATGAGAAAGTAACTCCATGATAGCCCTTTAAGGAGGGAAGGAGCTTGACTGGATCTCAAGTATAAGTAGGAAGGCTTATTCATTGTAGCAAGGGGAAACAGTATTGCAAAAGCCTAGAGGTATAACGGCCTTTCCCCCCAAGGAAACTTTGGTCAAATTTCAGCATTTCTGGAGGATCAGGTGAGAGGAGTCATACCGGGAGGGATTTGAGCCTAGAAGGCTTCGATGCAGCAGTCTCAGTTTATTTGAGAAAACAAATAAACAAATAAAAAAACACAATGAACACAGACGCTAATGGTGTCTGAGTCTGAGCTCGGACAGCCCTGGTTTCAAATCTTGACCTTGTCATTTACTGGCTGTTTAATTTTTGGAACTTTCTTTAGCCTCTCCAACATCACCGGTAAACTACAGAGTATGGATGAAACCATGGAAAGGCTGAGCCACTGCGTGGCATACAGCACCTTCGCAACCAAGTTGGCAGCTCCAGAGAGACCCAAGAGTCCTGGGGTCCTCAACCTGGCCTCACATTCCTTTCTCCTAGAGGGGCTTTAGAAAATACAGTCCTGTGTGCCCACCCTGAGAAATTCTTACCTAAATGGACTGGGTTGGAATCCTGGCTTGAGTACGATGCTAAACTCCTCCCGGCAGCTCTGATGTTCAGGCAGGGATGGAGGCTGCCAGTCTAGGCCCTCTGAAGCCAGAGTCAGAGGGAGTCCTCGGAGCTGGAGGTTAATCTGGTCCCCTGTATTAGGGTCTGAGTGTCTTTGTACACAATACCTCTGCAGGGAAGGAAAACACTTTATTCTACCCCCTTAGGTTCAGGGACTATGGCCCTGCAAATTAGACCATAAAAAGAGAGAGGAAGGTGAGAAAAGGTTTATTGGTATGAATGTATATGGAGGACTTCATAGAAAAATGAAGAGCCGAAGAAGCAGATAGGCCTGAGAGCTTAAATGCCCTTTTCACAACAGACAATGAATGTGGTGATGTGACAAGACAGAGGAGAAATGGTTTTAGGCTCACACTGGCGAGCTGAGAAAGTGACCAGGAAATATATGGGGAAAGTAGGGAGCAGTAAGGGTACTTGGGTAGATTTGTTCACAGACCCACCTTGATGCTGACTTGCTGTCTGCTTCGTGGCCCTCAGACTCCCCCGGTAAGAGCGGACTTGTGGCAGTCCTCATTTCTCAAAAGTTTCTGCTTTTAGTCAGAAAAGGAAGACTCCCCACAGGTTTCTTTCCACATTCACTGATTCTCATTTGCTTCCAGCTCAAAATAATCTTACCCAAAGTGGCATATTTTGGGGTGATACATCGTGATCCCCTTCGCCTCCCTTCCAAGTGCCTCTAGTTCCTTGCTCCTTTGACCTTGAGCATGGCGGCTGCTCCTGCAATCAGGCGGGACTGTACTAGTGCCCGTGTTATCATGGCCACCACCCCTTCTGCCTCTACTGCAGGGTCTAGCAGCCAGCAAGCCTCCCGCCCACCCCCCAAGATCGTTAACAGGAGAAATGAGATAGTGACCACGGATGCACTCTCAAACCTAGAAAGCTCTTGAAACTATGTGAAGAAACCCAGGCTTCTGCTGCAGGGACTTTGCCAAGGTCACAGCCAGCAGGGGAGGTGAGGCCTCTGCCCCACCTACCCAAGACACTCCTTCCTCTCTGCTCCTCCTTCCCTGCCCGTGTTTGCAGTAGGGAGGTAAATAAATTCCACCAGGCCTTTCAATGTTCTTTTTGTTCTGAAAAAAAAAAAAAAAAAATCAATGGACCATGGAGAGCACGTGACTTGGCTTGGCACGTCCACAGTTGCGGAGCTCAGACGCGGACACACTGTACAGCCCGTCCTTCTGCTTTGGTGAAGGCATGACTGTATTTTTAGACCGGCCCAACGCTGCCAAGACAAGTAGTGTATGGAGATGCAGGACAGGCTTGCTGGCCTGTGTAACAGAAGCGTCTTGCCTAAAGCTACGGCAACATATGCTGGAGGTTCTCATTTGCTGCCGAGGACGGTGGGGGGGGGGGGGTGGCGTGTTTGGTTTTGGCTTCTCGTAAAACATTTTATAGCACTTCACACTGTGTGCTCGAGGATGTGTCGAAACATAGGATTAGCTTTATGAACTAGCTTTGTGAGGTGTCTGAGGCAAGATAGCAAGTTTTGAAAAACGAGTAACGCTGAAGTTTATCTTTAAACTGCAAATACAATATTTACATTTTTATATACACAATAAAATAATTTATCAAAACACTACAAATTTGGAATCGTGATCATTTGGGTCGACCCTTTCCCTCTATACTCTGTACGGAAGGTTGGTCGTGTACATTATAATGTTACAAAATCAAGAGGAGATTTGTTGATATCTTAAGAGAACAAACTGGGGCCCCTGGGTGGTGCAGTTGGTTGAGCGACCGCCTTCGGCTCAGGTCATGATCCCGGAGTCCCGGGATCGAGTCCCACATCGGGCTCCCAGCTCCATGGGGAGTCCGCTTCTCACTCTGACCTGCTCTCTCTCACTCTCTCTCTTTCCTAATAAATAAATAAATAAAATCTTTAAAAAAAAAGAGAGAACAAACTGTTCTGGCATACAAATGAAAAATCCATGAAAACGGGCTTTATTCTTGCTGGTTTCTCACCTCCTGTAACAACAGCTTATCACTAAAGCTGATTTCATCTGTATCCTGACTTCCCAGCTTTAGGCCCCAGTTGGAATAACTACCTGACTAGTTTCCCATGTTCTGTTCTTTTTCCTGCCAGTTTATTCTCTGGACAGCGACAGGTGTGGTATTCGGATATAAATGTGGCTATAATTGCTGATAACTGACCTTCAGGGGCTCCCTAGGACCAGTATGATAAGGACCAACTCTTTCCGCGTGGCATATGAGGCCTCGACTCTGCTTCTGTCCCTCGTTTCCTGCTGCCTTCATCCACGTGGGAGGCAGCTGCAGGGAGCTGTTTTCTATTTCCCAATCTATGAAACTCTTTACTCCCAATTGGATTAACCTTCCTCCTGCCTTCTACCATACACCTATTCACCAAGCAAGCATGGCAGGGTCTCTCTTTGCGATCCCTTGGGAGACACTGCCTTGAATTGCCGGATGGATGTGAATGGCCGGGAACGGAACTTATAAAATAATCCAGAGTTAAAACTTCAGGGTGCTTCTACGCATCATCAAAACTAATGAGTTTTAGGGCACATTTATTACATTCTTAGTGGAAAAAGAAATACCGTAGGGCTTTATTTTTCTAACCTTGTAGATGGAATTCAGAGCAGAGGCCAATTCTGCCATTAGTTTCCCATTTGTGATCCATAGTAATCTGCACACATGTAAAAATGTGCGTGCATGCACACACACACACATATCTATGTACACATATTGATGTACACAATTAATAGTCTGCTTTATTCATGGCCTTCATCGTCCTACAGTTTGGGGTGATTTTTATGTTTCCTCCCTGAAGGGATGCTTAATAATATCTCCCTACACTTCCTAATTATGTCACTGGAATTTGATCTTTTAGGTATATCCAAGATATGAACTCCTTTTGATGTATGTTTCAAACTGAAATTTGAATTTGCAGTGCAGTTAATACTCTTTATGGTAGATACTTTTTATGAGTAAAACACATTGTGAACAGAGTTTTGCATTCCATATGCACTCTTATTTAACAAACTAGACAGTCTGTAATGACTTGATATGTCTTTTCTTCGTGAAAAAGCAAAAGGATAGTCCTCAAATGAAAACTAGAAAAATACTGTATATTAGTGAGAGTAATATAAAAATATGAAGGGACATACATGGAATATACTAACAGGACATTTCAGGATACCCAGGGCTGATGATTTTTAATCTAAATCTACAAGGATGAAGTTACCAAGTAAATTGGTAGTGAAAGTAATACTGTAAGGGTAAAAGCTTAATCTATTTAGGAAAATAAACTGGATGCTCTAAAAGAACCATTTCTACAACATCTGTTCTTAGAGTAATTACTACTCATCCTTATTACAACACCCGAGCAAGGAATGCTTTGTTAGGTCAATTCACCAATTTATTTAGAATCAACAGAACTTCATTGCTTTGAAAGTAGTCGTTAATTCTGGCCTTCCACGGATTCAGATGATGCTTTCTTTTAATTAATCCGAATTGTGATTATATAAGATTACATGTAAATCTATTTACATTGTAAATCTTGCTTCATGTTCTAGTAGGAATTAATAGAAATCCAATACTGTTTAAGTTAATTGAATTGTACTTAGTGGTACAAATAGATTTTTAGAGATGTTTTCACTTGGCACAGTCCAAAGGTTTCAAAGACAAAACTTCACAGTTTTTACACTTCCTATAAGGAATAAGAAACTAAATGTTCTCTGAGATCCATTCATGATCTAGGGGTCTTAAACAATACAAACCACTAACCAAATACAAACATCCTCCCTGCCAAAATTCAAAGGTGTAGATATATTAGAACTGAAAGCTTGTCCCATCCTAGATCCGTGAGATTAGTGATATCTTTTATGTGTCACCTACATTGTTGACAAGCACATTTTATTACAGAGTGAGTAAAAATTAATAATAATAGCAAATGTACGTGAGTACTTACTGCATGCAGCTCCTTTCCTTGTATTTTCTCAATTCTTTCTGTAAGTTTATGTGAAGGATATGGTTTTCCATCTTAGAAAGCTGTGGTCTGTGAGAGTCACACAATTAGTGGAAGGACCCCAGTGTCATGTTTGACTCCCAAAACACAGAGACCTCATTCACTTTATGTTGAAGGTTCTCTGATTGCCTCAGTTGTACTTCAGACAGGGAAAGAACTCTACCCAATTCCACAAGACGATTCTGAATTATGAGTGAACATTTTAGTCCTGGAATCAACGTGTGCCACATATGCAAACTAGGTAATATAATTAGCTAAGGAACAGGAAGTTCCAAAAAAATTCTGAAATAGACTTGAAGTTGCACACTTTTGAATGCTGAAGCACAAGGAGAAAAATAAAGCACACGGTGACTGCAATAAGGAATCTCTCTTGGAAGCGGTTTCTGTATGGTCACAACTATCAGGCAGCGAGGTTCCCCCTTCCCTTAAATGCAGATCTTTTTTTGCTCCATCTTTTCTAGGGACTCAGAATCCAAAGTCAGGCTATTTTGTTAGAGCAAAGACCGGGACGGGAGCTGGCCGCTATCAAGAGCAGCAGCGGCTCTGAGGACCATCCATCCACATCTCGAGTTTGCTCTCTTTCTTTCTCTCCCTCTGCTTCTCTTTCTTTCATGTCCTCTGCTTTTCTCTGGGGAGAGGCATGTCCTGCTGTTTCTGTCCTCTCTGTGGTCCGCTTCATAATGCCTGCCCTCTTGCTTGCGTGTGGCTCTTCTAGACCCAGCAGCGACCAGTGCTTCTTCTTAACTTCAGCCTTGCTACTAATCACCTCATGTTTCCAGTTTTCCAGCTCTCCGGGGATCACAAGGATTAGCTCAACTCATCTTTACCAAATGTAGGTCATAAGACATGGGTCAGAGGTCACCGTGTTTGAGCTTTCTTTGGGTTAGGTGTCGGACCCTGTTTGGATGTATTTTGGGTATTTAGGAGTAGAGTTGCATGTTCTAATACATGGCCCAAGCCTTCCTAGAGGTTAACGGACAAGGAAACGTCCCGTGGAAGACAGTATGTCAAAAACAACTTCTCTACCGCACTGTGTGCAGGAATCTAAAGGGATTTCCAAATGTCGAGGGTACATAAAAGCAGCATGCAAGGCTCTCTGAGGGAAGTAATTCACTTTCCTATTTCTGAACACAGTACCACCTGCTGTGTAGTGTTCATGCAATTTAAATAATAATGTAAATAAAACCAACCATGAAATAAATGCCATTCATTGATTTCTTATTTTATGTCACACACCTCACATACATTATTAGTAACTCCTCCAATAACTCTAAAGGATGGATACAAACATCTGTATTTTACAGAAGAGATAAATGTCCAGGAAGCTTAAGTAACTGGTCCAAGGTAACATCACACGTAAGTGGTAAATACTGAGGTCACTCTGATTCTAAAACCTTCATGTCTTTACCATATTGTGCAGACAATATATGTCTGTATTTCAACAGTCAAGAATATTTTAAAGAAATTAAGATGAGAAAAATGCTAGGTAATGTTTATGCAGATATTCACCTTTGCTGTTTTTCTTCCTTTATTCCTCAAGTTTCAAGTGAACTTGGTGTCCTTTCTTTCAACCTAAAGAAATTCCTAATCCTATGTCTTTATAGAACAGGTCTGCTTAGATAAATTCTGTCTTCTTCCTTGAGAAATGGCTTTTTTCATCTTCATCCCTGGAAGATATTTTCACTGAAAGGAGAATTTGAGGTTGATAGTTCTTTTCTTTTGTTGCCTTAAAGATGTTGTTCTACTCACTCCTGGCCTCCATCATATCTGATGAGAAAATGTGGTCCTTGGATTGTTGTTCCCCTGTATTCAATATATCTTCCCCCCTGCCCGCCTGTGACAACTTTCAAAACTTTTTCTTTATCTATGGTTTTCAGTAATTTTATTATTATGTGTTTGGGCTGATTTTTTTCCCCAGCTTTTGTTCTTTGGAGTTTGTCAATTTTCTTGTATCTATAAGTTTATCTTTCACCAAATCTGGGAATTTTTCGGGCATTATTTCTATGTATAGAAATAATAATAATAGGAATAATAGAAATAATAAACCAATACGGTCTGCCTCTGCCTTAGGGACTCCAGTGACACAAATGTGACATCTTTTGATGCTGTCTCTCAAGTCATTAAGATGGTAGCCATTTTTATTTGAGAGAGAGAGACAGAGTGAGCGAGAGAAAGAAAGAGAGAGAGTACATGAGCAAGGGGAGAGGCAGAGGGAGAAACAGACTCCCTGCTGACCAGGGAGCCCGATGCAGGACTCAGAACCCTGGGATCATGACCTGAGCCGAAGGCAGGTGCTTAACTGATTGAGCCACCCAGGCATCCCTGCCTCTAGTCATTTTTTATTTCAATTCCTTTCTTTCCCCTCAGACTGGATTGTTTCTAAAGCTCTTTCCTGAAGTTCACTTTTTCTTTCTCATCTCCATTCTGCTATTGAGCTCATTTCATGGATTCTGAGTTTCAGTTATTATATTTTCCACTGCAATTTAGTTCTTTTTTTATAGACTCTATTTCTCTTTTAAGAATTTCTGTCTTTCGTCAATCTCGTGTTCACCTTAGTTCATAGAAAATTGTTCTAGTAGCTGCTTTAAAATCTGATGATAATTCACACATTTGAATCGTCTTTTGGTTGATATCTGCTGATTGCTCATTCCTTTGAGAATTTGTCAGATTATCATGGTTGTTAGTATATCAAGTAATTTTGGATTATAGCCTGGACATTTTGCATATTACATCATTAGACCTTGCATACTGTGAAACTTCTTCAGAGAGTATTTGTTGTTTGAACAAGCAATCCAGCTGTGTGATTTGTCCTTTTCTTTTGTGGGGATCATATCAAGGTCATTTCAGTTTTCAAAGCTGAAAAGATGCTGTTTGGGTCTGTTGAGGCATATATGTCACTCAGAGATTGCTTTGGTACTTGGGTGAGGTCTATACTGTAATTTAGTCCTCAAAGCCTTCAGTGTACTTTGGGCATTTTCTGTGCACGTACAACTCGGGGGTGAGCTCAGCACTTGCGTAGGTTCAAACACAGAATTAGAGATTCTCTTCTCTGGTTCTTTCTCATCTATGGGATCTCTTCCACATCTTTGGGCTTTCAGGGCCCACTTTTCCAGTTTTTCTGGCTGGAAAAATGTTTCTCACAGTTGGCCTCCTGTGCCATGGCCCAGTTTCATGCAATTGTACCATAGTACAAAGCAGTGAAAGAAGAGGAAAATCCACAGCAGTGGTTCCTTCTTCACTTTTGCAAACTGGGTGTCTCTTTTTCTGCTTCTTTTCTTTTTTTTTTTTTTTTAAAGATTTATTTTTTTATGAGAGAGAGAGAGAACTTGAGTCAGGGGAAGGAAGGGGCAGAGGAAGAGAATCTTCAAGCAAATTCCCCGCTGACCACAGAGCCTAATGCAGGGGGTGCTGGATGTGGGACTCCATCCAGGACTCATGAGATATGACCTGAGCCAAAACCAAGAGTCTGTCACTCAGGCACCCCATTTTTCTGCTTCTGATAGCCAAAAGGTTGAATCACCATTTGGGATCTTAGGTGTCCTTGCCTCCCCTGAGATAGCAATGTAGACCTACTTTTGAGGCCTCGAGGCAGGACTGATTGAATAAAAAGAGAAAATTCAACATGGAAACTATTCCCATACTCTGGGTTATAGGGACCCCCTTTCTGACTGATCTAGCCAGAATGATGATCTTAACTCCGGATTTTTTGTTTTTGTTTTTCTGTTTTGCTGTTTGCGCCTTTTATAATAGGGACCCCCTTTCTGACTGATCTAGCCAGAATGATGATCTTAACTCCGGATTTTTTGTTTTTGTTTTTCTGTTTTGCTGTTTGCGCCTTTTATAAAGTTCCCAATTTGGCTTGCTTTCAGGCCAAAAACAGAAGGAGAAAAAAAGGAAAAACTCAGAAAAGTCTTTGCAGCCAATTTTATCTTTCCTTAAGTTTTGACTTCTCTCCTTAATCCACTTGCTGTTTACTTTTCAGACTCCTCAGATAGCTGTTTGCCAAGTGTGTCCACATTCAAGTTGTGGTCGGGGGAGCCACAGAAGAGGCTCCTTATTCTGCAGACTGCCTCTTAATCAGTTTTCACCCCTAGTACTTGCCACAGAACCTACCGCATGATAGGCAATGAAGTAACTGAAGGGAATACAAGTATAAATGTGAGGTTCTCCAATGTGAAGGAAATCTGTGTGTGTGTGTGTGTGTGTGTGTGTGTGTGTGAATGAAAATGTATAATGTGAGGCTTGCTGATTCTCCAGCAAATTCTGGTATGACCCGGATGGAGCATGTTTGGCTCACTGTCTACCGCTCTTCCCACGCTCAAAGATGTTCAGTACTTCTCCACTGCTTGGCTCCCTGCGGAGCCCGAATTCAGCCAAAGAGTATTCCTAGCACCCCAAACCTGGAAGCCACTGTCAAGTGAACAGCGTGGGATGTGGGGTACAAGCCGGCCTTTTACTCCTGTCTTTCACACATGTCCACACACGATTTCCAGCTTTCGCTTCCAATTTAAATGCAGTGCCTCCTTCCCACAAATTTCCATCTTCCTATAGTCTTTACTCTAAGATTCCAGCTGATGGGCATGGTTTTTTCATTGCCAGGTGGGATTGTGGAAGAAAATCTTTTTTTTTTTTTTTTTTGCTTTCTTTTTTTTTTTTTTTAAGATTTTATTTATTTATTTACTAGGAAAGAGAGACAGTGAGAGAGAGCATGAGAAGGGAGAAGGTCAGAGTGAGAAGCGGACTCCCCATGGAGCCAGGAGCCCGATGTGGGACTCGATCCCGGAACTCCGGGATCATGACCTGAGCCAAAGGCAGTCGCTCAACCAACTGCGCCACCCAGGGGCCCTTTTTTTTGCTTTCTTATACAAAGTTCTATGTTTTCATTAAAAAATGTAATTTGACTAATGTGTTTTATGGCGCTTTCCCTCATTTATACCAAAAGGAACTTATGTTGGTGTTTTAGGCCTTGGGAAATGATGAATTTGTTTAATAGATCAGTAATTATCCTGCTCAAAAATGATCACTAGAATTCCTCTTTATTTGATTACTATGTATCACCAAGCCCACAATCCATTTATCACCAGCTGCATCCATTAATCCAGCTTTGATGGTCCATGCATAAGAGGCTACTCTAACTTCTCATTGCAAGCCTTTCTAAGAAAAATATTGCTAGAAAGTAGTATGCCTTAAACATATTTGATTTAAAATCTCAGTCTGTACAAACCTTTAATTTTTGTGGGGTTTTTTTTGCCATTTTTCTTACATGAAGACTATTTTCCAATAGAGTCACAATCTAAATAGAAGTATACTTTTTTGTTGGGGGGTTGGGGTAAGTATTAGCTTCTAGGGGGTGACAGTGGCAGTAGGAAGTGATGTTTGTAACTGTGAATGCCTTTTCTTGTCTTTGTGTGGTTGGTATGAAACACCCTAACACTGGGTACTTACTCCAGGGAACTCTTTCCAGAACTTTAGGACA